>CM038144.1:17060512-17765694 GCA_021437245.1 Aegilops speltoides
TTGTACTGATCTTGAGAATTACAATATCTACAATCAAACTCCTCAACATTATGGTCAATACGTGCCACTAGTGCACGTGTTGAACTACGGAACTACCATGGAGATACCTTGGTAAGATTATTTTTACTATTTCAACATCCGTGCATCTTTTGCACACTTCTAAAACTAGTACATCATTGCTAACTACAAAGTTATTATTATGTTTTCAACAGATAATCCCGAATGAATGTGTGCCTCATCGATGTATACGCGTGGTAGCCTTCATGTTTTGAACATACTACTAGGTCGCCCTCTGAATATCAACTGTCCATACCGGGTTTCTAAAAGAAGTGGAGACATAACAATAAAAGAATGGAAAAATGTATGGATCTGTCGAAGGAGCTTCTTGGAAGCAATAAGCAGCGAAAGGCAAGAATTGGAGACAGGATGATCGCCATTCTTCATAATGGAGAGTCAGGGTCTATATTGTTTTATGCTATTTTACCTTAAGGGTGTTTAGCTCCTACCTGATACTGATGATCATGTGCTAAGAACAATTATGTAGGGTTGAGTTCGATGACTATATATGAGGATGATGATCGTATGACTTATTATTAATAACGAGTAGAAGTTGTATGATGATGCATGATTAGTAGGACTTGTTATTATATATATATGATGTAATGATGCAAAAGCATGCATGAGCATGTTATATCTGCAGGTGCAATGAACATAGCAGCAGCGTTGATAAACAATTAAAGCATGCATGATGTATATATGATGCATAATGTGTACAATGTGTAGTATCGTAAAATACCAGCAAACGAAAAAGAATTAAAATGGAAACACAAAACTAAATGAAAAAGAAATCATAAAACTAAAAACCCACCAAACCTTATAGTACCGGTTGGTGTTACCAACCGGTACTAAAACCTCGAAGAACGCCGGCGCTGGCTAGTGCCACGTGGTAAGCCCTTTAGCACCGGTTCGTCTTGAACCGGTGCTAAAGGGGGCCTTTAGTGACCACTAATTAGTGCGGTTATGTAACCGCACTATAAAACCTCTGAACGGTGCTAATGCCCGGTTCTGCACTAATGCACCATTAGTATGGCGAGCCGTGTACTTGCAGATAATGCCGATAGCTTCCTTGGACATTTTCCATATCAAAAAGTATAAAACAAAAAGAGATAAAAAGGTTTACACAGGGTCTTAATCTAAAAGGAAACCTTAGTGCGGGGCCCTGCCGCACATTGCTACGTCTTGAGCTTGCGTTGGTTTTCCTTGAAGAGGAAAGGGTGATGCGGCAAAGTAGCGGAAGTATTTCCCTCATTTTTGAGAACCAAGGTATCAATCCAGTAGGAGGCTCCTCAAAAGTCCCACGCACCTACACAAACAAACAAGAACCTCGCAACCAACAGAATAAAGGGGTTGTCAATCCCTTCACGGCCACTTGCGAAAGTGAGATCTGATAGAGATAATATGATAAGATAAATATTTTTGGTATTTTTATGATATAGATTGGAAAGTAAAAGATGCAAATAAAGGTAGATGGTAAACTTATATGATAAAAGATAGACCCAGGGGCCATAGGTTTCACTAGTGGCTTCTCTCAAGATAGCATAAGTATTACGGTGGGTGAACAAATTACTGTCGAGCAATTGATATAAAAGCGCATAGTTATGAGATTATCTAGGCATGATCATGTATATAGGCATCACGTCCGTGACAAGTAGATCGAAACGATTCTGCATCTACTACTGTTACTCCACACATCGACCGACTCCTGCGTGCATCTAGAGTATTAAGTTCATAAGAACAGAGTAACGCATTAACAAAGATGACATGATGTAGAGGGATAAACTCATGCAATATGATATAAACCCCATCTTTTTATCCTCGATGGCAACAATACAATAGTGCCTTGCTGCCCCTGCTATCACTGGGAAAGGACACCGCAAGATTGAACCCAAAGCTAAGCACTTCTCCCATTGCAAGAAAGATCAATCTAGTAGGCCAAACCAAACTGATAATTCGAAGAGACTTGCAAAGATAAGTTAATCACACTTAAAAGAATTCAGAGAAGATTCAAATATTTCTCATAGATAAACTTGATCATAAACCCACAATTCATCAGATCTCGACAAACACACCGCAAAAAGAGTTACATCAAATAGATCTCCAAGAAGATCAAGGAGAACTTTGTATCGAGTATCAAAGAGAGAGAAGAAGCCATCTAGCTAATAACTATGGACCCGAAGGTCTGTGGTAAACTACTCACAACTCATAGGAGAGGCCTTAGAGATGATGCAGAGGCCCTCCGTGGTCGATTCCCCCTCCGGCGGAGCGTCGACGAAGGCTCAAAGATGGGATCTCGCGGATACAGAAGGTTGTGGCGGTGGAATTAGGTTTTCATGGTCGCTTCTGATGGTTTCAGGGTACGGGAGTATATATAGGAGGAAGAAGTAGGTCAGTGGACGCTCGAGGGGCCCACGAGGGTGGGGGCGCGCCCACCCCCATGGGGCGCGCCGGGCACCCTCATGGCCGCTTCGTTTGTTGCTTGACGTCTACTCCAAGTCTCCAGGTTTGCATTTGTTCCAAAAAGATCGCTCCCGAAGGTTTCATCCCGTTTGGACTCCATTTGATATTCCTTTTCTTCGAAACACTGAAATAGGCAAAAAACAGCAATTCGGGCTGGGCCTCGGTTGGTAGGTTAGTCCCAAAAATGATATAATAGCATGGAACAATCAAAAATTATAGATACGTTGGAGACGTATCACACGTCTGCGCCGTTTTCTCCTTTGTGCTGTGTCCTTGACGGAGGGAGTGTGATGGCCATCTGTAAAAAGAAAAAACCTGGAAAAGGAAATCAAGTGTGGCCGTGCATAAAGCTGGTTCATTTAATGAACCTTGGAAGATAACCGTAGAGTCCGTATAGGGTTGAGCCGAACTGTGGACTATTTGTGTGCAGTGTGCCCCCAGCGCCATCCAAGGAATTTTAAGGGTGTACTTGTGTACACGAGGCACGTATGCAACTGCTAACCGAGCTCAGGTTTGTCTGAGCTACCGCACTGAGGCATAATCGGACACGTTAGTTGTGGCTGCGGTGTTGACGACCGATGAGCTGTTCGGCTTGAATAGGCTGTTTTGGGCTTCGGTTGCTCAAGCCGCAGTGTGTTTCTCCGTACGAAGCGAGCGCTCCATATTTCCATTGGCTGTAATGACGCCATGCGGTCCAGGCATTTTGAGCTTTAAATAGGCATAATGCGGTACTGCATTAAAGCGGGCGAAGGCCGCTCTTCCGAGTAGTGCATGATAGCCACTTCGGAACGGAGCTACGTCGAAGATTAGCTCTTCGCTTCAAAAGTTATCGGGAGAGCCGAATACGACCTCCAATGTTAAAGAGCCCGTGCATCGGGCTTCTATGCCTGGTATAACTCCTTTAAAGGTCGTGTTGCTTGGCCTGATTCTTGACGGGACAATCCCCATTTTGCGGACAGTGTCCTGATATATCAGATTGAGACTGCTGCCGCCCTCCATAAGGACATGAGTAAGATGGTATCGATCGATTATTGGATCGAGCACTAGGGCAGCCAAACCCCCATGACAGATACTAGTCGGGTGATCCCTGCGATCAAAGGTGATCGGGCAGGGCGACCAAGGATTGAATTTGGGGGCGACAAGCTCAACGGCATACACATTTGGGAGTGCGCGTTTGCGCTCCCTCTTTCGGATATGAGTGTCATAGATCATGTTCACTGTTTTGATCTGCGGTGGAAATTTCTTCTGTCCTCCTGTGTTCGGCTGGCAAGATTCCTCGTCTTCGCTCTGAGGTGCCTTCCCCTTGTGTTCGGCGGTGAGCTTGCCGGCCTGCTTGAAGACCCAACAACTGCGGTTGGTATGGTACGTAGGTTTACCAGGGGTGCCATGAATCTGGCAGGGCCTGTCTAATATTTTGTCCAGGCTGGATGGATCATCCTTGTTGCCTTTAAATGGCTTCTTCCGTTGACCGGGTTTGGGGCCACTGAATCCGGCTTTTACCGCCGTATCATCTGGGCTTCCCTTATTGTTTCGAAGTTTGTTTTTGTTATGTCGTGGCTTTCCATTGCCCTCCCTGACTTCGGATGTGCCAGGCTCGCTGGTGCTGCCACGAGCTAACCAGCTGTCCTCGCTCGCACAAAAATGGGTCATGAGTGTAGTTAGGGCTGTCATCATCCTTGGTTTTTCCTGGCCGAGGTGTCTAGCTACCCATTCGTCCTGGACACTTTGCTTGAAGGCTGCTAAGTCTTCGGCATCCGGGCAATCAACAATTTGGTTCTTCTTAGTGAGAAACCGATTCCAAAGCTTACGGGCTGATTCCCCGGGTTCTGGGATTATGTGACTTAGATCGTCAGTGTCTGGGGGCCGGACATAGGTCCCTTGAAAATTGGCCCGAAAAGCATCCTCAAGTTCTTCCCAACTTCCAATGGAATTTTCTGGGAGGATTTTCAGCTAGTGCTGAGGTGGTCCTTTCAACTTGAGGGGTAAGTACTTCATGGCGTGGAGATCATCTCTGCGAGCCATGTGGATGTGAAGAATAAAGTCTTCTATCTAGACCGCAGGATCCGTCGTTCCATCGTATGCCTCGATGTTTACGGGTTTAAACCCTTTTGGGAATTCGTGATCCAGCACCTCATCGGTGAAGCACAGGGGGTGTGCAGCACCCCTATATTTGACTATGTTGTGGCGTGTGTTCAATAGTTGTGATGGTCTATATCGACTCTGAACTGGTATATGACTGGCATATTTGGCTTGATAGCTACAATCCCGTGTGGGTGCGTGGTCCCTATATCCGTAGATGGATCTGGCCTTACCAGCCTTTTTTGTCTAGGTCCTCACGTAGATCGTTTTTCTGGTCCTGAGCCGCGGTCTCCCTTCCTTTACAGGGAGGGGGTGCGGGCTTGTGTGCGGCATTGCTAGCCACTTTGTCTCGTCCACGAGGTGGTCTATCTGACCTATCGGCTGTATTGTTTTTCGGTGGTATAGGCGCAGTAGCCTCGTCGTCGAATTCGGGCAGCAGTTTACGCTTAGGATAGCCCCTTGTTTGGAGATTACAACCATATTTCTCCTCATCGTCTAGTACTTCGTTCCATCTATCATTGAGCGTATCCTGTGCGGCCTTAGGCCGCTGCTTCTGCTTCTTCAGGCTCCTTGCAGCAGGGATAAGCCTTTGATGGAGGCGTTCTTGTTCTAAGGGTTCTTCTGGGACAACGAATTCGTCGTCGCCCAGGCTAACCTCCTCTTCAGAGACAGGTTGATAATTGCTATCTTCGGCATCGCTGTGGTCAGACAACATCCCCGGACTGTGTTCACCGTTCTCTCGCTCGTCCAGCTCCAATGCTGTTCTGCGGGGTCCTCAGCTTGGTCTGGATTATCACTGTCGTCAGTGACAATGTTGCTGTTTTTCCCTTTGCCAGATCGAGATCGGCGTTTCCGACGCCGACACTTGGGAGGTTCCTCGACAGGCATATCATTATCATCATCGGGCTCCTCATCTTTAGTGTGTCCACCATGTATATATCATATGAGGATGTAGACGTCCACCGCCCTATGGGTAGTGGTTTTTGTGCCTGCTCCTCTCCGGCATCGTCGTCTATACCGCCGATGTCTTCGGAGCCGTAATCGTGCGTGTCGGTTAAGTCTTCGACAGTGGCAATGAAGTGGGTGGTGGGTGGGAAGCAAAATTCTCCATCAATAGCTTCCCATTCAAACTGGATATAGTTCGGCTGAGGGTCTCCTGATAACGAGAGGGTTTTTAGCGAGTTTAGCACATCGCCTAAAGGTGAGTGCCGAAAGATGTCCGCGGAGCTGAACTCGACGATCGGCGCCTGATCAGGTTTGATGGGCGCGGATGCAGGCGGTTTGGAACTTATGGGCGGAGACGAATCCGAGGTCCCGATGACACAGGCTTCTGTGGCAGGGTTGAAGATCCTGTCCTCGGATGGTGCAATTTGCTCCGGATCTAGGGCTTGAGCGGTTATAGGCACTATCTCCTGAGCATGATCCGATGAGAGATTTAGGTCATGTTCATCGTGGTGGCAGGGAGTGGCCGTCATGGGCTCGAATCCGTCGAAGATCATGTCTCTGCGGATATTGGCCACGTAACTCAAGCTTCCAAACCTGACCTGGTGGCCAAGGGCGTAGCTGTCGATCTGCTCTAGATGGCCAAGCGAGTTGGCCCGCAGTGCGAAGCCGCCGAATACGAAGATTTGTCCGGGGAGGAAAATCTCCCCCTGGACTGCGTTGTTACAGATGATTGATGGAGTAATCAAACTAAGCACCAATGGCGGTGTCAACCAGCGGATCTCGGGTAGGGGGTCCCTGATAACACACAAGTGTAGGGGATCGCAACAGCTTTCGAGGGTAAAGTATTGAACCCAAATTTTTTGATTCGACACAAGGGGATCCAAAGAATATTCTTGAGTATTAGTAGTTGAGTTGTCAATTCAACCACACCTGGATAACTTAGTATCTGCAGCAAAGTATTTAGTAGCAAAGTGGTATGATAATAAAGGTAACGGTAGCAAAAGTAAAGATAAATGTTTTTGGGTTTTTGTAGTAGTTGTAACAGTAGCAACGGAAAAGTAAATAAGCGAAGAACAATATATGAAAAGCTCGTAGGCAATGGATCAGTGATGGATAATTATTTCGGATGCGATTCCTCATGTAATAGTTATAACATAGGGTGATATAGAACTAGCTCCAATTCATCAATGTAATGTAGGCATGTATTCCATAAATAGTCATACGTGCTTATGGAAAAGAACTTGCATGACATCTTTTGTCCTACCCTCCCGTGGAAGCGGGGTCCTAGCGGAAACTAAGGGATATTAAGGCCTCCTTTTAATAGAGAACCGGAACAAATCATTAGCACATAGTAAATACATGAACTCCTCAAACTACGGTCATCACCGAGAAGTATCCCGATTATTGTCACTTCAGGGTTGTCGGATCATAACACATAATAGGTGACTATAGACTTGCAAGATAGGATCAAGAACACACATATATTCATGAAAACATAATAGGTTCAGATCTGAAATCATTGCACTCGGGCCCTAGTGACAAGCATTAAGCATAGCAAAGTCATAGCAACATCAATCTCAGAACATAGTGGATACTAGGGATCAAACCCTAACAAAACTAACTTGATTACATGTTAAATCTCATCCAACCCATCACCGTCCAGCAAGCCTACGATGGAATTACTCACGCACGACAGTGAGCATCATGATATTGGTGATGAAGGATGGTTGATGATGACGACGGCGACGAATCCCCCTCTCCGGAGCCCCGAACGGACTCCAGACCAGCCCTCCTGAGAGAGATTAGGGCTTGGTGGCGGCTCCATATCGTAAAACGCGATGAAACTCTCTCTCTGATTTTTTTCTCCCTGAACGTGAATATATGGAGTTGGAGTTGAGGTCGGTGGAGGTCCAAGGGGCCCACGAGATAGGGGGGCGCGCCCTATAGGGGGGCGCCCCCTATCTCGTGGACAGGCCCTGCCCCCCTGGTATATTTCTTTCGCCCAGAAATTCTTATTAATTCCAAAAAGTGCCTCCGTGGATTTTCAGGACATTCCGAGAACTTTTCTTTTCTACACATAAAACAACATCATGGCAGTTCTGCTAAAAATAGCGTCAGTCCGGGTTAGTTTCATTCAAATCATGCAATTAGAGTCCAAAACAAGGGCAAAAGTGTTCGGAAAAGTAGATACGTTGGAGACGTATCAACTCCCCCAAGCTTAAACCTTTGCTTGTCCTCAAGCAATTCAGTTGATAAACTGAAAGTGATAAAGAAAAACTTTTACAAACTCTATTTGCTCTTGTTGTTGTAAACATGAAAAGCCAGGATTCAAGTTTCAGCAAATATTATGAACTAACCATACTCAGAATAACACTTAGCTCTCACAATTACTCATATCAATAACATAATCAGCTAGCGAGCCATAAAAATAAAACTCGGATGACAACACTTTCTCAAAATAATTATAACATGATATAACAAAACGGTATCTCGCTAGCCCTTTCTGAGACCGCAAAACATAAATGCAGAGCACCTTTAAAGATCAAGGACTGACTAAACATTGTAATTCATGGTAAAAGAGATCCAGTCAAGTCATATCCAATATAAACCAATAGTAATGAATGCAAATGACAGTGTGCTCTCCAGCGGGTGCTTTTAATAAGAAGGGTGATGACTCAACATAAAAGTAAATAGATAGGCCCTTCGTAGAGGGAAGCAGGGATTTGTAGATGTGCCAGAGCTCGATTTTAAAATAGAGATTGAATAACATTTTGAGCGACATACTTTCACTGTCAACACAACAACTATTAGATGGATGTATCTTCCATACTGCAGTTCCCAAACGGAATGGTAAAGGTTTATACTATCCCAACCACCAACAAACATCAATTCATGGCTTGCTCGAAACAACGAGTGCCTCCAACATATAGCAACCCTGGGGGAGTTTTGTTTAATTATTTTGATTTGCTTTGATCTTTTTGGATCATGGGACTGGGCGTCCCGGTTACCGGCCCATTCTCGTGAATGAGGAGCAGAGTCCACTCCTCTTGAGAATAACCCACCTAGCATGGAAGATATAGGCAGCCCTAGTTGTAACATGAGTTGCTCGAGCATACGAAACAGAATTTCATTTGAAGGTTTGGAGTTTGGCACATACAAATTTACTTGGAACGGCAGGTAAATACCGCATATAGGAAGGTATAGTGGACTCATATGGAACAACTTTGGGGTTTAAGGAGTTTAGATGCACAAGCAGTATTCCCGCTTAGTACAGGTGAAGGCTAGCAAAAGATTGGGAAGCGACCAACTGAGAGAGCGACAACAGTCGTAAACATGCATTAAGATTAATTCACACCGAATATAATCATGAGGAGGATATAATCCACCATGAACATAAATATCATGAAGACTATGTTGATTTGATTCAACTACATGCGTGAACATGTGCCAAGTCGAGCCACTCAATTCATTTAAAGGAGGATACCATCCAATCATACCACATCATAAACATTCTAATAGCATGTTGGCACGCAAGGTAAACCATTATAACTCATAGCTAATCAAGCATGGCACAAGCAACTATAATCTCTAAATGTCATTGCAAATATGTTTACTTCATAATAGTTGACTCAGAAACGATGAACTCATCATATTTACAAAAACAAGAGAGGTCGAGTTCATACCAGCTTTTCTCATCCCAATACGTCCATCATATATCGTCATTATTGCCTTTCACTTGCACGACTGAACGATGTGTATAATAATCAGAGTGGATGTGCATTGGACTAAGCTGGAATCTGTAAGCATTCAACTCAAGAGAGAAGACAAGGTTATATGGGCTCTAAGTTAGATAAACAATCATGCATATAAGAGCCACTAAGCATTTTCAAAATGGTCTTGTCGACCCCCAAAGGAAAGGAAAGAAAATAAAACTATTTACACGTGAAAGCTCCCAACAAGTAAGAAGAAGAACTAGAAATCTTTTTGGGTTTTCATTTTAATTTCTATTACAAGCATAGAATTTAAACTAACTAATTTTTTTGGTTTTTCTTAAGGTTTATCAAACACACAAGAAGAAAACTAGAAAAAGAAATTTAAACTAGCATCGATAATACAATGAAAGAGTATGAGCACCGACGACTAGTGTGTGAACATGAATGTAAAGTCGGTGAGAAATACGTACTCCCCCAAGCTTAGGATTTTGGCCTAAGTTGGTCTAATACCAAGGATCGCTTGGCTGATATCCATAAGTGAAACCGAGGTTGTAATGAGATGCAGCGACAACCGCCTCCTGAGTTGCAGCGTGTTGGCGAGCTGCCTCCACTCCCCTCTCGTATTCAGATGCTTCCTCCCTGGTGACAACAAATCTTCCTTTTGCCTGATAATAAAAAAACGTAGGGAGCAGGAAGAGTAACAGGGACGACGTTGCGTCTGTCATTGATTAGTCGATAATGGAGGAATTGTTCATTCCTCTCAAGAAAATGATGATTAAACATAGCTTCTTTATCCAAATAAACAGGAGGTAAAATCATATCCCCTTCTCTTGGGGCTATATTAAGATAATTAGCCACACGGGTTGCATAAATTCCTCCAAATAAATCTCCCTTTCTACTATTATTCTGCAACCTACGTACAACTATTGGCCCCAAGTTATAACCTTTATAACCTGAAACAGCACTCTTGAGGACACACAGATCAGGGACACACATGTGACTAGCTTCGTCTTTACCGCTAATGCATCTACCAATAAAGAGGGCAAAATAATGGATAGCAGGAAAATGAATGCTCCCTATGGTAGCTTGTGCTATGTCGCTAGACTCTCCCACAGTAATACTAGCAAGAAAATCTCTAAATTCAGATTTGCGAGGATCATTAATATTACTCCACTACGGGAGTTTGCAAGCAGTTGTGAAATCCTCTAAATCCATGGTATAAGATGTATCATAAATATCAAACATAACACTAGGAGAATTACGCGTACAGTTATATTGGAACCTCCGCACAGAGGAATTAGTCAATTGATAGTACTGAGGACACTTATCTTGTAAGAAGTCCTCTAGCTCGGCATTACGCACATACGCGTAAAATTCCTCCTTGAAGCCTGCTTCGACCATAAAATCATCGGATCGCCACTCACAAGCCCGTACATTTGCGTCCCTCGGCAATTCAACGTCTTTCTCACGTATAGCAATCCTTGGCCCTTTCTTTGCTGAGGAACCACCTTCGTACAATCTCCTAACACTACTAGGGAAAAGGCTAGCAGCAGCGCGGGTTTTCAGGCTAGCAGCAGCGCGGGTGGCCGCGCTACTAATAAGGCGCTACAGCTAACTCATAGTAGTAGCGCGGCGCGAACCAGCGCTACTACTGTTGAACGATATCAGCAGCGCTTTTTAGGAACGCGCTACTATTAGCTAGCAGTAGCGATTTCCCCATCCAACGCTACTGCTATCTCTTTCATCATTTCCATTTCATTTCTCCCTTGGATGCTAGAAACTAGGTACTATCTTTCATCAAATTCATAAACCATTACTAGATGCGGTAGTACTCTTCGTTCAAATTACTCGTCGTGGTTTTAGTTCAAACCACGACGAGTAATTGAAAAAGGGAGTACTAAGATAACAATTTCATGCACAGCCAAAATGTATCCTCAAGCAGTACATGCATGGTCATATCAACGGCCATCATCATATGTAGTTTTAGATGATATCGACGACGATCATCATATGTAGTTCTAGATGATATAGCCACACACACATATGTAGTTCTAGATGATATAGCCACACACACATGTAGTTCTAGATGATATCGAAGACAATCATCATCCTCAAGCCGGGCGGTTGGTGTTCTGATAGTAATTAGGATAGCTGTCCAACACGAAGATTCTTGCCATCAAGGAATTTCTTCCACCCAACCGAAGTTTAAGTGTGTGCGACCGTCCGTGTCCACGCGGTAAGTACAGGTTGTGACGGAGCCCCTTGCGTAAGGCGTAGTCCAGCTGAGCCTTCTTCATCGGGCTCGATACCATAACTCAGATATGCTCTTTGCCAATTTCTGAATAAGAAAAACATATCAATTAATAAGCGTGTGATCGAACTCTACACTAAAACATATATATCATCAACTAGATTCCACACAACATATACCATATCATTGGACTGTACACTAAGTAATTCACACTATTAATTTGCATTTGTAAGTATAACATACCATATCATGTCGATCAACCATGGTATTTGTCAAGCGGGTCACGAATGGCACCCGACAAAGTCAAGACGTGGCGGAATTATGTCCCACAGGTTGGACACCTCCTCCTCACTCAGCCTTGTTCTTTGAGCTACGATGGCTTCATGAAGTGGGTCCTCATCATCTTCATCATCTTCATCATCTTCATCATCTTCGTCATCTTCATCATCTTCCACCAGGTTGAGATAAATGACAGCTAGTTTGGGTCTTTCTACTCGGAAGTTGAAGCTGATCAACTCACCACCGATAAGATGCATGCGAGCGATTTAAACGGGCCCATCCATCTCCTCCAATCTGCGACATATTGCGTCCTTTCTCGACCTCCATAGTGTACGGCCCCCAAGGAGCCTCAAATGTCACAGTGTCTCTGTCACTTGTTGAATTTCAACCTCACATTGCATGGGACGATCTGTGTAAACTAAGCAAAATGACACAATGCAGTAATGGCAACACTAAAAATAAAATAGTTATTACATTTCATCTAATTTCTTACCGCATGACTTAAAACTTCGCCGGAAGTAGATGCCGAACAGCTTGCCGGTTGCAAAGCTCTGTGGCGCATCTTGACTTGCACAGATTGACATAGTGGTGGTGGTGGCGCCATTCTTCCTAAAGCAATATGAGCAAAGGATTACTAAATCAACTAAATCAAAATGTTCTAAGTCAACTAAATCAACTAGCCTACTAAATCAACTAAATCAAAATATTCTAAGTCAACTAAATAAACTAACCTACTACATCAACTAAATCAAAATGTTCTAAGTCAACTAAATAAACTAACCTACTACATCAACTAAATCAAAATGTTCTAAGTCAACTAAATAAACTAACCTACTACATCAACTAAATCAAAATGTTCTAAGTCAACTAAATAAACTAACCTACTACATCAACTAAATCAAAATGTTCTAAGTCAACTAAATAAACTAACCTACTACATCAACTAAATCAAAATGTTCTAAGTCAACTAAATAAACTAACCTACTACATCAACTAAATCAAAATGTTCTAAGTCAACTAAATAAACTAACCTACTAAGTCAACTAAATCAAAATATTCTAAGGCAACTAAATCAACTAGCCTACTAAATCAACTAAATCAAAATGTTCTACTAAGTCAACTAAATCAACTAAATCAAATGTTGCATATGAGCAGGAGGGAGAAGGAGGCGACTCGAGGAGGGAGAAAGAGTAGGATGGAGGAGGAAGGCGGAGCGGAGGGGCTTGGCAGCGCGGCCAGTTGAGGGAGAACGGATCGGGAGGAAGGCGGAGCGAGGAGGGGCCGGCCAGCGCAGTGAAGAGGAGGACGGAGGAGGAGGAGGCGGCACCGAGTCCAGCAAGGAGGAGGAGGTGACGGCTTGTGGCAGCGCAGACGGAGGAGCGGGCGACGGGCATGTGGCGCAGACGCTGAGGAGGAGAGGGCGACGGCCGGGCGGCGCAGAATAGTTGTGGCTGTGTGTGTGAGTGGATCCGGTCGAAGGAGGAGATAGATGGTTTAGCGATGGCGCTCTTGGGAAACGCGCCATTGTTGGGCTATCTAGCAGCAACGCTTTTCAACATAAAGCGCTCTCGATATATGTCAACATGCAAAATACACATTGATCATCAACGATCTTTTGTGTACAATCTGATTCGACAATATGAGTCCTCACGGTTTAGGAACAGGTGAAGACTCATATTGCAGCCACAAATTCTACACATAGAGTTCAATGAAGATCAAGTGCTTGTCAAAGTGTGGGAAGTAACATATTTAAGGTGGTATAAACTCTCTTCACGGAGCGAGGTGGGACTAAATTTTGTAGGAAACTTAGCAGCAGCGCTTGTCGGGGAAAAGCGCTGCTACTATGCTAAGTAGCAGATAGCAGCGTCGCGCTTAACGCTGCTGCTATAACTAGCCTCATGGCGGCCTCAGAATTATAGCAGCATAGCGTCTTTCACGGACGCGCCATCGCTATATTTTTACCAACAATGAGTTCTTTGTCAACGCGCTCTTGCTAGTTAGCAGCAGCGAGTTATTTTGAGCAGCGCTCTTGATAAGATTCTGTGTATAGGCTTTTCCCTAGTAGTGTAAGCATAATGCTTTTCTGAAAATTTCTAAAAATTTAGTAACTTCAAAATAAAAGTGAATAAAACTAAACAAGATTGATATCAACTACTCCTACAAGTGCCTAGAGCCTATGTCATGCATTGGAATTGCTTGTAACCTCAAAAATTTAACATGCAAGCTCAACAACATGGTCACCTATGCAGCAAAAATTTGCAATGAATAAAGCAATAGAACAAAAACTAATTGGACCAATGGAGGAGTCACATACCAAGCAACAATCTCCCAAAGCAGTTTTGTGAATGGAGCTTTGAGCTAAGAGATCGAAAATCGAAGCAAAACAAGCTAGAACTCGTGCTTGAGCTGGATGGGGATTTTTTTGGATAGAAGATGAAGTGTGTGGGTGCTGGCATAAGTGAAGGGGGGCCACCGGGGGCCCACGAGACAGGGGGCGCGCCCTATAGGGGGGGGGCGCCCTCCACTCTCGTGGCCTGGTGCTTGCCCCTCCTGCAGTGATTTCAGTGCCTAAAATCCTCAAATATTCCAGAAAAAATCATACTAAATTTGCAGGGCATTTGGAGCACTTTTATTTTTGGACTATTTTTTAATGCTCGGATAATTCAGAAAACAGACAAATAATACTATTTTTGCTTTATTTAGTCTAAATAACAGAAAGTAAAAAGAGGGTACAGAAGGTTGTGCCTTCTAGTTTCATCCATCTTGTGATCATCAAAATGAATCCACTAACAAGGTTGATCAAGTCTTGTTAACAAACTCATTCCGAATAACACGGAACCGGAGAAATTTCGAATAACACTAAGTTACCTCAACGGGGATATGAAAATCCCCAACAATAAGAATATCATACTTTTTCTTGACAGTAGGAAGAGGAAATTCAAAACCTCCAATAATAATAGTTGGAACTTGTCCAATAGAATTGATGCTATGAACTTGAGATTGTTTCCTCGGAAAGTGTACCGTATGCTCATTACCATTAACATGAAAAGTGACATTGCCTTTGTTGCAATCAATAACAACCCCTGCTGTATTAAGAAAAGGTCTACCAAGGATAATAGACATACTATCATCCTCAGGAATATCAAGAATAACAAAGTCCGTTAAGATAATGACATTTGCAACCACAACAGGCACATCCTCACAAATACCGACAGGTATAGCAGTTGATTTATCAGTCATTTGCAAAGATATTTCAGTAGGTGTCAACTTATTCAATTCAAGTCTACGATATAAAGAGAGAGGCATAACACTAACACCGGCTCCAAGATCACATAAAGCAGTTCTAACGTAATTTTGTTTAATAGAGCATGGTATAGTTGGCACACCCGAATCTCCAAGTTTCTTTGGTATTCCACCCTTAAAAGTGTAATTAGCAAGCATGGTGGAAATTTCAGCTTCCGGTATCTTTCTTTTATTTGTAATGATATCCTTCATATACTTAGCATAAGGATTTACTTTGAGCATATCAGTTAAGCGCATACGTAAGAAAATAGGTCTAATCATTTCAGCAAAGTGCTCAAAATCCTCATCATACTTTGACTTGGATGGTTTAGGAGGAAAGGGCATGCGTTTCTGAACCCATGGTTCTCTTTCTTTACCGTGCTTCCTAGCAACAAAATCTCTCTTATCATAACGTTGATTCTTTGATTGTGGGTTATCAAGATCAACAACAGGTTCAATCTCTACATCATTGTTTTTGCTAGGTTGAGCATCAACATGAACATTATCATTAACATTATCACTAGGTTCACGTTCATCACCTGATTGAGTTTCAGCATCAGTAATAGAAATATCATTGGGATTCTCAGGTGTGTCTACAGTAGGTTCACTAGAAGCATGCAAGGTTCTACCGTCTTTCTTTTTCTTCTTCTTACAAGAACTAGGTGCCTCTAAATTATTTCTCTGAGAATCTTGCTCAATTCTCTTAGGGTGGCCTTCAGGATACAAAGGTTCCTGAGTCATTCTACTAGTTCTAGTAGCCACTCTAACAGCAAAGTCATTTTTATTATTTAATTCATCAAGCAAATCATTTTGAGCTTTAAGTACTTGCTCAGCTTGAGTAGCAACCATGGAAGCATATTTGCTAACGAGATGAAGTTCATCTCTAACTCTAGCCAGATTATCGCTTACACTTCCTATCTCGAAAGCATTGTTCTTTAACTCTCTACCAACATAAGCATTAAAACTTTCTTGTCTAGCCATAAAGTCATCAAATTCATCTAAGCATGGGCTATGAAATTTAGTAGAGGGGATTTCAACTTTATCATATCTATAGAGAGAATTTACCTTTACTACCTGTGTCGGGTTATCAAGACAATGTGGTTCTTCAGGCGGTATATTAAGACCATGTATTTCTTCAATAGGAGGTAAATTCTTAACATCTTCAGCTTTAATACCTTTTTCTTTCATTGATTGCTTTGCCTCTTGCATATCTTCAGGACTGAGAAATAAAACACCTCTTCTTCGGAGTGGGTTTAGGAATAGGCTCAGAGTTGGCTCAATTGGCTCAGAATTGGCTCGGGAAGAGTCCAATTATTTTCATTAGTCAACATATTATTCAATAGTATTTCAGCTTAAATCATCGTTCTTTCCCCGAAAACACAACCAGCACAACTATCCAAGTAGTCCTTGGAAGCATCGGTTAGTCCATTATAAAAGATATCAAGTATTTCATTTTTCTTAAGAGGATGATCAGGCAAAGCATTAAGTAACCGGAGAAGCCTCCCCCAAGCTTGTGGGAGACTCTCTTCTTTGATTTGCACAAAATTAAATATTTCCCGCAAGGCAGCTTGTTTCTTATGAGCATGGAAATATTTAGCAGAGAAGTAATAAATCATATCCTGGGGACTACGCACAAAACCAGGAGCAAGATAATTATACCAAGTCTTAGCATCACCCTTTAATGAGAACGAAAATATCTTAAGGATATAAAAATAGTGAGACTTCTCATCATTAGTAAATAGGGTAGCTATATCATTCAACTTGGTAAGATGTGCCACAACAGTTTCAGATTCAAGGCCATAAAAAGGATCAGATTCAACTAAAGTAATAATCTCAGGATCAACAGAGAATTCATAATCCTTATCAGTAACACAGATAGGTGAAGTAGCAAAAGTAGGGTCAGGTTTCATTCTAGCATTAAGAAACTGCTTCTTCCATTTACCTAATAATTTCTTAAGATCATATCTATCATTGCAAGCAAAGATTTCCCTAGCAGCTTCTTCATTCATAACATAACCCTTAGGAACAACAGGCAATACATAATCATTGGGAGAACCTTCATCATCACTATCATCAGTAATAGGATCTTGAGTAATTTCATTCCCCCTAACTCTAGCAAGTTGTTCATCAAGAAATTCACCTAATGGCAAAGTAGTATCACGCACAGATGTAGTTTCATCATGCATAGCAGAAGCGGCATCATCAATAACATGTGACGTATCAGAATTCATAGCAGTAGCAGGTTTAGGTGTCGCAAGCCTACTAATAACGGAAGGAGAATCTAGTGCAGAGCTAGATGGCAGTTCCTTACCTTCCCTCGTAGTTGAGGGCAAAATCTTGGTTTTAGTGTCTTTAAAGTTCTTCATAGTGATCAACAGATATAAATCCCAAGTAACTCAGAGAATAGAGCTATGCTCCCCTACAACGGTGCCAGAAATTAGTCTTGATAACCCACAAGTGTAGGGGATCGCAACAACTTTCGAGGGTAAAGTATTCAACCCAAATTTATTGATTCGACATAAGGGGAGCCAAAGAATATTCTTGAGTATTAGCAGTTGAGTTGTCTATTCAACCACACCTGGATAACTTAGTATCTGCAGCAAAGTATGTAGTAGCAAAGTGGTATGATAATAAAGGTAACGGTTGCAAAAGTAAAGATTAATGTTTTTGGGTTTTTGTAGTAGTTGTAACAGTAGCAACGGAAAAGTAAATAAGCAAGAACAATATATGAAAAGATTGTAGGCAATGGATCAGTGATGGATAATTATGTCGGATGCGATTCCTCATGTAATAGTTATAACATAGGGTGATATAGAACTAGCTCCAATTCATCAATGTAATGTAGGCATGTATTCCGTAAATAGTCATACGTGCTTATGGAAAAGAACTTGCATGACATCTTTTGTCCTACCCTCCCGTGGCAGCGGGGTCCTAGTGAAAACAAAGGGATATTAAGGCCTCCTTTTAACAGAGAACCGGAACAAAGCATTAGCACATAGTGAATACATGAACTCCTCAAACTATGGTCATCACCGAGAAGTATCCCGATTATTGTCACTTCGGGGTTGTCGGATCATAACACGTAATAGGTGAGTATAGACTTGCAAGATAGGATCAAGAACACACATATATTCATGAAAACATAATAGGTTCACATCTGAAATCATGGCACTCGGGCCCTAGTGAAAAGCATTAAGCATAGCAAAGTCATAGCAACATCAGTCTCAGAACATAGTGGATACTAGGGATCAAACCCTAACAAAATTAACTTGATTATATGGTAAATCTCATCCAACCCATCACTGTCCATCAAGCCTACGATGGAATTACTCATGCACGGCGGTGAGCATCATGAAATTAGTGATGAAGGATGGTTGATGATGACGACGGCGACGAATCCCCCTCTCCGGAGCCCCGAACGGACTCCAGTTCAGCCTTCCCGAGAGAGATTAGGGCTTGGCGGCGGCTCCGTGTCGTAAAACGCGATGAAACTTTCTCTCTGATTTTTTTCTCCCCGAACGTGAATATATGGAGTTGGAATTGAGGTCGGTGGAGGTCCAGGGGGCCCACGAGATAGGCGCGCCCCGTCTCGTGGACAGGCCCACAGGCCCCCGGTATATTTCTTTCGCCCGAAATTCTTATTAATTCCAAAAAGTGCCTCCGTGGATTTTCAGGACATTCCAAGAACTTTTCTTTTCTACACATAAAACAACATCATGGCAGTTCTGCTGAAAACAGCGTCAGTCCGGGTTAGTTTCATTCAAATCATGCAAGTTAGAGTCCAAAACAAGGGCAAAAGTGTTTGGAAAAGTAGATTCGTTGGAGACGTATCAGTCCTGAACTGTGCGTCTAAGGCTAATGGTAACAGGAGGCGGGGGACACGATGTTTACCCAGGTTCAGGCTCTCTCTATGGAGGTAATACCGTACTTCCTCCTTGATTGATCTTGATGAATATGAGTATTACAAGAGGTGATCTACCACGAGATCGTAATGGCTAAACCCTAGAAGTCTAGCCTATATGATTATGATTCTGCCATATGGACTAAACCCTCTGTTTTATATACACACCGGAGGGGACAAGGGTTATATAAAGTCGGTTACAGAGAAAGGAATCTATACATTCGAATCACCATGCTTGTCATCCACGCAAAGGAGAGTCCCATCCGGACACGGGAAGAAGTCTTCTGTCTTGTATCTTCATACCCCATGTTAATAGTCCGGCCGTCCGAGGACCCCTTAATCCAGGACTCCCTCAACTGAGTAATAGTGCACGAAACGGACCAGAATCGGCCAAAATTGTGAGTGTTGACGACCGACACATAAACGCACCCTAGGGTTCGTCAATCGTGGAAATCACTTCAGGACCGCAAAACTGAGTAATAGTCCAAGAAACGGGCCAGAATCGGCCCAAACTATGAGTCTTGACGACCAACACGTAAGCACACATTGGGATTCGACAACCATGAAAATCGCTTTGGGACCACAAAACGGTGAGTAATAGTCCATGAAATGGGTCAGAATCGACAAAAATCGCGAGTGTTGATGACCGACACGTAAACGAACCCAGGAGATAGTTAATTATGGAATTCACTCCGGGACCCCAAGCAGTGAGCTATAGTCCACGAACCGAGCCAGAATCGGCAAAACTGTGAGTGTTGATGACCGATACGTAAACGCACCCCGGGCTTCGTTAATCGAGGAAATCACTCCGGGACCCCAAAACTGTGAGTAATAGTCCAAGAAACGGACCAGAATCAGCCCAAACAGTGATTGCTGATGACCAACACGTAAGCGCAGCTTGGGGTTCAACAACTATGGAAATCGCTTCGGGACCCCAAAAAAATGAGTAATAGTCCAAGAAACGGGCCAGAATCGGCCCAAACTGCGAGTCTTGACGACCAACACATAAGCACACCTTGGGGTTCGACAATCTTGGAAATCGTTTTGGGACCACAAAAGAGTAAGTAATTGTCCACGAAACAGGTCAGAATCAACAAAAACCGCGAGTGTTGATGACCGACACGTAAACGCACCCCGGGGTTCGTTAATCGAGGAAATCACTCCGGGACCCCAAAACAGTGAGTAATAGTCCAAGAAATGGGCCAAAATCGGCCCAAACAGCAATTGGTGATGACCGGCACGTAAGCGCACCTTGGGTTTGACAACCATGGATCTCGCTTTGGGACCCCAAAACAGAGAGTAATAGTCCGAGAAACAGGCCAGAATTGGCCCAAACTGCGAGTCGACGACCAACACATAAGCATACCTTGGGGTTCATCAACCTTGGAAATCGTTTTGGGACCACAAAACGGTGAGTAACAGTCCACGAAACAAGCAAGAATCGACAAGAACGATGAGGGTTGATGACCGACACGTAAACGCACCCCGGGTTTCGTCAATCGTGGAAATCACTCCGGGACACCAAAACAGTGAGTACTACTCCACGAAACGGTCCAGAATCGGCCAAAACTGTCAGTGTTGATCACCGACAAGTAAACGCACCCCAGGGTTCGTTAATCGAGGAAATCACTCCGTGACCCCAAAACAGTGAGTAATAGTCCAAGAAACGGACCAAAATCGGCCCAAACAGTGATTGCTGATAACCGACATGTAATCGCACCTTGGGGTTTGACAACCATGGAGATCGCTTCGGGGCCCCAAAACGGTGAGTACTAGTCCAAGAAACAGGCTGGAATTGGCCCAAACTGCGAGTCGACAGCCAACACATAAGCACACCTTGGGGTTCGTCAACCTTGGAAATCATTTTGGGACCACAACATGGTGAGTAATAGTCCACGAAATAGGCCAGAATCGACAAGAACCGTGAGGGTTGATGACCGACAAGTAAACGCACCCCGGGCTTCGTTAATCGTGGAAATCACTCCAGGACCACCAAACAGTGAGTAATAGTCCAAGAAACGGACCATAATTGGCCCAAACAGTGATTGCTGATGACCGACACGTAAGCGCACCTTGGGGTTTGACAACCATGGAAATTGCTTCGGGACCCCAAAACGGTGAGTAATAGTCCAAGAAACAGGCCGGAATTGGCCCAACCTGCGAGTCGACGACCAACACATAAGCACACCTTGGGGTCCGTCAACCTTGGAAGTCCTTTTGGGACCACAAAACGGTCAGTAATAGTCCATGAAACAGGCCAGAATCGACCAGAACCATGAGGGTTGATGACCGACAACTAAACGCACCCCGGGGTTCGCTACTCGAGGAAATCACTCCGGGACCCCAAAACAGTGAGTAATAGTCCAAAAAACGGACTAGAATCGGCCCAAACAGTGATTGCTAATGACCGACACGTAAGCGCACCTTGGGGTTTGACAACCATGGAAATCACTTCGGGACCCCAAAATGAGGAGAAATAATCCAAGAAACAGGCCGGAATTGGCCCAAACTGTGAGTCAACGACCAACACATAAGCACATCCTGGGGTTCGTCAACCTTGGAAATCGTTTTGGGACCCCAAAATGGTGAGTAATAGTCCATGAAACAGGCCAGAATTGACAAGAACCATGAGGGTTGATGACCGACACGTAAACGCACCTCGGGTTTTGTCAAGCATGGAAATCACTCCGGGACCCCAAAACAGTGAGTAATAGTCTAGGCAACGGGCCAGAATCGGCCAAAACTGAGTGTTGATGTCCTACATGTAAGCGCAACCTGGGGTTCAACAACTATGGAAATCGCTTCGGGACCCCAAAACGGTGAGTAATAGTCCACGAAACGGGTCAGAATTGGCCAAAACTTTGAGTGTTGACGACGGACATGTAAATGCACCCCGGGGATCGTCAATCGTCGAAATCTATCCGGGACCCCAAAACACTGAGTAATGGTGCAAGAAACGGACCAGAATCGGCCAAAATTGTGAATGTTGATGACCGACACGTAAACGCACCCCAGGGTTCGTCAATCGTGGAAATCCCTTCGGGACCACAAAAATGAGTAATATTGCAAGAAACGGGCCAGAATCGGCCCAAACTGCGAGTCTTGACGACCCACACGTAAGCACATCTTGGGGTTCGACAACCATGGAAATTGCTTTGGGACCACAAAACGGTGTGTAATAGTCCACGAAACGGATCAGAATCGACAAAAAAAGCAAGTGTTGATGACCGACACGTTAACGAACCCAGGGTTTCGTTAATGGTGGAAATCACTTCGGGACCCAAAGCAGTGAGTAATAGTCCACCAAACGGGTCAGAATTGGCCAAAACTGTGAGTGTTGATGAGCGACACGTAAACGCACCCTGGGTTCGTTAATCGTGGAAATCACCCCGGGACCAAAAAACAATGAGTAATAGTCCTTGAAATGGGCCAGAATCGGGCAAAACTGTGAGTGTTGATGACCGACACGTAAACGCACCCCGGGGTTCGTTAATCGTGGAAATCACTCTGGGACCCGTAAAGAGTGAGTAATAGTCCATGAAACGGGCCAGAATCTTCCAAAACTGTGAGTGTTGATGACCGACACGTAAGCGCACCTTGGGGTTCAACAACTATGGAAATCGCTTCGGGACCGCAAAACGGTGAGTAATAGTCCAAGAAACGGGCTAGAATCGGCGCAAACAGTGAGTCTAGATGACCAACACATAAGCACAACTTGGGGTTCGACAACCTTGGAAATCGTTTTGGGACCACAAAACCATGAGTAATTGTCCACGAAAAAGGTCAGAATCGACTAAAACCGCGAGTGTTGATGACCGACACGTAAACGCACTCTCGGGATCGTCAATCGAGGAAAGCACTACGGGACGCCATAACAGAGAGTAATAGTCCAAGAAACGGGCCAAAATTGGCCCAAACAACGATTGTGGATGACCGACACGTAAGCACACCTTGGGGTTTGACAATCATGGATCTCGCTTTGGGACCCCAAAACGATGAGCAATAGTCGAAGAAACCGGCCAGAATTGGGCCAAACTGCGAGTCATGACGACCAATACATAAGCATGCCTTGGGGTTCGACAACCTTGGAAATCATTTTGGGACCAAAAAACGGTGAGTAATAGTCCACGAAACGGGCCAGAATCGACAAAAACCGTGAGTGTTGATGACCGACACGTAAACGCACCCCGGGGTTCTTCAATCGTGGAAATCACTCCGGGACCCCAAAACAGTGAGTAACACTCCAAGGAACGGGACAGAATCGGCCAAAACTGCGAGTATTGATGACTGACACGTAAGTGCACCTTGGGATTAAACAACTATGGAAAACGCTTCGAGACCCCAAAGCGGTGAGTAATAGTCCACAAAATGGGTCGTAATTGGCCAAAATTGTGAGTGTTGACGACGGACACGTAAATGCACCCCGGGGATCGTCAATCGTCGAAATCTATCCGGGACCCCATAACGCTGAGTAATGGTGCAAGAAACGGACCAGAATCGGCCAAAATTGTGAATGTTGACGACCCACACGTAAGCACATCTTGGGGTTCGACAACCATGGAAATCGATTTGGGACCACAAAACAGTGAGTAATAGTCCACGAAACGGGTCAGAATCGACAAAAACCACGAGTGTTGATGACCAACACGTAAACGACCCAAAGCAGTGAGCAATAGTCCATGAAACAGGCCAGAATTGGCCAAAACCGTGAGTGTTGATGACCGACACGTAAACGCACCCTAGGTTCGTTAATCTTGGAAATCACTGCAGGACCCCAAAACAATGAGTAATAGTGCACGAAATAGGTCAATATCGGGCAAAACTATGAGTGTTGATGACTGACACGCAAACGCACCCCGGAGTTCACTAATCGTGGAAATCACTTCAGAACCCCAAAGCAGTGAGTAATAATCCACGAAACGGGCCAGAATCGGCCTAAACTGTGAGTGTTGATGACCGACACGTAAGCGCACCTTGGGGTTCAACAACTATGGAAATCGCTTCGGGACCGCAAAACGGTGAGTAGTAGTCCAAGAAACAGGCCACAATCGGCCCAAACTGCGAGTCTTGACTAAGGATGGCAATGGGTAGGGTATGGGCAGGGTAGAGCAATACCATACCCATACTCGTATATTTAGTGGGCACAAAATTTTACCCATACCCGTACCCATGGGCATGAAACTTTACCATACCCATACCCGACGGGTACCCATACCCATTGGGTACCCAGCGGGTAGACCAAATAGTACACAAGTTGTTCACAATTTTACGCTCATTGATAGCACAATTGACAAAAAAATCAATTATGTCAGCTCAATAATAGGTAGGTGAGTAATTGACCAATATAGAAATTTAGAAATCACAACATACTCTTAAGTCAATAGGAGTAGATGAGTCGCATGACAAATTAATGACTAATTGAGGACAACTTAACATTAGTTCACCAACGGGCAGGGTATGGGTATACCCGTGGGTACAAGACTATACCTGTACCCTACCCATGACTTAATGGGTGGGATATGGATACTACCCGTGGGTATAGAAGTGTGCCCATACCCTACCCATGCGGGTACGGTACCCACGGGTACCCGTACCCGTAGGTAAAATTGCCATCCTTAGTCTTGATGACCAACACATAAACACACCTGGGGGTTCGAGAACCTTGGAAATCATTTTGGGACGACAAACCGTGAGTAATAGTCCACAAAACAGGTCAGAATCGGCAAAAACCGCGAGTATTGATGACCGACACGTCAACACACCCCATGTTTTGTTAATCAAGGAAATCACTCCGGGACCCCAAAACAGTGAGTAATAATCCAAGAAACGGACCAGAATCGGCCCAAACAGCGATTGCTGATGACGGAGACGTAAGCACACCTTGGGGTTTGACAACCATGGAAATCGCTTTGGGACCCCAAAACGGTGAGTAATAGTCCAATAAACGGGCCAGAATTGGCCCAAACTGCGAGTCGATGACCAACACCTAAGCACACCTTGGGGTTCGACAACCTTGGAAATTGTTTTGGGTCCACAAAACGGTGAGTAATAGTCCATGAAACGGGCCAGAATTGACAAAAACCGTGAGTGTTGATGACCGACACGTAAACGCACCCCGAGGTTCGTCAATCATGGAAATCACTCCGGGACCCCTAAACAGTGAGTAATAGTCCAAGAAACGGGCCAGAATCGGCAAACACTGCGAGTGTTGATGAACGACATGTAAGTGCACCTTGGGATTCAACAACTATGGAAATCGCTTCGGGACCCAAAACGGTGAGTAATAGTCCACGAAACGGGTCAGAATTGACCAAAACTGTGAGTGTTGACGACGGACACGTAAACGCACCCCGGGGATCGTCAATCGTCGAAATCACTCTGCGACCCCAAACGGACCCCGTGGGTCATCAATGAAAATAGTGCACAAAACGGTCCAGAATCAGCGAAAATTGTGAGTGTTGACGATCGACACGCAAAAGCACCCCGTGGGTCATCAATGATGGAAATCACTTCAGGACCCCAAAACTAAGTACTAGTCCAAGAAACGGGCCAGAGTCGGCCCAAACTGCGAGTCTTGACAACCAACACATAAGCACACATTGGGGTTCGACAACCATGGAAATCGCTTTGGGACCACAAAACGGTGAGTAATAGTCCACGAAACGGGTCAGAATCGACAAAAAACGTGAGCGTTGATGATCGACACGTAAATGAACCTAGGGGTTCGTTAATCATGGAAATCACTTCGGGACACAAAGCAGTGAGTAATAGTCCATGAAACGGGCCAGAATGGGCCAAAACTGTGAGTGTTGATGACCGACACATAAACAAACCCCAGGGTTCGCTAATCGTGGAAATCACTCAGGGACACCAAAACAGTGAGTAATAGTCCACGAAACGGGTCAGAATTGAACAACTGTGATGTTGACGACGGACACGTAAACGCACCCCGAGGATCGTCAATTGTCAAAACCGCTCTGGGAACCCGAAAGGCTGAGTAATAGTGCATGAAACGGATCAGAATCGGCCAAAATTGCGAGTATTGACGACCGACACATAAACGCACCCCGTGGTTCGTCAATCATGGAAATCACTTCAGGACCCCAAAACTAATTAATAGTCCAAGAAACGGGCCAGAATCAGCCCAAACTGCGAGTCTTGACAACCAACACATAAGCACACATTGGGGTTCGACAACCATGGAAATCGCTTTGGGACCACAAAACGGTGAGCAATAGTCCAGGAAACGGGTCAGAATCGACAAAAACCTCGAGTATTGATGACTGACACGTAAATGAACCCAGGGGTTCGTTAATCGTGGAAATCACTTTGGGAACCAAAGCAGTGAGTAGTAGTCCACGAAACAGGCCAGAATCGGCCAAAACTGTGAGTGTTGATGACCGATACGTAAACGCGCCCTGGGGTTCATTAATCGTGGAAATCACTCTGGACACCAAAATAGTGAGTAATAGTCCACGAAACGAGCCAAAATTGGCCAAAACAGTGAGGGTTGATGACCAAGACATAAGATCATCTTGGGTTTCAATTACTATGGAAATCAATTCAGGACCCCAAAATGGTGAGTAATAGTCCAAGAAATAGGTTAGAATCGACAAAAACCGTGAGTGTTGATGACCTACACGTAAACGCACCCCAGGTTCGTTTATCGAGGAAATCAGTCTGGGACCCCAAAACTGTGAGTAATAGTCCAAGAAACGGGCAGGAATCGGCCCAAACGGCGATTGTTGATGACCGAAACATAAGCGCAGCTTGGGGTTTCACAACCATGGATCTCCCTTCGGGACCCTAAAACTGTGAGTAATATTCCAAGAAACGGGCCAGAATCGGCCCAAACTCCGAGTCCTGACGACCAAACATAAGCACGCCTTGGGGTCGACAACCTTGGAAATCGTTTTGGGACCACAAAACGGTGAGTACTAGTCCATGAAACGGGCCAGAATCAACAAAAACCGTGAGTGTTGATAACCGACACATAAATGCACCCCGGGGTTTGTCTCAAGGAAGTCACTCCGAGACCCCAAAACAGTAAGTAATAGTCCAAGAAACGGGCCAGAATCGGCCAAAACTGCGAGTGTTGATGACCGACACATAAGCGCACCTTGGGATTCAACAACTATGGAAATCGCTTCGGGACCACAAAACGGGGAGTAATAGTCCACGAACGGGTCACAATTGACCAAAACTGTGAGTGTTGACGACGGATACGTAGACGCACCCCGGGGATCATCAATCGTCGAAATCGCTCTAGGCCCCAAAAGGCTAAGTAATAGTGCATGAAACGGACAAGAATCCGTCAGAATCGTGAGTGTTGACGACCGACACGTAAACGCACCCCGCGGTTTGTCAATCATGGAAATTACTTCAGGACCCCCAAACTGAGTAATAGTCAAAGAAACGGGCCAGTATCGGCCCAAACTGCGAGTCTTGACGACCAACACGTAAGCACACATTGGGGTTCGACAACCATGGAAATCGCTTTGGGACCACAAAACGATGAGTAATAGTCCCCGAAACGGGTAAGAATCGACAAAAACCGTGAGGGTTGATGACCGACACGTAAATGAACGGAGGGGTTCGTTAATCATGGAAATCACTCTGGGACCCAAATCAGTGAGTAATAGTCAATGAAATGGGCCAAAATCGGCCAAAACTATGAGTGTTGATGACCGACACATAAGGGTACCTTGGGGTTCAACAACTATGGAAATCGCTTTGGGACCCCAAAACTGTGAGTAATAGTCCAAGAAATAGGCCAGAATCGTCCCAAACTGCGAGTCTTGACGACCAACACATAAGCACACCTGGGGGTTCGAGAACCTTGGAAGTCATTTTGGGACCACAAAACGGTGAGTAATACTCCACAAAACAGGTTAGAATCGACAATAACAACGTGATTTAATGACCGACACGTAAACGCACCCCCGGGTTCTTTAATCGAGGAAATCACTTCGGGACCCCAAAACAATGAGTAATAGTCCAAGAAATGGACCAGAATCGGTCCAAACAACGAATGCTGATGACCAACACGTAAGCGCACCTTGGGGTTTGACAACCATGGAAGTCGCTTCGGCACCCCATAACGTGAGTAATAGTCCAAGAAACGGGCCAGAATTGGCCCAAACTGCGAGTCGACGACCAACACATAAGCACACCTTAGGGTTCGACAACCTTGGAAATCGTTTTGGGACCACAAAACGGTGAGTAATAGTACATGAAACGAGCCAGAATTGACAAAAACCATGAGTGTTGATGACCGACACATAAACGCACCCCAAGGTTCGTCAATTGTGGAAATCACTCCGGGACCCCAAAACAGTGAGTAATAGTCCAAGAAACGGGCCAGAATCGGCAAAAACTGCAAGTGTTTATGACCGACACGTAAGCGCACCTTGGGATTCAACAACTATGGAAATCGCTTCGGGACCCCAAAATGGTGAGTAATAGTCCAAGAAACGGGCCAGAATTGGCCCAATCTGCGAGTCTTGACAACCAATACATAAGCACACCATGGGGTTCGACAACCTTGGA
Organism: Aegilops speltoides; assembly: GCA_021437245.1. Classification (NCBI taxonomy): domain Eukaryota; kingdom Viridiplantae; phylum Streptophyta; class Magnoliopsida; order Poales; family Poaceae; genus Aegilops; species Aegilops speltoides. Next base: position 17,089,029 of record CM038144.1, read on the forward strand.
GATCGTTTGAGGACCACAAAACGGTGAGTAATAGTCCACGAAACGGGCCAAAATCGACAAAAACCTGTGAGTGTTGATGACCGACATGCAAACACACCTCGGGGTTTGTTTATCGTGGAATTCACTCTAGGACCCCAAAACAGTGAGTAATAGTCAAAGAAACGGGCCAGAAACGGCCAAAACTGCGAGTGTTGACGACCAACACATAAGCACACATTAGGGTTCGACAACCTTGGAAATCGTTTTGGGACCACAAAACGGTGAGTAATAGTCCATGAAACAGGTCAGAATCAACAAAAACCGTGAGTGTTGATGACTGACACGTAAACACACCCAGGTTCATTAATCAAGGAAATCACCCCGGGGCCCCAAAATAGTGAGTAATAGTCCAAAAAACAGGCCAGAATCGGCCCAAACGGCAATTGTTGATTACCGGCACGTAAGCGCACCTTGGGATTCAACAACTATGGAAATCGCTTAGGGACCACAAAACGGTGAGTACTAGTCCATGAAATGGGACAGAATCAACAAAAACCGCGAGTGTTGATGACCGACACGTAAACAAACCCAGGGGTTCGTTAATTGTGGAAATCACTTCGTGACCCAAAGTAGTGAGTAATACTCCATGAAACGGGCCAGAATCGGCCAAAACTGTGCGTATTGATGACGGACACGTAAACGCACCCTGGGCTTCGTTAATCCTGGAAATCACTCCGGGACCCCAAAGTAGTGAGTAATAGTCCACGAAACAGGCCAGAATCGGCCAAAACTGTGAGTGTTGATGACCGACACGTAAACGCACCTCGGGGTTCGTAAATCGTGGAAATCACTCTGGGACCCAAAAACAATGAGTAATAGTCCACGAAACGGGCCATAACCGGCCCACACAGCGATTGTTGATGACCGACATGTAAGCGCACCTTAGGGTTTGACAACCATGGAAATCGCTTCGGGACCCCAAAATGGTAAGTAATAGTCCAAGAAACGGGCCAGAATTGGCTGAAACTGCGATTCTTCACGACAAATTCATAAGAACACCTTGGGGTTCGACAACCGTTGAAATCATTTGGGGCCCTCAAAACGGTGAGTAATAGTCCACGACACGGGCCAGAATTGACAAAAACCTGTGAGTGTTGATGACCAACTCGCAAACACACCTCGGGACCCGAAAACAGTGAGTAATAGTCCAAGAAACGGGCCAGAATCGGCCAAAACTGCGAGTGTTGACGACCAACACATAAGCACACATTGGGGTTCGACAACCTTCGAAATCATTTTGGGAGCATAAAACGGTGAGTAATAGCCCACGAAATAGGCCAGAATCGACAAAAACCGCGAGTGTTGATGACCGACACGTAAACGCACCCCGGGTTCGTTAATCGAGGAAATCACTCCGGGACCCCCAAATTGTGAGTAATAGTCGCACAAACGGGCCTGAATCGGCCCAAACAGAGATTGTTGATGACCAACACGTAAGCGCACCTTGGGGTTTGACAACCATGGATCTCGTTTCGAGACCCCAAAACGGTGAGTAATAGTCCAAGAAACGGGCTAGAATTGGCCAACACTATGATTCTTGACGATCAATACATAAGCACGCCTTGGGGTTTGACAACTTTGGAAATCATTTTGGGTTCACAAAACGATGAGTAATAGTCCATGAAATGGGCCAGAATCGACAAAAACCGTGAGTGTTGATGACCGACACGTAAACACACCCCGGGGTTCATCAATCATGGAAATCACTCCGGGACCCCAAAACAGTGAGTAATAGTCCAAGAAACGGGCCCGAATCGGCCAAAACTGCGAGTGTTGATGACCAGTACATAAGCGCACCTTGGGATTCAACAACTATGGCAATCGCTTCGGGACCCCAAAACGGTGAGTAATAGTCCACGAAACGGGTCAGAGTTGACCAAAACTATGAGTGTTGACAACGGACACGTAAACGCACCCCAAGGATCGTCAATCGTCGAAATCGCTCTGGGAACCCAAAAGGCTAAATAATAGTGCACGAAACAGACCAGAATCGACCAAAATTGTGAGTGTAGACGACCCACACATAAACGCACCCCGGGGTTCGTCAATCGTGGAAATCACTTTAGGACCCCAAAACTGTGTAATAGTGCAAGAAACGGGCCAAAATCGGCCCAAACTGTGAGTCTTGACGATGAACACGTAAGCACACATTGGTGTTCGACAACCATGGAAAGCGCTTTGGGACCACAAAATGGTGAGTAATAGTCCACGAAGCGGGTCAGAATCAACAAAAACCGCGAGTGTTGATGACCGACACATAAACGAATCCAGGGGTTCGTTAATCGTGGAAATCACTCCAGGACCCAAAGCAGTGAGTAATATTCCATGAAACGGGCCAGAATCGGCCAATACTGTGAGTGTTGATGATCGATACGTAAATGAACCCCGGGCTTTGTTAATCCTGGAAATTACTCCGGGATCCCAAAACAGTGAGTAATAGTCCACGAAACGGGCCAGAATCGGCTAAAATTGTTAGTGTTGATAACCGACACGTAAATGCACCTCGGGGTTCGTTAATCGTGGAAATCACTCTGGGAGCTGGAAACAGTGAGTAATAGTCCACGAAACGGGCTAGAATTGGCCCAAAAAGCGATTGTTGATGACCGACACGTAAGCGCACCTTGGGGTTTTCCAACCATGGAAATCAATTTGGGCCCCCAAAATGGTGAGTAATAGTCCAAGAAATGGGCCATAATTAGCCCAATCTGCGAGTCTTGACGACCAATACATAAGCACACCTTGGGGTTCGACAACCTTGGAAATTGTTTTGGGACCACAAAACAGTGAGTAATAGTCCATGAAACGGGCCAGAATCGACAAAAAACTATGAGTGTTGATGACCGACATGCAAACGCACCTCGGGGTTCATCAATCGTGGAATACACTCCGGGACTCCAAAATATTGAGTAATAGTCCAAGAAACGGGCCAGAATCGGCCAAAACTGCGAGTGTTTACGACCAACACATAAGCACACATTGGGGTTCGACAACCTTGGAAATCGTTTTGGGACCACAAAACGGTGAGTAATAGTCCACGAAACAGGTCAGAATCGACAAAAACCGTGAGTGTTGATGACCGACACGTAAACACACCCCGGGTTCGTTAATCGAGGAAATCACTCCGGGACCCCAAAACTGTGAGTAATAGTCCAAGAAACGGGCTAGAGTCGGCCCAAACGACGATTGTTGATGACCGGCACGTAAGCGCACCTTGGGATTCAAAAACTGTGTAAATCGCTTTGGGACCACAAAACGGTGAGTTATAGTCCACGAAACGGGACAAAATCAACAAAAACCACCAGTGTTGACTACTGCGGGGAGTCCTGCATTAGGGGATCCTCGGACAGCCGGACTATGTACTTATGCTAGACTATTGGACTATGAAGATAAAAGATTGAAGACTTCGTCCCGTGTCCGGGTGGGACTATCCTTTGCATGGAAGGCAAGCTTGGCGATTCGGATATGTAGTTTTCCTTCTCTGTAACCGACTCTGTGAGACCCTAGCCCCCTCCGGTGTCTATATAAACCGGACGGTTTAGGCCGTACAACAACAACAATCATAATCATAGGCTAGCTTCTAGGGTTTAGCCTCTACGATCTCGTTGTAGATCAATTCTTGTAATATTCATATCATCAAGATCAATCAAGCAGGAAGTAGGGTATTACCTCCATAGAGAGGGCCTGAACCTGGGTAAACATTGTGTCCCCCGCCTGCTGTTACCATTAGCCTTAGACGCACAGTTCGGGAACCCCTACCTGAGATCCGTCGGTTTTTACACCGACATTGGTGCTTTCATTGAGAGTTCCACTGTGTCGTCACCATAATCCTTGATGGCTCCTTCAATCATCTACAACAGTGCGATCCAGGGTGAGGTTTTCCTCCCCGGACAGATCTTCGTATTCGGTGGCTTCACACTGCGGGCCAAGTCGCTTGGCCATATGGAGTAGATCGATAGCTACGCCCCTGGCCATCAGGTCAGGTTTGGAAGCCTGAACTACACCTCCGACATCCGCGGAGACTTGATCTTCGACGGATTCGAGCCCATGACAGGTGCGCCGAACAGTCACGATGAGCATGACTTAGATCTGCCATCGAGCGGCATTCGGGAGATCACACCTGCAGCTGCCCTGGCTCTAAATTCGGAGCAGACCGTCTGTCTGAGGACGGGTGGATAGACCCCGCCACGGAGGCCGCACACTCATCGGCGATAGAGCCGAACACTGACTTCACCGCCAATGAGGTCTGTGTCATTGGACCCTCGAACTCGTCTCCGTCCATAGGCTCCGAACCGCGCCACATCCGTGCCTATCGAACCTGATTGGGCACCGATCATGGAGTTTACCTCCGCAGATATCTTCTAGCACTTGCCCTTGGGTGACATGATAAATTCGTTGAAATCCCTCTCCCTTTCAGGAGACTCTTGGCCAAACTATGTCCGGCTTGAGTGGGAAGCGGACGACGAAGGAATTCGTTACCCACCCACAACCCACTTGATAGCCACTGTCGACGACTTTACCGACATGCTTGACTTTGACTCTGAAGAAATCAACGGTATGGACGATGATGCCAGAGAAGAACATGAACCACCGCCCATAGGTCGCTGGACAGTCACCTCATCACATGATATATATATATATATATATATATATATATATGGCGGGCACACCTAAAGAAAGCAATGGCAGCGAGGCAACGGAGGATAACCCCCTGTAGAAGCAATCTAAGCGCCGGCGTCAGCGGCGCCGCTCTAAGCCCCGACATAGCAAAAATTGCGAGACTTCGAATGGTGCCGAAGACGAAAACAATCCCATCAAAGTGAGACTTCGAGCAAGCCGAACGGGAGGATGGGCAAGCTAGCCCTGATAAACAGGCAATGGATGGAGACTTGGAGGATGACAATTACATGCCCCTCTCCGAAGACGGGGTGAGCCTCGGCGACGACGAATTTATCGTGCCTGAGGATCCCGTCAAGCAGGAGCACTTCAAGCGCCCGCTTATAGCCACTGCAAAGAGCCTGAATAAAAAGCAGCAGCAGCTTCAAGCTAATCAAGATCTGCTAACTGATAGATGGACTGAGGTCCTGGCAGCCGAGGAATACGGACTCGAGCGCCCAACTCAAGGGCAGGTTGTTACCTCAATTTGAGGAGGAGGCATTAGAGCCTACACTACGAGCGCAGGATGCGGCCGACCGGCCGCCTCGTGGCCGAGATAAAGCGGCGTATCAGCCTGAACACGAGCCTGCACCCTGTCGCCAAACAAATAAAAACACGAAGGCCAGGGGCTATAGGCATGACTTGCGAGACGAGTTAGAAAACAAAGCAGGACATTCAAGATCATTCTACGGATCACGAGGGCACGCCCCAACGTGTGACGACGACCGCCACGCCGGATACACTAAATACAAATCCGGCCGGGCCGAATACAACCGACCAGACCCATTTGAACTGCGTCGTGATGTAGCCCGGCATAGAGGCGCCACACACCCCCAGAAGGGTTTAAACCCAAGAACATCGAATGATACAATGGGACAACAGACCCCACGGTATGGATAGAAGATTTCCTTCTCCACATTCACATGGCCCGCGGGGATGATCTACATGCCATCAAGTACCTTCCACTAAAACTCAAGGGATCGGCTCGACATTGGCTGATAGTTTGCCGGCAAACTCCGTTGGAAGTTGGGAGAACCTGGAAGACGCATTCCTGGATAACTTCTAGGGCACTTATGTGCGACCACCGGATGCTGATGATTTAAGTCACATAACCCAACAGCCTGGAGAGTCAGCGAGGAAATTCTGGACTCGGTTCCTAACTAAAAAGAACCAAATTGTCGATTTTTCGGATGCCGAAGCCCGAGCGACCTTTAAGCGTAACATCCGTGACGAGTGGCTTGCCCGACACCTCGGCCAAGAGAATCCGAAGTCCATGGCATCCCTCACGACTCTCATGACCCGCTTTTGTGCGGGCGAGGACAGCTGGCTGGCTCGTAGCAATAACACATCAAGAAATCCTGGCACCTCAGATGCTAGAGACAGCAACGGCAAGCCCCAATGCAACAGACACAAGCGTCAAAATAATGGCGATAATGCCGAAGACACGGTCGTCAATGCCGGATTCAGTGGTCCTAAGTCCGATCAGCAGAAAAAGCCATTCAAAAGAAACAATCCGGGTCCATCCAGTCTGGACCGAATACTCAATCGCTCATGTCAAATCCACGGCACCCCCGATAAACCAGCCAACCACACCAATAGAGAATGTTGGGTGTTCAAATAGGCCGGCAAGTTGAATGCTGAAAACAAGGAAAAGAGGCTGCATAGCCATGACGACAAGGAGCCCTGGCAGCCGAACACAGGAGGACAGAAGAAATTTCGTCCCCAAGTGAAGATGGTAAACATGATATACGCCAGCCATATCCCCAAGCGGGAACGGAAGCGTGCACTAAGGGGCGTCTATATGATGGAGCCAGTCGCCACAAAGTTTAACCCATGGTCTTCCTGTCCGATGACCTTTGATCGTAGGGACCATCCGACCAGCATCCATCATGGTGGTTCGGCCGCACTGGTCCTTGACCCTATCATTGACGGATTCCACCTCACACAAGTCCTCATGGACGGTGGCACCAGCCTGAACCTGCTCTATCGGGATACAGTGCGCAAAATGGGCATCGACCCCTCAAGGATCAAACCCACCAAAACCACCTTCAAAGGTGTTATACCAGGTGTAGAGGCATGTTGCACGGGCTCAATCACACTGGATGTAGTCTTCGGATCTCTGGACAACTTACGAAGCGAGGAATTAATCTTCAATATCGTTCCCTTCCGTAGTGGCTACCATGCACTGCTCGGACGAACCGCATTTGCCAGATTCAATGCGGTGCCGTACTATGCTTACCTCAAGCTCAAGATGCCCGGACCTCGCGGGGTCATAACAGTCAATGGAAACACAGAGCGCTCCCTCCGAACGGAGGAGCACACTGCGGCCCTCGCAGCAGAAGTATAGAGCAGCCTTCTTAGGCAGACCTCCAATTCGGCTATAAAGCCTCCGGGCACTGTTAAGCGAGTCTAAAGTACTCTGCAACAAGATCGTCTGGCACGTCCAGAGCTCGCCTAGCAATTCGGCCTCCATCCTAGTCCCAGTCAAGCGGTGAAATTCGTGCCGCGCATACATAATTACGCACTTAAAATACCATGGGCATAGGCGGAAGCACAGCTAAAATGCGGTCCACAAATGCGGCTTAACCGCCCCAGGACCCGTATACCTTCACCCTTTTCTTTCTTCCAGGTCCCTATTTTCTGGAGGCTCTTCCAATAGCCTGATTATCGGATCCATCATGGCATGGAAACACCAAGGAGGCAAGGTGCTTTGACGTACAAGGGAATCCCCAGGTGGTCTCTGTTAACGATCGCTATACCTGTTTTTACATACCCACACGCAGCTCGCTCTTGGTTAGGACATGTCAAATAGTCCTATTTTTCTTATCACACTACTTGTATACATACGCCTTGACGTATCATTCAAATAACAATGGAAAATAATGTACTGCATCAGCTTATTACTACATTTCTTTTTCTTTTTTCCTTGACTGTTTATTTATTACAAATCATACCCGTACACTCTGGTACATTCAGTTCGCCAGGGGCTTTAGTGTACCCCATAACACGGCAAGAAAGTCCGAACACTTTCGACAATGCGACACCCCAAACTTATAGCATTATATGCATCAGCTCCGAATCATGTGTTGGGTCAATAGTTGGGTTTGCCCGGCTCCCATGTTTTGCTGCCTTACGTTCCGCTACATTGGCTAAGGTGGCACATGGAGAACTACTGCGATTGTGTCCCGGTTCTTCCGGACGAGCACCTTAGTAGAGAAAGCCAAAAATTGACTGTCATGATGCGGCGAGAGCTGGTCGCTGTTCGAGAGGTTTCAAATCCTTAAAGATTTTTTCCGCTTCGGGCGAGGAATCGGCCTTGTCCGATCTAAGTGTGTATAGCGCCCCAAATTCAGCCTTCCGAATACCAGGGGCTACACTGAAATTTAAAATTATAGAACTTCTATGGCTAAGTGAGAGTGATAAAGCTGTATAGTCCGATTGCCTTGTTCGTTGCGCTAAATACCTCCTTAAAGGACCAAAAATTTGGATAAAGAGTGTTTAGATTTATCCCGAACACCCCGGTACTAGTTACATGGGGGCAAAAGCTGACGACTGGCCAACTCTCAGATTTTATAAACGGCCGCACAGAAGGTAACATTTTAAATGAACAAGCGTTATATTGCACAAATGAACTTGTTTTCAAATTACAGGATCAGATGAGTACATTCACTCAAATATTACATCCTTAGCACATTGCTCTGCCACAAGGCGGGAGCCCTTCAGGACACTGTCATAATACTTTTTGGGGTGGCAGTGCTCTTTGCCCTTCGGTGGCCCCTCCGTCATCAGCTTCTCGGCATCCATCTTCGCCGAGTGCACTTTTGCATGGGCGAAGGCCATCCGCACACCTTCAATGCAAACTGACCACTTTCTGACTTCGAGCCGCGGGCAGGCATTGACAAGCCGCTTCACGAGGCCGAAGTAGCTACTGGGAAAAGGCTCGGCAGGCCACAACCGGACTATGAGGTCCTTCATGGCTAGTTCGGCCGCCTTGTGCAGTTCGACCGGTTGCTTCAGTTGGTCGCTCAAGGGCATCGGATGTTCGGTCCCAATATACTGATACCAGACCAACTTCTCCATCGAGCTCCTTTCTTCAGCTCGTTAGAACTCTACGGCATCAGATATGTTGTGCGACAGATCTGCGAATGCCCCTGGAGAGCTCCAAATTCGGGTAAGTAAAAGGAAAGTCTCGTTCACATGCTTGCTTTGCATAATGAATGCCTTACCTGCGGCAATCTTCTTGGCTGCCTGAATCTCCTGGAGGGCCTTTTGGGCTTCGTCCTTGGCATCTCGTGCGCTCTGGAGGGCCTTCGCAAGCTCGGAATCTTGCGTCTTAGAGTCACGCTCCAAGGACTTGTATTTTTCGACGAAATCCTAGAGCTCTTGCTGGACCTCGTCGAGTCGGGCCTCTTGCTTCTCGTGCTCGGCGGGATCCTTGGCCGCTTTGTCTTCGGCCTCGGTCAGCGCCTTCTTAAGGGCCGCCACTTCGGTCGTGGCCCCTACTAAAGTTCATAATGCTTCTATTAGCGTCAACAATTTTTCCTTTATAAATATACAGACGGGGTATTGTGTACCTTTGTTTTCCTCGAGCTGCCTCTTTACGAGGCCAAGCTCTTCCTCAGTCCGCTCCAGGTCCCGCTTCAGTCCGGAGACCTCCGCAGTACGAGCGGCAACGGTCAGCAGTGACGCCTGCTTATTCACATAGACATATTCTGTTAGACTCCTGCGGATGTTATTTGATCCTCTGTTCGGCCTTTCTTTCCGAAAACCAAACAGAGCATCTGGGGCTACTGTCTATACTGTGATATTTTCTTGCAATTTTATTACTTACCTCAAAGCATGTTAGGAGGGTGGCGCGTGCTTCGGTCAATCCGCTCTTGGCGGATCGGACCTTCTTGATCACCGTACTCATGATGGTACGGTGCTCTTCATCAATGGAAGTTCCGGAGTTCCGGAGCAGTATACGGCTGGGGGACAGACTTGCTGTGGCCCCCGGGGGTCTCCCTCCCATGTGCCTGGTGACTGGAATTTCTCGTGGGGGCGTCTCCACAACTGTCTCCCCTTGGTCCGGTATCCTTTGAGAAAACACCTCGGTGTCATCCGCGGGCCTGGGGGAGGAGGCTGTCGGGAGTGAATTGCTATTGATCACCGACAGACCCAGAGAACCATCCGAAGAGCATGCGTCGATGTGGGATTTGGCCGGAGTGCATATGCATGTTCGGCATGATAAGAAGCAATAAAGCAAAACATACCGGAAGTATTATTGTGTCCGGATACTTACGACTTCCCCAGGGTCTTGTCCCTGGGCAACCACTCCTCGCCGCTGTAGGAGGCTGTGGTGGAGTGGTCCAGAAGGGAGGTCCTTCCCCTCTTGGACCCTTCAGCCTCCCCAGGCGGGGCGGCCTTCCTCTTCTTCTCCCCCCTCCCCGGTTGGGGGGAGGGATTTTGTCTTCCTTCTCCTCGTCTTTGTTGGAGGAGCGCGCCTTGGTGTCTTTGGACGATGAGTCCGATACAACCTTGCGTCGAAGACATTTCCTGGTCCCCGCAGCCTTCTTCTTCGCCTTCTTCTCCAGTACCTCATAGGGCGCCGGAAACAACATCTTTGTTTAGAGAGGCGATGCTGGATCTTTGGGTAGTGGAGCCGGACAGTCAATCCGCTCCGCTATTGCTACCCAGTCCTGTTAAATTGGCATGGGGGCTTAGATTCCTCCCACTAATGTACTGGGGAAAGCCACACCTTGCAAAATATAAAAACTTACCAGATTGGCAGGGCGCTTTGCACTGAGTCCGTGATCTTCGGCTATGGGTGGTGGTACCTCGGCGGCCTTGAACATGACCTTCCAGACGTCTTCGTGCATCGTGTCGAAGAGCTCTCGCAACGTCAAGTGTTCGGCCTGGTCGAACTCCCACATATTATAGGCCGGTCTCTAACACGGAAGGATCCGACGGATGAGCATGACCTGGACCACATTGACAAGCTTGATTTTCTTGCCTATCATATTTTTGACACAGGTCTGAAGTCCGGTCAGCTCCCCCGATGAGCCCCAGGCTAAGCCCTTCTCTTTCTAGGAGGTGAGCCGCATGGGCATGCCGGATCAAAATTCGGGGGTCGCCGCCCAGTTGGTGTCGCGCGGCTCGGTGATGTACAACCACCCCGATTGCCACCCCTTTACAGTCTCCACAAAGGAGCCTTCAGGCCAGGTGACATTGGGCATCTTGCCCACCATGGTGCCTCCGCACTCCGCTTGCTGGCGAATCACCACCTTTGGCTTCACGTTGAAGATCTTCGGCCATAGGCCGAAGTGGGGCGTAATGCGGAGGATGGCCTTGCACACGACAAGAAACGCCGAGATGTTGAGGATGAAATTGGGGCCAGATCATGGAAGTCTAGCCTGTAGTAGAACATAAGCCCGTTGACGAATGGGTGGAGGGGGAATCCCAGTCCGGGGACAAAGTGAGAGTGAAACACTACCCTCTCCTGGGGCTTTGGGGTAATGATGATCTATCCTTCGACGGGGAGCCGGTGCGTGATGTCTGCGGTCAGGTATCCGGCCTCCCGAAGCTTATGATGTCCTCCTCCGTAACGGAGGAGACCATCCACTTGCCTCCCGCTCCGGACATGCTTGGAATGAATTTGCGGAGAAGGTGAGAACTTGGGCGCTGGAGCTCGAGCGGGGGAGAATGGATGAGCAGAGGAAGAAGAAGGCGTGGGTGAAAAAAGGGAATCCTTATCTCTTTATAAAGACGGTAGAAACCATGTGTCTCCCCACTTTCCCTGTAAACTCGCTTATTCCCCAAGCGCCATGTTGATGGCACAGTTGGGTCACCCACACCCGTATTGATGAGAATCCCGTGATAAGGGGACACGATCTCTGCTTCGACATGACGTGCCAATGAAACCGCCTCGCAAGATGTGCAGTAGCAGGTTGAGAAAAACGGTTTTAATAATGACCGGGCCGTGGCGTGATGTCACGTTGTGAAAGGTTGTCAGCAGATTAGATTTATGGAATATTGTGCTCTCTACGGTGGTATGTGGACATTGTTTTGCAGAGCCGGACACGATCCTTGTGTTCAAGATCTTCTATGGAGTATTCAGAGAAGGAACCCCCCTTGCAATGCCGAAGACAATCTGCACGCCGGACTTATCGTCATTGAAGCCTGGTTCAGGGGCTACTGAGAGAGTCCTGGATTAGGGGGTCCTCGGACAGCCGGACTATATACTTATGCCGGACTGTTGGACTATGAAGATACAAGATTGAAGACTTCGTCCCGTGTCCGGGTGGGACTCTCCTTTGCGTGGAAGGCAAGCTTGGCGATTCGGATATGTAGATTTCCTTCTCTATAGCCGACTCTGTGTAACCCTAGCCCCCTCCGGTGTCTATATAAACCGGAGGGTTTAGTCCGTACAACAACAACAATCATAATCATAGGCTAGCATCTAGGGTTTAGCCTCTACGATCTCGTGGTAGATCAACTCTTGTAATATTTATATCATCAAGATAAATCAAGCAGGAAGTAGGGTATTACCTCCATAGAGAGGGCTCGAACCTAGGTAAACATTGTGTCCCCCGCCTCCTATTACCATTAGCCTTAGACGCACAGTTTGGGACCCCATACCCGAGATCCGCCGGTTTTGACACCGACAACGACCGACACGTAAACGAACCCAGGGGTTCCTTAATCGTGGAAATCACTCAGGGACTCAAAGAAGTAAGTAATAGTCCATGAAACGGGCTAGAATCAGCCAAAACTGGGAGTGTTGATGACCGACACGTAAACTCACCCCGGGCTTCGTAAATCATGGAAATCACTCTGGGACCCCAAAACATTGAGTAATAGTCCACGAAACGGGCCACAATCGGCCAAAACTGTGGGTGTTGATGACCGACACGTAAGCGCGCCTTGGGGTTTGACAACCATGGAAATCGCTTCGGGACCCCAAAATGGTGAGTGATAGTCCAAGAAACGGGCTAGAATTAACCCAAACTGCGAGTCTTGACGACCAATACATAAGCCCACCTTGGCGTTCGACAACCTTGGAAATCGTTTGGGGACCACAAAACAGTGAGTAATAGTCCATGAAACGGGCCAGAATCGACAAAAACCTGTGAGTGTTGATGACCAACATGCAAATGCCCTCAGGGTTCGTTAATCATGGAATTCACTCTGGGACCCAAAAATAGTGACTAATAGTCCAAGAAACGGGCCATAATCGGCCAAAACATCGAGTGTTGACGACCAACATATAAGCACACATTGGGGTTCAACAACCTTCGAAATCGTTTTGGGAGCACAAAACGGTGAGTAATAGCGCATGAAAAAGGTCAGAATCGACAAAAACCGTGAGTGTTGATGACTTACACGTAAACGCACCCCGGGTTCGTTAATCGATGAAATCACTCCGGGACCCCAAAACAATGAGTAATAATCCAAAAAAGGGCCAGAATCGGCCCAAACGGGATTGTTGATGACCTGCACCTAAGCGTACCTTTGGGTTTGACAACCATGGATCTCGCTTCGGGACCCCAAAACGGTGAGTAATAGTCCAAGAAACGGGCCAAAATTTGCCCAAACTGCGATTCTTGACGACCAATACATAAGCATGCCTTGGGGTTCGACAACCTTGGAAATCGTTTTGGGACCACAAAACAATGAGTAATAGTCCATGAAACGGGCCAGAATCGACAAAAAACGTGAGTGTTGATGACCGATACGTAAACGCACCCCAGGGTTCATCAATCCTGGAAGTCACTCTGGGACCCCCAAACAGTGAGTAATAGTCCAAGAAACGGGCCAGAATCGGCCAAAACAGCGAGTGTTGATGACCGATACATAAGCGCACCTTCGGATTCAACAACTATGGAAATCACTTTGAGACCCCAAAACGGTGAGTAATAGTCCACGAAACGGGTCAGAATTAACCAAAACTGTGAGTGTTGACGACGAACACGTAAACGCACCCCAGGGATCGTCAATCTTCAAAATCGCTCTGGGACCCCAAAAGGCTGAGTAATAGTGCACGAAACGGACCAAAATTGGACAAAATTGTGAGTGTTGACGACCGACACGTAAACACACCCCGGGGTTCGTCAATCGTGGAAATCGCTCTGGGATCCAAAAAGGCTGAGTAATAGTGCACGAAACGGACCAGAATCGGCAAAAATTGTGAGTGTTGACGACCGACACGTAAACGCACCCCGGGGTTCGTCAATCATGGAAATCACTTTAGGACCCCAAAACAGTGTAATAGTCCAAGAAATGGGCCAGAATTGGCCCAAACTGTGAGTCTTGAAGATGAACACGTAAACACACATTGGGGTTCGACAACCATGGAAATCGCTTTGGGACCACGAAACGGGTCAGAATCAACAAAAACCGCGAGTGTTGATGACCGACACGTAAATGAACCCATGGGTTTGTTAATCATGGAAATCACTACGGGACCCAAAGCAGTGAGTAATAGTCCATGAAACGGGCCAGAATCGGCCAAAACTGTGAGTGTTGACGACCGACACGTAAACGCATCCCGGGCTTCGTTAATCCTAGAGATTACTCCGGGATCCCAAAACAGTGAGTAATAATCCACGAAACTGGCCAGAATCGGCCAAAACTATGAGTGTTGATGACCGACACGTAAACGCACCTCGGGGTTCGTTAATCGGGGAAATCACTCTGGGACCCAAAAACAGTGAGTAATAGTCCACGAAACCGGGAAGAATCGTCCCAAACAGCGATTGTTGATGACCGACACGTAAGAGCACCTTGGGGTTTCACAACCATGGAAATCGCTTCGGGACCCCAATGATGAGTAATAGTCAAAGAAACGGGCAAGAATTGGCCCAAACTGCGAGTCTTGACGACCAATACATAAGCACACCTTGGGATTTGACAACCTTGGAAATCATTTTGGGACCACAAAACGGTGAGTAATAGTCCATGAAACGGGCCAGAGTCGACAAAAAATTGTGAGTGTTGATGACCAACACGCAAACGCACCTCAAGGTTCGTCAATCATGGAATTCACTCTGGGACCCCAAAATAGTGAGTAATAGTCCAAGAAACAGGCCAGAATCGGCCAAAACTGCGAGTGTTGACGACCAACACATAAGCACACATTGGGGTTCGACAACCTTGGAAATAGTTTTGGGACAACAAAACGGTGAGTAATTGTCCACGAAACAGGTTAGATTCGACAAAAACCATGAGAGTTGATGACCAAAAAGTAAACACACCCCGGGTTCGTTAATCAAGGAAATCACTCCGGGACCCCAAAACAGTGAGTAATAGTCCAAGAAGCGGGCCAGAATCGGCCCAAACGGAGATTGTTGATGACCGGCACGTAAGCGCACCTTGGGATTCAACAACTATGGAAATCGCTTTGGGAAAACAAAAGAGAGTAATAGTCCACGAAGCAGGACAGAATCACCAAAACCGTGAGTGTTGACGATCGACACGTAAACGAACCCGGGGTTCGTTAATCATAAATCATCTTTGGGACCCAAAGCGGTGAGTAATAGTCCACGAAGCGCCAGAATCGCCAAAACTGTGAGTGTTGATGACCGACATGTAAACGCACCTTGGGCCGTTAATCCTCGAAATCACTCCGGGACCCAAAGCGGTGAGTGAGTAATAGTCCACGAAAGGCCAGAATCGGCCAAAACTGTGAGTGTTGATGACCAACACGTAAACGCATCTTGGGGTTCGTAAATCATGGAAATCACTCTAGGACCCAAAAACAGTGAGTAATAGTCCACGAAACGTGCCAGAACCGGCCCAAACAGCGATTGATGATGACCGACACGTAAGCGCACCTTGGGGTATGACAACCATGGAAATTGCTCCGGGACCCCAAAATGGTGAGTAATAGTCCAAGAAATGGGCCAGAATTAGCCGAAACTGAGAGTCTTGACAACCAATACATAAGCACACCTTGGGGTTCGACAACCTTGGAAATTGTTTGGGGACCAAAAAACGGTGTGTAATAGTCCATGAAACGGGCCAGAATGGACAAAAACATGTGAGCGTTGATGACCGACACACAAACACACCTCGGGGTTCGTTAATCGTGGAACTCACTTCGGGACCCCAAAACAGTGAGTAGTAGTCCAAGAAACGGGCGAGAATCGCTAAAAGCTGAAAGTGTTGACGACCAACACATAAGCACATATTGGGGTTCGATAACCTTCGACATCATTTTGGGAGCACAAAACGGTGAGTAATAGTCCACGAAACAGGTTAGAATCGGCAAAAACTGTGAGTGTTCATGACCGATACGTAAACGCACCCCGGGTTCATTAATCGAGGAAATCACTCCGGGACCCCAAAACAGTGAGTAATAGTCCAACAAACGGGCGAGAATCGCCCGAACGGCAAGTGTTGATGACCAGCGTAAAGCGCACCTTGGGTTTGACAACCATTTATCTCATTTCGGGACCCCAAAACGGTGAGTAATAGTCCAAGAAATAGGTCAGAATTGGCCCAAACTGCGATTCTTGAGGACCAATACATAAGCATGCCTTGGGGTTTGGCAACCTTTGAAATCGTTTTGGGAGCACAAAACGGTGAGTTATAGCCCACGAAACAGGTCAGAATCGACAAAAACTGTGAGTGTTGATGACCGACACGTAAACGCACCCCGGGTTCGTTAATCGAGGAAATCACTCCAGGACCCCAAAACAGTGAGTAATAATCCAAAAAAGGGGCCAGAATCGGCCCAAACGGGATGGTTGATGACGGGCACCTAAGCGCACCTTTGGGTTTGGCAACCATGGATCTCGCTTCGGGACCCCAAAACGGTGAGTAATAGTCCAAGAAATGGGCCAAAATTTGCCCAAACTGCGATTCTTGACGACCAATACATAAGCATGCCTTGGGATTCGACAACCTTGGAAATCATTTTGGGACCACAAAACGTTGAGTAATATTCCATGAAACGGGCCAGAATCGATAAAAAACGTGAGTGTTGATGACCGATCGAACGCACCCTGTGGTTCATCAATCGTGGAAATCACTCCGGGACCCCAAAACAGTGAGTAATAGTCCAAGAAGCGGGCGAGAATTGGCCAAAACTAAGTGTTGATGACCGATACATAAGCGCACCTTCGGATTCAACAACTATGAAAATCGCTTCGGGACCCCAAAACGGTGAGTAATAGTCCACGAAACGAGTCAGAATTGACCAAAGCTGTGAGTGTTGACGACGAACTCATAAACGCACCCCATGGATCCTCAATCTTCGAAATCGCTCTGGGACCCCAAAAGGCTGAGTAATAGTGCACAAAACGGACCAAAATCGGACAAAATTGTGAGTGTTGACGACCGACACGTAAACGCACCCGGGTTAAATCAATCGTGGAAATCGCTCTGGGACCCATCAGGCTGAGTAATAGTGCAAGCAGACCGAGAATCAGCCAAAATTGTGAGTGTTGACGACCGCACGTAAACGCACACCGGGTTAAATCAATCATGGAAATCACTTTAGGACCCCAAAGCGTGTAATAGTCAAGAAATGGGCCGAATTGGCCCAAAGCGTGAGTCTTGAAGATGAACACGTAAACACACATTGGGGTTCGACAACCATGGAAATCGCTTTGGGACCACTTAAGCGGGTCGAATCAACAAAACCGCGAAAGTGTTGATGACCGACACGTAAATGAACCCATGGGTTTGTTAATCATGGAAATCACTACGGGACCCAAAGCAGTGAGTAATAGTCAATGAAACGGGCCAGAATCGGCCAAAACTGTGAGTGTTGACGACCGACACGTAAACGCACCCCGGGCTTCGTTAATCCTGCAGATTACTCCGGGATCCCAAAACAGTGAGTAATAATCCACGAAACTGGCCAGAATCGGCCAAAACTATGAGTGTTGATGACCGACACGTAAACGCACCTCGGGGTTCGTTAATCGGGGAAATCACTCTGGGACCCGAAAACAGTGAGTAATAGTCCACGAAACCGGGAAGAATCGTCCCAAACAGCGATTGTTGATGACCGACACGTAAGCGCACCTTGGGGTTTCACAACCATGGAAATCGCTTCGGGACCCCAATGATGAGTAATAGTCAAAGAAACGGGCAAGAATTGGCCCAAACTGCGAGTCTTGACGACCAATACATAAGCACACCTTGGGATTTGACAACCTTGGAAATCATTTTGGGACCACAAAACGGTGAGTAATAGTCCATGAAAGCGGGCGAGTCGACAAAAATTGTGAGTGTTGATGACCAACACGCAAACGCACCTCAAGGTTCGTCAATCATGGAATTCACTCTGGGACCCCAAAATAGTGAGTAATAGTCCAAGAAACAGGCCAGAATCGGCCAAAACTGCGAGTGTTGACGACCAACACATAAGCACACATTGGGGTTCGACAACCTTGGAAATAGTTTTGGGACAACAAAACGGTGAGTAATTGTCCACGAAACAGGTTAGATTCGACAAAAACCATGAGAGTTGATGACCAAAACGTAAACACACCCGGGTTCGTTAATCAAGGAAATCACCCGGGACCCCAAAAGCAGTGAGTAATAGTCAAGAAGCGGGCAGAATCGCCCAAGCGGAGATTGTCTATGACCGGCACGTAAGCGCACCTTGGGATTCAACAACTATGGAAATCGCTTTGGGAAAACAAAACAGAGAGTAATAGTCCACGAAACAGGACAGAATCACCAAAAACCGTGAGTGTTGACGATCGACACGTAAACGAACCCGGGGTTCGTTAATCATAAATCATCATTGGGACCCAAAGCAGTGAGTAATAGTCCACGAAACGGCCAGAATCGGCCAAAACTGTGAGTGTTGATGACCGACATGTAAACGCACCTTGGGCTTCGTTAATCCTCGAAATCACTCCGGGACCCCGAAACAGTGAGTGAGTAATAGTCCACGAAAGGCCAGAATCGGCCAAAACTGTGAGTGTTGATGACCAACACGTAAACGCATCTCGGGGTTCGTAAATCATGGAAATCATTCTAGGACCCAAAAACAGTGAGTAATAGTCCACGAAACGGGCCAGAACCGGCCCAAACAGCGATTGATGATGACCGACACGTAAGCGCACCTTGGGGTATGACAACCATGGAAATTGCTCCGGGACCCCAAAATGGTGAGTAATAGTCCAAGAAATGGGCCAGAATTAGCTGAGAGTCTTGACAACCAATACATAAGCACACCTTGGGGTTCGACAACCTTGGAAATCGTTTGGGGACCAAAAAACGGTGAGTAATAGTCCATGAAACGGGCCAGAATGGACAAAAACATGTGAGCATTGATGACCGACACACAAACACACCTCGGGGTTCGTTAATCGTGGAACTCACTCCGGGACCCCAAAACAGTGAGTAGTAGTCCAAGAAACGGGCCAGAATCGGCCAAAACTGCGAGTGTTGACGACCAACACATAAGCACATATTGAGGTTCGATAACCTTCGACATCATTTTGGGAGCACAAAACGGTGAGTAATAGCCCACGAAACAGGTTAGAATCGGCAAAAACTGTGAGTGTTCATGACCGATACGTAAACGCACCCCGGGTTTATTAATCGAGGAAATCACTCCGGGACCCCAAAACAGTGAGTAATAGTCCAACAAACGGGCCAGAATCGGCCCGAACGGCAATTGTTGATGACCAGCACGTAAGCGCACCTTGGGGTTTGACAACCATTTATCTCATTTCGGGACCCCAAAACGGTGAGTAATAGTCCAAGAAATAGGCCAGAATTGGCCCAAACTGCGATTCTTGAGGACCAATACATAAGCATGCCTTGGGGTTCGGCAACCTTTGAAATCGTTTTGGGAGCACAAAACGGTGAGTTATAGCCCACGAAACAGGTCAAAATCGACAAAAACTGTGAGTGTTGATGACCGACACGTAAACGCACCCCGGGTTCGTTAATCGAGGAAATCACTCCGGGACCCCAAAACAGTGAGTAATAATCCAAAAAAGGGGCCAGAATCGGCCCAAACGGGATTGTTGATGACCGGCACCTAAGCGCACCTTTGGGTTTGGCAGCCATGGATCTCGCTTCGGGACCCCAAAACGGTGAGTAATAGTCCAAGAAATGGGCCAAAATTTGCCCAAACTGCGATTCTTGGCGACCAATACATAAGCATGCCTTGGGATTCGACAACCTTGGAAATCATTTTGGGACCACAAAACGTTGAGTAATATTCCATGAAACGGGCCAGAATCGATAAAAAACGTGAGTGTTGATGACCGATACGTAAACGCACCCCAGGGTTCATCAATCGTGGAAATCACTCCGGGACCCCAAAAGAGTGAGTAATAGTCAAGAAGCGGGCCAGAATTGGCCAAAACTACGAGTGTTGATGACCGATACATAAGTGCACCTTGGATTCAACAACTATGAAAATCGCCGGGACCCCAAAGCGGTGAGTAATAGTCCACTAAACGAGTCGAATTGACCAAAGCTGTGAGTGTTGACGACGAACTCATAAACGCACCCGAGGATCCTCAATCTTGAAATCGCTCTGGGACCCCAAAAGGCTGAGTAATAGTGCACAAAGCGGACGAAAATCGGACAAAATTGTGAGTGTTGACGATCGACACGTAAACGCACCCGGGTTAAATCAATCGTGGAAATCGCCTGGGACCCATACAGCTGAGTAATAGTGCAAGCGGACGAGAATCAGCCAAAATTGTGAGTGTTGACGACCGCACGTAAACGCACACCGGGTTAAATCAATCATGGAAATCACTTTAGGACCCCAAAACGTGTAATAGTTCAAGAAATGGGCCGAATGGCCCAAACTGTGAGTCTTGAAGATGAACACGTAAACACACATTGGGGTTCGACAACCATGGAAATCGCTTTGGGACCACAAAGCGGTGAGTAATAAACGGGTCAAAATCAACAAAACCGCGAGTGTTGATGACCGACACGTAAATGAACCCATGGGTTTGTTAATCATGGAAATCACTACGGGACCCAAAGCAGTGAGTAATAGTCAATGAAACGGGCCAGAATCGGCCAAAACTGTGAGTGTTGACGACCGACACGTAAACGCACCCCGCCGTTAATCCGGGAGATTACTCCGGATCCCAAAACAGTGAGTAATAATCGTTAAATCGCCAGAATCGCCAAAACTATGAGTGTTGATGACCGACACGTAAACGCACTCGGGGTTCGTTAATCGGGAAATCACTCGGGACCCAAAACAGTGAGTAATAGTCCACTTAAACCGGAAGAATCGCCCCAAACAGCTATTGTTGATGACCGACACGTAAGCGCACCTTGGGGTTTCACAACCATGGAAATCGCTTCGGGACCCCAATGATGAGTAATAGTCAAAGAAACGGGCAAGAATTGGCCCAAACTGCAAGTCTTGACGACCAATACATAAGCACACCTTGGGATTTGACAACCTTGGAAATCATTTTGGGACCACAAAACGGTGAGTAATAGTCCATGAAACGGGCCAGAGTCGACAAAAAATTGTGAGTGTTGATGACCAACACGCAAACGCACCTCAAGGTTCGTCAATCATGGAATTCACTCTGGGACCCCAAAATAGTGAGTAATAGTCCAAGAAACAGGCCAGAATCGGCCAAAACTGCGAGTGTTGACGACCAACACATAAGCACACATTGGGGTTCGACAACCTTGGAAATAGTTTTGGGACAACAAAACGGTGAGTAATTGTCCACGAAACAGGTTAGATTCGACAAAAACCATGAGAGTTGATGACCAAAACGTAAACACACCCCGGGTTCGTTAATCAAGGAAATCACTCCGGGACCCCAAAACAGTGAGTAATAGTCCAAGAAGCGGGCCAGAATCGGCCCAAACGGAGATTGTTGATGACCGGCACGTAAGCGCACCTTGGGATTCAACAACTATGGAAATCGCTTTGGGAAAACAAAACAGAGAGTAATAGTCCACGAAACAGGACAGAATCACCAAAAACCGTGAGTGTTGACGACCGACACGTAAACGAACCCAGGGGTTCGTTAATCATGGAAATCATGCTGGGACCCAAAGCAGTGAGTAATAGTCCACGAAACGGCCAGAATCGGCCAAAACTGTGAGTGTTGATGACCGACATGTAAACGCACCTTGGGCTTCGTTAATCCTCGAAATCACTCCGGGACCCCGAAACAGTGAGTGAGTAATAGTCCACGAAAGGCCAGAATCGGCCAAAACTGTGAGTGTTGATGACCAACACGTAAACGCATCTCGGGGTTCGTAAATCATGGAAATCATTCTAGGACCCAAAAACAGTGAGTAATAGTCCACGAAACGGGCCAGAACCGGCCCAAACAGCGATTGATGATGACCGACACGTAAGCGCACCTTGGGGTATGACAACCATGGAAATTGCTCCGGGACCCCAAAATGGTGAGTAATAGTCCAAGAAATGGGCCAGAATTAGCCGAAACTGAGAGTCTTGACAACCAATACATAAGCACACCTTGGGGTTCGACAACCTTGGAAATCGTTTGGGGACCAAAAAACGGTGAGTAATAGTCCATGAAACGGGCCAGAATGGACAAAAACATGTGAGCATTGATGACCGACACACAAACACACCTCGGGGTTCGTTAATCGTGGAACTCACTCCGGGACCCCAAAACAGTGAGTAGTAGTCAAAAACGGGCAGAATCGGTTAAAACTGCGAAAGTGTTGACGACCAACACATAAGCACATATTGAGGTTCGATAACCTTGACATCATTTTGGGAGCACAAAGCGGTGAGTAATAGCCCACGAAACAGGTTAGAATCGGCAAAAACTGTGAGTGTTCATGACCGATACGTAAACGCGCACCCGGTTTATTAATCGAGGAAATCACCGGGACCCCAAAGCGGTGAGTAATAGTCAACAAAGCGGGCTGTAATCGCCCGAACGGCAAGTGTTGATGACCAGCACGTAAGCGCACCTTGGGGTTTGACAACCATTTATCTCATTTGGGACCCCAAAACGGTGAGTAATAGTCCAAGAAATAGGCCAGAATTGGCCCAAACTGCGATTCTTGAGGACCAATACATAAGCATGCCTTGGGGTTCGGCAACCTTTGAAATCGTTTTGGGAGCACAAAACGGTGAGTTATAGCCCACGTAAACAGTCAAAATCGACAAAACCGTGAGTGTTGATGACCGACACGTAAACGCACCCCGGTTCGTTAATCGAGGAAATCACTCGGGACCCCAAAACAGTGAGTAATAATCCAAAAAAGGGGCCAGAATCGGCCCAAACGGGATTGTTGATGACCGGCACCTAAGCGCACCTTTGGGTTTGGCAGCCATGGATCTCGCTTCGGGACCCCAAAACGGTGAGTAATAGTCCAAGAAATGGGCCAAAATTTGCCCAAACTGCGATTCTTGGCGACCAATACATAAGCATGCCTTGGGATTCGACAACCTTGGAAATCATTTTGGGACCACAAAACGTTGAGTAATATTCCATGAAACGGGCCAGAATCGATAAAAAACGTGAGTGTTGATGACCGATACGTAAACGCACCCCAGGGTTCATCAATCGTGGAAATCACTCCGGGACCCCAAAAGAGTGAGTAATAGTCCAAGAAACGGGCCAGAATTGGCCAAAACTACGAGTGTTGATGACCGATACATAAGTGCACCTTCGGATTCAACAACTATGAAAATCGCTTCGGGACCCCAAAACGGTGAGTAATAGTCCACGAAACGAGTCAGAATTGACCAAAGCTGTGAGTGTTGACGACGAACTCATAAACGCACCCCAGGGATCCTCAATCTTCGAAATCGCTCTGGGACCCCAAAAGGCTGAGTAATAGTGCACAAAACGGACGAAAATCGGACAAAATTGTGAGTGTTGACGACCGACACGTAAACGCACCCCGGGGTTCGTCAATCGTGGAAATCGCTCTGGGACCCATACAGGCTGAGTAATAGTGCACGAAACGGACCAGAATCAGCCAAAATTGTGAGTGTTGACGACCGGCACGTAAACGCACACCGGGGTTCGTCAATCATGGAAATCACTTTAGGACCCCAAAACTGTGTAATAGTCCAAGAAATGGGCCAGAATCGGCCCAAACTGTGAGTCTTGAAGATGAACACGTAAACACACATTGGGGTTCGACAACCATGGAAATCGCTTTGGGACCACAAAACGGTGAGTAATAGTCCACGAAACGGGTCAAAATCAACAAAAACCCTGAGTGTTGATGACCGACACGTAAACGAACCCATGGGTTTGTTAATCGTGGAAATCACTACGGGACCCAAAGCAGTGATTAATAGTCCATGAAACGGGCCAGAATCGGCTAAAACTGTGAGTGTCGACGACCGACACGTAAACACACCCCGGGCTTCGTTAATCCGGGAGATTACTCCGGGATCCCAAAACAGTGAGTAATAATCGACGAAACTGACCAGAATCGGCCAAAACTATGAGTGTTGATGACCGACACGTAAACGCACCTCGGGGTTCGTTAATCGGGGAAATCACTCTGGGACCCAAATACAGTGAGTAATAGTCCACGAAACCGGGCAGAATCGTCCCAAACAGCTATTGTTGATGACCGACACGTAAGCGCACCTTGGGGTTTGACAACCATGGAAATCGCTTCGGGACCCCAATGATGAGTAATAGTCAAAGAAACGGGCAAGAATTGGCCCAAACTGCGAGTCTTGACGACCAATACATAAGCACACCTTGGGATTTGACAACCTTGGAAATCATTTTGGGACCACAAAACGGTGAGTAATAGTCCATGAAACGGGCCAGAGTCGACAAAAAATTGTGAGTGTTGATGACCGACACGCAAACGCACCTCAAGGTTCGTCAATCATGGAATTCACTCTGGGACCCCAAAATAGTGAGTAATAGTCCAAGAAACAAGCCAGAATCGGCCAAAACTGCGAGTGTTGACGACCAACACATAAGCACACATTGGGGTTGGACAACCTTGGAAATCGTTTTGGGACAACAAAACGGTGAGTAATTTTCCACGAAATAGGTTAGATTCGACAAAAACCGTGAGAGTTGATGACCAAAACATAAACACACCCTGGGTTCGTAAATCAAGGAAATCACTCCGGGACCCCAAAACAGTGAGTAATAGTCCAAGAAGCGGGCCAGAATCGGCCCAAACGGAGATTGTTGATGACCGGCACGTAAGCGCACCTTGGGATTCAACAACTATGGAAATCGCTTTGGGACAACAAAACAGAGAGTAATAGTCCACGAAACGGGACAGAATCACCAAAAACCATGAGTGTTGACGACCAACACGTAAATGAACCCAGGGGTTCGTTAATCGTGGAAATCACTCCGGGACCCAAAGCAGTGAGTAATAGTCCACGAAACGGCAAGAATCGGCCAAAACTGTGAGTGTTGATGACCGACATGTAAACGCAACTTGGGCTTTGTTAATCCTGGAAATCACTTCGGGACCCCGAAACAGTGAGTGAGTAATAGTCCACGAAAGGCCAGAATCGGCCAAAACTGTGAGTGTTGATGACCAACACGTAAACGCACCTCGGGGTTCGTAAATCATGGAAATCACTCGAGGACCCGAAAACAGTGAGTAATAGTCCACGAAACGGGCCAGAACCGGCCCAAATAGCCTTGATGATGACCGACACGTAAGCGCACCTTGGGGTATGACAACCATGGAAATTGCTCCGGGACCCCAAAATGGTGAGTAATAGTCCAAGAAACGGGCCAGAATTAGCCCAAACTGCGATTCTCGACAACCAATACATACGCACACCTTGGGGTTCGACAACCTTGGAAATCGTTTGGGGACCAAAAAACGGTGAGTAATAGTCCACGAAACGGGCCAGAATCGACAAAAACATGTGAGCGTTGATGACCGACACACAAACACACCTCAGGGTTCGTCAATCGTGGAACTCACTCCGGGACCCCAAAATAGTGAGTAATAGTCCAAGAAACGGGCCAGAATCGGCCAAAACTGCGAGTGTTGACGACCAACACATAAGCACATATTGGGGTTCGACAACCTTCGACATCGTTTTTGGAGCACAAAGCGGTGAGTAATAGCCCACGAAACAGGCAAAAACCGTGAGTGTTCATGACCGACACGTAAACGCACCCCGGGTTCATTAATCAAGGAAATCACTCCGGGACCCCAAAACAGTGAGTAATAGTCCAACAAACGGGCCAGAATCGGCCCGAACGGCAATTGTTGATGACCAGCACGTAAGCGCACCTTGGGGTTTGACAACCATGGATCTCGTTTCGGGACCCCAAAACGGTGAGTAATAGTCCCAGAATCGGCCCAAACTGCGATTCTTGACGACCAATACATAAGCATGCCTTGGGGTTCGACAACCTTCGAAATTGTTTTGGGAGCACAAAACGGGTGAGTTATAGCCCACGAAACAGGTCAGAATTGAGAAAGACCGTGAGTGTTGATGACCGACACGTAAACGCACCCCGGGTTCGTTAATCGAGGAAATCACTTCGGGACCCCAAAACAGTGAGTAATAGTCCAAGAAGTGGGCCAGAATCGGCCCAAACGGAGATTGTTGATGATCGGCACGTAAGCGCACCTTGGGACCCCAAAACAGTGAGTAATAGTCCAAGAAACGGGCCAGAATCGGCCAAAACTGCGAGTGTTGACGACCAACACATAAGCACATATTGGGGTTCGACAACCTTCGACATCGTTTTGGGAGCACAAAGCGGTGAGTAATAGCCCACGAAACAGGCAAAAACCGTGAGTGTTCATGACCGACACGTAAACGCACCCGGGTTCATTAATCGAGGAAATCACTCCGGGACCCCAAAACAGTGAGTAATAGTCCAACAAACGGGCCAGAATCGGCCCGAACGGCAATTGTTGATGACCAACACGTAAGCGCACCTTGGGGTTTGACAACCATGGATCTCGTTTCTGGACCCCAAAACGGTGAGTAATAGTCCCAGAATCGGCCCAAACTGCGATTCTTGACGACCAATACATAAGCATGCCTTGGGGTTCGACAACCTTCGAAATTGTTTTGGGAGCACAAAACGGGTGAGTTATAGCCCACGAAACAGGTCAGAATCGAGAAAGACCGTGAGTGTTGATGACCGACACGTAAACGCACCCCGGGTTCGTTAATCGAGGAACTCACTCCGGGACCCCAAAACAGTGAGTAATAATCCAAAAAAGGGCCAGAATCGGCCCAAACGGGATTGTTGATGACCGGCACCTAAGCGCACCATTGGGTTTGACAACCATGGATCTCACTTCAGGACCCCAAAACGGTGAGTAATAGTCCATGAAACAAGCCAGAATCAGCCAGAACTGTGAATGTTGATGACCGACACGTAAACGCGCCCCTGGCTTCTTTAATCCTAGAAATCTCTCCGGGACCGTAAAACGGTGAGTAATAGTCCATGAAACGGGCCAGAATCGGCCAAAACTATGAGTGTTGATGACCGACATGTAAACGCACCTCGGGGTTCTTAAATCTTGGAAATCACTCTAGGACCCGAAAACAGTGAGTAATAGTCCTCGAAACGGGCCAGAATCGGCCCAAACAGTGATTGTTGATGACCGATACGTAAGCGCACGTTGGAGTTTGACATCCATGGAAATCGCTTTGGGACCCCAAAATGGTGAGTAATAGTGAAAGAAACGGGCCAGAATTGTCCCAAACTGCGAGTCTTGACGACCAATACATAAGCAAACCTTGGGGTTCGACAACCTTGGAAATCATTTTGGGACCAAAGAACAGTGAGTAATAGTCCACGAAATGGGCCAGAATCGACAAAAAACTGTGAATGTTGATGACCGACACACAAACGCACCTCGGGGTTCGTCAATCGTGGAATTCACTCCGAGACCCCAAAACAGAGAGTAATAGTCCAAGAAACGGGCCAGAATCGGCCAAAACTGCGAGTGTTAACGATGAGCACATAAGCACACATTGGGGTTCGACAACCTTGGAGATCGTTTTGGGACAACAAAACGGGGAGTAATAGTCCACGAAACATGTCAGAATCAACAAAAATCATGAGTGTTTATGACCGACACGTAAACACACCCCGGGTTCGTTAATCAAGGAAATCACTGCGGGACCCCAAAATAGTGAGTAATAGTCCAACAAACAGGCCAGAATCAACCCAAACGGCGATTGTTGATGACCGGCACGTAAGCGCACCTTGGGATTCAACAACTATGGAAATCGCTTTGGGACCACAAAACGGTGAGTAATAATCTATGAAACGGGACAGAATCAATAAGAACCGCGAGTGTTCACGACCGACACGTAAATGAACTCAGGGGTTCGTTAATCGTGGAAATCACTTTGGGACCCAAAGAAGTGAGTAATAGTCCACGAAACGGGCGAGAATCAGCCAGAACTGTGAATGTTGATGACCGACACGTAAACGCGCCCCGGGCTTCTTTAATCCTAGAAATCTCTCCGGGACCATAAGACGGTGAGTAATACTCCATGAAACGGGCCAGAATCGGCCAAAACTGTGAGTGTTGATGACCCACATGTAAACGCACCTCGGGGTTTGTAAATCTTGGAAATCACTCTGGGACCCGAAAACAGTGAGTAATTGTCCACGAAATGGGCCAGAACCGGCCTAAACAGCGATAGTTGATGACTGACACGTAAGCGCACCTTGGCGTTTGACAACCATGGAAATCTCTTCGGGACCCCAAAATGGTGAGCAATAGTCCAAGAAACGGGCCAGAATTTTCCGAAGCTGCGAGTCTTGACGACCAATACATAAGCACCCCTTGGGGTTCGATAACCTTGGAAATCGTTTCGGGACCACAAAACAGTGAGTAATTGTCCATGAAACGGGCCAAAATCGACAAAAACCTGTGAGTGTTGATGACCGACACATAAACACACCTTGGGGTTCGACAACCTTCAAAATTGTTTTGGGACCACAAGACGGTGAGTAATAGCCCAACTGTGAGTGTTGATGACGAACACATAAACGCACCCCGGATTCGTTAATCAAGGAAATCACCGGGACCCCAAAACAGTGAGTAATAGTCCAACAAACGGGCCAGAATCGGCCCAAATGGTGATTGTTGATGACTGGCACGTAAGCGTACCTTGGGGTTGACAACCATGGATCTCGCTTCCGGACCCCAAAACGATGAGTAATAGTCCAAGAAACGGGCCAGAATTGGCCCAAACTGTGATTCTTGACGACCAATACATCAACACGCCTTGAGGTTCGACAACCTTGGAAATCGTTTTGGGACCACGAAACGATGAGTAATAGTCCATGAAACGGACCAGAATCGACAAAAACCGTGAGTGTTGATGACCGACACGTAAACGCACCATGGGGTTCATCAATCGTGGAAATCACTCCGAGACCCCAAAAGAGTGAGTAATAGTCTAAGAAACGGACCAGAATCGGCCAAAACTACGAGTGTTGATGACCGATACATAAGCGCACCTTGGGGTTCAACAACTATGGAAATTGCTTCGGGACCCCAAAACGGTGAGTTATAGTCCATGAAACGGGTCAGAATTGACAAATACTATGAGTGTTAACGACAGACATGTAAACGCACCCCAGGGATCGTCAATCGTCGAAATCGCTCAAGGACCCCAAAAGGCTGAGTAATACAGCACGAAACGGACCAGCATCGGCCAAAATTGTGAGTGTTGACGACCGACACGTAAACGCACCCCAGGGTTCGTCAATCGTGGAAATCACTTTAGGAGCCCATAACTGTGTAATAGTCCAAGAAATGGGCCAGAATCGGCCCAAACCGTGAGTCTTGATGATGAACACGTAAGCACACACCGGGGTTCGACAACCATGGAAATCACTTTGGGACCACAAAACGGTGAGTAATAGTCCACGAAACGGGTCAGAATCAACAAAAACCGCGAGTGTTGATGACCAACACGTAAACGCACCCGGGGGTTCGTTAATCGTGGAAATCACTCCGGGACCCAAAGCAATGAGTAATAGTCCAGGAAACGGGCCAGTATCGGCCAAAACTGTGAGTGTTGATGACCGAAACGTAAACGCACCCCGGGCTTCGTTAATCCTAGAAATTACTCCGGGATCCCAAAACAGTGAGTAATAGTCCACGAAACGGGCCAGAATCGGCCAAAACTATGAGTGTTGATAACCGACACGTAAACGCACCTCGGGTTTCATTAATCGTAGAAATCACTATGGGACCCGAAAACGGTGAGTAATAGTCCACGAAATGGGGCAGAATCAACAAAAACCGCGAGTGTTGATGACCGACTCGTAAACGAACCCAGGGGTTCATAAATCGTGGAAATCACTCCGAGACCCGGAAACAGTGAGTAATAGTCCACGAAACGGGCCAGAACCGGCCCAAACAGCGATTGTTGATGACCGACACGTAAGCGCACCTTGGGGTTTGACAACCATGGATCTCGCTTCGGGACCCCAAAACGATGAGTAATAGTCCAAGAAATGGGCCAGTATTGGCCCAAATTGCGATTCTTGACGACCAATACATAAGTACGCCTTGGGGTTCGACAACCTTGGAAATCGTTTTGGGACCACAGAACGATGAGTAATAGTCCATGAAACGGACCAGAATCGACAAAAACCATGAGTGTTGATGACAGACACGTAAACGCAACCCGGGGTTCATCAATCGTGGAAATCACTCCGAGACCCCAAAAAGAGTGAGTAATAGTCTAAGAAACGGGCCAGAATCGGCCAAAACTGCGAGTGTTGATGACCGATACATAATCGCACCTTGGGGTTCAACAACTATGGAAATCGCTTCCGGACCCCAAAACGGTGAGTAATAGTCCACGAATCGGGTCAGAATTAACAAAAACTATGAGTGTTGATAACGGACATGTAAACGCCGTCAATCTTCGAAACCGCTCTGGGACCCCAAAAGGCTGAGTAATAGTGCATGAAGCGGACCAGCATCGGCCAAAATTGTGAGTGTTGATGACCGGCACGTAAACGCACCCGGGGGTTTGTCAATCGTGGAAATCACTTCAGGACCCCAAAACTGAGTAATAGTCA
This sequence comes from Aegilops speltoides, assembly GCA_021437245.1. Classification (NCBI taxonomy): domain Eukaryota; kingdom Viridiplantae; phylum Streptophyta; class Magnoliopsida; order Poales; family Poaceae; genus Aegilops; species Aegilops speltoides. The sequence continues at coordinate 17,119,694 of CM038144.1, forward strand.
TGGAAATCGCTTTGGGACCAGAATTGGGTTTGACAAACGGGCCAAAATTGGCCCAAACTGCGAGTCTTAACCACCAACACGTAAGCATACATTGGGGTTCGACAACCATGGAAATCGCTTTGGGACCACAAAACAGTGAGTAACACTCAGCGAAATGGGTCAGAATCGACAAAAATCGCGAGTGTTGATAACTGACACGTAAACGAACGCAGGGGTTCGTCAGTCATGGAAATCACTCCGTGACCTAAAGCAGTGAGTAATAGTCCACGAAACGGGCCAAAATCAGCCAAAACTGTGAGTGTTGATGACCGACACGTAAACGCACCCTGAGGTTCGTCAATCATGGAAATCACTCCGGGAACCCAAAACAGTGAGTAATAGTCCAAGAAACGGGACATAATCGGCAAAAACTGCGAGTGTTGATGACCGACATGTAAGCGCACCTTGGGATTCAACAACTATGGAAATCGCTTCGGGACCCCAAAACGTTGAGTAATAGTCCACGAAACGGGTCAGAATTGACCAAAACTGTGAGTGTTGATGACGGACACGTAAACGCACCCTGGGGATCATCAATCGTCGAAATCACTCTAGGACCGCAAAAGGCTGAGTAATAATGCACGAAACGGACCAGAATCGGCCAAAAGTGTGAGTGTTGACGACCGACACGTAAGCGCATCCCGGGGTTTGTCAATCGTGGAAATCACTTTAGGACCCCAAAACTGTATAATAGTCCAAGAAATGGGCCAGAATCGGCCCAAACTGTGAGTCTTGACGATGAACACGTAAGCGCACCTTGGGATTCAACAACTATGGAAATCGCTTTGGACCACAAAAAGGTGAGTAATAGCCCATGAAATGGGACAGAATCAATAAAAACCGCGAGTGTTGACGACCGACACGTAAACGAACCCAGGATTCGTTAATCGTGGAAATCACTCCGGGACCCAAAGCAGTGAGTAATAGTCCACGAAACGGGCCAGAATCGGCCAAAACAGTGAGTGTTGATGACCGACATGTAAACGCACCCCGGCCTTCTTTAATCCTGGAAATCACTCCGGGACCTCAAAACAGTGAGTAATAGTCTCGGCCAAAACTGTGAGTGTTGATGACCGACACGTAAATGCACCTCGGGGTTCATAAATCGCGGAAATCACTCTGGGACACGAAAACAGTGAGTAATAGTGAACGAAACGGGCCAGAACTGGCCCAAACAGCAATTGTTGATGACCAACACATAAGCGCACCTTGGGGTTTGACAACCTAAGAAATCGCTTCGGGACCCCAAAATGGTGAGTAATAGTCTAAGAAACGTGCCAGAATTGGCCCAAACTGGGAGTCTTGATGACCAATACATAAGCACATTTTGGGGTTCGACAACCTTGGAAATCATTTTGGGACCACAAAACGGTGAGTAATAGTCCACGAAACGGGTCAGAATCGACAAAAAACTGTGAGTGTTGACGACTGACATGCAAACGCACCTCGGGGTTCGTCAATCATGGAATTCACTCCGGGATTCCAAAACAGAGAGAAATAGTCCAAGAAACGGGCCAGAATTGGCCAAAACTGCAAGTGTTGACGACCAACACATAAGCACACATTGGGGTTCGACAACCTTGGAAATTGTTTTGGGACCACAAAACGGTGAGTAATAGCCCACGAAACAGGTTAGAATCGACAAAAACCGTGAGTGTTGATGACCGACACGTAAATGCACCTCGGGCTCGTTAATCGAGGAAATCACTTCGGGACCCCAAAACGGTGAGTAATAGTCCAACAAACGGGCCATAATCGGCCCAAACGGCGATTGTTGATGACCTGCACGTAAGCGCACCTTGGGGTTTGACAACCATGGATCTCGTTTTGGGACACCAAAACGGAGAGTAATAGTCCAAGAAACGGGCCAGAATTGGCCCAAACTGCGATTCCTGATGACCAATACATAAGCATGCCTTGGGGTTCGACAACCTTGGAAATCATTTTGGGACCACAAAACGATGAGTAATAGTCCATGAAACGGGCCAGAATCGACAAAAACCGTGAGTGTTGATGACCGACACGTAAACGCACCCCGTGGTTCATCAATCGTGGAAATCACTCTGGGACCCCTAAACAGTGAATAATAGTGCAAGAAACGGGCCAGAATCGGCCAAAACTGCGAGTGTTCATGACCGATACATAAGCGCACCTTGGGATTCAACAACTATGGAAATCGCTTCGGGACCCCAAAACGGTGAATACTAGTGCACGAAACAGGTCAGAATTGACCAAAACTGTGAGTGTTGACGACGGACACGTAAACGCACCCCAGGGATCGTCAATCGTCGAAATCGCTATGGGACTGAGGGAATCCTGGATTAGGGGGTCCTTGGATAGACGAACTATATGATTATGCCGGACTGTTGGACTATGAAGATTCAAGATTGAAGACTTCGTCCCGTGTCCGGATGGAACTCTCCTTTGCATGAAAGGCAAGCTTGGCAATTCGGATACCCTTCTCTGTAACTGACTCTATGTAATGCTACCCCCCTCCGGTGTCTATATAAACCGGAGGGTTTAGTCCGTGGGACAAGAACAATCATCTCTACTCCTAATGTCTCAGTTGGTAGTCTCCGTTTCGGGTTTATTTTCGTCCCACCTACCATGGTCTTTTTTGGCACCTGCTCCCACCTCACGCTCAGCCGCGATGAACCAAGAAAAACCCTCTAGCCGAGTCCCACACCCGCCCCCACGTGACTAACCTCCGGTCGCACCCATCTGTCACGAACGAAAATAAATCAGCGAAAATAAACCGGCGAAAATTAACCAGCGAAAAAAAATCGCAAACCAATCGCCTGCACGTACGACCGAGTTCGCGAGACCCCCTTCTCACGCCCTCTCCGTTCTCATCCTGAAGGCGTCGCCGTTGCCTCCCCTCCTCCGTGATTCGGCCATGGCTGCCACCGACGCCCTCCTCTCAATCGCCACCGGCCAGCCCTCACCTCCACGTCGCCGTCTCTCAACCTCCATCGATCTCCCGGATGGATCTGTCAACGTTACTAGATCGACGGAGGGGGGCCTCCACTGTCGCCGTTCTTCTCCCTCCCCGACCTCCCGTCGTTGTGCTCCACGAATCGGCCATGGCCAGAACCGACGCAGCCACGGTGGCCACGGTGGTCGATGCCGGATCCATGGTGGAGCTCACCCCGACCTTCTCCTCGTTTCCCCCCACGGCTGGGTCTCCTGATCCCCGGCAGTGCTTTGTTACGGGCAGCTCTACAGGAAGGCACATCATGTGTGGCAAAAATACTTCACGTATTGTTCTAACTGAGTTTCCCATAAGTGCATTGCAACTGATAGCTTTGTTCCAGGGAGTGATGATATGCAGACGACCCGGATGACCGCGTCCCCGATCTCAGTCGCTCGGGTGTTCAATTTTTGTGGTCGACTCAGCCTCGATCACTCCCAAGCCGAGAGTCCTATCCTGGGCGAATCAATTTTTGTGAACACGCAAAGTTCTGAATCGGGCGATGTTCAACACCCAATACCCACGCAATTCCTCCTTCCATTGCTCTCATTTTGATTTTGACGTGTCCATGCAGGAGTACTGCCTCACCCTCCCCAGGATGCGGAATTTCGACCTCCTTGGCGAGCATGTACACATGTACTGGAGCTCTGGAGCAGCAATAAGGTTAGGTTGACGCGAGGATGCAAAAGAACAACGGCCACATGCCTCTGCTACCTGACGACTCACATGTATCAGTGGAGTGCCTAGGTAGGAAGATATTTTGATTCTTCAGGTTCATGTTCACTATATGTTTTTTTCGGAATGCAAAACTTGGTGTGAGTTCATACGAGTCAAACAATGATTGGATAAGTTGCTGCAAATTTAATCGGGACTTTGGTAATACAAATCCCCTTCCACTACCTGTTCTTAGTCACTTTGCCCATGATATTTACGTGATGCAAAATGCAGTTGACCCACCATCTATCTGAAAATATTTATCTGTTGTTCTTATTTTGGGATGTTCGAATATGGCCTAAAGATGTTTGAAGAAATGGTTAGCCGGTGGTATCTTTGGCCAGATGATTCAACTGTCCTCTGTGATCCGAAACTTCTGTACCGCCCATGCCTCCTTATCTGTCTTCCCCGTGCGCAGCAGCTGAAAGAGAATTTGAGGAAGAGACTAACTGAAAGTCTTTTTTCTCTATTTGTACCACCTAGAAGATAATTTGAGGAAGAGACTAAAAGGAACATAAATGAGTATTTTGATTCTGGTCTAAGAAAATTGGTTCTTGTATGTGTCGCGGATGAGAAAGAGTATGTGAACTTTGGTGAATACTTCTACACTGTCAAACTAATATTTTTTGAGTTGAACTGTCAAACCACCTAGAAATGCCAACAGAGATGAAAAATATTTAGGAGGTTGCTGACAGTATTGAGGGTGACTTGCTTTTGGTACTACCAAGACAAGCTCTAGAAATTGGTATGCTTTTATGAGAAGGTTATGTTTTCTGGTCTACTTCATTTCATTCAAATGCAGGCTACTAAATATTAGTTCTTTATATTTCATTGGTGCACATGTGCATGGATTTATATTCAAGTACCAGGATGTATTGAAAAGCTTATACAAGAAGGAATTAAGATATGTGTGCTGATGGTGACAAAAATGGACAGCTATCAATATTGAGTACGTATTTTGTTCTCATGGAAAGGATCTTTTTGGTAGAACTGGTTTCTAGAAGTTGTGGCTAGCGGAAATCCCTTTTGGAGCTCGGGCTCCAGTGAGGCCTCCAAATTCAAATTTGAAATTTCTTCGAAATTCATATTTTTACATTTCAAGGGAGAAACAATTATTTTTATGGTACTGGATCCCTATCCTGATGCTTCTAATTTTCACTGCCCTCGATTTTTTGAGCATTGTGTAACTTTATTTGGTTCATTACAGGTGCAGTGAACCTATTGGATTTACATCTTCTACTCTATAAGTGCCCTTCCCATTGTACCTCTTTTTTATGTGTTGAATCACTGGTTCTCAAGGTTATCCAAATTGATCTTTACCAACAAAGCTCGACAAGGTAGTGTTGGAGGGTGTGCCTAGGTGAAACACATGATCTCCATCACCCTTTCCTTCTAGAGCAGGTGCCAGGTGTGTGAAATTTGATGAAATACAGATGTCTGGTGTTTTAATCAGTATGTCGCAGTTTTTTCATATGTGCTTTGCTGCGAAAAATCCGCATCATTTAATTTATTTCTCAGTTTACATCGGCAAATGACCCTCTACTTGGCGTCAAATAATGAATGTCCGTGATCTAGGACTATTTGCTCTGGTGCTTAATGGATCGCATCATGCATCCTATTTAAACTACAATGCTTTACACCTAAGGTTATTTTTTGAGTCATGGAGCAGCGGCGGTGCCTTTCTATACCAAAACTGGATACAAAAGAAGGTTGCTTTGTGTTTGCTCTGACAATAGGGAGGCAAGCCTAGGATCACATTCTTGGCCCCGATTGAAGGAACGACGATTTTCAGGATTGAAGGTGGATTGATTTTCTTGAACATGAAGGTGTCATTTTCATTGCCATTGAACACTATAGACAATTAGTTCAGAGGTTTCCTCTCACATTTATTTGCTTGTTACTAATTTCCTCTGCTTATTACTTATTTTTGCCTACAACGTGTTGTTTCCTGCCCTTTTCCGTAGGTATGGTTAGACATTTGCTTGCTTAATCTGTCATGCGAGTTTGTGCAATAGGTAGTGAGCTTGCATATTTCCATTTTATTTATCTTCTCATGTTGGCATGTAACTGGCTTGGTAATTTAAGATGGTAAGAGAAGATTGTGAAGCTATTGTTCCAGCACTTGCAAATAGTCCTCGTGTTCACTCGTGAGTAGAGTAAGAACAATATGTGTGTTCTCTCGAAGCTATGGTGGTGGTAGCTGCCATATAAATGGAATGGAACAGAGCCGGAAGCTGAGCGAGGGTTCAATGAAGAAAATGGCAGGGAGAGAAGAATATAATTTGTGTGATTGTCTTAACATAGCTTTCTCTCTCTACATACATATGTCTTTGTGATGGCACACAACAATGGAGGGGAGGAGATAAAATAGGAGGATGTCTGAGGAGCAGGGCGAAGACAAAACAAAGAATGAATACTGCCTTTTCATTTCATGAGCATCAAACACAACTAAGCTTATTTTTCGTATGGCAACTATTGGAGGTAAGATGGAGCCTATGGGTGTGGTGAAGCAGTGTCGCCTAGAATGTGGATGGACTGCCCATTACACTGGCATGAATTATGTAATTGTCGTATCACCATCATATCATTTGTTGCCAAGCGGCGTCTAGAAAATTAATTTTGAAATTTTAGAAATAAGATCTACATGCAGTGACAATAGGGTGGGGATTTTTAGAACCTAATAAAGTGTTGCGGAGAGACATGGAGGATGTGTTTAGTTTAGTGGATAGCCACCCAATGGACAGGGATAGCCTGTTTTAGAGGGGATACCAGTGCTTGCATTTGTAGTATCTAGACAAATATGGTATGCAATGATGAAATCCTGACAATCTACACCCACATCATTGTATTTTGTTCACTTGCTTGCTCTTTCCTTGCTATTATTGATGGAGAAGTAGAAGAGGCTTTTAGTGTTGTAATATATGTCCGACTTATAAATTCAATATCTCAAGAAAACTTTCAAAAAAATACTTTGATTGACTAAAGTATGGACATGTATATAACATGTTATCTGTTTTTCTTCTTCAGTTAGCTACATGTGAAGCTGAAGGTAAGCCAATGTGCTTCTCCAGAAGAAGGCCAAGGCACACAATCCAACACCAACCCACCTGCTATGGCACTAAGGGAGGAAGGAAAAAGAACATTGCCCCTGAAGGCTCGAGACACATAAACAGGAAACTGAGTTCGGGAAAGGTGGTTGTCTCCTTGACGCACACCATAGTGCCCATCTTGTCTATTCTAATGTCTTCTTCCTTGGACAGGTATTTGATCTCAGGCTTTCTTAAGTGGTCCGTACTAACAAATGAAATGCGCAGAAGGAGATACTTATGTTGTTCTGTTGTTGCAGACACCTTGTGCTTTGTGCAGACCATCAATGCCTTTTCCTCCTGTTCGGCCAAGAGATGAATGCTTTCTAAACATTGGTAATAACAATGAGACCAGAGAGTACTCCTCTATTCATTGCTCTTCTAAATCTTGTGAGTGCACGGTATGTAGGGATCCAAAGATATTTATTGAGATCGCTTCTCCCTTTTGACGAGCAAGCACTGTTTTATAGGTTATTGGCCACAATAATCTAATAATGGTGTCCTGCTATGTAGAACATGATTGTAAGGAAATATCTTTTCTAATGATACTTTATTTGGTATATATGTTATTGTTGAAGTGAGTAATCATTTGTCGCCTAAAATTGCAAGGCATGCAAAGTGTTAACTGAAACCCCATGGCCTACTCGCCATCGTCAACCAACTCTCTGCGCTCGCCGTCAACGCTCCCATGGGCGGAGCCACAAGGGGATGGATGTACATATGTACACCCGCTAATCTAGGTAAGAAGGCATGAACTAAATAGATAAAATATGTATACATTGGAAAATAGCTAGGAAAGTTGTAAAATTGTGAACTCTGTACATTTTTGGCTAGGATTAGGATTTTCGTTTCTTGTGTATATATAGATTTACTAATACTGCTACATTGTTACTCCATTATACTAATAGAATGGGACCTGGTCTGATCCTTCCTATATGTAGTTGTGTTTGTCATGACAGATAGAGATACCCTATGGCATTGCATTGTCCTCCCTCCGTTCCTAAATATAAGTCTTTTTAGAGATTTCCAACATGGACTACATACGGAGCAATTGAGTGAATCCACACTCTAAACTACGTACATATACATCTATATGTAGTTCATATTAAAATCTTTAAAAAGACTTATTGAGTGAATCCACACTCTAAACGGAGGGGGTATTTGTTTGTAAGACAGATTTGAACTAGCTTAGTTCTGATTGTAATTATTATAAGTGTTATATTCTTTTTTCTCACCCGATTCTAGCTTCTTGTTACTGTTTTGTGCAAGAGAGGAATATAGGTTCCATTGTAATACTCCATCCATCCATCAATCTTTCATACTTGCACTGTTGCGGTCTAACAGTTCTATCCCACGCATTTTGTGAAACAGAATGCTGAGCTTGCAACATTCATATTGGTAGAAAATGTAGGGTATTCCATTTTAAAAAGCAAGTTGGGAGAGAGGGTCAAGAGGTTTCCTGGGGTTCCCGTTGATCTCTCGGACCAATGGAATTAGGGTTTTCGGGTGTGGGCAGTGTGGGGCGCGACATCCATGCTGCGATCTCTTAGTCGACTTTTGCTGAAGATAATCTTGGAAAACTAACATTTTCCAGATTTCTAAATTAGTAAATTATGATGTAAACATGGTTGCAATTCTTGTTGTTTTGACGCCCGTTGTTTGGGTCCCACGCATGCGCACATGAGTTTGGGTTGCATGTATGGACCTACAAAATATGAATGTCAAAAGTGCCCTTGAAAAATATGTATGCTAAATTACAATATTGGGTGTTCGATGTTGTTGAAATGAGTTTTTGATGATGCGTTTCAGTGGGTAGATTCACTTATTTCAGCGGTAGTTAATTTCAGACAGAGTATAATGTGAAACAGAGCAATATTTGGTCCCCATAGTAATGCATAGGCACAAGTCCTATCAGTATGCCTAAAAATAATTGTTTCTCCGTGTCCTTAGTATGTTAGTCCATTATAATGGATTTTCTCGAGTAGGAAAGTTTGTAGGCTGAAAAATATCGACCGTTCTACCTTGATCGAGGGAGAAACAACGCATAGGCACAAGTCCTATCAGTATGCCTAAAAATATCGACCGTTCTTCAAAATCCAAATTTTTACGATGGATTGAGGGAGAAGGCGGCTCGGGAAGGGCGACACTCAACATCGACCGTGACCGGTGTCAGAGGATGGGTCGTGGGGACGGAAGGGGGAAGATCGTAGTTGCTCTCATAGTATCCGCTAAATAAATTGATAAAAGGTGATATATATCGAAGGACTTCACTCATGTCCTTTAGTCATTAATTTGATTCATTTTTCTGTATTTTGCCAGTACCAACTAGAGTTTGAAGTACTTACTACAGTTTGCAGGTTCTTCCACAACTTTATTTCATGTTTCAAGCCTTCTATACCTAATGCTCTAATCATACTGGACCGACATTCCTGACATGGCAATGGTTTTAGGGTTTTATTTCAGCTGATATGGATGGACTGCTTGAGATTTATTTCTGCAAAATATGGGAACTGCATTTTCTTACAAGGTAAATAAGATACAATTGTATCATTTTGGGAATTTTCCTTTCATGTTTATTACTGAAATAATACACGCATGTTTTCTTCTTCTAAAAAAGGGTCATGTCCAGCAAAAGAGCATAATCCTCCTATAAATATTGAGGTTCATCTTTCTGAATTTATTTTTTAATACGATCGCAGAGCCTGGCACACAAACCAAAAGCATGCTTATATCAAGATGTAGTGCATTCCCAGCCTGAAGTGATGTTTCCCAGTTTGATTGGTTTTATTTATAGCCAAATTACAAATGGACTAGATCTCTCTCAGAGCTGAAATCAGGTGTTCTTCCCAATGGTTAGATTGAATTTTATTTAGGCTATGAGGTCTGATTGTGCTTGCAGATTGGAATTGCTGGAAACCTTAGCTTTCTTGATCTAGCTAACAAAGCAATCAGTTTATTTAACAGCAAGACAATAGCATATCTATACGCACCTTGGGCTCTACATTTTCTATCAGCAAGATAGTAGCGTATCTATATGCACCTTGAGTGTTACATTTTCTAGCAGCACCTGTACTACTATTACCACTGGACTGACATAAAGTCAGTGAGTTTGAAATTTTGATGTTTAGTTTCGACTGATGTTGGGGTTCTTAATTGAGTATGGGTCCAGTGGAGATCCTTGAGATGCCACTCATATTGGCATGAATAAGGTTGAAATTTGAATCATAAATAAGCTAGGATAATATCATAATCTACATGCCAAACTTTTCTGTGAGGGATTAGTCTTCCAGGTTGTAGGTGCTGATAATTCTTATTTTCTTCTTCGAAAAACATATGGGAAAGGCTAACCATTATTTTAGTTTTCATTATGAGCTAATATGACGATGTACAGAGTCGACCATAGTTCAAAAGATATCTATTGATGAAGGTTGGTACTCCACTATTCAAGTTCACACATGTACATTAGTCTACATTTTCTGCAGTTTTCAGTGCATGCTTGGAGAAGTGGATAAAATTTCATAGGAAAGAGGTAAAATGAGCAAAAGGCATGAGCAGAAAGGAGAACACCTCAGGGACGACGCCGCATGTATTGCCTCTGGAGGAGTTGCAGTGGCCGGCCATCGCGTTGGGAAGCAGACAGGATGACTTCCGAAACGCTTAAAGGGCCTAGAGGAGGATGGTCGCGAGCAGTTTTGTGGGGCACTTGTCAACGTGAGAGTGTATATGCTCAAGGTACCAAGACCCTTTGTTTTGACCCAACGTTTCTCTAGCTAGATATGCATAGTCAAGACTGCTCCATGCATCTGGGCGAGTGCTCTTGCCATCCACCACAAAATAAATAAGATATCATCAATGTTGTCGTCGCTTGTTGTTAGTTTTAATTCCAATTTACTTTGTGTGATGTTCCTTAATGCATGAATCAATTCCAGCGAGGACGGGATTGACTTGTTGTTTCGTTCAATTTGCTAGGGTTACTCTAACAAATTCTTAACACAGTTTCATCATAATTGCATCTATAGGAGATACCTATATCGAAATGATAGATGGCTTCAAGATTATGGTTGTACTATGCCAAATTACCAATTTCTATTACTAGGAGTAAATACTCATATGTATCTCTAAAAAAATAATGTACTCCCTCTATAAACAAATATAAGCTTGTTCACGGAGGGAGTGTCATGCAAACATTTGAGACACCCTAGTGAAGATGCATGGTGACAGAAGCGGCACTCTGAGCACATGGTCGCCGCGAGAGCCTCGCTGGATTAAAGGGAAAAATTGTTGGAGTTGAAGCACATCATGTAGTAATGATGGGATAGGTCGGGGTCATAGAAGCGGGTGCAAGCATAGAGGAGTATGGTATTTACGCGCTAATTACTTCTACATTAATATTATTGTTTGATGACTATGAAGGGAGAAGAAAATGGCAAATAATCCATCAAAATTCATGGTGTGGATGTGGAAGGTTGGGGGATTTTCAGACGGATGCGCCATTGATGGTAGTTGCAAGCTTGGCAGGAAGCTTGGCTCGTGGAGGTAGAGATAGTGGATGAAGAGGAGAAGGAAGACGAAAAAGAAGAGTGCTTGAAGGGTAGCCCGTAGCAACGCACGGGCGTTTTACTAGTAATCATAGGCTAGCTTCTAGGGTTTAGCCTCTACGATCTCGTGGTAGATCAACTATTGTAATACTCATATCGTCAAGATCAATAAAGCAGGAAGTAAGGTATTACCTCCATAGAGAGGGCCCGAACCTTGGTAAACATCGTGTCCCCCGCCTCCTGTTACCATTAGCCTTAGACGCACAGTTCGGGACCCCCTACCCAAGATCCGCCGGTTTTGACAACGACATTGGTGCTTTCATTGACAGTTCCACTGTGTCGTCACCATAAGGCTTGATGGCTCCTTCAGTCGTCTACAACGACATGGTCCAGGATGAGGTTTTCCTCCCCGGACAGATCTTCCTATTCGGCGGCCTCGCACTACGGGCCAACTCGCTTGGCCATCTGGAGAAAATCGATAGCTACGCCCCTGGCCATCAGGTCAGGTTTGGAAGCCTGAACTACACAGCCGACATCCGTAGAGACTTGATCTTCGACGGATTCGAGCCCATGACAGGTGCACCCTACAGCTACGATGATCATGACCTAGATCTGCCATCGGACGGTGTTCAACAGCTGCCCTGGCTTTAGATCCTGTGCAGATTGTGCCTTCCAAGGACGGGAGGATGGACCCCACCACGAAAGCCGCACACTCAACGGCGATAGAGCCGAACACAGATTTCACTTCCAATGAGGTCTGTGTCATCGGACCCTCGGACTCGTCTCTGGCCATAGGCTCCGAACCGCGTGTATCCGCGCCCATCGGATCTAACTGGGTGCCGATCTTGGAGTTCAGCTCCGCGGACATCTTTCAGCACTCGCCCATGGGCTGCGTGCTAAACTCATTAAAAATCTTTCTCCTTGTCAGGAGACTCTTGGACGAACTATGTCCGGCTTGAGTGGGAAGCGGACGACAAACTAATTCGTTACCCACCCACCACCCACTTAATAGCCACTGTTGACGACTTGACCGACACGCTTGATTTTGACTCCGAAGACACTGACGGTATCGACGACCATGCCGGAGAAGAACAGGAACCACCGCCCGCAGGGCGCTGGACAACCACCTCATCGTACGACATATATATGGTGGACACACCCAAAGGAAACAATGGCGAGGATCAAAAGGATGCAACGGACGATAATCCTCTCGAGAAGCAGCCAAAGCGCCGACGTCAGCGGCGCCGCTCTAAACCCCGCCATAGCAAAAACAACGATACCGGCACAAGAAAGAATAACTCCCTGGATGATGCTCAAGATCCGCAGACCCAGCGATGGAGCAGGATGAGCAAGGAGATGGCAAACACAGTCCGGGGCTGCTATCCGATCACAGTGATGCCGAAGACAAAACTTATAAACCTGTCTCCGGAGAGTAGAATAGTCCGGACGACGATGCACACATCATCCCGAAAAAACACTTGGAACAAGTGCACCTCCACAAGAGACTTATTGCCACCGCGAGGAGCTTGAAGAAGCAGAAGCAACAGCTTAATGCCACGCAGGATACGCTCAACCACAGATGGAACAAAGTGCTCGACACTAAGGAAAGATACAGCGGTGATTGCTAGACAAAAAGCTACCCAAAACGTAAGTTGCTGCCCGAATTCGATGACGAGGCTATCGCGCCCATTCCGCCGAAAAACAATACGGCCGATCTGCCAAACCGACCACCCCGTGGCCAAGACAAAGCGGCTAATGACGCTGCACAAAAACTAGCACACGATCTACGTGAGCACTTGGACAAAAGAGCTGGTATGACCAGATCCATCTATGGATCTAGGAAACGTGTTCCTATGCAGGATCACGGCCACCAAACCGGCTATACTGATTGATTACCAGCTCAGAATCAACATCGAACACTACAGCCGTCGGACCCATGCCACGACACAGAGCCAAGTACAGGGGTGCCGCACACCCCCTGTGCTTCACCGATGAAGTGTTGGATCATGAATTTCCAGAGGGGTTTAAAGCCGTAAACATCGAGGCATACGACGGAACGACAGACCCTGCGGTCTGGATTGAGGACTTTATTATTCACATCCATATGGCTCGCATAGACGATCTCCATGTCATCAAATACCTGCCCCTCAAGTTGAAAGGACTAGCTCGACACTGGTTGAAAAGCCTCCCTGAAAATTCCATTGGAAGCTGGGAGGAACTCGAGGACGCTTTCAGGGCTAATTTTCAAGGGACCGATGTCCGACCTCCGGATGCAGACAATTTAAGTCACATGATCCAACAACCCGGAGAGTCAGCCCGTAAGCTTTGGAACAGATTTCTCAGCAAGAAGAACCAAATCGTCAACTGTCCGAACGCCGAAGCCCTAGCAGCTTTCAAACACAGTGTCCGGGAAGAATGGCTTGCCAGACACCTCGGCCAGGAAGAGCCAAGGACAATGGCAGCCCTAACAACTCTTATGACCCACTTTTGCGCGGGCGAGGACAGTTGGTTGGCTCGCAGCAGCACCAGCGATCCAGGCACATCCAAAATCAGGGATGGCAATGGAAAACCATGACACAATAAAAACAAACATCAAAATAATGAAGACAACCCAGACAATACAGCGGTAAACGCCGGATTCAGGGGCTCTAGACCCGGTCAACAGAAAAAGCCATTTAAAGGTAGCAGAGATGGTCCGTCCATCCTAAATAAAATTCTAGATAGGTCCTATCAGATTCATGGCACCCCCGAGAAACCTGTGAATCACACCAACAAAGAATGTTGGGTCTTAAAGCAGGCCGACAAGCTAAACGCCGGACACAAAGGGAAGGAGCCGTTAAGTGAAGATGAGGACGAACCTCGCCAACCGAACACTGGGGGACAGAAAAAAATTTCACCGGAGGTCAAAACAGTGAACATGATTTATGCCACCCACATCCCAAAGAGGAAGCGCAAACGTGCACTCCGAGACGTATATGTTGTAGAGCTCGTCGCCCCCAAATTCAACCCATGGTCGGCCTACCCGATCACTTTCAATCGCAGGGATCATCCGACTAGTATCCGTCATGGGGGTTCGGCTGCCTTGGTGCTCGACCCAATAATCAACGGATACCATCTCACCCGAGTCCTCATTGACGGAGACATGTGTCTTAATCTGATATATCAGGACACTATCCGCAAGATGGGGATAGACCCGTCAAGAATCAACCAAAGCAGTACTACCTTTAAAGGAGTAATACCAGGCGTAGAGGCCCGCTGCACGGGCTCTTTAACATTGGAGGTTGTATTCGGTTCTCCCGACAAGTTTCGAAGCGAAGAACTAATCTTCGACATTGCTACGTTCCGAAGCGGCTATCATGCACTACTCGGAAGAACGGCCTTCGCTCATTTCAATTCAGTCCTGCATTACGCTTATCTCAAACTCAAGATGCCCGGTCCACGTGGTGTTATCACAACCAGCGGAAACACAGAGCGTTCTCTTCGTACGGAAGAATACGTGGGGGCTCTAGCAGTCGAATCATGGAATGACCTTTCCAACCCGAGCAACCCCATCGGTCTCCGAGACCACGGACAAGGCTAGACGTGTTCGGCGCACACCTAGTTGTAGCAGCTCAGATAAACCTAAGCTTGATTAACGGGTATGCCCCCATATGTGGTGCGGGGGGCTGCCCGCATGTAAAAGGTCCATAGTTCGGCTTGACCCTATTTACACTCTAGAGATTGAATTTTCACGGTTCATTAAGATAAACCGACTTTACGCACGGTCACACCAGATTCTTTCACCTGGGTTTTTCTTTTTTTTTCAGATGACCACCGTGCTATACCCTTCAAAGATACGGCCATCAGAGACAAAGGCGCAGACGTGCATTAGGGCCCCGTTCAAAGGTTTCTTTTTAGATTAAGACCCTGTATAAACCTTTTTTATTGTCTCTTGTTGTCTCAAACCCTCCTGGCACTTAAAATGACCAAGAGGGATACCGGCGTTATTGGCGAGCGTATGATTCACCATTCTCAAATAGACGTTACAGAGGCAGCAACCAGTGTGTTTTTTGAGATCTATGCTCTCACCACAGGCGCTCTTTCATCATGCCGGATTGATGCATGTACCTTGAAATTCAGGGCTCATTATCGAGGGCTATATTCAGCCCGGTATATGCTGTAAAGTCTGAATACCTTCGGGAGTGTTCGGCATCGCGACTTTGGCCTTATATGCATCAGCTCCGAATCATGTCTTTGGTCAATAGTTGGGTTTGCCCGGCTCCCATGTTTTGCTACCTTACGTTCTGCTCTATCGGCTAAGGTGGCACAGGGAGAAGAATTGCGATTGTGCCCTGGTTCATCCGGATGAGCACCTCAGTAGAGAAAGCCGAAAACTGACTATCATGATAAAGCGAGAGACTGGTCAACCACTCGATGACTCAGCGGAATCTTCGCAATTCCTCCGTATTAACGAAGGACTGGTTTTCCGGTGACGTATGTAAATGCACCATATTCGGATAAACGCGGACATACCAGGGGCTATATAGTAGCCCACCGTCAAACTCCTATGGCTAAGTGAAAGTGTTAAAGCTATATAGTCCGATTGCCTCATTCGCCGCGCTACCACCTCCTTAACGGACCAAGACGTTGGATCAAGTGTGATTACGCGCTTTTACCGAACACCCCCATGTTATACACGAGGGGGATGAAGCCGACGACTGCAAACTTTCAGGTTATAGACATATATACATAAACGGCCGCATGGGAGGCACTACAATACTTCACGGGCAAAGGTATAAATATAGCCTTTATTATCAAAAGCATTGTTTTTACAATCAAGATACATGTCATTTGAACATGATATTCTTTGAGCACTGAGCCTCTACTAAACAGGCACCTTCTAAGACTTCTTCAAAATAGTGCTCAGGCGAGTCCTGGCCCCCGGGTGGACCCCCAGTTGCAATATCGATGGCGTCCATCCTCGCCCAGTATGTCTTAACACGGGCAAGGGCCATCCACGCACCCTCTATGCACGTCGACCGCTTGACAGCGTTGATATGCGGCACATCACGAATAAATCATTGCACCAAACCAAAATAACTATCCGGACTTGGTTCCTCCGGCCACAGGCGATCCACGATAGCCTTCATGGCAACCTCGGATAACCTAAGGAGCTCGGCCCATTCGGCCATTTCCTCGTTCAACAGCAGCGGATGCCTTGGAGCACTCTACTGCGACCAGAATAATCTTCCCGCTTGATGATCTTCTTGATCTCGGAAATACTGTGTCGCATCGGCAACACTCTTTGACAAATCCAAGTATGCGTCTAGAGAACTCCAAAATTGATCAAGAGGGGCATACTTCGGATCGCCGAATTTAGTTCCCACTAAAAAGGGCTTCCCAGCCGCGATCTCACCGGCTTGCCGGAGCTCCTTTGCTGCCTGTATGGCCTTTTCTAAGTCAGCCATTTTCGCTTGGTTTTCCCTTTCGAGAAGCTCAAATCGGCTAGCGGCATTCTGTAGCTCAAGAGACATGTTGGACATTCTATCCTCCCTTTGGCGATGAGCAGCCTGTTCGGCTTTTAATTCATCAGTTGCCTTCTCGGAAGCCGCATTGCTTCTCCTGGCTCGCTCCTTGGCCTGGGCAAGCTCTGCCCGAAGGGTCTCCACGGCGGCAGCACCATCTGCAGTCAAAGCATATTATAAATCCCAACATCATGCTCTTATTAATATTCGCTGACCATCCAAATATACATACCCTGTGCCTCGTCGAGTCGCTTGTTCACAAGCGTGATATCTTCATCCGCCACATCAAGTTGCCTCTTGAGTTCGGCAAATTTGGCAAACAGGGCAGCTGCCGGGGCTGCAGCTGCCTTTGTACAAAATTGGCGAAATCGTTACCTAAGATTATTTCTATTTTTGATCCTCTGATCGCCCCGTTAGGATGGCAACCAGAGTCTCAGGGGCTACCATCTATACAGAGTGCACCTTGCGTTTATGGTACAATTGAAAAATATCACATTGCCCACCTCAAAGCCTCTTAGCAGGCTCGTAAAAGCTTCATTCAACCCACTTTTTGCGGACGAAATCCTATCGACCACAGTACCCATTAAGGTACGATGTGCCTCTGAGATAGGCGGTTGCCGCAGAAGACCCGTCAATGTGTCCGACTGTATATCGGATAGTCCGGGGCTTTTTCTGTTGGTCTCTCTAGGAGCCGAATACCCCGGACGTCGGGTGGCCGAAGAGTTACCTTCTGGCCTTTACAGATCAGGAGAGATCCTCCGGGACGACACCTCAGGGTCGTCCACCTCATAAGGCGGAGAAGTAAGAGGAGGCGTTTCGCTCTCCATCATCTCCGGAAGAAGATCCCCCGAGGAATAAGATTGTTGAGGGAGGCTATAAGCCGAACTGCAAAACATACGTCTCAGTCGTTATTCTCAGGAAAAGAATGGGGTATGTTTACAAAGCACCTTTGTTCACTTACGGCTCGGTTAACGGCTGCCCCCCTGTGGGCGCTGTGCGGCAATGTTGCCCTCTAGGGCAGGGCCCCCTGATAAAGGTTTCTTTCCTTGTTGCTTCCAAGTCTTCGGGGGTGGCCCTCTTCTTCCCGTGGGAAGAAGGGATACTAGATTCTCCTCCCTGTTCATCCTCCGACACGGGAGTACCAATTGCCCCAGTTACGATCCGTAACGTACCTCTAACATGAAGTCCGCTTTCGGCTTCCCCATTCCTCTCCTTGTCCTTCCCTGATGGCACTTGATAAGGTGCACGAGCTAGCATCCTGGTTAATACAGGGTCCGCCCAATCTTCGGGGAGAGGAGCCAAACACCTGATCCTCTCCGCCTTTATTATCCAGCCCTGGTCGAGGATGGTTTTTCAGGACAATGTTGTGTCAAATATAACGACATCATGTTCGGTTGTGGAATTACTTACCTGGGTATCTGGATGGTTGCAATCTGAGGCATGCATCCTTTGTTGTGTCCGAAGACTTTATTCATGATCTGAATAATTATTGATACATCCCTTCGAGCGTCATGCCAAAGAATTGCTGAACAGTTCGAGGTCCTTCCGGGTTGAACTCCCACATACAGAGAGGTCGACGTTGGCATGGCAGGACCCGACGGACTAGCATTACTTGGATTACTTTGACAAGACTGATGTCCTTCTTGATGAGATCCTAAATGCGGCTTTGCAATGTCCGCATGTCATCAACCGATCCCCAGTCCAGCCCCTTGTTGACCCATGAGGCAAGATATGGTGGACGAGCCGAGCGGAAGGCTGGGGCGGCCGCCCACTTTCTACCTCGAGGTGTGGTGATATAAAACCACTTCCGTCGCCGTAGGTCAGAAACTTCCGGGAAGGAACCCTTTGGCCATAAGACATCGACACCTTTGCTTATTATAGCACCTCCGCACTCCGCGTGTCGCCCGTCGATTATCTTTGGCTTCACATTGAAGGTCTTGAGCCATAAGCCGAAGGGTGGGGTAATGCGGAGGAAGGCCTCACACACAACGACGAATGTTGAGATGTGAAGGAAGGAATCTGGAGCTAGATCATGAAAATCTAGAGCGTAATAAAACATGAGCCCTCTAACAAATGGATGAAGACCGAGGCCTAGCCCTCGGAGGAAGTGGGAGACGAATATGACGCTCTCGTTGGGTTTGGGAGTAGGGATAACCTGCCCTTGAGCAGGAAACCGGTGAAGGATTTCGGCGGTCAAGTACCTAGCCTCCCTAAGTTTTGTGATGTCCTCCTCTGTGACAGAAGAGGCCATCCACCGGCCTTGAAGGCTGGATCCAGACATGGTTGGAGTTTCGCAGCGCTTGGACTGAGCCTTGGGTACTGGAACTCAAGGTGGGGGAAGGGAAGGATCAAGCGTGGAAAGAAAAGGACGGGTCTTGACCTCTTTATAAAGGGGATGAATGTCAAGCGTCCTCCACGCGGCCATTTGGAACTTGCCTAATCCAAGGAGTCATACTAATGGAGCGGTTGGGTTACCCATGCCCGTATTGATGAGAATCCCATGATAGGGGGACACGATCTCTGCTTCAACAAGACGTGCCAATAAAACTGCCTCGCAAGATGTGCAGTAGCAGGTTGAGAAAACGGTTCAAATAATGACCGGGCCACGGCGTGATGTCACGCTATGGAAAATTGC
Source organism: Aegilops speltoides (assembly GCA_021437245.1). Classification (NCBI taxonomy): domain Eukaryota; kingdom Viridiplantae; phylum Streptophyta; class Magnoliopsida; order Poales; family Poaceae; genus Aegilops; species Aegilops speltoides. Next base: position 17,139,181 of record CM038144.1, read on the forward strand.
CAGCAGATTAGACTCATGGAATATTGTACTCTCTACAGTGGTATGTTGAATTTGTTTTGCAGAGCCGGACACGATTCTTGTGTTCAAGATCTATTTTGGAGTATTCGGAGAAGGAACCCGCCTTGCAATGCCGAAGACAATCTGCACGCCGAACTCATCGTCATTGAAGCCCGGTTCAGGGGCTACTGAGGGAGTCCTAGATTAGGGGGTCCTCGGACAACCCGTCTATATGCTTATGTCGGACTGTTGGACTATGAAGATACAAGACTGAAGACTTCGTCCCGTGTATGGATGGGACTCCCCTTGCGTGGAAGGCAAACCTGGCAATTCGGATATGTAGCTTCCCTTCTCTGTAACCGACTCTGTGTAACCCTAGCCCCGTCCAGTGTCTATATAAACCGGAGGGTTTAGTCCGTAGGACAAGAACATTAATAATCATAGGCTAGCTTCTAGGGTTTAGCCTCTACGATCTTGTGGTAGATCAACTCTTATAATACTCATATCATCAAGATCAATCAAGCAGGAAGCAGGGTATTAACTCCATAGAGAGGGCCCGAACCTGGGTAAACATTGTGTCCCCCGCCTCCTGTTACCATTAGCCTTAGACGCATAGTTCGGGACCCCCTACCCGAGATCCGCCGGTTTTGACACCGACAGGGACCCCAAAAGGCTGAGTAAGAGTGCACGAAACGGACCAGAATTGGCCAAATATGTGAGTGTTGATGACCGACACGTAAATGCACCCCATGGTTTGTCAATCGTGGAAATCACATCAGGACCCCAAAACTAAGTAATAGTCCAAGAAACGGGCCAGAATCGTCCTAAACTGCGAGTCTTGACAACCAACACGTAAGCACACATTGGGGTTCGACAACCATGGAAATCGCTTTGGGACCACAAAACGGTGAGTAATAGTCCAAGAAATGGGTCAAAATCGACAAAAACCGTGAGTGTTGATGACCGACACGTAAACGCACCCCGGGGTTCGTAAATCGTGGAAATCACTCCAGGGCCCCAAAACAGTGAGTAATAGTCCAAGAAAAGGGCCAGAATCGGCCAAAACTGCGAGTGTTGATGACCTACACATAAGCGCACCTTGGGATTCAACAACTATGGAAATCGCTTTGGGACCCCAAAATGGTGAGTAATAGTCCACGAAACGGGTCAGAATTGACCAAAACTGTGAGTGTTGATGACGGACACGTAAACGCTCCCCGGGGATCGTCAATCGTCGAAATTGCTCAGGGACCCCAAAAGGCTGAGTAATAGTGCACGAAACGGACCAGAATCGGCCAAAATTGTGAGTGTTGACGACCGACACGTAAACGCACCCTGCGGTTTGTCAGTCGTGGAAATCACTTCCGGACCACAAACCGAGTAATAGTCCAAGAAACGGGCCAGAATCGGCCCAAACTGCGAGTCTTGACGACCAATACGTAAGCATACATTAGGGTTCGTCAACCATGGAAATCGCTTTGGGACCACAAAACAGTGAGTAATAGTCCCAGAAATGGGTCAGAATCGACAAAAACCGCGAGTGTCGATGACCGACATGTAAATGAACGCAGGGGTTCGTTAGTCATGGAAATCACTCTGTGACCCAAAGCAGTGAGTAATAGTCCATGAACGGGCCAAAATTGGCCAAAACTGCGAGTGTTGATGACCAACACTTAAGCGCACCTTGGGATTCAAAAACTATGGAAATCTCTTCGGGACCCCAAAATGGCGAGTAATAGTCCATGAAACGGGTAAGAATTGACCAAAACCGTGGGTGTTGACGATGGACACGTAAACGCACCCCGTGGATCGTCAATCGTCGAAATCGCTCTCGGACCCCAAAAGGCTGAGTAATAATGCACAAAACAGACCAGAATCGGCCAAAATTTTGAGTGTTGACGACCAACACGTAAACGCATCCCCGGGTTCATCAATCGTGGAAATCACTTTAGGACCCCAAAACTGTATAATAGTCCAAGAAACGGGCTATAATTGGCCCAAACTGTGAGTCTTGACGATGAACACGTAATCACACATTGGGGTTCGACAACAATGGAAATTGCTTTGGGACCACTAAACGGTGAGTAATAGTCCACGAAATGGGTCAGAATCAACAAAACCACGAGTGTTGATGACCGACACGTAAATGAACCCAGGGGTTCATTAATCGTGGAAATCACTCCGGGACCCAAAGCAGTGAGTATTAGTCCACGAAACGGGCCAGAATCAGCCAAAACTGTGAGTCTTGATGACCGACATGTAAACGCACCCCGGGCTTCATTAATCCTAGAAATTACTCCAGGATCCCAAAACAGTGAGTAATAGTCCACGAAACGGGCCAGAATCGGCCAAAACTGTGAGTGTTGATGACCGACACGTAAGCGTACCTTGGGATTCAACAACTATGGAAATCGCTTCGGGATCCCAAAACGGCGAGCAATAGTCGACGAAACGGGTCAGAATTGACCAAAACTGTGGGTGTTGACGACGGACACGTAAACGCACCCCGGGGATCGTCAATCGTCGAAATCGCTCTGGGACCCCAAAAGGCTGAGTAATAATGCACAAAACGGACCGGAATCGGCCAAAATTGTGAGTGTTGACGACAGACACGTCAACGCAACCCGGGACTCGTCAATCGTGGAAATCACTTTAGGACCCCAAAACTTTGTAATCGTCCAAGAAACAGGCCAGAATTGGCCCAAACTGTGTCTTGACGATGAACGCGTAAGCACACATTGGGTTCGACAACCATGGAAATCGCTTTGGGACCACTAAACGGTGAGTAATAGTCCACGAAACGGGTCGGAATCAACAAAACCACGAGTGTTGATGACCGACACGTAAACGAACCCAGGGGTTCGTTAATCGTGGAAATCACTCCGGGACCCAAAGCAGTGAGTAATAGTCCGCGAAACGGGCCAGAATCGGCCAAAACTGTGAGTCATGATGACCGACACGTAAACACACCCCGGGCATTGTTAATCCTGGAAATTACTCCGGGATCCCAAAATAGTGAGTAATAGTCCACGAAACGGGCCAGAATCGGCCAAAACTGTGAGTGTTGATGACCGACACGTAAACGAATCCAGGGGTTCGTTAATCGTGGAAATCACTCTGGGACCCGAAAACGGTGAGTAATAGTCCACAAAACGGGCCAGAATCGGCCCAAACAGCGATTGTTGATGACCAACACGTAAGGGCACCTTGGGGTTTGACAACCATGGAAATCGCTTCGGGACCCCAAAATGGTGAGTAATAGTCCAAGAAACGGGCCAGAATTGGAGCAAGCTGCGAGTCTTGACGACCAATACATAAGCAAACCTTGGGGTTCGACAACCTTGGAAATCGTTTTGGGACCACAAAACGGTGAGTAATAGTCCACGATACGGGCCAAAATCGACAAAAAACTGCGAGTTTTGATGACCAACACGCAAACGCACCTCGGGATTCGTCAATCATGGAATTCACTCCGGGGCCCCAAAACAGTGAGTAATAGTCCAAGTAACGGGCCAGAATTGACCCAAACTGCGATTCTTGACGACCAATACATAAGCACGCCTTGGGGTTCGAAAACCTTGGAAATCATTTTGGGACCACAAAACGGTGAGTAATAGTCCATGAAACGGGCCAGAATCGACAAAAACCGTGAGTGGTTATGACCGACACATAAACGCACCCCGGGGTTCAGCAATCATGGAAATCAATCCTGGACCCCAAAATAGTGAGTAATAGTCCAAGAAACGGGCCAAAATCGGCCAAAACTGCGAGTTTTGATGATCGACACATGAGCGTACCTTGGGAATCGGCCAAACTTGTGAGTGTTGACGACCGACACGTAAACACACCCCGTAGTTCGTCAATCGTGGAAATCACTTCAGGATCCCAAAACTGAGTAATAGTCCAAGAATCGGCCCAAACTGTGAGTCTGGACTACCAACATCTAAGCACACATTGGGGTTCGACAACCATGGAAATCGCTTTGGGACCACAAAACAGTGAGTAATAGTCCCCGAAACGGGTCAGAATCAACAAAAACTGCAAGTGTTGATGACCGACACGTAAACGAACCCAGGGGTTCGTTTATCATGGATATCACTCCGGGACCCAAAGCAGTGAGTATTAGTCCATGAAACGGGCCAGAATCAGCAAAAACTGTGAGTGTTGATGACCAACATGTAAACGCACCCCGGGCTTTGTTAATCCTGGAAATCACTCCGGGACCCCCCGACAGTGAGTAATAGTCCATGGAACGGGCCAGAATCGGCCAAAACTGTGAGTGTTGATGACCGAGACGTAAATGCACCTCGGGGTTCGTTAGTCATGGAAATTACTCTAGGACCCAAAAACAGTGAGTAATAGTCCTCGAAACGGGCCAGAATCAGCCCAAACTGCGATTGTTGATGACCGACACGTAAGCGCACCTTGGGGTTTGACAACCATGGGAATCGCTTCGGGACCCCAAAATGGTGAGTAATAGTCCAAGAAACAGGCCAGAATTGGCACAAACTGCGAGTCTTGACGACCAATACATAAGAACACCTTGGGGTTCGACAACCTTGGAAATCATTTGGGGACCACAAAACGGTGTGTAATAGTCCACGAAACGGGCCAGAATCGAAAAAAAACTGTGAGTGTTGATGACCAACACGCAAGCGCAACCTCGGGGTTCGTCAATCGTGGAATTCACTTCAGGACCCCAAAACAGTGAGTGCCAAAACTGCGAGTGTTGACGACCAACACATAAGCACACATTGGGGTTCGACAACCTTGGAAATTGTTTTGGGACCACAAAACGGTGAGTAATAGTCCACGAAACAGGTCAGAATCGATAAAAACTGTGAGTGTTGATGACCGACATGTAACCCCCCCCCGGGTTTGTTAATCCAGGAAATCACTCCGGGACCCCAAAACAGTGAGTAATAGTCCAAGAAAAAGGCCTGAATCGGCCCAACGACGATTGTTGATGACCGACACGTAAGCGCACCTTGGAGTTTGACAACCATGGATCTCGCCGGGACCCCAAAGCGGTGAGTAATAGTCCGAAGCGGGCGAATTGGCCCAAAGCTGCAGCCAAAACTCGAAAGTGTTGATGACCGACACTTAAGCGCCGCCGGGATTGAACAACTATGGAAATTGCCTTCGACCCAAAACGGTGAGTAATTGTCCATGAAACGGGTCGAATTGACCAAAACTCGGATCGTTGATTTACAACACGTAAACGCACTCCGGGATCGTTAATCGCCTAAATCGCCTGGGACCCCAAAAGGCTGAGTAATAATGTACTAAACAAACCGTAATCCGCAAAATTGTGAGTGTTTGATGACCGACATGTAAACGCACCTCGGCTTTGTTAATCCCGAAATCACTCTGGGACCCCAAGACAAAGTGAGTAATAGTCCATGGAACGGGCCAGAATTCGGAGTGTTGATGATCGAGCCGTAAATGCACCTCGGGGTTCGTTAATCATGGACATCACTCTAGGACTCGAAAACAGTGAGTAATAGTCCTCAAACGGGCTTAATCAGCCCAAATCGCGATTGTTGATGACCAACACGTAAGCGCACCTTGGGGTTTGACAACCATGGAAATCGCCGGACCCCAAAATGGTGAGTAATAGTCCAAGAAACGAGCCGAATTGGCACAAATCATGAAGTCTTGACGACCAATACATAAGCACACCTTGGGGTTCGACAACCTTAGTTTTGACGACCAATACATAAGCACGCCTTGGGTTCGACAACCTTGGAAATCGTTTTGGGACCACAAAACGGTAATAGTCCATGAAACGGGCCAGAATCGACAAAAACCGTGAGTGTTGATGACTGACACGTAAACACATCCCAGGGTTTGTCAATCGTGGAAATCACTCTGGGACCCCAAAACCGTGAGTAATTGTCTAAGAAACGGGCCAGAATCGGCCAAAACTGCGAGTGTTGATGACCGACACTTAAGCGCGCCTCGGGATTGAACAACTATGGAAATTGCTTCGGGACCCCAAAACGGTGAGTAATTGTCCATGAAACGGGTCAGAATTGACCAAAAGCGTATTTGATTGACAGCAGACACGTACGCGCACCCGGGATCGTTAATCGCCTAAATCGCTCTGGGACCCCAAAAGGCTGAGTAATAATGTACGAAACAAACCAGAATCCGCGAAAATTGTGAGTGTTTGATGACCGACATGTAAACGCACCCCGGGCTTTGTTAATCCTGGAAATCACTCTGGGACCCCAAGACAGTGAGTAATAGTCCATGGAACGGGCCAGAATCGGCCAAAACTGTGAGTGTTGATGACCGAGCCGTAAATGCACCTCGGGGTTCGTTAATCATGGACATCACTCTAGGACTCGAAAACAGTGAGTAATAGTCCTCGAAACGGGCCAGAATCAGCCCAAACTGCGATTGTTGATGACCAACACGTAAGCGCACCTTGGGGTTTGACAACCATGGAAATCGCTTCAGGACCCCAAAATGGTGAGTAATAGTCCAAGAAACGAGCCAGAATTGGCACAAACTGCGAGTCTTGACGACCAATACATAAGCACACCTTGGGGTTCGACAACCTTGGAAATCGTTTGGGGACCACAAAACGGTGTGTAATAGTCCACGAAACGGGCCAAATCGACAAAAAACTGTGAGTGTTGATGGTGACGCATAAGCGCACCTCGGGGTTCGTCAATCGTGGAATTCACTTCGGGACCCCAAAACAGTGAGTAATAGTCCAAGAAACGGGCCAGAATCGGCCAAAACTACGAGTGTTGGCGACCAACACATAAGCACACATTGGGGTTCGACAACCTTGGAAATTGTTTTGGGACCACAAAACGGTGAGTAATAGTCCACAAAACAGGTCATAATCGATAAAAACCGTGAGTGTTGATGACCGACCTGTAAACGCACCCCGGGTTCATTAATCGAGGAAATCACTCCGGGACCCCAAAACAGTGAGTAATAGTCCAAGAAACTGGCCAGAATCGGCCCAACGACAATTGTTGATGACCGACACGTAAGCGCACCTTGGAGTTTGACAACCATGGATCTCCCTTCGGGACCCCAAAACGGTGAGTAATAGTCCAGGAAACGGGCCAGAATTGGCCCAAACTGCGAGTCTTGACGACCAATACATAAGCACGCCTTGGGTTCGACAACCTTGGAAATCGTTTTGGGACCACAAAACGGTGAGTAATAGTCCATGAAACGGGCCAGAATCGACAAAAACCGTGAGTGTTGATGACTGACACGTAAACACATCGAGGTTAAATCAATCGTGGAAATCACTCTGGGACCCCAAAACAGTGAGTAATTGTCTAAGAAACGGGCCAGAATCGGCCAAAACTGCGAGTGTTGATGACCGACACTTAAGCGCGCCTCGGGATTGAACAACTATGGAAATTGCTTCGGGACCCCAAAACGGTGAGTAATTGTCCATGAAACGGGTCAGAATTGACCAAAACTGTGAGTGTTGACGACAGACACGTAAACGCACCCCGGGGATCGTTAATCGCCTAAATCGCTCTGGGACCCCAAAAGGCTGAGTAATAATGTACGAAACAAACCAGAATCCGCGAAAATTGTGAGTGTTTGATGACCGACTTGTAAACACACCCCGGGGTTCGTCAATCGTGGAAATCACTTCAGGATCCCAAAACTGAGTAATAGTCCAAGAATCGGCTCAAACTGTGAGTCTGGACTACCAACATCTAAGCACACATTGGGGTTCGACAACCATGGAAATCGCTTTGGGACCACAAAACAGTGAGTAATAGTCCCCGAAACGGGTCAGAATCAACAAAAACTGCAAGTGTTGATGACCGACACGTAAACGAACCCAGGGGTTCGTTTATCATGGATATCACTCCGGGACCCAAAGCAGTGAGTATTAGTCCATGAAACGGGCCAGAATCGGAAAAAACTGTGAGTGCTGATGACCAACATGTAAACGCACCCGGGGCTGTGTTAATCCTGGAAATCACTCCGGGACCCCAAGACAGTGAGTAATAGTCCATGGAACGGGCCAGAATCGGCCAAAACTGTGAGTGTTGATGACCGAGATGTAAATGCACCTCGGGGTTCGTTAATCATGGACATCACTCTAGGACTCGAAAACAGTGAGTAATAGTCCTCGAAACGGGCCAGAATCAGCCCAAACTGCGATTGTTGATGACCAACACGTAAGCGCACCTTGGGGTTTGACAACCATGGAAATCGCTTCGGGACCCCAAAATGGTGAGTAATAGTCCAAGAAACGAGCCAGAATTGGCACAAACTGCGAGTCTTGACGACCAATACATAAGCACACCTTGGGGTTCGACAACCTTGGAAATCGTTTGGGGACCACAAAACGGTGTGTAATAGTCCACGAAACGGGCCAAATCGACAAAAAACTGTGAGTGTTGATGACTGACACGCAAACGCACCTCGGGGTTCGTCAATCGTGGAATTCACTTCGGGACCCCAAAACAGTGAGTAATAGTCCAAGAAACGGGCCAGAATCGGCCAAAACTACGAGTGTTGGCGACCAACACATAAGCACACATTGGGGTTCGACAACCTTGGAAATTGTTTTGGGACCACAAAACGGTGAGTAATAGTCCACAAAACAGGTCAGAATCGATAAATGTTGATGACCGACCTGTAAACGCACCCCGGGTTCATTAATCGAGGAAATCACTCCGGGACCCCAAAACAGTGAGTAATAGTCCAAGAAACTGGCCAGAATCAGCCCAACGACAATTGTTGATGACCGACACGTAAGCGCACCTTGGAGTTTGACAACCATGGATCTCGCTTCGGGACCCCAAAACGGTGAGTAATAGTCCAAGAAACGGGCCAGAATTGGCCCAAACTGCGAGTCTTGTCGACCAATACATAAGCATGCCTTGGGTTCGACAACCTTGGAAATCGTTTTGGGACCACAAAACGGTGAGTAATAGTCCAGGAAACGGGCCAGAATCGACAAAAACCGTGAGTGTTGATGACCGACACGTAAACGCACCCCAGGGTTCGTCAATCGTGGAAATCACTCTGGGACCCCAAAACAGTGAGTAATTGTCCAAGAAACGGGCCAGAATCGGCCAAAACTGCGAGTGTTGATGACCAACACTTAAGCGCGCCTCGGGATTGAACAAGTATGGAAATTGCTTCGGGACCCCAAAACGGTGAGTAATTGTCCATGAAATGGGTCAGAATTGACCAAAACTGTGAGTGTTGACGACAGACACGTAAACGCACCCCGGGGATCGTCAATCGCCTAAATCGCTCTGGGACCCCAAAAGGCTGAGTAATAATGAACGAAACAGACCAGAATCGGCCAAAATTGTGAGTGTTTGATGACCGACTTGTAAACGCACCCCGGGGTTCGTCAATCGTGGAAATCACTTCAGGACCCCAAAACTGAGTAATAGTCCAAGAATCGGCCCAAACTGCGAGTCTTGACTACCAACATCTAAGCACACATTGGGGTTTGACAACCATGGATATCGCTTTGGGACAACAAAACGGTGAGTAATATTCCATGAAACGGGTCAGAATCAACAAAAACTGCAAGTGTTGATGACCGACACGTAAACGAACCCAAGGGTTCGTTTATCATGGATATCACTCTAGGACCCAAAGCAGTGAGTATTAGTCCATGAAACGGGCCAGAATCGGCAAAAAGCGTATTTATTGGCGGCCGACATATAAGCGCACCGGCCGTTAATCACGGAAATCACTCCGGGACCCCAAGACAGTGAGTAATAGTCCATGGAACGGGCCAGAATCGGCCAAAACTGTGAGTGTTTATGACCGAGACGTAAACGCACCTCGGGGTTCGTTAATCATGGAAATCACTCTAGGACCCGAAAACAGTGAGTAATAGTCCTCGAAACGGGCTAGAATCAGCCCAAACTGCGATTGTTGATGACCGACACGTAAGCGCACCTTGGGGTTTGACAACCATGGAAATCGCTTCGGGACCCCAAAATGGTGAGTAATAGTCCAAGAAACGGGCCAGAATTGGCACAAACTGCGAGTCTTGACGACCAATACATAAGCACACCTTGGGGTTCGACAACCTTGGAAATCGTTTGGGGACCACAAAACGGTGTGTAATAGTCCACGAAACGGGCCAAATCGACAAAACATTATGAGTGTTGATGATCGACACGCAAACGCACCTCGGGGTTTCGTCAATCGTGGAATTCACTTCGGGACCCCAAAACAGTGAGTAATAGTCCAAGAAACGGGCCAGAATCGGCCAAAACTACGAGTGTTGGCGACCAACACATAAGCACACATTGGGGTTCGACAACCTTGGAAATTGTTTTGGGACCACAAAACGGTGAGTAATAGTCCACGAAACAGGTCAGAATCAATAAAAACCGTGAGTGTTGATGACAGACCTGTAAACGCACCCCGGGTTCATTAATCGAGGAAATCACTCCGGGACCCCAAAACAGTGAGTAATAGTCCAAGAAACGGGCCAGAATCGGCCCAACGACAATTGTTCATGGCCGACACGTAAGCGCACCTTGGAGTTTGACAACCATGGATCTCGCTTCGGGACCCCAAAACGGTGAGTAACAGTCCAAGAAACGGGCCAGAATTGGCCCAAACTGCGAATCTTGACGACCAATACATAAGCACCCCTTGGGTTCGACAACCTTGGAAATCATTTTGGGACCACAAAACGGTGAGTAATAGTCCATGAAACGGGCCAGAATCGACAAAAACCGTGAGTGTTGATGACCGACACGTAAACGCACCCCAGGGTTCGTCAATCGTGGAAATCACTTCCGGACCCCAAAACAGTGAGTAATTGTCCAAGAAACGGGCCGGAATCGGCAAAAACTGTGAGTGTTGATGACCGACACTTAAGCGCGCCTCGGGATTGAACAACTATGGAAATTGCTTCGGGACCCAAGACGGTGAGTAATTGTCCATGAAACGGGTCAGAATTGACCAAAACTATGAGTGTTGACGACAGACACGTAAACGCACCCCGGGGATCATCAATTGCCTAAATCGCTCTGGGACCCCAAAAGGCTGAGTAATAATGTACGAAACAGACCAGAATCGGCCAAAATTGTGAGTGTTTGATGACCGACTTGTAAACGCACCCCGGGGTTCGTCAATCGTGGAAATCACTTCAGGACACCAAAACTGAGTAATAGTCCTAGAATCGGCCCAAATTGCGTGTCTTGACTATCAACATCTAAGCACACATTGGGGTTCGACAACCATGGAAATCGCTTTGGGACCACAAAACGATGAGTAATATTCCATGAAACGGGTCAGAATCAACAAAAACTGCAAGTGTTGATGACCGACACGTAAATGAACCCCGGGGTTCGTTTATCATGGATATCACTCCGGGACCCAAAGCAGTGAGTATTAGTCCATGAAACGGGCCAGAAACGGCAAATAACTATGAGTGTTGATGACTGACATGTAAACGCACCCTGGGCTTCGTTAATCCTGGAAATCACTCCGGGACCCCAAGACAGTGAGTAATAGTCCATGGAACGGGCCAGAATTGGACAAAACTGTGAGTGTTGATGACCGAGACGTAAACGCACCTCGGGGTTCGTTAATCATGGAAATCACTCTAGGACCCGAAAACAGTGAGTAATAGTCCTCGAAATGGGCCAGAATCAGCCCAAACTGCGATTGTTGATGACCGACACGTAAGCGCACCATGGGGTTTGACAACCATGGAAATCGCTTCGGGACCCCAAAATGGTGAGTAATAGTCCAAGAAACGGGCCAGAATTGGCACAAACTGTGAGTCTTGACGACCAATACATAAGCACACCTTGGGGTTTGACTACATTGGAAATCGTTTGGGGACCACAAAACGGTGTGTAATAGTCCACGAAACGGGCCAAATCGACAAAAAACTATGAGTGTTGATGACCGACACGCAAACGCACCTCGGTGTTCGTCAGTCGTGGAATTCACCTCGGGACCCCAAAACTGTGAGTAATAGTCCAAGAAACGGGCCAGAATTGGCCAAAACTACGAGTGTTGGCGACCAACACATAAGCACACATTGGGGTTCGACAACCTTGGAAATTGTTTTGGGACCACAAAACGGTGAGTAATAGTCCACGAAATAGGTCAGAATCGATAAAAACCGTGAGTGTTGATGACCGACATGTAAACGCACCCAGGGTTCGTTAATCGAGGAAATCACTCCGGGACCCCAAAACAGTGAGTAATAGTCAAGAAAGCGGGCGAGAATCATTGCGATGATTGTTGATGACGGACACGTAAGCGCACCTTGGAGTTTGACAACCATGGATCTCGCTTCGGGACCCCAAAACAGTGAGTAATAGTCCAAGAAACAGGCCAGAATTGGCCCAAACTGCGAGTCTTGACGACCAATACATAAGCACGCCTTGGGTTCGACAACCTTGGAAATCGTTTTGGGACAACAAAACGGTGAGTAATAGTCCATGAAACGGGCCAGAATCGACAAAAACCGTGAGTGTTGATGACCGACACGTAAACGCACCCCAGGGTTCGTCAATCGTGGAAATCACTCCGGGACCCCAAAACAGTGAGTAATTGTCCAAGAAACGGGCCAGAATCGGAAAAAACTGTGAGTGTTGATGACCGACACTTAAGCGCGCCTCGGGATTGAACATCTACGGAAATTGCTTCGGGACCACAAAACGGTGAGTAATTGTCCATGAAACGGGTCAGAATTGACCAAAACTGTGAGTGTTGACGATACACACGTAAACGCACCCCGGGGATCGTCAATCGCCTAAATCGCTCTGGGACCCAAAAAGGCTGAGTAATAATGTACGAAACAGACCAGAATCGGCCAAAATTGTGAGTGTTTGATGGCCGACATGTAAACACACCAAGGGGTTCGTCAATCGTGGAAATCACTTCAGGACCCCAAAACTGAGTAATAGTCCAAGAATCGGCCCAAACTGCGAGTCTTGACTACCAACATCTAAGCACGCATTGGGGTTCGACAACCATGGAAATCGCTTTGGGACCACAAAACGGTGAGTAATATTCCATAAAACGGGTTAGAATTAACAAAAAATGCAGGTGTTGATGACCGAGACGTAAACGAACCTAGGGGTTCGTTTATCATGGATATCACTCCGGGACCCAAAGCAGTGAGTATTAGTCCATGAAACGGGCCAGAATCGGCAAAAAACTCCGAGTGTTGATGACCGATGTAAGTGCATCTAGTGCCCCTTAGTGATTTTGGTGTATTGAAGACTTATAGGTTAAGTAACTGATGCGTTTGTGAGTGTACACAGGTCTATAAGTCTATGAGGAGTTTGATATTCTGAGAAAAATCGACCCTAAAAATGAAGTTCTTATTTGAAGACTTTGATATTCGAAGACTTTACGAAGACTTTGAAAGTGAAGAAATTGGTGTGACCATGAAGACTTGATATTCATTCGAGGAATCTGAGCGTGAAGACTTTTGTTTTCGTAGTTTCATTTTCTCTTTCTTGAGTCATAGGAAACACCGTCTTTTAAAGGGGTCGAGGAAATACTAAAGGAAAAATTTCCATGTGATGCTCAACTCAAAATCCTACACCTACCAATCCCTTGAGTGAAGCCATTGGAAATCTCATACAGATTTAGTGAAATTCTTGATGTGAACGCAGTTCTTACAGTCCTTGATGACTTCTCGATCGAGGAGTTAGGAATTCGCCGATGTGAATCACCTACGGTGAGAACATGATAGCCACGAGGACTTTGAGAGTCAAATTTCCGACCGTTCTTTGTCTTTGGCGTGGACCAAAATATCTTATCCACCTAACGGTCATATCATTGAAGGGCATTTATGTCTTATCATGTCGGGCTGCTCCTAGGCTATAAATAGCCGCCCCTACAACCACTAGCTGGTTGGCTGCTCTGAAGAACTTGACACTTGTCATTTGAGAGCAACCCATCCTCCGAGGACTTTGGCGAAAATCATCAAGTGAGGAAAATCCCAAAACCAAACCCACAAAACCCCAAGTGATTGAGCATCATCGAAGAAATTGATCTGCGTGGATCCGGCGCTTATTACCTTTGAAAGCTGTGCTTCTTCAGACGGTTAGGCGTCAAGGTCTAGAACATCAAGAGGAATTGTGGATCGTCGAGTGACCAAGTCTGTGAAGGTTTGGAAGTCACTGAAGACTTACCACAGTGATTGGGCCGAGGCTGCGTGGTCTTAGTTCAAGGAGAATACGGTGAGGATGGGTGTCTGAGTTGCGGCTCGAGAGGCGGGTGTCCGGACTGTGTGTCCTCGAGTTTAAATACTCGGCCGCTCAACGGACGCATAACCGAGACAGCAGTTGGAACTGGTTTACCAAATCATTGTCTTCACCAACTAACTGGTTCTATTTCCTCAACTCTTTCATTTCCTCATTACATGTTGCATATTGTTCATATCGTGCTTGAAGACTTTGGTGAAGACTTTCACAAATTCCTCAGTTCAATTTCTTGATCTGTCATCTTCATCTTGTTATCTGTGTTTACGCTTCATGTACTCTGTTCTAGTCGTCATTTCATCATCTTGACTATGTGTGTAATCTGTTATGTTTACCTCTGAGTACTTATTCCGCTGCAAATAGTTCTTAGCTAAGGAATTTCCTCACGGCAAATTCCTTAGTGAAGAATTTCATAAAATCGCCTATTCACCCCCTCTAGTCGATATAGCACTTTCAATTGGTATCGAGCAAGGTAGTCCCTTGTTACGTGTGATTTTAGTTTAACACTTTGGAGTTCTAGTTATGTCGACCATGGGTATGAAGAAAGTGACATGCCCTATCTTTGACGGTCATGACTATCCCAAGTGGAAGGCCATGATGAAGAAGCGCCTCATGGCAAAGAACAACGAGCTGTGGACCGTCCACGAGATTGGCCTTCTTGATCTATGCAAGATGGCGAATCTTGATGATATTCATAAGTACACTCGATTTGATCTCATAGCGAAGGATATCATCTGCTCCTGCCTATCCGAGAGACCAATTCGGTGAATTATGCATTTGGAAAATTCAAAGCTCATACGGGACCGAATCTCGATGTTTATGAAGGTCATCGAACATGTCATGATCCTGTTTTGAGGACTTCAAGGAATCTCTCAAAGCGATGACTTTCGAGCAGAATCATCATCATCTGCACCTTGTCTTATGGCAAATGGTGCTGAGGTAACGAACGCTCCTCATCCGAGTCTTGTGATGATGAATCGATATTGATGAATCGATAATGATGAATCGATGATGACATTGAATCTTGCTATACCAAACTCATTTGTGTTGCTACTAAACAACAAGCGGTTTTGGAACAAACTCAAGATATGCTAGAAAGAAGTGATAATATGTTGCGCAAGAAATGGATCGGTCAAAAGCTTTGGGTGAATGTCTTGGAGAATTCACTCCAAGCAGCGTCCTTCAAGATCAACATAATACCCTCTTGACTTATCATGAGAAGCTTTCTCTTGAAGCTATTCAAAGAAAGGCAGATCTTGAAAAGCTAAGAGTATGTTATGAAGATCTTGAAGGGCGCGATTCATTCTTGGCTCAACAAATCAGCGCTTCTCGGGAAGAATTTGTTCTTCCATGCTTAAAGTGCATTGAGCGTGAATCGCTAATTCTTCACTGAATGTTCAAATGCTTCAAATGTTACAAATTCTTCATCTGCCTCTGCTATTACTAATTCCTCATCTGAGGACTTTGCTAGTATCACTGACAATGCAGGGCTGAAGGAATTGTACATGACAAGCATGTACAAAAGCCTCAAAGGGCATCAGACACTTTGTGATGTGCTCAAAAGCAGATCCTCAGCGAAACCCTAGGAAAGAGGTATTGCCTTTGAGAGAAGCTGAATGCCGATGGAACATATTGGAAAACTGGCGGTATCCCAAAACCTCATGGGTTCTTTGCAAAGGACCTCGATTGATCCATCTAACTTATCTGGCTTTACATGTGAATCTCCTCATTCTTCGATGAGTCATTTGACTCCAACTATAAACTGTTCAAAAATCAGAATGGTGAAGTATTTGCTAGATATGTTGGCACTAAGCTGCGAGAGCAGTTCCCCTATGAAGAAAATCTGGGTTCCCAAAAGCTGTGTTGAAAGTCTTGGTGAATGTCCTCATGACACCACCCGGGGAGAGCAGGAACCCCGGATCAAATTCTTCATATGGACCAAACTCTTCATATGGATCCAAATCCTCATATGGACCAAATTCTTCACGAGGATCAAATTCCTCAAGCTGGATCAAAGTCCTCATATGACTATTATCATGCTAACAAATCTGTCTCATGAGGTAAAGCTAAGGGCTATGAATATCGCATTATTCTTCAAACCATTATGTTCATAAGTCCTCGAAGAATTACTCGCTTATTCATATGCTTACCTAACCCCTCCTATGCTAAGCGAAATGGTTTGGCATCTTTGCCACCTTTCTCACATGGTGCTCGCAGGATGATGAACTCTTTGCCACCCCTCCAGATGTGGGTGGTGAAGAAAAAGAACTAATCTCTTCTGCAGGGTCGGGTCTCCAGACGTGCTCGAACGTCTGAAGAATTTGGTGGGGACCTGACAAAATGCCTAAAAGGCCTTGAGCAAATCATGATGAAATGAACTTTCATTTCACACGTCCTCATCTTGCTATATCATTTCTTTGCTTGATGAAATTCATCGATGAACTTGATATCATATTCTTCTTGATGAAGCATATGAGATTGTAAGTTACACTAATTCATCTGCGGGATGATCAACCCAAAACCACTTGAATGGGTCCTCGATGGTGGGTGTACAAATCACATATTGGTGACAAGAATCTATTGATGGATGCTCCTTTATCACCGTCACCTCTGAAGCATATCATATTTCTTGACAAAGGCAAAAGTCGGTATTGGGTCTTGGTAAGGTTGCTATCTCTAAGGATAAGCACATGGACAAAGTCATGCTAGTTGAATCCTTAGGATACAATCTCATGTCGATCTCAATGCTTTGTGATCTTGATATGGTTGTTGTCTTTGGCAAATATCGCTGTGTTGTGATTATGGAAGGTGACAATTCCAAAGTCTTGAAGGCTTTAGGAGAGGAGATCTCTATATTGTTGATTTCTCTCTGGGACCACAACCAGCCATGTGTCTACTTGCAAAAGCCTCGGAAGGCTGGCTATGGCATCGTCGACTTGGTCATGCGAGGCATGAGGAATTTGAACACGCTTGCAAAGAAGAAGCATGTCATTGGCATTGAGAATGTCAAATTCCTCAAGGATCCTTATGCGGAGCATGTGAAGCGGAAAAATGACCAAGGCCAAGCATCCAGCGAAGACTATCATGACCACTACTCGTCCATTGAATTGCTTCACATGGACCTCTTGGACCTAATCATTATTCAGCGGTCACTAATGATGCATCTCTATATGGTTTTGTCATTGTTGATGATTATTCTCGATATACATGGGTACACATTGTTGCTTACAAACATGAAGTGCAGGAAGTCTTCAAGCGATTTTCCTCGAGGGCTTCAACCAACTTTGGTGTGAAGATCAAGCATATCGAAGTGACAATGGGCCGAGTTCAAAATTCTGGTCTTGATGCCTATCTTGATGAACTTGGTATTACTCATGAATTATCTGCTCCTTATACTCCTCGGTGAGAATGGCGTCGTGGGCGCAAGAACAGAACTCTGGTTGAGATGGCTTGCACTATGCTTGATAAATACAAAAGCGCCTCGGCGTTTTGGATTGATACAATTGATCTTGCTGCCACATCATCAGCAGTATATCTTCACAAATTCTTCAAGAAGACGCATATGAACTCCTCACGACAAAAACCCAATGTGAGTTATTTCAAAGTCTTGATTGCTAAATGTTGGATTAGAGATCCTCACCACAACTCTAAATTTGCACGAAAGCACATGAAGGTTTTATGCTTGGTTCTTGAAAGGACTACGCACACCTCTGAGTCTTCAACATTGTTCTTCACAAGATTGTTGACCTTTGTAGATGTGCGGTTCGATGAAACTAATGGCTGCAAAAGAGCACCTACATACATGTTAGATGAACCAGCTTTTGAGGATGCTATCAAGCACAAGGCAGCTGAGGATGTCATTCCTCTTGAAGAATCTGGTGAAGAATTCATTCCTATTCATGAAGATCGCCGGTGATGCACGAAGAACATGATGAGGAAATTGGTCTTTGAAGAAAATGCTGATCAAAATCCTCGGCGACAACCAACTCATCCCAGCGTTGCAAAAGAAGTGCAAGTGGAGAAGATCATCAATGACATCAGCGCACCAGGTCCTCTCACCGCTCAAAAGCCTCACACTTATCTAACTTTTGTGGGCACTATGCTTTTGTCTCTATCTCAGAGCCCACTAAGGTAGATGAAGCATTTACGGGCGGAGTGGATTAGGGCTATGCAAGAAGAATTACATCAGTTCAAGCTGAACAATGTCAGGAATTGGTCGATCGCCCGGATCCTCATAAGCATAATATCATTGGCACAAAGTGGATCTACCGCAACAAGCAAGATGAAAATGGCCTTGTTGTGAGGAATAAAACACGACTAGTAGCTCAAGGCTACACATAGGTTGAAGGAATTGATTTCGATGAAACTTTTGCACTGTTGCTAGACTTGAAGCTATTAGCATTTACTTGCCTATGCTAACCATCATGATATCATCTTATATCAAATGGATGTGAAAAGTGCATTCCTCAATGGTAAGCTTGAGGAAGAAGTATATGTTGCTTAACCCCCAGGTTTTGAGGATCCCAAGAATCCTGACAAAGTCTTCAGGCTAAATAAGGCTCTCTATGGCCTCAAGAAGCCCCTCGGGCGTGGTATGATACACTGAAGGAATTCTTCGTGAAGAATGGCTTCACACCCGGTTCACTCGATCCTACTCTATTTACTAAATCATATGATGGTGAACTGTTTGTGTGCCAAATATATGTTGATGATATTATCTTTGGCTGTACTAACCAATGATATAGTGATGAATTTGCCTATATGATGAGTGAAGAATATCAAATGTCTATGATGGGAGAGTTGAAATTCTTCTTAGGTCTTCAAATTAAATCGTGACACAATGGCATATTCATATCTCGGAGAAATACCTCAAAGATGTCTTGAGGAAATTCGGCATGCAAGATTGCAAAGGCATCAAATTCCTATGCCCACAAATGGTCATCTATGCCTTGATGAAAATGGTATTGACTTGATCACAAGGTATACCGCTCCACGATTGGTTCTTTATTGTACCTATGTGCATCTAGGCGGATATAATGCTTAGTGTTTGCATGTGTGCCTGATTTCAAGCTGCAGAAGGAATCACACCATAAGGCTGTGAAGCATATTCTTGATATCTAGCTCACACACCAACACTAGGATTATGGTACCCCAAGGGCTCTGCTTTTGATCTCATTGGATATTCGACTCTGATTATCTTTGGTGATCGTGTGGACCGCATGGTCAACATCGGCACTTGTCATTTCCTCGGACGATCTTTGGTGCATTGGTCCTCGAAGAAAGCAGAAGCGTGTATCGCTATCTCTGCTAAAGCTGAATATATTGCTTTGGGTCTTCTTTGTGCTCAAGCTGCTTTGGATGAAGCAAACCCTCAAGGACTATGGCGTCAGCGTGAAGAATGTGCCTCTCCTCTGCGACAACGAGAGTGCCATCAAGATTGCTCACAACCCATTCAGCACTCGAAGACTAAGCACATCAGATTCGTCATCATTTTCTTCGTGATCATGTGTTGAAGGCGATATCTCCATCGAGCATGTGAAAGGCGAAGAACAGCTGGCTGATATCTTCACCAAGCCCTTGGATGAGAAGAGATTTAGCAAGTTGCGGTGTGAGCTAAATATCTTAGAATCTTGAATGTTCTTTGAAAGGACACACATCCTAACCCTTATGCATAATTGATGACTTAGATGTGCAACACATGAAGAAGCGTTGTTCCTCAATCAATGAAGAATAACACTCTAAGTGTGAATAAATCAATGAAGAATTTGATTCTCGAACCCTCGACAATTATGCGCGGTGTCTGAAATCATCATTCTTATCTGATGAGCTACGCCACCACAAAAGTTGAAAATCTTCAATTTGAGTTTTTCCTCGTTTTTGAAATTCCTCATTTTTAAAATTCTTCAACTTTGCAAATTCTTCAGTATTTCCGTCGTCTTTCTTCATTGGCTATATATATATAAGTTTATGTCCTCTACAACATTCACTTATTGCTATTTCTTCAAGTTGCGATTTCTGCTAAGTGAATGTGATCGGACCCTTCCCCTCTATGCTATACTCAATCCAATCTATTCACAAATTCTTCATGTGCGTTCTGATTGAAACTCGTTCAAAGTCTTCCTTTGGTCCTTGACAGTGAAGAAATTGCGAAACGAAACTTTTAAACAAATCTTATCCAAGTTTTCGGTTTTACCGCTCAAACCGTTCCGCATCCCATGATGCATTAGTTTAATCACCCACGATCTTACACGATCTCATCTGCACAGTACGTGGGTGACACACGTCGCGTGAAGGAGAAAGGGTAGGGGCATGTTCGTCCAAAATCTTTGGGCGAACAGTTTTTCACCGTGGCTATAAATACCCCGTTACCCTCCTCACTTCATTTACTCTGCTCGGTCGCTGTCTCTCGCTCGAGCTCTCCTCAAACCCTAGCGCCGCCGCTACTCCATCGTCGCCGGTGAGGAAAAGCTTCCTTGCCTCGACCTCATCACCGTCGTACTCGCGCCCGACTGCGGAAATCTTCACTCCCGCCGCCGTAGTCGTCTTCCTCCGCCAAGTTAGGCGTGGAAGATCTAACGTGACGAACTTCTCTATAGTTCATCTCTGTTAAATCGTGTTCTTGATTCGGGTAATTAAAAGTCACTTTTATTACTCGCGTTGATTCTCAAATCTGTCGAAAATCTTCAAAGGTGTTTTACTCTTCAAAATCTTCACATATGAACACCTCACACACTATATGTTCTTGATTTATCTCCCTAAGCATTCATTTCTTCAAGATTCCTCAATTGTGCGGATTTTCGATCTGTACAACTCTGGAACCTAAGGCAAGCAGCTTAGTGAAATTCCTCAAGACTCCAACTGGTCAAATTCCTCAAAAATTGCTTCTTTTGGAAAATCTTACGAGAGCATATGACCTCTCCAAATTCCTCGCACCTACACTCTGTTCACGGTACTCATGTCATTCTTTGAATCACTAGGTTCTCATCAACTTAACTCATTTGCAGCGTTCCTCGAAGAAAAACTGCATACTTCTTGAGTGCTCTATTGTTCAAATTCCTACTTTGAAGAAAATGGCGGAAGGCAAGAGACCTCGAAGGGAGGAAAGAAACCGGAAGTCATGACTGCTTTTGAAATTCTTGAGGAAATATACAGACTCGCACACTGATGAATCCAAATTTGGCAAGGAGACCAAGAACCAGTATAAAGTCGCATCTGAGAGAATAGAAAGGTGATGGGCATGAGAATGGCGAGAATACCGCTATGTCACTCCTAAGTACATGAGGAAATTCTCTCTGAATACTCCATGCCCAAGAGCACCTCTGGCACCTGGCCAAGTCGCTGATCCCACCAGCGTCAAGCGTGGTGAGACTTTCTGAAGAATGGTCCAGAGCCAAGCCAAATTGGCAAGACAGGCCAAGGAGGCGGTGAGGAAATTCAATGAGGATCTGCTGCTGCTCTTTGAGCCTCGGTCAAGCCGAGAAATCAATGCCAAAGAAGCCTGCACGCAAGCCAAGTGCTTCACTGTCAGCGCCCTCACGGCCCAGTTCCTCAGTCGCGCCCTCACGGCAAATTCCTCAGACTGCTGCTGCTTATGAAAAATCCTCAGCAGCTCCCTCCAAGTCCTCAACACCTGTGCATCTTGCTACTTGCCAAAGGACTCAAGGATTCTCCATTGCTTCTGGTGTTTCAGCAAGTTCCTCAGCTGCACCAATGTCCTCAACAGGTCCCACTCTGCTCAAGACAAAAGCAACTGCTGAACGCGGTCTTCGGCCAAGTCCGAAGAAGAAACAGGTTGCATTCAATGTTCCCTCTGATGATGAAGCCTCTGATGAAAAACTTGAAGAAATCATCAGAGATAGACTGACCAAGGCCGCTAGAGCCAAAGGAACAAGTGTACCTCTGCTTTTGGATCCGAAGAAGATCCTAGACTTCATTGACCTGTGGCATCGGGATCCACACTCCTCTTCCGGATCTGCCATCGACTCTGGTCAAAGTCACATCTTGAACCATTTCATCGCTGAAGAGAAATGGAAATTTGAAAAGGCTCGTGAATTGAAGAGAGCAAAAGCAAGAAAAGAGAAGCTTACGAGGAAAAACATCATCAACTTGTCTCTGAAGAACTTCTTAAAGCTCAATCGAAATCAAGCACTCGGCAAGGATTTTGATGCTTACAATCTTGTTGGCAAGGAGCCAAGGTGAGATTCTACACTCTGACGAAGAAAATGTCATTTGTTGCAGCTCCATCGCAATAAGAAAATCCTCGGTGAAGAAACAACTCAACTCTTTGATGAACATGCCAACCTTCTTGATGACTTTCAGCGTCGATGAAAGCACTAAGTTCGGGCTGATGACTCCATTCCATTCTTTGAAGAAATTCCCGGGCATCCACGAGTAGTGCGCTGAAAAGCTGAAGAAGCAGGCAAGCTGCACGATTGCGCTGAAGAAAATGAACCACAGATCCTCGGCTCCTCCTGCACCAACACCAACTCCAATTCTTCCATACGCCTATGAAGTGAAGAAGACAAAGGCTCTGAGAGAGAGCTGCAGTGAAGAAAAGGAAGGCATCAGCTGCGTCAAATTCTTCGGCTGTGAAGAAATTGAAGCCAATGACCAGCTCGATTGAAAATCCTATCGATGCCATTCCCATTTCCTCCATGTCATCCAAGGAAGTTGTTCCCTTTGGAGAAGAATACAAGATCCCAAGCGGATCAGATGAAGAAAATCAATCTGTTGCTACTTCAGAACAGCTTGATGAAGAAATTGAAGTGGAAGCTTTTCCTTCAACTCTGTTTCTTCCTCACCGTGCCTCGATTCACACGGTGAAGAGGCGGTGTTGAGGAAGCTGAAAAAGAAGATGAAGATGTGGATATTGGGTGCACTACACTGTGATGAGCGATGACTTTTGGGAAAGTCGGCACCCCAATACTCCTCTCTTCACTCCGCTCCAACAAGTTCCTCGGTCCCCACTACAAGCTGTTCAAATGGGCTCTGAAGAAACTCATCCCACATCATCTGTAAGCGAAGAGATTCCAGCCACTAGCTATTTGAAGAACCAGCTGCTGATCCTCAAAGCTGCACAAGGAGAGGAACCAGAAATTCCTCGACTGAAGAACTGAAATTGCGATTCTGAGCTTGTGCTTCAAATAACAGATATTCCTCTGCCCAAGCCAAAGGATCCATTTTCGAGCAAGCAAGGCTGAAGATTTCTTTTACGAGCATGTGTTCTTCTCGCCTACAATCCTTATATTTCTGCTCGAATGAGGAAAAAACGCTACGGACTCCAACACAAGCAAATTTCTATTCCTCAGTGCTATTTGACAAGGACAAGATCTTCGACCATGAGCATATTCCTCATGTTGATATGGAATCACTGCCGTGCTTCGAGCCAGTACTCCGTGTTCTTCATGATGCAGGGCTGCTGAATTTCTGCACCGATATATGTGACTGGAATGAAGAACTCATTCTTCAGTTCTATGCCACCCTGCACATCACCGGAGATGCTGAAGATATCAACTCATGGGTTCTGGATTGGATGACTGAAAATACTCACTACAAGGCACCAAACAACTGAATTGCTTCGTGTCCTTCCTCTTGATCCTCCCCATGAATCGCTCGTTGCTGTACAATGATCGTGAATTGTCGATCACTTCATGCAAATCTTGATGAAGCCATTGAAGCTGGCCAAGCTCCTCGAACCAAATTCCTCGTCAAGGATTTGCTATATGTGCCTCGGATGTGTGTGCGGATCTTGGCGAAGACTATGAGTCAATCAAAGGCCACGACTCAAATGATGAAGGCGTCGTTGGCATCATGAAGAACATGCTTTTCAATATCATTCATGGCGTTCGATCAACTTCCATGATTTCTTCATGAGGACTCGGCCAATATTGCAATGTCACCTTTTGAGCTGAAGCCATATCGCCTTGGATCATCACGATTCATAAGGGCAAGATCTTCTTTGAACTACAAGGCTGACACTCTGAACCATGGCAGCTTCTTGCCGCCCATTGAAGTCCTCAAGCGACCAATTTCATCATCTGATGACAAGGGCAAGGCAGCAGCTGTAATTGATGAAGGCACTCGTCCATTGGATGGTCAGTTTCGCAAAGCTGCATCTTACTCCACCAATGACGATTCGACTCGCATAATCTTGCCGCAAATACCTCAACCAAGAAACAGCCTCAAGCCACGGCACCGGGGTGATGGTGATCGTGAGTTACTCCTCGGTCTTCATCGGAAGGTTGAGCATAATCGAGAAATGGGTCAGCGCCAATTTGCTGCAATTCTTCACAATATGACTTCAACGCATAATGCGGTGAAGAAAAACCGATTACTACCTACATGAAACCCTCAACCGCTTTGGGCTGTTCGAATCATGTCTATTCAGCGGAAGAATTGAAGACTATGGGTCTTGAGGAAGCTTATGACTGGTCTCGCACCACCTCGAAGAAATTCAAGAGAGTCAAAGTTCTGATTTGGTGGCTAGCTCTTATTCTTCATCGCGTGGCTGATGAATATGAAGATTTGGGCGACAACTGCGGCAGCCCTACTTCAACAACAAACCCGACAACGCATTGGCGCTCCTTCATCGACTTGAATATCTTCAGGGGTGTTAGTCCTCAGTTTCGATCCTTTTGGTCATTTGATGACAAAGGGGGAGAAATCTGAGTTAGTCTTCAAGCGGGTTTATACTATGGGCGTTTTTATTAAGTTACAACTCTCGTTCTTCCGAAACTTTTATTGGATCGAGTTGTAATCTTAACTCCGATGGTGTCCTGATACTTTTGATCGTGCTTTGTGCTGACTTTGCACTGTGCTCTAAAACTTTTACTCGTGCTTCTGATGCTCTGATTTTGATACGTGTTATGCTCTGATGCTTTTGAAGCACTAAGCTCTGAATGTGATATTTGAACTCTGAAACTTTTGATATGATATTCCGCATGCTTATTCCTAGTCAATACTATTGCATGCATGCTGAATCTCATCAGGCACCATATTTCATCATGCATTTCAAATTCTTCATAGTATATGTATCAAATCGTGTATGAATTACAAGATATAGGGGAGATCTCCATGATTCAATTCTTCAAATGTGCATTGCCTCAAAAGCAAATTCCTCATTATGCACATATTAGGGGAGTTCTTCTATATCTTGCAATCAAATTCCTCAATATCGTATTTACACTTCATATGTTTATCCCGTTGAAAACTTAACCTATGTTGTCATCAATCACCAAAAGGGGAGATTGTAAGTGCATCTAGTGCCCTTAGTGATTTTGGTGTATTGAAGACTTATAGGTTAAATGGCTGATCGTTGTGAGTGTACACATGTCTATAAGTCTATGAGGAGTTTGATATTTGAGAAAAAGTCGACCCTAAAATGAAGTTCTTGATGAAGACTTTGATATTCGAAGACTTTCGAAGACTTTGAAAGTGAAGAAATTGGTGTGACCATGAAGACTTGATATTCATTGAGGAATCAAGCGTGAAGACTTTTGTTTTCATAGTTTCATTTCTCTTTCTCGAGTCATAGGAAACACCGTCTTTGTTAAAGGGGTCGAGAAATATTAAGGAAAAATTTCCATGTGATGCTCAACTCAAAATCCTACACCTACCAATCCCTTGAGTGAAGCCATTGGAAATCTCATACTGATTCAGTCAAATTCTTGATGTGAGACGCAGTTCTTACAGTCCTTGATGACTTCTCTGGCCGAGGAGTTAGGAATTCGCCAGTCTGAATCACCTACACGATGAGGAACATGATAGCCACGAGGACTTTGAGAGTCAAATTTCCGACCGTTCTTTGTCTCTTGCCGGCGGACCAAAATATCTTATCCACCTAACGGTCATATCATTGAAGGGCATTTATGTCTTATCATGTCGGGCTGCTCCTAGGCTATAA
This sequence comes from Aegilops speltoides, assembly GCA_021437245.1. NCBI lineage: Eukaryota > Viridiplantae > Streptophyta > Magnoliopsida > Poales > Poaceae > Aegilops > Aegilops speltoides. The sequence goes on from CM038144.1 coordinate 17,165,296, forward strand.
ATAGCCGCCCCTACAACCACTAGCTGGTTGGCTGCTCTGAGAGAACTTGACACTTGTCATTTGAGAGCAACCCATCCTCAGAGGACTTTGGCGAAAATCATCAAGTGAGGAAAATCCCAAAACCAAACCCACAAAACCCCAAGTGATTGAGCATCTTGAAGAAATTGATCTGCGTGGATCCGGCGCTTGTTACTTTTGAAGGCTGTGCTTCTTCCGGATGGTTAGGCGTCAAGGTCTAGAGCATCAAGAGGAATTGTGGATCGCCGAGTGACCAAGTCTGTGAAGGTTTGGAAGTCACTGAAGACTTACCACAGTGATTGGGCCGAGGCTGCGTGGTCTTAGTTCAAGGAGAATCTGGTGAGGACTGGGTGTCTGAGTTGCGGCTCGAGATCGGGTGTCCGGACTGTGTGTCCTCGAGTTTAAATACTCGGCCGCTCCAACAGACGTACAAGCTGAGACAACAGTTGGAACTGGTTTACCAAATCATTGTCTTCACCAACCGGTGGTTCTATTTCCTCAACTCTTTCATTTCCTCATTACATGTTGCATATTGTTCATATCGTGCTTGAAGACTTTGGTGAAGACTTTCACAAATTCCTCGGTTCAATTTCTTCAGTCTGTCTGTCTTCATCTTCTTATCCTGTGTTTACGCTTCATATACTCTGTTCTAGTCGTCATTTCATCATGCTGACTATGTGTGTAATCTGTTATGTTTACCTCTGAGTACTTATTCCGCTGCAAATAGTTCTTCGCTAAGGAATTTCCTCACCGGCAAATTCCTCAGTGAAGAATTTCATAAAAATCGCCTATTCACCCCCCCTCTAGTCGATATAACGCACTTTCAACCAACATGTAAACGCACCCCGGGCTTCGTTAATCCCAGAAATCACTCCGGGACCCCAAGACAGTAATAGTCCACGGAATGGGCCAGAATCGGCCAAAACTGTGAGTGTTGATGACCGAGACGTAAACGCACCTCGGGGTTCGTTAATCATGGAAATCACTCTAGGACCCGAAAACAGTGAGTAATAGTCCTCGAAACGGGCCAAAATCATCCCAAAGTGCGATTGTTGATGACCGACACGTAAGCGCACCTTGGGGTTTGACAACCATGGAAATCGCTTCGGGACCCGAAAATGGAGAGTAATAGTCCAAGAAACGGGCCAGAATTGGCACAAACTGCGAGTCTTGACGACCAATACATACGCACACCTTAGGGTTCGACAACCTTGGAAATCGCTTGGGGACCACAAAACCGTGTGTAATAGTCCATGAAACGGGCCAGAATCGACAAAAAACTGTGAGTGTTGATGACCGACACGCAAACGCACCTCGGGGTTCGTCAATCGTGGAATTCACTTCGGGACCCCAAAACAGTGAGTAATAGTCCAAGAAACGGGCCAGAATTGGCCAAAACTACGAGTGTTCGCGACCAACACATAAGCACACATTGGGGTTCGACAACCTTGGAAATTGTTTTGGGACCACAAAACGGTGAGTAATAGTCCACGAAACAGGTCAGAAATTGATAAAACCCGTGAGTGTTGATGACCGACATGTAAACGAACCCCGGGTTCGTTAATCGAGGAAATCACTCCGGGACCCCAAAACAGTGAGTAATAGTCCAAGAAGCGGGCCAGAATCGGCCCAACGACGATTGTTGATAACCGACACGTAAGCGCACCTTGGAGTTTGACAACCATGTATCTCACTTCAGGGCCCCAAAACGGTGAGTAATAGTCCAAGAAACGGGCCAGAATTGGCCCAAACTACGAGTCTTGACGACCAATACATCAGCACGCCTTCGGTTCGACAACCTTGGAAATCGTTTTGGGACCACAAAACGGTGATTAATAGTCCATGAAACGGGCCAGAATCGACCAAAATCGTGAGTCTTGATGACCGACACATAAACGCACCCTAGGGTTCGTCAATCATGGAAATCACTCCGGGACCCCAAAACAGTGAGTAATTGTCCAAGAAACGGGCCAGAATCGGTCAAAACTGCGAGTGTTGATGACCAAAACTTAAGCGCACCTCGGGATTCAACAACTATGGAAATTGCTTTGGGACCCCAAAACGGTGAGTAATTGTCCATGAAACGGGTCAGAATTGACCAAAACTGTGAGTGTTGACGACAGACACGTAAACGCACCCCGGGGATCGTCAATCGCCTAAATCGCTCTGGGACCCCAAAAGGCTGAGTAATATTGTATGAAACAGACCAGAATCGGCCAAAATTGTGAGTGTTTGATGACCGACATGTAAACGCACCAAGGGGTTCGTCAATCGTGGAAAACACTTCAGGACCCCAAAACTGAGTAATAGTCCAAGAATTGGCCCAAACTGCGAGTCTTGACTACCAACATCTAAGCACACATTGGGGTTCGACAACCATGGAAATCGCTTTGGGACCACAAAACGGTGAGTAATATTCCATGAAACGGGTCAGAATCAACAAAAGCGCAAGTGTTGATGGTGACACGTCGCGAATTCAGGGTTCGTTTATCATGGATATCACTCCGGGATCCAAAGCAGTGAGTATTAGTCCATGAAACGGGCCAGAATCGGCAAAAAACTGTGAGTGTTGATGACCGACATGTAAACGCACCCCGGGCTTCGTTAATCCTGGAAATCACTCCGGGACCCCAAGACAGTGAGTAATAGTCGACGGAACGGGCCAGAATCGGCCAAAACTGTGAGTGTTGATGACCGAGACGTAAACCCACCTCGGGGTTCGTTAATCATGGAAATCACTCTAGGACCCAAAAACAGTGAGTAATAGTCCTCGAAATGTGCCAAAATCAGCCCAAACTGCGATTGTTGATGACCGACACGTAAGCGCACCTTGGGGTTTGACAACCATGGAAATCGCTTCGGGACCCCAAAATGGTGAGTAATAGTCCAAGAAACAGGCCAGAATTGGCACAAACTGCGAGTCTTGACGACCAATACATAAGCACACCTTAGGGTTCGACAACCTTGGAAATCGTTTGGGGACCACAAAATGGTGTGTAATAGTCCATGAAACGGGCCTGAATCGACAAAAAACTGTGAGTGTTGATGACCGACACGCGAACGCACCTCGGGGTTCGTCAATCGTGGAATTCACTTCGGGACCCCAAAACAGTGAGTAATAGTCCAAGAAACGGGCCAGAATCGGCGAAAACTACGAGTGTTCGCGACCAACACATAAGCACACATTGGGGTTCGACAACCTTGGAAATTGTTTTGGGACCACAAAACGGTTAGTAATAGTCCACGAAACAGGTCAGAATCGATAAAACCCGTGAGTGTTGATGACCGACATGTAAACGAACCCCGGGTCCATTAATCAAGGAAATCACTCCGGGACCCCAAAACAGTGAGTAATAGTCCAAGAAACGGGCCAGAATCAGCCCAACGACGATTGTTGATGACCGACACATAAGCGCCTTCGGTTCGACAACCTTGGAAATCGTTTTGGGACCACAAAGCGGTGATTATAAGTCCATGAAACGGGCCAGAATCGACAAAAACCGTGAGTGTTGATGCCCGACACGTAAACACACCCCAGGGTTCGTCAATCGGGGAAATCACTCCGGGACCCCAAAACAGTGAGTAATTGTCCAAGAAACGGGGCAGAATCGGTCAAAACTGCGAGTGTTGATGACCGACACTTAAGCGCACCTCGGGATTCAACAACTATGGAAATTGCTTCGGGACCCCAAAACGGTGAGTAATTGTCCATGAAACGGGTCAGAATTGACCAAAACTGTGAGTGTTGACGACAGACATGTAAACGCACCCCGGGGATCGTCAATCGCCTAAATCGCTCCGGGACCCCAAAAGGCTGAGTAATAATGTACGAAATAGACTAGAATCGGACAAAATTGTGAGTGTTTGACGACCGACACGTAAACGCACCCCGGGGTTCGTCAATCGCGTAAATCACTTCAGGACCCCAAAACTGAGTAATAGTCCAAGAATCGGCCCAAACTACGAGTCTTGACTACCAACATCTAAGCACACATTGGGGTTCGACAACCGTGGAAATCGCTTTGGGACCACAAAACGGTGAGTAATATTCCACGAAACGGGTCAGAATCAACAAAAACTGCAAATGTTGATGACCGACACGTAAACGAACCCAGGGGTTCGTTTATCATGGATATCACTCCGGGACCCAAAGCAGTGAGTATTAGTCCACAAGCGGGCGAATCGGCAAAAAGCTGTGAGTGTTGATGGCCGACATATAAGCGCACCGGGGCCGTTAATCACGGAAATCACTCCGGGACCCCAAGGCGGTGAGTAATAGTCCACAGGCAGGCGAGAATCGGCCAAAAGCGTGAGTGGTGATGACCGAGAAATGCGCACCTCGGGGTTCATTAATCATAAATCACTCTAGGACCAAAGCAGTGAGTAATAGTCCTCGAAAGCGGGCGAGAATCGGCGCAAAGCTGCGATTGTTGATGACCGACACGTAAAGCGCACTTTGGGGTTTGACAACCATGGAAATTGCCGGGACCCCAAAATGGTGAGTAATAGTCAAAAGCGGGCGAATTGGCACAAAGCTGCGAGTCTTGACGACCAATACATAAGCACACCTTGGGGTTCGACAACCTTGGAAATCGTTTGGGGACCACAAAACGGTGTGTAATAGTCCATGAAACGGGCCAAAATCGACAAAAAACTGTGAGTGTTGATGACCGACACGCAAACGCACCTCGGGGTTCGTCAATCGTGGAATTCACTTCGGGACCCCAAAACAGTGAGTAATAGTCCAAGAAACGGGCCAGAATCCGCCAAAACTGCGAGTGTTGACGACCAACACATAAGAACACATTGGGGTTCGACAACCTTGGAAATTGTTTTGGGACCACAAAACGGTGAGTAATAGTCCACGAAACAGGTCAGAATCGATAAAAACCGTGAGTGTTGATGACCGACATGTAAACGCACCCTGGGTTCGTTAATCGAGGAAATCACTCCGGGACCCCAATATAGTGAGTAATAGTCCAAGAAACGGGCCAGAATCGGCCCAACGACGATTGTTGATGACCGACACGTAAGCGCACCTTGGAGTTTGACAACCATGTATCTCACTTCGGGGCCCCAAAACGGTGAGTAATAGTCCAAGAAACGGTGAGGCCAGAATTGGCCCAAACTGCGAGTCTTGACGACCAATACATCAGCACGCCTTCGGTTCGACAACCATGGAAATCGTTTTGGGACCACAAAACGGTGATTAATAGTCCATCAAACGGGCCAGAATCGACAAAAACCATGAGTGTTGATGACCGACACGTAAATGCACCCCAGGGTTCGTCAATCGTGGAAATCACTCCGGGACCCCAAAACAGTGAGTAATTGTCCAAGAAACGCGTCAGAATCGGTCAAAACTGTGAGTGTTGATGACCGACACTTAAGCGCACCTCGGGATTCAACAACTATGGAAATTGCTTCGGGACCCCAAAACTGTGAGTAATTGTTCATGAAACGAGTCTGAATTGACAAAACTGTGAGTGTTGACGACAGACATGTAAACGCACCCCGGGGATCGTCAATCGCCTAAATCGCTCCGGGACCCCAAAAGGCTGAGTAATAATGTACGAAACAGACCAGAATCGGACAAAATTGTGAGTGTTTGACGACCGACACGTAAACGCACACCGGGGTTCGTCAATCATGGAAATCACTTCAGGACCCCAAAACTGAGTAATAGTCCAAGAATCGGCCCAAACTACGAGTCTTGACAACCAACATCTAAGCACACATTGGGGTTCGACAACCGTGGAAATCGCTTTGGGACTACAACACGGTGAGTAATATTCCACGAAACAGGTCAGAATCACAAAAACTGCAAGTGTTGATGACCGACATGTAAACGAACCCAGGGGTTCATTTATCATGGATATGACTCCGGGACCCAAAGCAGTGAGTATTAGTCCATGAAACGGGCCAGAGTCGGCAAAAAGTGTGAGTATTGATGTAACGCCCTCGATGCGGCTATATCTCCCACGTGTCGAAGCACGACTTAGAGGCACAACCGCATTGAAAGCAATGTCGCAAGTGAGGTAATCTTCACACAAGCCCATGTAATTCACAAGGGAAAGAGATACATAGTTGGCTTACAGTCGCCACTTCACACAATACATAAATAAACATCCAACATTCAGTTTACACTCAAGGTCCGGCTACGGAACCAAAATAAAAGAAGACTACCCCAAAAGCAACACAGATCCCCGATTGTCCCAACTGGACTCCGCTACTGATCGTCTGGAAATGAAACGTAGTAACGACCAAGGGCCTCATCAAATTCCCACTTCAGCTCAGTTCCACCCTCTGCGCTGGTATCATCGGTACCTGTATCTGTTTTGGTAGAATCTGTGAGTCACGGGGACTCAGCAATCTCACACCCGCGAGATCAAGACTATTTAAGCTTAAGGGAAGGCTGGTGTAATGAGGTGGAGCTGCAAACAAGCGACTAGCATATATGGTGGCTACGATCGCAAAATAGAGCGAGAAGAGAAGCAAGGCACGGTCGTGAAGCTAGTAGCGATCAAGAAGTGATCCTGTAACTACTTACGTCAAACATAACTCCAACACCATGTTCACTTCCGGACTCCGCCGAGAGGACCATCACGTTACACACGGTTGATGTATTTTAATTAAAGGTCAACTTGGGTTTTCTACAGCGGACATTAACAAATTCCCATCGCCTCATAACATGGCACGGCTTTGAAAGATAATACCTGCAGGGTGTCCCAACAACCCATCACAAGCTCTCACGGTCAGCGAAGAATAAACCTTCTCCGGGAAGACCCGATCGGTCTCGGAATCCGGTTCGCATGACATTTCGACAATGGTAAAACAAGACCAGCAAAGCCTCCCGAATGTGCCGACAAATCCCGATAGGAGCTGCACATATCTCGTTCTCGTGGCACACCGGATGAGCGATCGTCGTCAACCGAGGATACCCCAAGTTGCCTCGGCGGCACCGCAAGTGGCTCTAGTTTGGACCAACACTCGGAGGAGCATTGGCCGGGGTAAATAAAGATGACCCTTGGGCTCGCGAAAACCAAGGGAAAAAGGCTTAGGTGGCTAATGGTAAAACCAAGGTTGGGCCTTCTTTGGAGGAGTTTTATTCAAAGCGAACCGTCACGAGTGTCCCATAAATCACCCAACCGCGTAAGGAGCATAAAATCAAGGAACATAACACCGGTATGACGGAAACTAGGGCGGCAAGAGTGGAACAAGTCACCAGGCATAAGGCCGAGCCTTCCACCCTTTACCAAGTATATAAGGTGCATTAATTAAAAACAATAGATATTGCGATATCCCAAAATATCCGTGTTCCAACAAGGAACAAACTTCATCTTCACTGCAACTATCAGCGCTATAAGAGAAATTTGAGCAAGCGGTAACATAGCCAATCAGCGGTTTGCTAGGACATGGGTGGTTAGGGGTTTGACATGGCAATATGGGTGGCATGATATAGCAAGTGGTAGGTATCGCAGCATAGGCAAAGCAAAAGAGCGAGCATCTAGCAAGCAAAGATAGAAGTGATTTCGAAGGTATGGTCATCTTGCACGCAAGGTTCTCGAGTTGTCGAAGGCTTGATCCTCGAAGGCGTTCTCAACAGGTTCCACATTCACGTACTCGTCTCCCGGCTCTACCCAAAGCAAGAACACAAGCAACGGAACCACAATCAAACAAGGAACAATGCACAAGCAATATGATGCAATACATGACATGCGATCACGAGATGTGATATGCAATGCATATGTGTGCTCGGAAGGAAAATGATGAACCGGGCATCAACTTGGCAAACCAAGTATGCATTTGGAAAGATGAGATGATTTGGTTGAAATCGATATAAAGATCATCGGAATAGGATGCACGGTTTGCAAATGGCAAGCAAAACAATAATGGCACAAATCTTCGTTTAACGAGACGATGCTACTTAGCATGCAACAAGAAACTATGCTCTGACACCCCAACATGCAAACAAAGCATATGGCGGTGATCTACAGGAGATGCTTAACAAAAGAGGAGCACTGAGCTACGGCTAAATCACATCATAATAGGTTCAAATAAGCATGGTGAAAGTGCAAAAAATATCAGGTTCACTGACTTAGTGAAAATACTAGTGTGCCAGAAATTAACATCAGGAAGGCATGTTTAGAGCAAGCAAACAACAAGCTACATGAACTTATAATAGCAAAACAAGGCATGACATGATTCTACTCAAAGCATAGATCAAAAGTCCCTTACTGACCATAAGCCAAAAAGGACCATAAGAAATGATGGCACCCATGTAAACATAACAAGTTTTATTAACAGTTCCAGACTTGGTGAAATTTCAGGACATGGCAAAAACAGATTCAACATGGCATCTTTACAAGCTTGATTAACTCACTACCAGGCATATCATGGCATGGAACAAGTACTAGCATGAAGTAGGCATGAAAATGAAGCTATCCTTGTGCAAAACAACCTCATAGCATGCTCGAAATAAAACACACAAAAATGACAAGACAACATCATGATGTAAAATGACATGTTCATGAACTTGCTCAAATGCAGAAACTAATGCCACCACTGGATTGGTGGGATTTTTCTACCCCAAAAACATATATAATATGTTAGGGTTGCTGTAGAAAAATATTCACAAGTGCATTAAGTTAAAACCTGCCTAAAATGGGAATTGACAGAAATGGCACTTTCCATAAGTGGAAACGTCCAGAAAAGGACTTGCCCGAAATGGAAAGGTTCTACATGCCAGAAATGGAACATTCGCAGGAACAGGAATAAAACACTTAATAAAAATAAAAATAAACAAATTAAATAAATAAAAAAACAGACAGGTTAGGAGAGTATGACAGGTGGGGCCACCGTGTCATACGCCTGATCTGAAATGGGATTAAAAGGGGGTTAATATGCAGCATGGGGATCGAACCGGGTCTCCCGGTGTGGCTCTCTTTGTTGCAGCCACTTTGGGCTAGGTGGGCGCTGCTGATAGGGAAGGGCTTGGCCCTTTTAGATATCACCAGTGTGTGACTCTGCTGCAAGCAGAGAGGGCAGCAGCGCGCGGCAGCAGCGGCGGCAACCAGTGAGCCTGAGGCCTCCGTGGCCGTCGGAAAAGGAGAAAGCAGCGCAACTCTCGAGGGAAGCGAGGCGCTCGAGCTCGGCAGTTGCTCGACTCGGGCCATGGCGTCCTCGGTGGCAGAGGAGTCGCCGGAGCTGCGGGAGGCTTGCGAGTGCGCAAAAGCGTAGCGAGTGCTCAGCCTTCTGAAGCTCTGAAGAGGGGGAACGGGAGCGGGTCACATAAAACCTGCTGGGGTAGCACCGCTTTGCACCAACAAATTCAGATATGCGAACCTTTGTGGTAGCTGGAAGACACGGATCGGACGCGCCCTCGGTTGCCTAAATGCGAGGAAAAGGATGGGAGAGGAGGTCGTTACCCAGCTCACCCAAGGACACGGAGTAGTCGGCGGAGGCGAGCTGCCGGCGGCGGTGGAGCTCTGAATCGTTCGCGTTTTCGACCGAGAGGTAGGAGGAAGCGAGGGGCGTCGATGAACTTCGTCGTCCGAGCACCGTAGTTGGCGTCGTGGAAGTAGACGGCAGCGAGGAAGAAGATGGACCTGAACTGTGAGGGTTGGAGTGGCGGAGAACACGCCGGCGACAGGCGCGCTCCAGTGCGCTTCGGGGACAGGCGGAAGCAGCAGATCTGGTGGCTAAACTCACAGAAGCAGCGGCGGGACGAGGGAAACCCTAGGCGACCACGAGGACACGGGGCTGGGGCTTAAAGGGCTAGGCGGCCAGACGAGCTCACGCAGCGCTTCGTGCTCATGATCCCCATGGCGATGGCGAGAGGAGAGGAAAAGGTGGGTGTGGGAAGCAGGGGGGGCCGTGGCAGGGGCCGACCTATCCACGTGTCGAGGTCTAGCGAGGTCGGCGCTTGCGTGGGTGAAAAAGGCAGGGGCGAGTGGCTGGCTGGGCTGGCTGGCTGGCTGGCTGGCTGGCTGGCTGGCTTGTGGTGGCGCTAGCTGGGCCGACTGGGAGGCCCGAGGCCCAGGGGGGTTGCTGCGCTGGCTGCTGCTGCTGCTGCTTCATTTCTATTTAAAAGAAATGAAATGGAAACAGAAAATCTCAGGGAAAAGGGAGAGGAGTTAGAGCATAAAGAAAATACTCTCCAACTCCTGGAATTATCCACTATTTTAATAAATTGCATTGGGCATTTTTAGAGGTAGAAAAATAAGACAAGTTTGAAATATTTTCAAACTTGTGTCATTGAACGACCAAAACAACTCCAAATAAGGATATCTTTGGCGAGAGAGGTTTAGGGCAAGGAGCAAGATTAACAGGAGAAGATGAACATTAAAAGAGAAGGAAAAATAGCACTTGATAAGAGAAGGAAGGAGGAGGAGTGATGGAGCCGTGGTTGAAAAGGGGGGGGACAAGGTCATGCCCATGATGCTCATGGCAACAACATGAATGACAACATGCAACATGAGATGGCATGAGATGAAGATGCACTATATGATGAGGATGAATGCAAAATGACAAGAAGCACAAATGCAATATGGCTAAAAGGAATATGACAATGAAAAGAATAAAACCACACCACAAAACAAGATGAGGCCAAACATGATAAAACCCACAGAATTGGATGAAGGTCAAGTTGATATATTGCCAAAACTGGACATGTTACATCTGGGGTGTTACAACTCTCCTCCACTACAAGAGGATCTCGTCCCGAGATCTAGGACTGAAAGAACTCCGGATATTTGGAACGGAGGTGATCCTCGCGCTCCCAGGTGGCTTCTCGGTCGGAATGGTGTGACCACTTCACTTTCAGGAATTTGATTGACTTATTGCGAGTCTTGCGCTTGGTTTCTTCAAGAATAGCAACGGGGTGCTCATGATAAGAGAGATCTTGTTGGAGGTCAATCTCTTCAAAGTTGATAGTGCGCTCAGGAATCTTGAAGCACTTGCGGAGCTGTGACACGTGAAACACATCGTGCACGTTTGCAAAGTTGGATGGAAGCTCAAGTTGATAGGCGAGATCGCCTCTTTTGCCAATGATCTTGAAAGGACCCATCTATCTAGGGGCAAGCTTCCCTTTGATACCGAAGCGACGATTGTATTTCATTGGAGAGACGCAGAGGTAGACATGGTCTCCGATTTCAAAAGCCATATCACGGTGCTTGTCATCATAATAGCCCTTCTGGCGCGATTGCGCGGCTTTGAGATTCTCACGAATGACTTTGCACATTTCTTCGGCTTTTGTGATCAAGTCGTTGCCAAGAAGTTGGCGTTCACTGTCTCTCGTACCAATTGAGAGGATGCGGCACTTCTGCCATAGAAATTTCGAATGGGGCCTTACGAACTTCGCTTGGAAGCTGTTGTTGTAGGAGAACTTCGGCATATGGAAGACAATCTTCCACTTCATGCCAAAGGAAATGACACAAGCCACGAGCATATCTTCAAGGATTTGATTGACTCGCTCGACTTGGCCACTAGTTTGAGGATGGAAAGCTGTCTTTGAAAGCGAATGTTGGTGCCCATGGCCTTACGAAAGAGTCCCGAACTTAGAAGTGAAGATGCTTCCACAGTGCAGAAGAGATCAATTGCAGAATACCATGCAAGGAGACAATTACGGAGGTGTATACCTCTGCCGGTGAGCTGCTGTGATAGATTCTTTGATAGGAAGGAAATGAGCCACTTTAGTAAGCTTGTCAATGACAACGAAGATAGCATCATTTCCACGCTTGGACTTGGGAAATCCAGATCACGAAGTCCATCTCAATGTGATCAAACTTCCATTCGGAATAGCAAGAGGTTGGAGGAGACCAGCTGGTCTTTGGTGTTACCTTTCACCCTACTGCAGACATCACATTCATTCACGAATTGAGCAATTTCTCGCTTCATTCGAGTCCACCAATCGATTGCTTGAGATCATGGTACATCTTCGTACTTCGGGATGAATGGATAGGAGGAATTGTGTGCCTCATTCATGATGACTTTTCTCGGATCGCCTTTAGGAACCTGTCGATCCTCGAAGAAAAGAGTATCTTTGTCATCCAAGCGATAGCACTTGTATTTGGAAATGCCCTTGTCAATACCATGTTTCACCTTCTTCACGATGGTATCCAGGAGTTGTGCCTCACGAATTTGATCTTCCAAAGAAGGAGAGACTATGAGGTTGGCAAGAAAGCCTTGAGGAACAACTTGAAGATTCAGCTTGCGGAAAGCTTCACAAAGATCCGGTTGGAAGGGCTTGAGAATTAAGCTGTTGCAATAAGCCTTTCTGCTCAGAGCATCTGCAATCACATTCGCCTTGCCAGGAGTATATTCAATACTTGGGTTGTACTCTTGAATCATCTCGACCCATCGAGTTTGCCTGAGGTTGAGGTTGGGTTGAGTGAAGATATACTTGAGACTCTTGTGATCGGTGAAAATGTCCACTTTCCTTCCCAACAAGAGATGTCTCCATGTTATCAATGCATGGACAACGCCGCCAACTTCGAGATCGTGAGTGGGGTAGTTCTTTTCGTTGAGCTTCAAGCGACGAGAGTTATAGGCCAGAACTTTCTTCTCTTGCATTAACACAGCACGAGACCTTGCAAGGAAGCATCACGAAAACTTGAATGGCTTGGATTCATCGGGAGGAGTCAAGGCAGAGCTGTTACTAACTTCTCTTCGAGGTGTTGAAAGCGACATCACACTCGGCGTCGGACATACTTGACATGCTTACGGAGGAGGTTGGAAAGAGGCTTTGCAATCTTAGAGAAGTTCTCAACGAATCTTGACAATAGCTTGCAAGACTAAGAAAGCTGCGAAGTCGCTTGACGATACGAGGAGGTTCCCAATTCAGAACCGCGAAACCTTCACGGATTAACAGCAATTCCTTGGCGGAGATGATATGACCAAGATAAAGAACTTCATCAAGCCGAACTCACATTTGGAAAACTTCGCATAGAATTGATGCTCTCTGAGCTTGTCGAGCACCAATCGCAGATGTTTGGCATGATCTGCTTGTTCTTGGAAGACCAAAATATCATCGAGATACACCAAGGCGAAATCATTTGTGTAGGGGTTGAAGATGAAGTTCATCATTCGAGAGAATGTTGGAGGAGCATTGACAAGGCGAAAGACATGACAAGTATATTCATAAGAACCAAAGCTTGTTCGAATCTTTGTCTTGGGAATATCTTGTTCACGAATCGAATCGATGATAACCCATCGAAGGTCAACCTTGGAAAACTTTAGCACCTTTGAGTTGCTCGAAAAGCTCATTGATGTTGGGAAGTGGATACTTGTTCTTGATTGTCTTCTTATTCAATGGGCGATGTCGGCGCAAAAGTCGGTCCGTGCCATCCTTCTTCGGACGAAAAGAACTCCACATCCCCATGGAGATGAACTTCGATGCGATCAAACCAGACGCTCTTGTTCATCGAGCTGCTTCTTCAATTCTTTCAGCTCCTTGGGTCCAAGCTTGTAAGGATGCTTGCAAGCGGGTTTAGTGCGGGCTCAAGATCAATAACGAATTTGGTAGTCGATGAGGAGGCATACCGGAAGCTCTTACGGAAAGACATCTTGGTACTCTAAGCGATGGAATCGAGAGATAGCATCAACTCTCCTTCTCATTGAGAGAAAACAACCGAATGGTTTAAATCGGGGCGGCATAGATGATAACATCCTCGGAAGGGTGTGTCATTTGAATTTCCCTGGCAGCACAATCAAGTTGAGCTTTGTGCTGAGAAAGCCAGTCCATCCCAAGAATTAGATCAATATCCGAGTCACCAAGGACAATTGGTTTAGACAGAAATTTGTAGTCGCCCATCTTGATAGAGACATCCGGGACGAAAACTCGAGAAGTCATTTGCTTACCCGGAGACACAATCTTCAACGGAATAGGAATCTTTTCGGTCACAAACTCATGCTTGGCAACAAAAGGTCTCGAAATGAAAGAAAGTGATGCACCAGTATCAAATAAGACTTTTGCAGGAATATCATTAACTAAGAGATTACCCATTATCACATCTGAAGAATCCTCTGCCTGAGCTGCATTCATCATGTTCACCTTTGCATGCTTTGGATTATGCTTGACCACTGCATTGCTTGAAGACCTCACAGGAGGAGGAGGAGGAAGGCGCTTTTGGTTGAAGCATTTGTTCGCATAGTGACCCTTCTGCTGGCACTTGTTGTAGGTCACCTCTGAGAGCGAACAGTGATAAGGAGCATTTGACCTTGGAGCTTGAGGCTGAGACTTGTTCTGGTAGCTTGGGTTGGGTGGGTGGGAAGATCCACAACCACCTGAGTTCTTCTGCTGGTAAGGCTGGCGAAACGGAGGAGGAGGAAGGTAGAACTTTTGCTGCTTAGCTACGCCTTGAGAGGAAGAAGAAGACTGAACTGCATCCCTGATTCTCTTCTTAGAAGCTTCACACTTGAGCTGAGCACCTTCTTGCTTGAGGGCCATATTGTAGAATTGATCAAACTGAGTAGGCTCAACAAGAGCGAGAGCTAGCTGCAGATCCTCTCTAAGGCCACCTCTGGCGATAGATCATACTCTTCTCATCGAGGAGCGTCTTGTTTAGCAAGCGAGAAAGTTTACGAAACTATTTGTTGTATTCGTACCTTGACATGTTTCCTTGCTTGAGATTGCGGAACTCCTCACGCTTGCTCTCAACAACTTTGGTAGGAATGTGGTGAGCTTTAAAGTCCCGGCGTAAATCAGTCCAAGTAATCACTCGACCTCCTCTGGAATCCTTGTATTCTTTGGAACCAATCAGCTGCTGATCCTTGAGCTGAAAAAGCCTTGAACTTGGCGTAGTCCTCGGGTCGACATTGCTGCATTGAAATGCTTGTTGATATCCACGAGCCAATCATCGGCATCTGTGGCCTCGGCACGATGGCTGAAAGACTTTAGCTGATTTGCAAGGAGGCTGGTTGAGGGTAGGGAGGCGAGGCTGATGGTAGAACTGCCCTTGACCTTGATTCCCTTGGTTGCCTTGGCCTTGGTTACGCTCTTGCATCAGCTGAATCAACAAGCGAGCTTTGGCGTTAGTGGTTGCCATCAAAGTTGCCATGCCTCCGGAGGCGGAGGTGGTGGTGGAGGTTCGCTGACTCCCATCACTGCGTTCCGGATTACGGCGTTGGCGGAGCCATCTGAAGAGGTGACATCCATTAGCATCTTGATGAGCAGATAGACAAGTTGAATCAACGGATAGGAATTTGCAACATATAGTCTTCACAATAAACATTCGAACAGGTATGAATGAATGAATTCCAAAGTAAACATCACGTCCATTAAGGTGAGAAGCCACTTGAAAGAGATTGATGAATGAAAATAAAAACAAGGTATGAATGGAACAAATAAGTGGTAAGGATTACCCAATCACAAACCAAATATCTGCGGGAAGAAGTGCTAGAGCTACTTGAATCCCACCTATAAACTCCGAAACTTTCGGTTATGCAATCAGGTGTTGGGGATACGAGGAAGCAATATATCTCACCCAAACTAACAATCCCTACATCCATTTGTATCCATCCGTCAACTCATAACCAAGAAACCTTGAAATCGTGTACCTCAACCTTCAAAAAGCATCCGTTATCGAGTCATGGCAATACTCCCGTCGCACCTCGATCTTTGGGTTATCGGGTTATCTCACCAACAAGCTGCATAAAAGAGATTTTCGATGTCGTCGTACTAAACTCAGGTATTCGAACTGCAGCGATAAAATTATGGCGACAACACCTCGAGCTCAACTCCTCGGGACACTTCCACTAAACCCTGACGGGAGGCACCAAGACAATGTTCTCATCATAAAACCATCGGAGCGATTCCAAGATACCAGCGTGATCCTAAATTTTTTAGTGAAATTTGAGGAGAGGAAAGTCAAAACTTCTCGTCGGGAGACCTCACGAGGCGGCGAAGGGGTGAGGAGTAAAAAAATTCTAACTCTCCGATATATATAATCCTAAATGACTCAAAACATTTTTCTAGACACAACTCGGCGCTAAAAGCGATCAAGCGGTGGGGCTCCTATGGTCGGAAGGCTCGATTACCAACTTATAGCGCCCTCGATGCGGCTATATCTCCCGTGTCGAAGCACGACTTAGAGGCATAACCGCATTGAAAGCAATCTCGCATAAGTGAGGTAATCTTCACACAAGCCCATGTAATTCATAAGGAAAGAGATACATAGTTGGCTTACGATCGCCACTTCACACAATACATAAATAAACATCCATCATTCAGTTTACACTCAAGGTCCAGCTACGGAACCAAAATAAAAGACTACCCCAAAAGCAACACAGATCCCGATCGTCCCAAGCTGAGACTCCGCTCTTGATAAATGCGGAAATGAAACATAGTAACGACCAAGGGCCTCATCAAATTCCAGTTCAGCTCAGTTGCGCCCTCCGCGCTGGTATCATCGGTATCTGCATCTGTTTTGGTAGAATCTGTGAGTCACGGGGACTCGGCAATCTCACACCCGCGAGATCAAGACTATTTAAGCAAGGAAGGCTGGTGTAATGAGGTGGAGCTGCGACAAGCGACTAGCATATATGGTGGCTACGATCGCAAAAGAGAGCGAGAAGAGAAGCAAAACACGGTCGTGAAGCTAGTAGCGATCAAGAAGTGATCTGAAACTACTTCGTCAATTATAACTCCAACACCGTGTTCACTTCCGGACTCCGCCGAGAAGGACCATCACGATTACACACTTGATTGATGTATTTTAATTAAGGTCAACCGGGTTTTCTACAACCGGACATTAACAAATTCCCATCTGCCTCATAACGCAGACACGGCTTTGAAAGATAATGCCATGCGGGGTGTCCCAACAGCCCATCACAAGCTCTCACGGTCAGCGAAGGAATAAACCTTCTCCGGGAAGACCCGATCGATCTCGGAATCTTGTTAGCATGACATTTCGACAATGGTAAAACAAGACCAGCAAAGCCTCCCGAATGTGCCGACAAATCCCGATAGGAGCTGCACATATCTCGTTCTCGGGGCACCTTTGGATGAAGCGATGCGTCTGCAACCGAGGATACCCCAAGTTGCCTCGGGCGGCACCGCAAGTGGCTCTAGTTTGGACCAACACTCAAAGGAGCATTGGCCCGAGGGGTTAAATAAAGATGACCCTTGGGCTCGTGAAAACCAAGGGAAAAAAGGCTTAGGTGGCAAATGGTAAAACCAAGGTTGGGCCTTCTTTGGAGGAGTTTATTCAAAGCAAACATCACGGGGTCCCATAAATCACCCAACCAGCGTAAGGAGCATAAAATCAAGGAACATAACACGGTATGACGGAAACTAGGGCGGCAAGAGTGGAACAAGTCACCAGGCATAAGGCCGAGCCTTCCACCCTTTAGCAAGTATATAAGGTGCATTAATTAAAAACAATAGATATTGTGATATCCCAAAATATCCGTGTTCCAACAAGGAACAAACTTCATCTTCACCTGCAACTATCACCGCTATAAGAGGGGCTGAGCCAAGAGGTAACATAGCCAATCAACGGTTTGCTAGGACATGGGTGGTTAGGGGTTTGACATGGCAATATGGGTGGCATGATATAGCAATTGGTAGGTATCGCAGCATAGGCAAAGCAAAAGAGCGAGCATCTAGCAAGCAAAGATAGAAGTGATTTCGAAGGTATGGTCATCTTGCCTGCAAGGTTCTCAGAGTTGTCGAAGGCTTGATCCTCGAAGGCGTTCTCAACAGGTTCCACATTCACGTACTCGTCTCCCGGCTCTACCCAAAGCAAGAACACAAGCAACGGAATCACAATCAAACAAGGAACAATGCACAAGCAATATGATGCAAAACATGACATGCGATGCGAGATGTGATATGCAATGCATATGTGTGCTCTAGAAGGAAAATGATGAACCGGGCATCAACTTGGCAAATCAAGTATGCCGCTGGAAAGATGAGATGATTTCGGTTGAAATCGATATAAAGATCATCGGAATAGGATGCACGGTTCGCAAATGGCAAGCAAAACAATAATGGCACAAATCTTCGTTTAACAGCACGATGCTACTTAGCATGCAACAAGAAACTATGCTACAGCACCCCAACATGCAAACAAAGCATATGACAGTGATCTACAGGAGATGCTTAACAAAAGAGGAGCACTGAGCTACGGCTAAATCACATCATAACAGGTTCAAATAAGCATGGTGAAAGTGCAAAAAATATCAGGTTCACTGACTTAGTGAAAATACTAGTGTGCCAGAAATTAACATCAGGAAGGCATGTTTAGAGCAAGCAAACAACAAGCTACAGGAACTTATAATAGCAAAACAAGGCATGACATGATTCTACTCAAAGCATAGATCAAAAGTCCCTTACTGACCATAAGCCAAAAAGGACCATAAGAAATGATGGCACCCATGTAAACATAGCAAGTTTTATTAACAGTTCCAGACTTGGTGAAATTTCAAAACATGGCAAAAACAGATTCAACATGGCATCTTTACAAGCTTGATTAACTCACTACCAGGCATATCATGGCACGGAACAAGTACTAGCATGAAGTAGGCATGAAAATGAAGCTATCCTTGTGCAAAACAACCTCATAGCATGCTTGAAATAAAACACACAAAAATGACAAGACAACATCATGATATAAAATGACATGTTCATGAACTTGCTCAAATGCAGAAACTAATGCCACCACTGGATTGGTGGGATTTTTCTACCCCAAAAACATATATAATATGTTAGGGTTGCTGTAGAAAAATATTCACAAGTGCATTAGGTTAAAACCTGCCTAAAATGGGAATTGACAGAAACCTTACTGACCATAAGCCAAAAAGGACCATAAGAAATGATGGCACCCATGTAAACATAGCAAGTTTTATTAACAGTTCCAGACTTGGTGAAATTTCAGGACATGGCAAAAACAGATTCAACATGGCATCTTTACAAGCTTGATTAACTCACTACCAGGCATATCATGGCATGGAACAAGTACTAGCATGAAGTAGGCATGAAAATGAAGCTATCCTTGTGCAAAACAACCTCATAGCATGCTTGAAATAAAACACACAAAATGACAAGACAACATCATGATATAAAATGACATGTTCATGAACTTGCTCAAATCAGAAACTAATGCCACCTTTGGATTGGTGGGATTTTCTACCCAAAAACATATATAATATGTTAGGGTTCTTTGTGAAAAATATTCACAAGTGCATTAGGTTAAAACCTGCCTAAAATGGGAATTGACAGAAACCTTACTGACCATAAGCCAAAAAGGACCATAAGAAATGATGGCACCCATGTAAACATAGCAAGTTTTATTAACAGTTCCAGACTTGGTGAAATTTCAGGACATGGCAAAAACAGATTCAACATGGCATCTTTACAAGCTTGATTAACTCACTACCAGGCATATCATGGCATGGAACAAGTACTAGCATGAAGTAGGCATGAAAATGAAGCTATCCTTGTGCAAAACAACCTCATAGCATGCTTGAAATAAAACACACAAAAATGACAAGACAACATCATGATATAAAATGACATGTTCATGAACTTGCTCAAATGCAGAAACTAATGCCACCACTGGATTGGTGGGATTTTTCTACCCCAAAAACATATATAATATGTTAGGGTTGCTGTAGAAAAATATTCACAAGTGCATTAAGTTAAAACTGCCTAAAATGGGAATTGACAGAAATGGCACTTTCCATAAGTGGAAACGTCCTTGCCCGAAATGGAAAGGTTCTACATGCCAGAAATGGAACATTCGCAGGAACAGGAATAAAACACTTAATAAAAATAAAAATAAACAAATAAAATAAATAAATAAAACAGACAGGTTAGGAGAGTATGACAGGTGGGGCCACCTGTCAAGCGCCTGATCTGAAATGGGATTAAAAGGGGATTAATATGCGCGCATGGGATCGAACCGGGTCTCCCGGTGTGGCTCTGCTGCTGCAGCCACTGGGCTAGGCGGGCGCTGCTGATAGGGAAGGGCTTCGGCCCCTTTTAGATATGCACCAGTCGTGCGACTCTGCTGCAAGCAGAGAGGACGGCAGCGGCGCCCGGCGAAGCAGCGGCAACCCGGTGAACCTGAGGCCTCCGTGGCCGTGCGGAAGGAGAAAAAAGCAGCGCAACTTCGAGGAAGCGAGGCGCTTTCGAGCTCGGCGATTGCTCGACTTCGGGGCCATAAGCGTCCATGGCAGCGTGAGAGGACTCAGCTGGAGCTGCGGGAGGCTTGCGAGAGTCTTGTGGCGTGCGAAGTGCTCGGCGTGCTCTGAGGAGCACGAAGAGGGGAACCGGGGCGGGTCACATAAAACACGCTGGGGTTGCCACCTTTGCACCAACAAATTCAGATCGCCGAACCTGCGGCGCGGGAAGACCTGGATCGAGGCGCGCCCTCGGTTGCCTAAATGCGAGGGAAAAGGATGGGAGAGGAGGTCGTTACCCAGCTCACCAAGGACACGGAGTAGTCGGCGGAGGCGAGCTGCGGCGACGGTGGAGCTCAGAATCGTGGCGCATTTTCTAACGAGAGGTAGGAGGAAGTAGGGGCGTCGATGAACTTCGTTGTCGAGCCTGATGGTCGGCGTCGTGGAAGTGGACGGCGGCGAGGAAGAAGATGGACCTGAACTGCGGGGTTGGAGTGGTGGAGAAACACGCCGGCGACGAGGCGCGCTCCAGTGTGCTCGGGGCCAGGCGAGCGGCAGATCTGGTGGCTAAACTCACAGAAGCGGCGGCGGACGAGGGAAACCCTAGGCAGCCGCGAGGACACGGGAGGCTGGGGCTTAAAAGGGCTAGGGCGAGCGGACGAGCTCACGAGCGCTCGTGCTTGCGGTCCCCATGGCGACGGCGAGAGGAGAGGGAAAAGGTGGGTGCGGGAAACAGGGGAGGCGCTGACGAGCGGGAAACAGGGGAGGCACTATATGATGAGGATGAATGCAAAATGACAAGAAGCACAAATGCAATATGGCTAAAAGGAATATGACAATGAAAAGAATAAAACCACACCACAAAACAAGATGACCGAAATGTTACATCTGGGGTGTTACAGTTGATGACCGACACGTAAACGAACCCCAGGCTTCGTTAATCCTGGACATCACTCCGGGACCGCAAGACAGTGAGTAATAGTCCACGGAACGGGCCAGAATCGGCCAAAACAGTGAGTGTTGATGACCGAGACGTAAACGCAGCTCGAGGTTCGTTAATTATGGAAATCACTCTAGGACCCGAAAACAGTGAGTAATAGTCCTCGAAACGGGCCAGAATTAGCCCAAACTGCGATTGTTGATGAACGACACGTAAGCGCACCTTGGGGTTTGACAACCATGGAAATCGCTTCGGGACCCCAAAATGGTGAGTAATAGTCCAAGAAACGGGACAGAATTGTCACAAACTGCGAGTCTTGACAACCAATACATAAGCACACCTTGGGGTTCGACAACCTTGAAAATCGTTTGGGGACCACAAAATGGTGTGTAATAGTCCATGAAACGGGCCAGAATCGACAAAAAACTGTGAGTGTTGATGACCGACACGCAAACGCACCTCGGGGTTCGTCAATCGTGGAATGGACTCCGGGACGCCAAAACAGTAAGTAATATTCCAAGAAACGGGCCAGAATCGCCAAAACTGCGAGTGTTGATGACCAACACATAAGCAGAAATCGGGGTTCGACAACCTTGGAAATTGTTTTGGGACCACAAAACGGTGAGTAATAGTCCACGAAACAGGTCAGAATCGATAAAAACCGTGAGTGTTGATGGCCGAGATGTAGCGCACCGGGTTAGTTAATCGAAATCACTCGAGGACCCCAAAACAATGAGTAATAGTCAAGAAAGGGCGAGAATCAATAGCAGCGATTGTTGATGACCGACACGTAAGCGCACCTTGGAGTTTGACAACAATGGATCTCACTTCGGGGCCCCAAAACGGTGAGTAATAGTCCAAGAAACAGGCCAGAATTGGCCCAAACTGCGAGTCTTGACGACCAATACATAAGCACGCCCTGGGTTCAACAACCTTGGAAATTGTTTTGGGACCACAAAATTGTGAGTAATAGTCCATGAAACGGGCCAGAATCGACAAAAAACCGTGAGTGTTGATGACCGACACGTAAACGCACCCCAGGGTTCGTCAATCGTGGAAATCACTCCGGGACCCCAAAACAGTGAGTAATTGTCCAAGAAACGGGCCAGAATCGGTCAAAACTATGAGTGTTGATGACCGACACTTAAGCGCACCTCGGGATTCAACAACTATGGAAATTGCTTTGGGACCTCAAAACGGTGAGTAATTGTCCATGAAACGGGTCAGAATTGACCAAAACTGTGAGTGTTGACGACAGACATGTAAACGCACCCCGGGGATCGTCAATCGCCTAAATCGCTTCGGGACCCCAAAAGGCTGAGTAATAATGTACGAAACATACCAGAATCGGCCAAAATTGTGAGTGCTTGACGACCGACACGTAAACGCACCCCGGGGTTCGTCAATCGTGGAAATCACTTCAGGACCCCAAAACTGAGTAATAGTCCAAGAATCGGCCCAAACTCCGAGTCTTGACTACCAACATCTAAGCACACATTGGGGTTCGACAACCATGGAAATCGCTTTGGGACCACAAAACGGTGAGTAATATTCCATGAAACGGGTCAGAATCAACAAAAACTGCAAGTGTTGATGACCGACACGTAAACGAACCCAGGGGTTCGTTTATCATGGATTTCACTCCGGGACCCAAAGCAGTGCCTATTAGTCCACGAAACGGGCCAGAATCGGCAAAACTGTGAGTGTTGATGACCGACATGTAAACGCAACCCGGGCTTCGTTAATCCTGGAAATCACTCCGGGACCCCAAGACAGTGAGTAATAGTCCATGGAACGGGCCAGAATCGACCAAAACAGTGAGTGTTGATAACCGAGACGTAAACGCACCTCGGGGTTCGTTAAGCATGGAAATCACTCTAGGACCCGAAAATAGTGAGTAATAGTCCTCGAAACGGGCCAGAATCAGCCCAAACTGTGATTGTTGATGACCGACACGTAAGCGCACCTTGGGGTTTGACAACCATGGAAATCGCTTTGGGACCCCAAAATGGTGAGTAATAGTCCAAGAAACGTGCCAGAATTGTCACAAATTTCGAGTCTTGACGACCAATACATAAGCACACCTTGGGGTTCGACAACCTTGGAAATCGTTTGGGGACCACAAAACGGTGTGTAATAGTCCATGAAACGGGCCAGAATCGACAAAAAACTGTGAGTGTTGATGACCGACACGCAAACGCACCTCGGGGTTCGTCAATCGTGGAATGCACTTCGGGATGCCAAAACAATGAGTAATAGTCCATGAAACGGGCCAGAATCGGCCCAATGACGATTGTTGATGACCGACACGTAAGCACACCTTGGAGTTTGACATCCATGGATCTCGCTTCGGGCCCCAAAACGGTGAGTAATAGTCCAAGAAACAGGCCAGAATTGGCCCAAATTGCGAGTCTTGATGACCAATACATAAGCACGCCTTGGGTTCGGCTACCTTGGAAATCGTTTTGGGACCACAAAACGGTGAATAATAGTCCATGAAACGGGCCAGAATCGGCCAAAACTACGAGTGTTGACGACCAACACATAAGCACACATTGGGGTTCGACAACCTTGGAAGTTGTTTTGGGACCACAAAACGGTGAGTAATAGTCCACGAAACAGGTCAGAATCGATAAAAACCGTGAGTGTTGATGACCGACATGTAAACGTACCCCGGGTTCATTAATCGAGGAAATCACTCCGGGACCCCAAAACAGTGAGTAATAGTCCAAGAAACGGGCCAGAATTGGCCCAAACTGCGAGTGTTGATGACCGACACTAAAGCGCACCTCGGAATTCAACAACTATGGAAATTGCTTCGGGACCCCAAAACAGTGAGTAATTGTCCATGAAACGGGTCAGAATTGACCAAAACTGTGAGTGTTGATGACAGACACGTAAACGCACCCCGGGGATCGTCAATCGCCTAAATCGCTCTGGGACCCCAAAAGGCTGAGTAATAATGTACGAAATAGACTAGAATCGGCCATAATTGTGAGTGTTTGACGACCGACACGTAAACGCACCCAGGGGTTCATCAATCGTGGAAATGACTTCAGGACCCCAAAACTGAGTAATAGTCCAAGAATCGGCCCAAACTGTGAGTCTTGACTACCAACATCTAAGCACATATTGGGGTTCGACAACCATGGAAATCGCTTTGGGACCACAAAACGGGGAGTAATATTCCACGAAATGGGTCAGAATCAACAAAAACTGCAAGTGTTGATGACCGACACGTAAACGAACGCCGGGCTTCGTTAATCCTGGAAATCACTCCGGGACCCCAAGACAGTGAGTAATAGTCGACGGAACGGGCCAGAATCGGCCAAAACAGTGAGTGTTGATGACCGAGACGTAAACGCACCTCGATGTTCGTTAATTATGGAAATCACTCTAGGACCCGAAAACAGTGAGTAATAGTCCTCGAAACGGGCCAGAATTAGCAAAAAACTGCGATTGTTGATGACCGACACATAAGCGCACCTTGGGGTTTGACAACCATGGAAATTTGCTTCGGGACCCCAAAATGGTGAGTAATAGTCCAAGAAACGGGCCAGAATTGTCACAAACTGCGAGTCTTGACAACCAATACATAAGCACACCTTGGGGTTCGACAACCTTGAAAATCGTTTGGGGACCACAAAATGGTGTGTAATAGTCCACGAAACGGGCCTGAATCGACAAAAAACTGTGAGTGTTGATGACCGACACGCAAACGCACCTCGGGGTTCGTCAATCGTGGAATGCACTTCGGGACGCCAAAACAGTGAGTAATATTCTAAGAAAGGGGCCAGAATCGGCCAAAACTGCGAGTGTTGACGACCAACACATAAGCACACATTGGGGTTCGACAACCTTGGAAATTGTTTTGAGACCACAAAACGGTGAGTAATAGTCCACGAAACAGGTCAGAATCGATAAAAACCGTGAGTGTTGATGACCGACATGTAAACGCACCCCGGGTTCATTAATCGAGGAAATCACTCCGAGACCCCAAAACAGTGAGTAATAGTCCAAGAACGGGCCAAAATTAGCCCAACGACGATTGTTGATGACCGACACGTAAGCGCACCTTGGAGTTTGACAACCATGGATCTCATTTCGGGGCCACAAAACGGTGAGTAATAGTCCAAGAAACGGGCCAGAATTTGCCCAAACTGCGAGTCTTGACGACCAATACATAAGCACGCCTTGGGTTCGACAACCTTGGAAATTGTTTTGGGACCACAAAATTGTGAGTAATAGTCCATGAAACGGGCCAGAATCGACAAAAAACCGTGAGTGTTGATGACCGACACGTAAATGCACCCGAGGGTTAAATCGATCGTGGAAATCACTCGGGACCCCAAAACAGTGAGTAATTGTCCAAGAAACGGGCCAGAATCGGTCAAAACTGTGAGTGTTGATGATCGACACTTAAGCGCACCTCGGGATTCAACAACTATGGTAATTGCTTCGGGACCTCAAAACGGTGCGTAATTGTCCATGAAACGGGTCAGAATTGACCAAAACTGTGAGTGTTGACGACAGACATGTAAACGCACCGGGGATCATCAATCGCCTAAATCGCCGGGACCCCAAAGGCTGAGTAATAATGTCTGAAACATACAGAATCGGCCAAAATTGTGAGTGTTTGACGACCGACACGTAAACGCACCCCGGGGTTCGTCAATCGTGGAAATCACTTCAGGACCCCAAAACTGAGTAATAGTCCAAGAATCGGCCCAAACTGCGAGTCTTGACTACCAACATCTAAGCACACATTGGGGTTCGACAACCATGGAAATCACTTTGGGACCACAAAACGGTGAGTAATATTCCATGAAACGGGTCAAAATCAACAAAAACTGCAAGTGTTGATGACCGACACGTAAACGAACCCAGGGGTTCGTTTATCATGGATTTCACTCCGGGACCCAAAGCAGTGCCTATTAGTCCACGAAACGGGCCAGAATCGGCAAAAACTGTGAGTGTTGATGACCGACATGTAAACGCACCCCGGGCTTCGTTAATCCTGGAAATCACTCCGGGACCCCAAGACAGTGAGTAATAGTCCATGGAACAGGCCAGAATCGGCCAAAACAATGAGTGTTGATAACCGAGACGTAAACGCACCTCGGGGTTCGTTAATCATGGAAATCACTCTAGGACCCGAAAATAGTGAGTAATAGTCCTCGAAACGGGCCAGAATCATCCCAAACTGTGATTGTTGATGACCGACACATAAGCGCACCTTCGGGTTTGACAACCATGGAAATCGCTTTGGGACCCCAAAATGGTGAGTAATAGTCCAAGAAACAGGCCAGAATTGTCACAAACTGCGAGTCTTGACGACCAATACATAAGCACACCTTGGGGTTCGACAACCTTGGAAATCGTTTGGGGACCACAAAACGGTGTGTAATAGTCCATGAAATGGGCCAGAATCGACAAAAAACTGTGAGTGTTGATGACTGACACGCAAACGCACCTCGGGGTTCGTCAATCGTGGAATGCACTTCGGGATGCCAAAACAGTGAGTAATAGTCCAAGAAACGGGCCAGAATCGGCCCAATGACGATTGTTGATGACCGACACGTAAGCACACCTTGGAGTTTGACATCCATGGATCTCGCTTCGGGACCCCAAAACGGTGAGTAATAGTCCAAGAAACAAGCCAGAATTGGCCCAAACTGCGAGTCTTGACGACCAATACATAAGCACGCCTTGGGTTCGACAACCTTGGAAATCGTTTTGGGACCACAAAACGGTGAGTAATAGTCCATGAAACGGGCCAGAATCGACAAAAATAGTGAGTGTTGATGACCGACACGTAAACGCACCCCAGGGTTCATCAATCGCGCAAATCACTCCGGGACCCAAAACATTGAGTAATTGTCCAAGAAACGGGCCAGAATCGGCCAAAAGTGCGGGTGTTGATGACCGACACTTAAGCGCACCTCGGAATTCAACAACTATGGAAATTGCTTTGGGACCCCAAAACAGTGAGTAATTGTCCATGAAACGGGTCAGAATTGACCAAAACAATGAGTGTTGACGACACACACGTAAATGCACCCCGGGGATCGTCAATCGCCTAAATCGCTCTGGGACCCCAAAAGGCTGAGTAATGATGTACGAAACAGACTAGAATCGGCCAAAATTGTGAGTGTTTGATGACCGACACGTAAACGCACCCCGGGGTTCGTCAATCGTGGAAATCACTTCAGGACCCCAAAACTGAGTAATAGTCCAAGAATCGGCCCAAACTGTGAGTCTTGACTACCAACATCTAAGCACACATTGGGGTTCGACAACCATGGAAATCGCTTTGGGACCACAAAACGGGGAGTAATATTTAACGAAATGGGTCAGAATCAACAAAAACTGCAAGTGTTGATGACCGACACGTAAACGAACCCCGGGCTTCGTTAATCCTGGAAATCACTCCGGGACCCCAAGACAGTGAGTAATAGTCCACGGAACGGGCCAGAATCGGCCAAAACAGTGAGTGTTGATGACCGAGACGTAAACACACCACGAGGTTCGTTAATTATGGAAATCACTCTAGGACCCGAAAACAGTGAGTAATAGTCCTCGAAATGGGCCAGAATTAGCCCAAACTGCGATTGTTGATGACCGACACGTAAGCGCACCTTGGGGTTTGACAACCATGGAAATCGCTTCGGGACCCCAAAATGGTGAGTAATAGTCCAAGAAACGGACCAGAATTGTCACAAACTACGAGTCTTGACAACCAATACATAAGCACACCTTGGGGTTCGACAACCTTGAAAATCGTTTGGGGACCACAAAATGGTGTGTAATAGTCCACGAAATGGGCCAGAATCGACAAAAAACCGTGAGTGTTGATGAACGACACGCAAACGCACCTCGGGGTTCGTCAATCATGGAATGCACTTCGGGATTGCAAAACAGTGAGTAATATTCCAAGAAACAGGCCAGAATCGGCAAAAACTGCGAGTGTTGATGACCAACACATAAGCACACATAGGGGTTCGACAACCTTGGAAATTGTTTTGGGACCAAAAAACGGTGAGTAATAGTCCACGAAACAGGTCAGAATCGATAAAAACTGTGAGTGTTGATGACCAACATGTAAACGCACCCCGGGTTCATTAATCGAGGAAATCACTCCGGGACCCCAAAACAGTGAGTAATAGTCAAAAGCGGGCCAGAATTATATGACGATTGTTGATGGCCCGACACGTAAGCGCACCTTGGAGTTTGACAACCATGGATCTCATTTCGGGGCCCCAAAACGGTGAGTAATAGTCCAAGAAACGGGCCAGAATTGGCCCAAACTGCGAGTCTTGACGACCAATACATAAGCACGCCTTGGGTTCGGCAACCTTGGAAATTGTATTGGGACCACAAAATTGTGAGTAATAGTCCATGAAACGGGCCAGAATCGACAAAAACCGTGAGTGTTGATGACCGACACGTAAACGCACCCCAAGGTTCGTCAATCATGGAAATCACTCCGGGACCCCAAAACAGTGAGTAATTGTCCAAGAAACGGGCCAGAATCGGTCAAAACTGTGAGTGTTGATGACCGACACTTAAGCGCACCTCGGGATTCAACAACTATGGGAATTGCTTCGGGACCACAAAACGGTGAGTAATAGTCCATGAAATGGGCCAGAATTGACCAAAACTGTGAGTGTTGACGACAGACACGTAAACGCACCCCTGGGATCGTCAATCGCCGAATTTGCTCTGGGACCCTAAAAGTCTGAGTAATAATGTACGAAACAGACTAGAATCGGCCAAAATTGTGAGCGTTTGATGACCGACACATAAACGCACCCGGGTTCGTCAATCGTGGAAATCACTTCAGGACCCCAAAACTGAGTAATAGTCCAAGAATCGGCCCAAATTGTGAGTCTTGACTACCAACATCTAAGAACACATGGGGGTTCGACAAACATGGAAATCGCTTTGGGACAACAAAACGGTGAGTA
Organism: Aegilops speltoides; assembly: GCA_021437245.1. Lineage (NCBI taxonomy): Eukaryota > Viridiplantae > Streptophyta > Magnoliopsida > Poales > Poaceae > Aegilops > Aegilops speltoides. Next base: position 17,194,345 of record CM038144.1, read on the forward strand.
ATATTCCACGAAACGGGTCAGAATCAACAAAAACTGCAAGTGTTGATGACCGACATGTAAACAAACCCAGGGGTTCGTTTAACATGGATATCACTCTGGGACCCAAAGCAGTGAGTATTAGTCCATGAAACGGGCCAGAATCGGCAAAAACTGTGAGTGTTGATGACCGATATGTAAACGCACCCCGGGCTTCGTTAATCCTGGAAATCACTCCGGACCCCAAGACAGTGAGTAATAGTCCACGGAACAGGCCAGAATCGGCAAAACTGTGAGTGTTGATGACCGAGACGTAAACGCACCTCGGTGTTCGCTAATCATGGAAATCACTCTAGGACCCGAAAACAGTGAGTAATAGTCCTCGAAACGGGCCAGAATCAGCCCAAACTGCGATTGTTAATGACCGAAATGTAAGCGCACCTTGGGGATTGACAACCATGAAAATTGCTTCGGGAGCCCAAAATAGTGAGTAATAGTCCAAGAAACGGGCCAGAATTGTCACAAACTACGAGTCTTGACGACCAATCCATAAGCACACCTTTGGGTTCGACAACCTTGGAAATCGTTTGGGGACCACAAAAAGGTGTGTAATAGTCCACAAAACGGGCCAGAATCGACAAAAACTGTGAGTGTTGATGACCGACACGCAAACGCACCTCGGGGTTCGTCAATCGTGGAATTCACTTCGGGACCCCAAAATAGTGAGTAATAGTCCAAGAAACGGGCCAGAATCGGCCAAAACTGCGAGTGTTGATGACCAACACATAAGCACACATTGGGGTTCGACAACCTTGGAAATTGTTTTGGGACCACAAAACGGTGAGTAATAGTCCACGAAACAGGTCAGAATTGATAAAAACCATGAGTGTTGATGACCGACATGTAAACGCACCCCGGGTTCGTTAATCGAGGAAATCACTCTGGGACCACAAAACAGTGAGTAATAGTCAAAAGCAGGCGAGAATCATTGCGACGATTGTTGATGACCGACACATAAGCGCACCTTGGAGTTTGACAACCATGGATCTCACTTTGGGGCCCCGAAACGGTGAGTAATAGTCCAAGAAACGGGCCAGAATTGGCCCAAACTGCGAGTCTTGATGACCAATACATAAGCACGCCTTTGGTTCGACAACCTTGGAAATCGTTTTGGGACCACAAAACGGTGACTAATAGTCCATGAAACGGGCCAGAATCGACAAAAACAGTGAGTGTTGATGACCGTCACATAAATACACCCAGGGTTCATCAATCATGGAAATCACTCCGGGACCACAAAACAGTGAGTAATTGTCCAAGAAACAGGCCAAAATCGGTCAAAACTGCGAGTGTTGATGACCGACACTTAAGCGCACCTCGGGATTCAACAACTATGCAAATTGCTTCGGGACCCCAAAACGGTGAGTAATTGTCCATGAAACGGGTCAGAATTAACCAAAACTATGAGTGTTGACGAAAGACATGTAAACGCACCCCGGGGATCGTCAATCCCCTTGTCGGGGGTTGGGTGCGACATATGCCAAAGAATGGCTTATCATGGTGGGGGCGAGTAGGACGTCGCGGTGCACAGAAGCAGGATGAGGCGAACATGCCTTGGCGGATCTTACCCGGCTTGGGGCTCTCAGGAGATAACACCCTACTCTGCTGCTGCAGGGGTCTTCGCATGATCACTAAGGCAAAGTGAATACAAGCTTGCTCCTAGAGCTGTTTCTGGAGGTAGGAGAGGGCAAGGCTAGCTCCCTCCTTCCTATGTGTTCTGTCTAATGCTAATGGATGCGAACCCTTTGCATGGGTGACCTGGGGGGTTTATATAGGCCTACCCCCTAGGGTTACAATGGTAAATCCGGCTGGGCGTGGGTCCCAGCCGTCTGTCTCTTAGGTGCCGTCTTCTCCGCCGACTCACAGGGCCCGCCGTTGGTGGGTCCCGCCCGGCTAACATGGTGCAGGCGTCAGCCCGTGTCCGCCGTGGGCGAGTCCTGCCGGCTGCAGATTACTGTAGTCGTGCTTCTAATGACGCGGGCTTGGTTAGTGGGTCATGGCAACAGTGCCGCCGCCTGGCGGGCGATCACTGTGGCCATTCCTCGGTCACATCTTGGTTAATGGTGTGTGGGGCCCGTAGGAGGGCCGGCCGACTCCAGGGGGCCGACTCCCAACGGGTCCGACTCTCGGCGCTCCCGCCGTCTTCAATACTCTCGCTGACTAGTAGGTCCCGCCGTCTCTGGGCCGTACAGACAAGGCGTCATGGGCACAGGGCCCCGCCCCAAGGGCTGATGTTAGGGCTGGCATGGTGCACTGTGGCCATGCCCGCCTTTAATTATTGTGGTGATTGGAAGTCGCGGGCCGACTTCCCACAGTCGGCTTCATCGGAGTCTCTTCTGGGACTCGGCTTCAATGGGAGTCGCCTCTGGGACTCGGCCATCTTGGAGTCGCCTCCTGGACTCGGCTTGAATGGGAGTCGCCTCTGGGACTCGGCCATCTTGGAGTCGCCGTAGATACTTGAGGCATGATCTGCCCGATGTCTTGAAAGGTTCTGGGACTCGGGTTAGCCTACCTGTGGCCCATTACTCCGACAGTAGTCCCCGAAGCTGGTGAGGCTCCGAGGGTGATACGCCGTGCACCTCAGCAGCTTCATTCTTCAGATGGGGGAAAACAAGCTTTGATGGCCGCCTTCCTCCAGGCCGGTTGGCTGGAGTCGGATTCTCTGAGGGCCGTCATGCTCAAGCCGACTGGCTGGAGTCGGATTCGCCGAGGGCCGTCTCGCCCCTTGAGGTGTTTCGAACGTCGTGGCGGGAACCAGGCGGCGTGCCTGATACACTTCCATGATGCGCCCGCCGCGGCCTCGTCATGTGGCGCCACGTGGCGAGGACGGTCTGCCTTACCTGTGACGGACTGGCTGTCAGGTGGGGCCCGCCAATACCGCACCTCGGCACGTGAACGGATCTGCTGCGGCCGGGCGGGCGGTTGGGTTCCCCACGTTGTTTCTGCGCGTAGTAACTTCGTGGGTTTAATCGTGGGGGGCGTGGGGGCTCACGCGCAGTTAATCCCCACGCCGCCCCATCGGGTTCTCAGCCTTTGAGACTATAAATAGGTGGGGGAAGCGGGACGACGAAGCGCGCGCTCATTCTTCCTTGCTTCCCCCACTTCCTCCTTCCTCTCCTTCTTCTTGCCTTCGCCGCACCACGCCGCACCGCTCTGCAGCGATGAGCTCTTCCTCCGCCGCGGCTTCTGCTGTCCGCTCCGGCGCGTGGGATGGTTCCCGGGTGGATGACGACGCAATCGAGCACCTCCGCGGGGCGCACGGCTCCCAGTGCGCACCAGTCTTGACCCGTGCCGACACTGAGGGGAGATAACGCCGGCACGGAGGAAAGCGGCGGGTCATATTCGCTCGCACCTCATGCGCGGCATGGGCCTGCCGTGGCGGGTCATATTCGCTCGCACCTCATCGTGGCATGGGCCTGCGGCGTCGCGGCTTCCTCCGCTCGTTCTTGGAGTTCAGCGGACTCGGCCGCACCCTCACCCGAACACGGTGGTGCTGCTGGCCGCCTTTGCCACCCTGTGCGAGGGTTTTCTCAGCGTTCTCCCCACCCTCGAGCTATGGGGAGAATTCTTCCAATAGAAGCTCGGCACGCACGTCTCTGGCATACCGGCCCAATACGGCGCCTTCGTCGCCATGCGCAGGTCAACCGCCGACAACCCCTTCCCCTCCATCACACTGATCAAGTCGGTGAAGATGTGGCAACATTCGTACTTCTACGTGAAGAACGTTGCCACGGAAGGCGACTGGGTCAACCTGCCGCACTATGAAGCTGGCGCGCCGGCTGGGAGGCTTCAGCTGGTCAATCGGGCCAAGGCATTTGTCTCCTGCCCGGCACCGCAGCTGTCGCCCGACTCGAGTCTTGTGCCTGATCGGAAGGCCTGTTCGGGGCTGACTTGCTGGCCGCCTTGGTGGCGCCGAGTCCTCCCACTCCTGAGCCGACCTCATCGATCTGTCGGATGAGCGACCGCCGAGACCCGAGCAGATGAGCACACAGGAGATGCTCCGCGGAGGTGGCAAACATGGTGAACCACATCATGAACTGCGAGCTCGCGGAAGACTGGAAGTTCGGCAAGGAGCCGTACTCGCGTGCCAACCCTCCGCCTGTGGTAAGTAGAATCTTTTGTTTTCTATTTTTTCTTTATAGCCAAATCCGACTTCTGATCTCCTTGGTTCTCTGGTGAGAACCCCTCATCAGACTGGCCCGGCGCCACGGGCCGCCCAGAAGTCGCTCCAGACCGTGCGGAGGCGACGCCAGCGACCCGACTTGGGGGCGGCGGTGATGGAGGCCGATGCCGAAGGCGGGGGAGGAGGAGCGGAAGGCGGCCTCCGGCCCTCGGCGACCTTCGCCGACTGGCCAAAGGACGAGGCCGAAGGCGAGGTCATCCCGCGCCGCCAACCGAAAGCCGGCCATCCAGGCGCGAGTTCCTCCGCCGGCTTGGCCGGTCAAGTCGGCGCGAAGAAGCGCCGGGCCGCGCCGAGTTCGCTCGGCGGTTGGCCGAAAAAGTTCAAGGGCGCGGCCGTCGCGTCCAAGCGGGAGGAGGCGATCGCGAAGGCCAACCGCTTCCGCAAGGAAGTGAAGAAGCCGCCACTGGTCTCTGCGTAAGTGATGACTATCGTTTGTTCTTGTTTCCTTGGACGGATCTTTTCCGAGTCTTTTTCATTCTGTTTTCTACTTCAGGGCCCCTCTTTCTCTTGAGAGGGTCGCCGTCCCCTCTGTCATGGGGTTGGCCGAGACGTCTGCCAACACTCGACGGATTGACCCCGCCGCCGACCTCCTGGAGGCGACGGAGCACAACGTGCGGGAGAAGCGCGACGAGGAGGAGGCCGACCGTCTGGAGAAGGCGGAGGCCGAGAAAGCGGTGGCCTCCGCCCAGAAGAAGCTGGAGGAGGCCGAAGCCGCCGCCGCAGCAAAACGGCGGGCGGAGGAGGCCGCGCGCCGTGAGTCGGCGCTGCTTATCGTCCCACTGAACTCTGCGCCGCCGCTCTCGGAGTTGACGGGGCAGACTGGAGAAGTCGGCGGGGAGCACTCCATCGTGGAAAAGGACCATGGCGAGGCCTCCACATCGGGCACGGCCTCGCCGCCACCGCCGCCTCCACCGCATGGCAAGCAGCCGGCGGGCCCTCCAGTGCCGCTGGCTAAGGACAAGGCAGTGGCGAGGCTGCTTCTTCAAGTCGCCTCACCAGCGCGCCGCCGCCTTGGGAAGGCACTCTCGGCACCACGCCCCTTAGAAGCCGGCGCCGCCAGCTCGGCCATTCCAGACGCCGAGGCATCAAGTGCTTCTCCTACTGGATGGGTGCAAGGAGGCGGCGACGGTCCGCTGAACCAGGCGCTCCTGGACATGCAGGCGAAGCTGCGAGCTGAGGGCGAAGCCATCCAAGGCTGCACCAGGGCACATCTGGCGTCGTGAGCGTCTATCCGGGTACTTTTTCTTTTTTGACTTTGTCTCTTCTCGCTCTTCTCTGTGAGGCGGCGCCACCCTGCTGAGTGTAATCCCGAGTTTGGGCTGGCTGCTGCTTGAGTGCCCGAACTCCATCTGGCAGTTCCTCATTTTGTCTTTGTCCGATTTTTATCACAGGAGTATCACAACCTCTGTGTCACCGCCTTGACCGTAATGTTGGCGGCCGGAAGCGGACCGCCGACTTGTCGGGAGGCGGATAAATTCTTCTTCTTTCTCATGGTGCGCTGGCACACCAGCGGGCTGTAATCCCAGATTGGGCCGACTCTGGCGGTCGGGCGGATCTTCACGGCGAACTTTGTTGTTGACGACTTAACGTCTTTTTTTTGTTTTTTCAGAGGCCAATGCCGCTCTTCAGGAGCAGTTAGGCGAAGTCAGCATGGCCCTTCGCGCCAAGGAAGAGGAGTGCAGCAAGCTCACCAAAGAGCGCGACTTGCTGGCCGAGCAGTTGGCGGAGCAGAAGGAGCTGCTGAAGGCGGCTCGGGACGAGGCGGGGTAGAAAGAGACCGCCCTCCTGGCTGAGTTCGAGATGGAGCGCTCCTCCTGGACTGACAGGGAGGCGATGCTCACCTCTGGCTTCCACGAGATCGAGGACATTGTCGACGGTGAGTTTCTCTGCTTTCTTTCTTCGAGCTGCTGACTGTAAGTCAGGCCAACTGCTCATTTTCTCTTTGCTTCTTTCTGTTTTGGGCAGACTTCTTCCCAGCCACTCATGAGTGATCAATCGAGCCATCGAGGCTGATCGCGAGGGCCTTGAAGCGAATGGCGAGGAGATCGCCGCCAACGCCCCCCTGACCAGCGACGAGCAGCTTCTGAGCATCGAGACCCATCTGCGGCCGGCCCATCAGTTGCTGCGCCATCTTCTATCTTGGGGCCCAGCGATCTCCGCCATGGCGGGCATGTCGGCTCTGCCTTGCCGGTCGGACTGCCGGCTGGTTGGAGGTCATGACGGCCGTCTGAGCTTGGAAGGTTCCTCGGCCCGGCTGGAAGCGCGCCGGGCCTTGGAATTCGTCAAGGCTTGGTATCGAGGCTGGACTGGACCGGCTGGCAGCGTTCGGTCGAGGCCCGAGCGAAGCTGGCGGCTGTGTAAAGCGCCCTCGTCGGCGTCTTGATGGCGATCGCCGACTACACCGACACCAGCGTCTTCGTCCCGGCGGGCGCGAACAGCGAGAGGTGCCTCGAGTGGTTGGGATGAAGCCCGACCACTGCGAGACTCGGCGGAGGTGATCGGCTCCGGCACCGAGGAGGAAAACGAGGCGGGGGCGAAGCGAGGCGGAGGTGCGAGAAAAGGCAAGCGGGCGGCTAGCGTCGGCTCGATCGCGCCTCAGCAACGAGCGCGTCCGGCCGGGCAGACTGCGCGGAGCGATCAAGCGAGACCGCCCGACCCGGCGCTCGGCGCTGACACCGCCGTCTCCGCCGACCCTCCGAACCGTCTGCCGCTCCTTACGCTGCCGACTTGCCTTTATTTTCCTGTCTTAATAGTCTTTTGAAAGAACTTGTTAGTTTGCACAATTCCACCATGGGGTGTATTTTGAACAGCGAGAGGCCTTTGCTATGTAAATATCTATCTGCCTTCTATCTTTCCTTGCTTGTTGCTCTTTTGGCTTTTCCTTTGCCGCCTTTCCATAGTCATTTGCTTTGCCAAGCGGACAGCCGCTCATGGACTGCCGCAAGTCAAATCTTAGCTACTTTAGGGAAGAGCAAGTATAACCTGTTTAGAGTTTTTTAACAAGTGGGAAAGATGGCGGCAACTCGACTAGTCGAGAGCGGCTCTGTAGAGAGAGGTGGGAGCGGCTTAGGCTATGCATATGCTTTGAGTCCTTAGCCATTTTTTTTCGTGTGTCGCTCGTTAAAGCTTACTCTCGCCTACCAGCAGATCGCTCTCTGAGCTCGGCTTTTTGAGAGAGGCGGCTTAAGCGCAACACACTACTTGTCCATTGCAGGAAGCATTTCATAGCACAAGGCAGCGAGTCCCGGGCCGACTAGTCGAACCCGGTGCCAAGCGGCATAACAAAGAGTAGCATACTCGGGGCATAATTCTTATCATCTGAGATAACAAAAGGGCAGTCCACAGAGCTCGTCTTGGGGCCCAAAGTCTTAGTACTTTAATACAAAGGATAGCATGGTACATCTGCATTAAGCTGTAAAATCTTGGAGAAGATTTGCGTTCCATAACCGTTCGACTCCTTGCGAGTCGTCCCTCTTGCCTTTCGAGGCTTACGAGTGTCGATTAGGTAGTAGGAGCCGTTGCCCAGCACTTTGCTGATGATGAAGGGGCCTTCCCAAGGCACCGACAACTTATCTTGGCGGTTGTCCGCTGAATCAGCGGAGCACAAGGTCGCCCTCTTGAAAGCGATCTCGGCTGACCTTTCGGTTGTAGTATCGGCGCGAGACTCTGCTGGTAGATGCGGACGGTGAGTGCCAACAGCCGGCCCTCTTCCGGCAGTCAGCGCCGTCTTGGCGTGCTTCTTGACTTCCTCTTGGTGTACATGGTGACTCGTGGAAGTCGAACTCTATGTCCGTCGGGATGGCGGCCCGGCACCGTGAGCGAGGAAGAAAGGCGTGAAGCCGGTTGACTTGTTTGGAGTCGTCGCAGACTCGGAGGGCGGCGGCAGCTCCTCAAGCCAACACCCGGCGAGCGCTCGAGTGGTTCGACGATCGAGGCTTGATGCGGACAGGATGGGGCCGTTTGCTCGCTCCACTGGCGCTTGGCTGTGGATGGGCAGCGGACGCTAAGTCGATCGGATGCCTGCGTCGCGCGAAAGCAGGCCAAAGCGTCTTTGGCGAAATTTGTGCCATTATCGGTGATGATCTTTATGCGGGATGCCGTACCGCACCATGATGTCGGCGATGAAAGTCACTGCAGTCGGACCGTTCAACTTCTTGATGGGCTTTGCTTCTATCGACTTGGTGAACTTGTCCATCACGACAAGCAGATAAGTTAGGCCGCCTCGGGCCGTCTTGAATAGTCCCACCATGTCGGGCCCCAAAGCGCAAAGGGCAGGCGATGGGGATTGTCTTGGCGTGGAAGCGGTGAAGTGGCTTAAGCGGAACCGGCACCTTGCATTTTGGACTAACTCTTTAGCCTCTTCTAGGGTAGTCGGCGGAAGAAACCATGTCGAAAGGCTTTGGCGGCAAAGTGCTCTTGAAGCTGCATGGTGGCCTTTTCATACGATGAATGTCTGTGAGGATTGCTTGGCCTTGTTACGGCTCTACTGGCGCTGGTAGACACCAGTGACACTGCGCTGACCAGCTCTCTGTTGACTATGGTGTATCTGCCGCTCGGCGTTGCACTTGCCGAGCCAAGATCTCATCGAGTTAGCAGCTCTTTGTTCACTAGAAACTTGAGGATGGGCTGCGCCCATGAGGTCTTGTATTTCTTCAACCGCCACCACATCGACTTGGACAAAGGCGGCTGGGCTGAGGAGGCGGGCTGGAGTCTCTGAGGCGCTTCTGGATTAATGAAGTCCACAGGCAGCTGGCGCAGATCCCGAACCCGGCCGGGCGCGATCCCGGGCAGGTTCAGAAGTCCTCGGGCTGGCCGCTGCAATTTTCTAAGTCGTCTCTTTGGGGCTCTTGAGTCGGATCTGCCTTCTTGAGGCGGCACAAAGATGAGTCTGATTCTGGTGAAGGCTTGATAGGCGGCAGGAGGGCTGAAGAAGCGGCGCGGGACGGTATTGCTTGGCGGGTGGAGCGATTCGTGCCAAAGCGTCTGCTTGATCGTTATCGTTTCTTGTACGTGAAGAACTCGCACCCCTCAAAGTATCCGCTGAGTTCTGCACCGGGATCGTAGCTTCGCCATGTTGCATCTTTGGCGTCGATCGCGGATATTCTTGGACCACCAAATTGGAGTCGCCATAGCACGGGATCCGGTGAATGCGAGTTCTTTGGCAAGCGAGTCCGTGAATAAGCGCCTCATATTGGCGACGTTGTTGGAGGCGGCGAAGTGGATCTGCAGCACATACTTGAGCTTATGCGCCTTTGGGGAGGAAAGGGCGGCGGCTCTCGGGCGGTGTGCATCTTGGAGCCGTCGAAATGCATCCGCCAATGGGTGGAGTCGGTATTGGCGGCGGTCTTGGGTCTCGTCGGTCGGCGAGGAAATCGGCGGTGCTTGCGACTTGATGGCGGTGCGGGGCTGGTAGTAGATGGTGTAGGGAGCAAAATCTAAGGCCCATTTTGCTACTCGGCCAGAAGCGTCTCGGCTCCCGATGATCTCGGCTAGCAGGGCGGTGCAAACCACCGTAATTGGATGCTCTTGAAAGTAAGGCTTCAGCTTCTTGGTGGCACACCGTAGCACATCTTCTGGTAGTGGGGTAGTTACTGCACGGAGGTTGTGATTACCTCGCTCGGGTAATATACGGTCTCACGGGCGGGGCGCCTTGCCTTCCTCCTTGCATTCGACTACAATGACTGTGCTGACTACTCGGCTAGTGGCGGTGATATACAGGAGCATGGGCTCTTTGGGAGTCGGAGCCGCCAACATAGGGGGAGTAGTCAACATCTTTTTTAGCTGGAGAAATGCTTCGTCCACCTTGTGGTTCCACTCAAAAAAGGTGGTCTTCTTCATTAACTGATACAAAGGGAGAGCTTTCTTGCCCAGCCGACCGATGAATCGGTGATGAGCGTAAGCAGCAGTGAACCGCACATCAACGATCGGCTGGGTACCTCCATCCTCTCGATGGCCTTTGATCTTCACGGGGTTGCACTCTATGCCGCGTTCAGACACCAGGAAGCCAAGGAGTTGGCCGGCTGATACTCCGAAAACGCACTTCTCGGGGTTGAGCTTTATCTGGAATCGGCGCAGGTTCTCGAAGGTCTCCTTGAGGTCCTCTAGCAGCATCCCGCGCTTCTCCGTCTTCACCACCACATCATCCACGTAGACATGGGCATTCCTGCCGAGTTGCTTGAGGAGGCACTTCTGCATGCAATGCTGAAAGGTGGCGCCGACATTCCTCAAGCCGAACGTCATGGTCAGGTAGCAGAAGGCTCCGAACGGCATGATGAAGGCGGTCTTCAGTCTGTCTGCCGGTTTGCAGCTCTCTTTGCTTAATTCCTAGCTTCTCCATAGTATCTTTGTACAGGATGTTGATGCTACTGCCTCCATCTATCAGCACCCTCGAGAAGCAGGCTGCCCGCCTATCAGTGGCCAAGGTAGCACCTAGGACCAGGGCATAGGAGCCCGGATTCGGCATCACCTCTGGGTGATCCGCTCTGCTCCAACTTATAGGCTTCTCGGACCAATGCATAAACTCTAGAGTATCTGTTGCCACTGCATTCACTTCTTGCTGCTGCAGTCGTCTGCTGCATCGATCATCAGCCACACTAGTGAACACCACATAGGCTCCATGCTCTTCTGGTTATTCGTCTTTTACTACACCGGTGGCGGCGGCAGACTCTTTGAGGCGGTGGTGAGGCAATGACCCAGCAGTGGCGGAGGAAGAGCCGTCTCCCTTGGCGATTCGGGTGAGCCAGTGGCACTTTCGGGTGGTGTGGTTTGACGGCTTCGTGCTACTGTGGAACTTGCAGGGACCATCTAGGGTCTGCTCGTAAGAGAAGGCCGGCAACCAGTTGGACTTGTCGCCTTTCTGTCGCTTGGCCGGAGGCTGCCCCTCCGGCTGTTGATCTTCGACTGTGGCAACCTGCCGACTGTTGGAAGTCGGTTGTTGGGCCTTGCGTTTGTTGTCGTTCTGTTGTCATCGACTGTTGTCTCCAGCTGGAGTTTTGGGAGCCTGAGGGGCCACTTTGCCAGCTGCATTGACTTGAATCTCCATCTTCATGGAGGAGTCGGCCGTGGCGTACTTGTCTGCTATGACCAGCAGTTTGTCGAGGGTTTCTGGCTCGTCGCAGAGGAGCTTGTGCTTGAGGAGGGTGCCTTCTCGGCACCCGGCGGTGAAGTACTCGATAGCTTGCACCTCATGCCTTTTCATGAGGAGTTCAGCTTCGCCCAGTAGCGTGAGGTAGTCGCGTCTTGACTCGTCGAGGGCCTTGCGAGCACAAGGAAAGCTGGGCGGCTTGGGAGGTCGCTTATGCGTGCTTGTGAGATTACGGATGAAGGCCTCGGTGAAGTCGACCCAGCTGTTGATCTTGCGGGGCTTGACTGTTCAACCATGTCGGGCGTGCCACAGAGCATGAGTGGAATGTACTTCACGACGACTTCGCTTGTTGCCGTTAAGCTATCTTGCGGCCGTGGAGTAATCAATTAGCGATCTTTTGGCTTCACGGGCGAGTGTACTTGGGTGTGTCTCGGGGCGTGAACCCTTTGGGGAAAGGTTAAATGCAGGATCACGGGGTCCAAAAAAGCGGACACAGCTCATCTTCTTCTTCCGGCGCTAGGGATCGGTGGAGTCGGTCGATCCGATGGCGGGCGTCATTCTCTCCGACTCCCTCTCGGCAGCCAAAGGCGGCCGCAAAGTCGAGATGCTCAACGGCGGCGAAACTTCGCGCTGATGGCGAATAGTTGTCTGCCGCTCCACCGCTCTCGGACGGCCGTCTTGGTCATGCTCGATGGTGATGCGAGTCCGACGACTGACAGCCGGCTCTTTGTCTTTCCTTCCGCGGACTCCACCAGTCGGCGTTCGAGACGTCGCGCCCTGATCTCGGCGGGGAGGCAAGTCGTCGTTTAGCTGCCGTGGTGCCTCAGCGCGGCCGTCGGCCGCGTTCTGTGCAGCAACCACGTCGAGGAGTTGCTGGACTCGCTCCTTCATCATGCTGCGCTCTTCGCCTTCGAAGTTCTTCAGCTCGTCAGTGGCCGCTTGGGCGGCGCGGATGTTCTCCGCATGGGATGGCGTATACGGGGCGATTGGCCCCGAACAAGTCGGCCATGGTCGCGCCGCGTTGTCGGACCGCGCTTAGGCGGCTGGGCCCAGTCGGAGCCGGCAAGCCACCCACGGCGCGATCCGTTTCGCGCTGGTATGCTTCTAACAAGCGCCTCATGCTTGCCAGCTTCTTAGCGCCTTCGATGATCTGAAGGCGGAGTGTCTCCAACGTCTCGGCGTCTGCGTCCTCTGGAATAGGCGCAGTCAGGTCTTGCAGGGCCGCGTCAAGCGGATCTTGAACTCCCTCACCGGAGCACTCATCGTGACTGATGACGAGCACCTCCGTGACGGCGCTCCCGCTGCTCTCCTCGTGAGGAAGCGGCTCGTCGTAGACCACCACGTTGGTGGGGAAAGTGTCAAGCGACACGGCGTCGGAGTCGACCAGCATCGGGTCGGTGGAGCCTACAGACTCCAAGTCCACGGCAGGCTCGCTGGTGACGTGGAGTTGGTCGAGGAGGCCCGCGAGGAGGCCACAGGGGCCCGTGCTGCGTCGAGATCTGAGGCTCGTCGGGGCGAACCTCGCCCGACAAGTTCGGCTAGGTTGCTCGCTGCATAGGCGAGACTCAGCGCCAGCTTGGCCGTCGTATGAACTCCATCTGGCAAGCTGGCTGGCTGCGCTCGGCGAGGAGGAAGAGGTTCCGTCGAGCAGATCTCGGACGGCGGTGCACGAGGCCCCATGGTGGGCGCCAAATGTCGGGGTTGGGTGCGACATATGCCAAGGATGGCTTATCATGGTGAGGCGAGTAGGGCGTGGCGGTGCACAGAAGCAGGATGGCGAACATGCATGCGGCGGATCTTACCCAACCGAGGGCTCTCCGAGGAGATAACACCCCTCTGCTGCTCTGCGGGGTCTCAGAATGATCTTGAGGAGTCTGGACTAGGGGTGTCCGGACAGCGGACTATCATCGTCGCCGGACTCCAAGACTCTGAAGATACAAGATTGAAGACTCCGTCCGTGTCGGATGGGACTTTCCTTGGCGTGGAAGGAAGCTTGGTGATCTGGATATGTAGTTCTCCTACCATTGTAACCGACTCTGTGTAACCCTAGCCTTCTCCGGTGTCTATATAAACCGGAGGGCTTTAGTCCGTGGACACAACATACATTACAACAATCATACCATAGGCTAGCTTCAAGGGTTTAGCCTCCTTGATCTCGTGGTAGATCCACTCTTGTACTACCCATATCATCAATATTAATCAAGCGGGGCGTGGGTTTTACCTCCATCGAGAGGGCCCAAACACAGGTAAAAACATCGTGTCCCTCGTTCTGTTACCATCCGCCTAGGCGCACGATTCGGGACCCCCTACCGAGATCCCCGGTTTGACACCGACATTGGTGCTTTCATTGAGATTTCCTCTGTGTCATCACCGATAGGGCGGATGCCTCCACCCGTCTTCAAAGACGGTGTCTTCGCCGAAGGGCCCTTGGCCGCCGGCCAAACTATCCGGCTAGGTGGTTTCCTTATGACCTTTGTCCGGCTGCCGCTCGACAATGACTTCTCAAGTCGTCGAAGCAATCTTCGCGTCGGCCGAAAGCTGCGAGCAGTTGGATCAATAGAGCTCTCGTCTCTTAACGAGCTCTTGGATCGCATCGCCCTCAGGAGTCGCTCACGGACTACAACCAGATTGGGCTTAGAACCGATCGAGAGAGATTAACTCTCCCGGGCCACCCTGCGTCGCGGTGGTAGAGAACAATCTGGCAACTCTTCGCTGTATTGAAAACTATTTATGTCGGATTCCCGAACCCTCCATGCGGATTTCAGCGGAGGGCGGACTCTGATCGAGCATGGAACTTAAAACCATGCATCGCTCCGGACTCGCTGGATTGTGTCCAGCAAACCAAACTTCAAATTCGGAAACTCCTCGGCCTTTGAGCCCCGGGATGGGCAGGGATCCGGACTTTAGTCCACCCACCCGCCCGGACATATGCGATCTGTCTCTATCGGCAAGAGCCGCTGAAGCAATACACCATTCTTGGGCGATTCCTCCTGGTTATGGACAGGATAAAGGACTGCCGAGAGAAAACTAAATATCAATCTTACGCAATAATTGCGGACAAGGGAATATTGAGCGCCATCGATCGTCACAAAATTACAAGTTTAGCGATCTGGCGTCCATAATCTGAAAATCTTGTGCGATGGAGAGTTTCGGAAAACTGAAAACCAGTTTTGGGATAATCCGGCTAACCCGATCCGCAACAAAAGGGTACATCACGCTCGGGCCCAAGATGCAAAAAAAAAAGCAAAAACCCAATAAGGGCGCGGAACCGTCTTTGGAGGGATGGCTCAATGGACCTGTAAGTTTCATAATCTGAGAGGGCTGTCCCAACACATAGCCTTGAGCATGTTGGATATTACGGCGGTGGCCAAAAGTGGCGAGAGCTTCTAGCTCAGGAAACCACTCCAACAATACCGATCACGGTATCAACAGTCTTGAGACCTTCGCATCAAACAATATCAGCGAACAATCAGCGGACTCGCGAAGTCTACCAAGTAGCAACAACAAATCCATGCAGCGACACAGCTATTACCTTCAGCGCCCGGCGACGAGCCTAAATTCGAACAGCAGGCGCCCGGCTACTGCTGGTACTTAGTCCCATAGCGGACGACTTCGGTGACAAAAGTCCTCATGGATGGCGGCGCGGACTAAACCTCATTTATGAGAAGCTGTGCGAAAAATGGAAATCGATTGGAGCCGTATTGGCGAAGCAGCACAACCTTGAGAGGAATAATCCCTAGCAGGAAGCGCGCTGCCTTTGGAAAAATCACACTCGATGTGGTGTTATTTCGCGGACAATTCTGAATCGAAGAAGTCATGTTCCAAGTGGCCCGTTCAGCAGCGGATATCACGCCATATTAGGGCGAGAGGCATTCACAATCTTTCAGCGGTACCTCATTACGGGTACATGAAGCTCAAAATGCACAGGCCCGGTGGAATAATCACTCTTGTTAGTGATCCGGACATAGCACTCGCGCCGAAAACAAGACAGCCGCACTAGCCCACGAGGCACTATCCAAAAGCCTTAGCGGCGAGAAGAACTCACACAGCTGCGCTCCATGGTGAACAGGGGCGATGTGATACTCGATAAAAGATCCAAGTCCACCTCCTTCAAACCAGCAGATGAAATAACAAAATTCGAGGTCCATCCAGCGGACCCAACAAAACGGCCTCCATTGGGGCACAATTGAACCCAGTAGGCGCGCTTTTCGTGAATTCCCGGGAAAAGCTGGGACATTTTACTTTGGCATCCCGGATATGCGGAATCCCATGCAGATTGGCGAACACAGCCTAAACATCCTAAAAGTTTAAGCGATCAAGCAGGCTCTTGACGATTTTCGAACCCAAAAGATAGGCAATGGGAGAAGAGCTAGCCAAACTATTGAAGCGGATTCATCGGAGATATCAAACATCCGGATGGCTAGCAAATCTGGTAATGGTACCAAGAAGGACAAATCTTGGCGCCTCGTGTCGATTTTAAAGACCTCAATAAGGCTTGCCCAAAGGATCCTTCCTCTCCCCGCATCGACCAAATTATCGATGCTACCGCGAGCATGATTCATTGTGTTTCCTCGGCGCATACTCGGCTACCATCAAATCAAGATGGCGAAGCAGACCAAGCCGCCACGGCATTCATCACCCCTACGGACCATTACGCCTCAACACGATGCCCTTCGGACTTAAAAACGCAGGCGCAACATATCAGCGCATGATTCAAACATGTCTGGCTACCCAGATCGGCAAAACAGTCGAGGCATACATAGATGACGTAGTCGTCAACACAAAACACGTCGAAACTCTAGTAGACGATTTGAGGCTCACGTTCGACAACCTCAGAG
Source organism: Aegilops speltoides (assembly GCA_021437245.1). Lineage (NCBI taxonomy): Eukaryota > Viridiplantae > Streptophyta > Magnoliopsida > Poales > Poaceae > Aegilops > Aegilops speltoides. The sequence continues at coordinate 17,210,486 of CM038144.1, forward strand.
CATACGACATCAAGTTGAATCTGGAAAAATGTGTTTTCGGCGTACCAGCCGGAAAGCTGCTGGGCTTCATCGTGTCCGATAGAGGAATCGAAGCAAACCCGGCTAAAATACGAGCTCTGTCATAGTTGGACATTCCAAAAGACCACAAACAAATACAAAAATTAACAGGATGCGTGGCAGCTCTAAGCCGCTTTATCTCCTGCCTAGGAGAAAAGGCGTTGCCCTTATATCGCCTCCTCAGGTGCACCGAACACTTCGAGTGGACGAATGCCGCCACGGCCAGACTCGAAGAAATAAAGGCCATATTGGCAACAAATCCGGTCCTGGCTGCGCCCAACCTGAGCGAACCAATGTTATTATACATCGCAGCAACGCATCAAGTTGTAAGCACGGTCCTCGTTGTCGAACGAGAGACAGAAGGGCACAAATTCCCTCTGCAAAAACCGGTGTATTATGTATCCCTTTGTGTTAACCCCTGCAAATCCGTTACCGCACTATCGAGAAGATAGCATATCACGGTGTTCATGGCATCCGGAAACTCGGCACTACGTTCAAGAGTGTTCGATAACGGTGGCCTCTGAAGTACCACTCAATGACATTGTAAATAAACATGACATAGCGGGCAGGATTGCAAAATGGGCCATTGAGCTCTTACCATTCGATATAACACAAACCTCGGCGAGCTATAAAGTCACAAGTTTTGGCTGACTTAACGCGCGAATGGACCGCCGAACTCCCTAAAAATGCGGCGCATACTCAACTGGACTATGCATTTCGACGGCTCTAAAATGTTGGCTGGACTGGTGGTGGCGTCGTATTAGCGTCCCCAACCGGAGATCTGATTCGATATGTACTTCAAATAATGTACGAGACTCCAACAATGCGGCGAATCTGAGGCCTGTTACATGGTCTCCGGATGGCGATCTCCATGGGCATTCAACGCCTAGAGGTGCTTGGGATTTCAAACCTTGCAATATCCCAAATAAGCGGAGACTTTGGCGCCAAGGATCCGAAAATGGCAGCATATCATAGCGTTGTCCTAAAATGTCAGCTCGGTTTGAAGGACTTGAATTCCATCACATAGCCCGAGACAATAACCAAGCGGCGACGTCTTGCACGCATCGGTGCGAAACGTGATGTTGTCCCTCAAATATCTTCTGGAGCGGCTCTTCAAGCCATCCGTACTATGGGAAGAGGAGTCGGGCCGACAAACCGGAAAGAACGCGCCAATCGGCGATTCAGCCGATGACATAACACCTTCAGCCCACGTTATAATGGCGATGTCGCCCGTGGATAGAACCTTTCTAGCCTACCTGCTTGGCAGGAACTTCCGAGACCAAAACAAGGCCCATTGCATAGTCCGTGATCGAAAGCCTACAAGGTCCATGAGGAGAACTTTATAAGAAAAGTACAACGGAGTCCTTCAAAGGTGTATCTCCGAAGAGGAAGGCGAAGCCTCTGGCGGAAATTCATGCGGACTAGGCGGACACCACGCAGCAGCCGGGCCCTTGTAGGAAAGGCATTCCGTACAGGATTTTATTGGCCGACGGCCCGGGCAGATGCTCAGGACTTAGTCCAGAAATGCGTCGGCTGTCAGCTCTTCGCTAATTAGAGCCACATGCTGCCCACCACCCTCAAAACTATACCCATTACATGGCCGTTTGCGGTCTGGGGGCTTGATATGGTTGGACCCCTAAAAGGGGGAACCCACAAGCAAAGATACCTATTGGTCATGGTGGATAAATTCACCAAATGGATAGAGGCCAAACCAGTCAAAGCAGCGAGTCCGGACCAGTGATAGACTTTATATCCGGGGTAGTACACGCTCTGAGTCCCCACAGCATCATCACCGACAACGGCACGAACCTCATAGCCGGCGAGGTCAAGTCATGGTGCAAAAATATGGGCATCAAGCTCGACTACGCAGTCTATCACCCTCAAACCAGCGGTCAAGTGGAGCGAGCAAATGGTCTAATAATGAGTGGCATTAAACCCGGACTAGTGCGGTCACTTACTAAATCGACACGCCTTTGGGTCGAGGAGCTCAACTCCATACTCACGGGGGCTACGGACAACGCCTAACCGTACTACGGATTCACCCCATTTTTATGGTATCTGGTGAGGCAGTCTTGCCCTATGACATTATTCATGACTCACCTCGAGTGCGCATGTATGAGGAAAGAGAGGCCGAGCTTGGTCGGCGGGACAGCTGGACACATTGGAGGGAGAGCGTGGCGTCGCGAAGGCTCGTTCCGCATTTTATCGCAGCAGGCCGAAGATATCAAAGCGAGAATGCGGGCCAAGACTTACAGCGTTGGTGAACTAGTTCTCGCTTTGCCGGACAAGAAAAGGACAAGCTCAAGCCCAAATGGGAGGGCCCTTCATTGTCGATCAAGTCCTGACCGGCGGAGCATACCGTCTTCGAAATGCGTCAGATAACCGACTCGAGCCGAACCCATGGAACGCAGCCCACCTCCGATGATTCTATGCCTAGCACCGGACTAAGAGTTCGTCCCCTTCCCCCGTCCAAACTTTTACACTTCAGCTGTCTTTTGTTTCTCTTTTTATGCCTTTTATTTAAAAGCCCTTACGGGCCTATTTTCGCATTTTTCGCATACACATGACGTGCCATCTGCACTCATCATTCCTGGGTGCTTCTTTTACGGAAGCTCAATTATAAGGGTTTCATACCCAGCACATGTGTCAAGCTTCCACATGTACCTTTTACTCGCCATTATATGCATCGATATGACTTAAGTTTTGGCCAAGCTGGGTTGCCTGGCTCCTGTGCTTACCCCTCGTTCCCGATTGTTTGGCTAGGAGGTAAAGGAGCACCTCTGCGATTATTCTTGCCGGGTCGGCGGATGTGTACCTCGGTGGGTGAAGCCGAAAGCTAGTGTTCTTAAGGGAATATTGATCGGTGACTTAAAGATGACTTTTTACCCATTTATCTATCCGCCCCAGATGTTTTTACGCTTTCTTTGCAGTCGGACATGCACTTTAGGGCATGCCTCCCGAGAAAGAACCCTTAGCGGAACTATTCTCCTGGAAGATGTTTCTTACTAACCATGTAATATAACATAACTAGTTGGGCACTTATGCGTAAAGCACTAATGACCCCTCGCCTAGTCTCCATGCATACCACGGTTGTTTCTTAACCAAAATGGTATTCGGACACACTCCGGACTCTAGGGTCCCAAGGCTGAAGCGAAAAGGTCGGCAAAGACAAACGATCTACAATCCCGCTAGAAGGCATTTCACATGTCATTTTAAAGGAAAACATACATTGTCAAATTTACTGATTGTATTCCTCCTCAATCCCGTCTAACAGGCTGTCTAACTTACAGTCCCGTTGGGAAAATTTAGCAGCCAACTCTACTTGGCTGTATACTAAACTCACAGGGATCTCCTTCCCATCAGGCCCCACCGGTCCAACTTGGCCATGTGGTTGGGATCCGCCTTCTTATGTAGCGTCTTCACCATGGCCCAAGCCTCCTTGGCACCTGACGGTAGGCGAAATCTTCCACAAGCAGGCGCTGCCGCCTCCTGCAGCTTCTCCATAAGCTCCCGAGGCCCTCGGGTAGGGTGAGGCTGGCCATAAAGCACAGGCAGCGCCACTCATTGCTGCCGAACCCATTCGGCGATTCACGCAACTTCGGGAAGTTGATCACCCGTTGATCTGAGCATCTCCTCCAGCAGGCGACTGTGAGTATACCTACAAGACATACTATGTCAATTTGCTTCTTCGCCAAACTCTTCTTTTAAAAGGAGTTCGCTCAAGCACTTACTATAAATGCCGCGGCAAGCCGCTGATTCTCCTTAGCGGAGCTGGACAGCTCGGCTCGGCGCCTTTCAGCTCTTCTCCGAGCTTGGCATTGGCATCCTGGAGCTTGTTCCTTTCTGCTGCACCCTATTCAGCACAGTCTCGCTTGACCTTGGTGGCGCAGCAATCTTGCCTGTCCGGATCTTGTCCGTGGCACTGCAATGTCATTATTAGACTTGCGCGCATACGCCGCTGGCGCTTATATTTATTAATAAAATGTGTTACGGGAGGGGTCTCTGCGTCTCCTCTGCGGCGACAAATCCGGCCTCAAGTTGGGCCTTGCAATCTTGCAGCTCCGAGACATCTGGGCATTCTTCTTGGTAAGAGCTGCGTTTTCAAATGATCCTTAAATCAGTTAACATAACTACTTTAAGTCTCGGGGCTCTTGGTATATATAACCATTAAAATTCCTTTACCGTATGTCTTTCACATCTTGCTCCGTAGCTCTGGTAAAACCATCTTGGCGGCATGGAGATCGCGTCCCCGTGTTAAAAGCGTCTAATGCCTCGGGAGAAGCATGCTTCACGAAATACTATCGTGGCGCCTATGGTTCATGGCGCTCTCCACCTCGAACTTGGTGGCGGACGATGCATCGGTATCCTCCGTTGGAGAAGGATCGGGCTCGCATCTTGCGCTTGCCTCCCCCTCGGGCGGGCGGCTGGAGCCTGGCGGTGTTGGTTCGATCAGCAACTTCCGCACCCGCTTGATCCGTGGCGTTTTTCTCCTATAAAGATCATGAGCACTCGGGCGCTTCCTAGGGCGTCGCTCTAAAAATTCAAATCTGAGCTATACCTTTGCGGCGATGTTTACATCGCACAGCGCTCCTTTTCCTTTGCTGGTCGGACTGACCTCGTAGGTCGGCCGCCCTTGAGCTCGGCTTCCGCCGTGAAGGCGCTTCTGCAAAATACCATCGTTCGCGAAGGTTAGAAATGGGCAAGGAAGGGATAATGGTGTCGGACTTGACCATAGTCACAGGAAGCGGACCACGATCCGGGTAGTCGCCGTAATGGCAACCAAAGCATTGTCCATGCTGAGATGGTGAAATACCCGTCGATCAGCTCCACCTCGATGTCGGATCCTCTTGGAGGCGGATCTAGGGATCTTCCGGATCCTCGGGTTGCGGAGCAGGACTTACCATGTCCTCCACAGTCTGGCGTAGGTCCTGCGCCGAAGACATAATGTAAGAAGCCTAAACTTCGGAAGCATGGGTTGAGCCCTTAAAGGTGTTCGCTTACCCATGCTCTAGGGTTGTTCATAGAGAACCCATTTAAGGGGTTAGTTCGAAGAAGTCCTCCTTCTCCCCTTATGCAGAGACCGGACAGGATCTTCACTAGGTCCTCGGTCGAGTCCGGCCCTTTGCGGCCATGACGGGTGGCATCGTCTTCCCCGTTGAAATCCCACATAGGGTGGCCTCTATATTGCAATGGCTGTACCCCTCGCATGATGCATGTCACCATGACTCCGATCATGGTCAACCCAGAGTGGGCCAGCAATCTTATCCGGCCCATCAAGTAATGGACGCTCTTGTCTTCCTCCAATCGGGGGCTCCGTGGGCGCCAGCTTAGGCGTTTCTTCAGGGGAGCAACACTAAACTCCGGGAGGCCAATCCGGACTGGGTCCGGCAGCGGAGCGTCTCCTATGTAAAACCACTCTGAAGGCCAGTCTTCGGACGCCTTCTTGGGAGTACCGGATGGGTATCCGGTCCGGCGATCGCCATATTTGGCGCCGCCCACTTGATATATGGACCCCTCGTGAGAGCAGGGTACAAGGCGAACAACCTCTTCCACAATGCAAAATGGGGCTCAATGCCCGGGAACAGCTCATAAAGAGCTCGTAGCCCGCGATATGCGGGGCGAGGCGGGTGTGAGGTGGTGGAGCTGGAGTCCGTAGAACTCTAGGAGCCCGCGGAGGAACGGATGTATTGGGAATCCGAGTCCCCTTATCAGATAGGGGACGAAGCATACTCGCTCCCCCTTATTGGGGCTTGGGGTAGCCTCCGCTTGCCTCCCACCTTGATAGGTAACCAGCCCGACTCGAACCAGGATCATGAAGGCCGGAGGGAGATATCCCCCCGCTTGGAGCTTCACTAGCTCGTTGTGCGGAACAGAGCACCTCCTCCAATCCCCTGGCGGTGGGCTGGGAGTGCGAGAAGAAGAGCCGCGTTGACGGTCCATGATGGAATGGATTTTTAGGTCAAAGGCGCTTCGATGAAGTATTCGCGGGAGGAAGACGGTGTGGTTTGGATCTGGATTCTTGCCTCTTTTGTAGGCGAGCGACTTCGCACAACTAGGGGTGAAAGCGTAAAAGACACCTGGCTTTTCGCATTAAATGCGACAGCGTGGAAAAGGGCCATTATTTGGCGTAGAAGCCGAGAACACGATATTCAAGATGAAGCGGACCTTTCAGCGAGATACATGGAATTTGAAGGAGAACCGCCTTGCAGCGCCGAAGACTATCGCGCTATTTGGACTTATCGTCATTGAAGCCTGGGTCGGAGAGCTCTTGAGGAGTCTGGACTAGGGGTGTCCGGACAGCGGACTATCATCGTCCGCGGACTCCAAGACTATGAAGATACAAGATTGAAGACTCCGTCCCGTGTCCGGATGGGACTTTCCTTGGCGTGGAAGGCAAGCTTGGCGTCTGGATATGTAGATCTCCTACCATTGTAACCGACTACTGTGTAACCCTAGCCTTCTCCGGTGTCTATATAAACGGAGGGCTTTAGTCCGTAGGACACAACATACATTACAGCAATCATACCATAGGCTAGCTTCTAGGATTTAGCCTCCTTGATCTCATGGTAGATCCACTCTTGTACTACCCATATCATCAATATTAATCAAGCGGGGCGTGGGTTTTACCTCCATCGAGAGGGCGAACACAGGTAAAAACATCGTGTCCCTCGTTCCTATTACCATCCGCCTAGGCGCATAGTTGGGACCCCCTACCCGAGATCCGCCGGTTTTGACACCGACACTAAGGCAAAGTGAATACAAGCTTGCTCCTAGAGCTTTTTCTGGAGGTAGGAGAGGGCACGGCTAGCTCTCTCCTTCCTATGTGTTACATCTAATGCTAATGGATCTGAACCCTTTGCATGGGTGCCACAGGGGTTTATATAGGCCTACCCCGGGGTTACAATGGTAAATCCAGGCTGGCGTGGGTCCCAGCCGTCATCTCTCGGTGTCGTCTTCTCCGCCGACTCACAGGGCCCGCCGCCCGGCATGGTGCAGGCGTCGGCCCGTGTCCGCCCATGGGCGGAGTCTGCCGGCTGCAGATTACTGTAGCCGTGCTTCAAATGATGCGGGCTTGGTCAGTGGGTCATGGCAATAGTGCCGCCGCCTGGCGGGCAATCACTGTGGCCATTCCTCGGTCACATCTTGGTCAATGTCGTGTGGGGCCCGTGGGAGGGGCCGGCCGAGTCCAGGGGGCCGACTCCCAACGGGTCCGACTCACGGCGCTCCCGCCGTCTTCAATACTCTCGCTGACTAGTAGGTCCCGCCGTCTCGGGCCGTCTGAGACAAAGCGTCATGGGCCTGAGGCCCCGCCCAAGGGCTGATGTCGAGTGGCATGGCATGCATGTTGGCGGAGATCTCCGTGGGTACGGTGCACTGTGGCCATGCCCGCCTTTAATTATCGGGGTGATTGGAAGTCGCGGGCCGACTTCCCACAGTCGGCTTCATCGGAGTCGCTTCTGGGACTCGGCTTCAACGGGAGTCGCCTCTGGGACTCGGCCATCTTGGAGTCGCCTCCTGGATTCGGCTTGAATGGGAGTCGCCTCTGGGACTCGGCCATCTTGGAGTTGCCGTAGATACTTGAGGGGCCCAGTCTGCCCTGATGTCATGAAAGGTTCTGGGACTCGGGTTAGCCTACACGTGGCCCATTACTCCGACACCCCTAAATCGCTCCGGGACCCCCAAAAGGTTGAGTAATAATGTACGAAACAGACCTGAATCGGCCAAAATTGTGAGTGTGTGACGACCGACACGTAAACGCACCCCGGGGTTCATCAATCGTAGAAATCACTTCAGGACCCCAAAACTGAGTAATAGTCCAAGAATCGGCCCAAACTACGAGTCTTGACTACCAACATCTAAGCACACATTGGGGTTCGACAACCATGGAAATCGCTTTGGGACCACAAAACGGGTCAGAATCAACAAAAACTGCAAGTGTTGATGACCGACACGTAAATGAACCTAGGGGTTCGTTTATCATGGATATCACTCCGGGACCCAAAGCAGTGAGTATTAGTCCACGAAACGGGCCAGAATCGGCAAAAACTGTGAGTGTTGATGACCGACATGTAAGCGCACCCGGGCCGTTAATCACGGAAATCACTCTGGGACCCCAAGACAGTGAGTAATAGTCCAGGGAACGGGCCAGAATCGGCCAAAATAGTGAGTGTTGATGACCGAGACGTAAACGCACCTCGGGGTTCGTTAATCATGGAAATCACTCTAGGACCCGAAAATAGTGAGTAATAGTCCTCGAAACGGGCCAGAATCATCCCAAACTGTGATTTTGATGACCAACACGTAAGCGCACCTTTGGGTTTGACAACCATGGAAATCGCTTCGGGACCCCAAAATGGTGAGTAATAGTCCAAGAAACGGGCAGAATTGTCACAAACTGCGAGTCTTGACGACCAATACATAAGCACACCTTGGGGTTCGACAACCTTGGAAATCGTTTGGGGACCACAAAACAGTGTGTAATAGTCCATGAAACGGGCCAGATTCGACAAAAAACTGTAAGTGTTGATGACCGACACGCAAACGCACCTCGGGGTTCATCAATCATGGAATTCACTTCGGGACGCGAAAACAATGAGTAATATTCCAAGACACAGGCCAGAATCGGCCAAAACAGCGAGTGTTGACGACCAACACATAAGCACACATTGGGGTTCGACAACCTTGGAAATTGTGTTGGGACCACAAAACAGTGAGTAATAGTCCATGAAACAGGTCAGAATCGATAAAAACCATGAGTGTTGATGACTGACATGTAAACGCACCCCGGGTTCGTTAATCGAGGAAATCACTCCGGGACCCCAAAACAGTGAGTAATAGTTCAAGAAACGGGCCAGAATCGGCCCGACGACGATTGTTGTTGACCGACACGTAAGCGCACCTTGGAGTTTGACAACGATGGATCTCGCTTCGGGACCCCAAAACGGTGAGTAGTAGTCCAAGAAACAGGCCAGAATTGGCCCAAACTGCGAGTCTTGACGACCAATACATAAGCACGCCTTGGGTTCGACAACCTTGGAAATCGTTTTGGGACCACAAAACGGTGAGTAATAGTCCATGAAACGGGCCAGAATCGACAAAAGCGGTGAGTGTTGATGGCCGAACACGTCGCGCACCCGAGGGTTAAATCAATCGTGGAAATCACTCCGGGACCCCAAAACAGTGAGTAATTGTCCAAGAAACAGGCCAGAATCAGCCAAAACTGCGAGTGTTGATGACCAACACATAAGTGCACCTTGGGATTCAACAACTATGGAAATCGCTTCAGGACGCCAAAACGGTGAGTAATAGTCCACAAAACGGGTTAGAATTGACCAAAACTGTGAGTGTTGAGCACTACTAGGAAAAGGCATGCTAGTGGCGCACCAGTTTTGCCTTCTAATGGCGCATGGCTGGTGCGCCACTGGCATCACGCCATTAAATTTCTTTCTAATGGCGCACCACATATCGCCATTAGAATCTGGTATTCTAATGGCGCGGTGGCGATCGCCATTAATCTTTACTCACTGAGTCGCCACTATTATCTGCTATACTTACAGTATGACACATTGTAGTCTTGCCATTAGTAACAACTTTTTAATTCTTTTCTTCTTAATCTCATGTCACTATTTCACATATGAGATATTCAACACATATATATATACAACAAGCATCCATATAGCAATCATATCCAACACACAAGTTTCATCATATATACATACGTACATAGCCAACACATAGTTCCGTCATTACAAAAGTTTCACATTGTTCATCCAACACCGTTATCCATCGATTCACAAAAGTTTCACATTCATACAAAATAAAAACACAAATGGAAAAGAAGCACCCCATCCACGCAAGCTTAGTCAATTAAATCAAATCGCAAAATGATAAACAAGAAGTTAGAAGAAGAAAAGAAGAAGACTAGAAGAATACTAGAAGAGGAAGAACACTAGAAGAAGAATAAGAAGAGTTTTGGAAAAGAAGAAGATTAAGAAAAAGACTATAAGCTTATTATGTAAACTTGATCATTTTGTGCTAACATAAGTTATTTTGGAGCTAACCTATAGGAAACTAAGCATATAAGGTCTAAGTTAGTATATTAGAGCCAACTTAGGTAAAATGAAGCTAACCTATGTCATTTTGGAAAAGAAGAAGATTAAGAAAAAGACTATAAGCTTATTATGTAAACTTGATCATTTTGTGCTAACATAAGTTATTTTGGAGCTAACCTATAGGAAACTAAGCATATAAGCTCTAAGTTAGTATATTAGAGCCAACTTAGGTAAAATGAAGCTAACCTATAGGAAACTAAGCATATTAGAGATAACATAGGTAACTAAGTATATATATATCATTTTGGATAGCTAACCTATAGGAGATCGACATACACGACAAAGTAGGCAGTTCTTCTCCTTCTTCTCCTTCATCTCACTGATCGCCTAGGCGGCGGTGGAGGCGATGGAGGTAGTGGGATGTAGTCTTCTACCACAATTGGCGTGGTCATGTTGCCCAGGTGTGGGATCGCATGGCGCCACCACCGGTGCGTGGTCATTGTCGAGCACCACCACCATCGCGAGGCCACCTTGAGCACGACCATCGCTAGGTCATCCTCAGCCACCTCCATCTCTTGCCCATGGTCAGCCACCACCATCTCTTGCCCTTGGTCAGCCACCACCAGCGCTAGGTCATCCTCGGCTGATGCCCATCGTCATGATGTAGCTCCTCATCCTCACTCTCCTCCTCTTCTCCCGCACTCCGGTCCGGATCATCCTTCTTGTTGTCTATCTTTGGTGCGAGAATCGCTCTTCTTTGTCGCTTCTGACCAGAATCATTCTTTGCTTCGCTTCTGACCATAATCATTCTTTGCTTTAGCTGTGCTTGATGTCATCTCTGCTGCTCCTACTGTCCAAAATGCAACAATGACCGTTAACAATCGATGTGAGACAAAGCCAAATGTAGAGGAATAAGAAGAAGCGAGCGTCGGCGGCATCATCATCGGCGTATCGCATCGACACATAGTCTGGTTGTACACCTTCACGATGAGCATGTTGGCGTCGTCGTCGTACTGAAGACAAGGAAGTACCCAGCTGCAGGTCGTGAAGCACGGTAGAAGTTCTCCCACCCACGAGACAAGTACATGTGGCCCTTCTTGATGTATTGCACATCCCTTTGCTGCGAAACCGCTGCCGACTGTCGCAGCTTCACATTATTGGCGGATCTTCACCCATCGGCATGTTCATAAACACTGTCGGGCAGCCTCTGCGGTTTGGGAAAATGAGTGATGTAGCAAACAACAGATATCATAATGAGATGGGTGAAGGGGAGATCTCTCTCGTTTTATATACCAGCGTCATGGATCCAACTGAAGCCTCAAGTATGATAGTGAAGAACTCAGAATCATCCAACTCGTACTGCGGTGTCATAGATCGGCGGTGGCTGCTTCCCGCCATCTCTGATAAGCAGCAGAAGAGACCAATTAGTACCCTTACAACAGATCATAAAACATGCATTAGTCATAAGTACCCCATATGTCCTATTTTTAGCAAAGTCATGCTAAAATTCACGGAAAATTTCAGCATGACCTTTGCTGAAAATAGGACATATGGAGTGCCCGAAATTGCGGAGCGGAAGTTAATCGACATTCGGCAAACTCAAAACCTCTCGGGGTACTGCAAGTTCATCACGATACAATGGTGGGAGACAAAACCCAACAAACTAGCAAGTCTTTCTCAATGTGATCACAAGTAATTGAGAGGCATCACAATAAAGCAACACCCTGCACTAGCCTAAAAACAAGTGAAGTTTCACCCATATAAGAACAACTTTATAAAATCAAAGAAGTTGCTAAATTTTTGTATCCTTCATACACCTTTGAGTACAATGCTTTATAATGTTCCATCATCATTACAGAAATCCAAGACCATGTGTTCCATCATCATCATCATTACAGAAATCCAAGAAACATCATGCTTTTTAACAGTTTTCAGTTTGGATGAGAATCTGAAAACTACAGTTTGGACAGAATTCCTAACACTTTGGTCTTCTAGTTACAAAACAAAACTGACATAATTCTAGATGCCATAACTGAATTTTTTGTGATAGCTCAAGTTTTTGACAGTATCTCCTAACGGTAGCTCTAACTGAATTTTACGCTTAAAGGAAGGTGACTTAAGTGGCAAGATGATACAATTTGCATAACATAACAATATATGCATCTTAATATAACACCATCTCCTAATGAAATAGTATCCCAGGTTTCCATCTTAATACCACAAAGAATTACATAAAAAATCCAGGATCATTTTTCTAGAGAAAAGCATCATTATAAGGGGCACGGCCTTCAAACTAACCAATTTTGAGGCTGGCCTTCTTCATAGGAGAATCTGAATTAGTTCAAATTCAAAATTTATCACTTTGCGGATAATAAATCAAATCCACAGTACAATCTAAAATAACAAGAAAGCAGAACTCAGTTGTTCCAATATATATGCCCTTTGGATGAAGGTCGACATCTATGAATTAACTCAATCCACTGAAGCAACTAGTTGGAACTTGCAAGCGCATGTACTCTACTACTACCTAGCAACAGGCGATCCTGCGATTCTTGTTGTTTGCGCAAGATGAAACTTATTAAGCATTCTGCCTAGACATCATTAATGGAACAACTGAACTGAATCTTCAATCACATCCATTGCACCTTCCACGGAGAACAATGCCCTCATCTATTTTACCATCTCGAGAAAGTTCACGGTCTATTTTCCTATCGAGTGAGCAACTAACACAACCTTCTCATGTTCACACGCTAGAAAGTAGAAACATCCATCTCTAATGAAAAGATAGCACAGTTTCAAAAAGAAAACAAACAAAAGTAGCAGGAACTCTGATTCTCCTATATAGTTACAAAAAATGCAGTACAAAAATGCAGTGCAATTTGAATCGTGAACCCTAACTTTTGGAGCATGTGCTTTCTGTCTTGAAATTCCTTTTGGAGCATCGGTTGGAAGGAATGGGGAATGGTGGAGAGAGAGAGTAAGGAGGAAGGAGGAGAGGTACCTGGTCGCCGGAGGGGTCGGAGTCAGGGTCGGCGAAGGGGTTGGGGTCGGGGTCCGAGCTCGTCCGGGTCCTCGCTCACCGCGGTCGAAGGAGAGCAGGGGCCGGTGGTGGAGGATGGCAGGGACAGGCCGGGTGGGCACCTCGGGGCCGCGCTCGCCGTCTGCTGTAGGGGCCGGAGGAGGCCCTCGCTCATCGGAGGGAGGAGGAGAGGAGAGGAGGCGGCGGCGGCTGGCGGCCGATCCGTTCGGGGCGAGGCGGCGAGGTGGACTCTGCGGGGTCAGGCGGCGTCTGGGCAGCGCAAGACCACAGCGGCAAGGGCGGCGGCACACCGGCAGCGTCTGCGCTTGACAGAGGGGCGGAGCAAGGAGGCGGCGTCTGCGGTTGGGTCAGTGGATCTGGCGAGGAGGAGGAGGCGGCAGTGAGAGGGGAGCAGGTGAATTGGGGAGAGGATCTATTGGCGCACGCAACCCTAGTCGCCATAAGTACAACCACTCTAATGGCGCACCCGCCCGTGCGCCATTAGAATTTACTAGCCCGATTGGTCGGGTTATATACCACATAACCCCCACTCCATCAGAACAAGCCCACTATAGCCAGTGGTCAAGACGCTGACACACACGAGGAGGTCTGGGTTCGATTCCAGGCTCCCCATTTTTGTATTTATGCATTTAAAATGATGTTTGATATTTATTTGTGTTTAAATATGTTCAAACTTGTTTAAATCATAATAGTAATATTTTTATCAAAATAGAAATAATTTTTTAAAAATATCATCAAATTTGTTATTTGAAAATATTTATGAATATGAAAAATATCATCAAATTTATTATTTGAAAATATCATCAAATTTCTTATTTGGAAATATAATCAAATTTGTTTTTTTTGCAATTTTAGTTGCATCCATTTGTGATGGTGGAGCGGGCGGGAGGTCTTGGGGAGAGGTGCAGTGGTCGTCGGGCGGTGGAGTGGGGGCAGTCTGCGGGCGAGGGGTCGTGGCCCGGTGGAGCGAGGAGGTGCGGTGGGACGTCGGCGGCGGTGGAGTGGGGAAGGGTGCGGGGGGTCGGCGGCGGCGGTGGAGTGGGGAGGGTGCGGGCAGGGGGTCGGCGGTGGAGTGGGAATGGTGTTTTTATATTTATTTGTGTTTAAATATGTTCAAACTTGTTTAAATCATCACAGTAATATTTTTTATGCATTTTAAATGATGTTTTTTATATTTATTTGTGTTTATGAAACTTGTTTAAATTATAACAGTGTAATATTTTTTATAAAAATAGTAAAAAAATAAAAATATGTTCAAAATGTCTTGGTCTTGTGAGGGCGGGCAGTGCTCGGCGGTGGAGCGAGGAGGTTGCGATGGGTAGAGCTAAGCGGGAGGTCTTGAGTCGATCGAGATGGAGGATCGAGATCGAGATGGGGGATCGAGATCGAGATGGAGGGATCTGATAATATGCATTTTAAATATGTTCAAACTTGTGTTTAAATATGTTCAAACTTGTTTAAATCATACTTGATAATATTTTTATGCATTTTAAATGCTGTTTTTATATTTATTTGTGTTCATCAAACTTGTTTAAATTATAACAGTGTAATATTTTTTATAAAAATAGTAAAAATAAAATAAAAATATGTTCAAGATGTCTTGGTGCTTGTGGGGGCGGGCAGTGCTCGGCCGTGGAGCGGGGAGGTTGCGATGGGTAGAGCTAGCGGGGAGGTCTTGGTGCGATCGAGATGGAGGATCGAGATCGAGATGGAGGATCGAGATCGAGATGGAGGATCGAGATCGAGATGGAGGGGATCTGATAATGGCGCACATCGGCGGTCGCCATTAGAAGTTATATATAGTAATGGCGCATTGGTTGATTCATGCGCCATTAGTATGTATGGGAAAATGAAAAAAAAAGAAATTCATACTAATGGCGCACTCTGTCCGCCGTGCGTCATTAGTGTCTTCCACTCTAATGGCGTATGAGGAACAGGTGCGCCATTAGTATATAGTAGTGGCGCACTGCATCCACGGTGCGCCATTAGAATCAATCCTATCTATAGCCCTTTTCCTAGTAGTGTGATGACGGACACGTAAACGCACCCCGGGGATCGTCAATCGTGGAAATCGCTCTGGGACCCCAAAAGGCTGAGTAATAGTGCACGAAACGAAACCAACATGTCAGCACACATTGGGGTGCGACAACCATGCAAATCACTTTGGGACCTCAAAACGGTGAGTAATAGTCCACGAAATGGGTTCGTTAATCGTGGAAATCACTCCGGGACCCCAAAACAGTGAGTAATAATCAAAGAAACGGGCCATAATCGGCCAAAACTGCGAGTGTTGACGACCGACACGTAAACGCACCCCGGGGTTTGTCAATCGTGGAAATCACTCCAGGGCCCCAAAACCGAGTAATAGTCCAAGAAACAGGCCAGAATTGGCCCAAACTGCGAGTCTTGATGACCAATACATAAGCACACCTTGGGATTTCACAACCTTGGAAATCGTTTTGGGACCACAAAATGGTGAGTAATAGTCCATGAAACAGGCCAGAATCAACAAAAACCGTGTGTGTTGATAACCGCACATAAACGCACCCCCGGGTTCGTCAATCGTGGAAATCACTCCAGGACCCCAAAACAATGAGTAATAGTCCAAGAAACGGGCCAGAATCGGCCAAAACTGTGAGTGTTGATGACCGACACATAAGCACACATTAGGATTCGACAACTATGGAAATTGCTTCGGGACACCAAAATGGTGAGTAATTGTCCACGAAACGGGTCAGAATTGACCAAAACTGTGAGTGTTGACGAGGGACACGTAAATGCACCCCGGGGATCGTCAATCGCCGAAATCGCTCTGGGACCCCAAAACGCTGAGTAATAATGCACGAAACAGACCAGAATCGGCCAAAATTGTGAGTGTTGACGACCAACACGTAAACGCACCCCGGGGTTCATCAAACGTGGAAATCACTTCCAGACCCCAAAACTGAGTAATAGTCCAAGAAACGGGCCAGAATCGGTCCAAACTGTGAGTCTTGACGACCAACATGTAAGCACACATTGCGGTTCGAAAACCATGGAAATCGCTTTGGGACCACAAAACGGAGAGTAATATTCCACGAAACGGGTCAGAATCAACAAAAACCACGAGTGTTGATGACCGACACGTAAACGAACCCAGGGGTCCGTTTATCGTGGATATCACTCTAGGACCCAAAGCAGTGAGTAATAGTCCCCGAAAGGGGCCAGAATCGGCAAAAATTGTGAGTGTTGATGACCGACATGTAAACACACCCCGGGCTTCATTAATCCTGGAAATCACTCCGGGACCCCAAAAGAGTGAGTAATAGTCCACGAAACGGGACAGAATCAGCCAAAACTGTGAGTATTGATGACCGACACGGAAACACACCCGAAAACAGTAAGTAATAGTCCACGAAATTGGCCAGAATCGGCCTAAACAGCGATTGTTGATGACCGACACGTAAGCGCACCTTGGGGTTTGACAACCATGGAAATCGCTTCGGGACCCCAAAATGGTGAGTAATAGTCCAAGAAACGGGCCAGAATTGGCCCAAACTGAGAGTCTTGACGACCAATACATAAGCACACCTTGGGGATCGACAACCTTGGAAATTGTTTGGGACCACAAAATGGTGAGTAATAGTCCATGAAACGGGCCAGACTCAACAAAAAACCGTGAGTGTTGATGACCGGCACGCAAACGCACCCCGGGGTTGGTCAATCGTGGAAAGCACTCCGGGACCCCAAAATAGTGAGTAATAGTCCAAGAAACGGGCCAGAATCGGCCAAAACTGCGAGTGTTGATGACCGACACGTAAGCGCACCTTGGGATTCAACAACAATGGAAATTGCTTCGGGACCCCAAAACAGTGAGTATTAGTCCACAAAACGGGTCAGAATTGGCCAAAACTGTGAGTGTTGACGACGGACACGTAATCGCACCCCGGGGATCGTCAATCGTCGAAATCGCTCTGGGACCCCAACAGGCTGATTAATAATGCACGAAACGGACTAGAATCAGCCAAAATTGTGAATGTTGGCGACCGACATGTAAACGCACCCCGGGGTTCATCAATCATGTAAATCACTTTAGGACCCCAAAACAGAGTAATAGTCCAAGAAACGGGCCAGAATCGGCCAAACTGCGAGTCTTGAGGACCAACACGTAAGCACACGTTGGGGTTCGACAACCATGGAAATCACTTTGGGACCACAAAACGGTGAGTAATAGTCCACGAAATGGTTTAGAATCAACAAAAACCGCGAGTGTTGATGACCAACATGTGAACGAACCCAAGGGTTCGTTAATCGTGGATATCACTCCAAGACCCAAAGCAGTGAGTAATAGTCCACGAAACGGGCCAGAATCGCAAAAACTGTGAGTGTTGATGACCGACATGTAAACGCACCCCGGGCTTCGTTTATCCCGGAAATCACTCCGGGACCCCAAAACAGTGAGTGTTGATGACCGACATGCAAACACACCACGGGGTTCGTTAATCGTGCAAATCACTCTAGGACCCGAAAAAAGTGAGTAATAGTCCAAGAAACAGGCCAGAATCGGCCGAAACAGCGATTGTTGATGACCGACACGTAAGCGCACCTTGGGGTTTGACAACCATGGAAATCGCTTCAGGACCCCAAAATGGTGAGTAATAGTCCAAGAAACAGGCCAGAATTGACGCAAACTACGAGTCTTGATGACCAATACATAAGCACACCTTGGGGTTTGACTACGTTGGAAATCGTTTGGGGACCCTAAACGGTGTGTAATAGTCCACGAAACGGGCGAGTATCGACAAAAAGCTGTGAGTTTTGATAACAAGCGAAAACGCACCTCGAGGTTAAATCAATCATGGAATTCTCTCGGGACCCCAAAGCGGTGAGTAATAGTCCAAAAGCGGGCTAGAATCAGCCTAAAACTGTGAGTGTTGACGACCAACACATAAGCACACATTTGGGTTCGACCACATTGGAAATCGTTTTGGGACCACAAAACTGTGAGTAATAGTCTACGAAACAGGTCAGAATCGACAAAAACCGTTAGTGTTGATGAGTGACACATAAACGCACCCGGGTTAGTTAATCGGAAATCACTCGGGACCCCAAAGCGGTGAGTAGTAGTCAAAAAACAGGCGGAATCGGCCCGAACAGCGATTGTTGATGACCGACACGTAAGCGCACCCTGGGGTTTGACAACCATGGATCTCACTTCGGGACCCCAAAACGGTGAGTAATAGTCCAAGAAATGGGCCAGAATCGGCCCAAACTGCGAGTCTTGACGACCAACGCATAAACACACATTGGGATTCGACAACCTTGGAAATTCTTTTGGGACCATAAAACGGTGAGCAATATTCCAAGAAACATGTCAGAATCGACAAAAACCGTGAGTATTGATGACCGACACGTAAATGTAGCTTGGGTTCGTTAATCGAGGAAATCACTCCGGGACCCCAAAACAATGAGTAATAGTCAAAGAAATGGGCCAGAATTGGCCCAAACAACGATTGTTGATGACCGACACGTAAGCGCACCTTGGGGTTTGACAACCATGGATCTCGCTTTGGGACACCAAAACGGTGAGTAATAGTCCAAGAAATAGGCCAGAATTGGCCCAAACTGCGAGTCTTGACGACCAATACATAAGCACGCCTTGGGGTTCGACAACCTTGGAATTTGTTTTGGGACCACAAAACGGTGATTAATAGTCCATGAAACGGGTCAGAATTGACAAAAACCGCGAGTGTTGATGATCAACACATAAACGAACCCAGGGGTTCATTAATTGTTTAGATCACTCCGGGACCCCAAAGCAATGAGTAATAGTCCATGAAACGGGCCAGAATCGGCCAAAACTGCGAGCGTTGATGATCGACATGTAAGTGCACCTCGGGCTTCGTTAATCCTGGAAATCACTCCGGGGCCCCAAAACAGTGAGTAGTAGTCCACGAAACGGGAAATAATCGGCCAAAACTGTGAGTGTTGATGACCAACACTTAAACGCACCTCGGGGTTCATTAATCGTGGAAATCACTCTGGGACCCGAAAACAGTGAGTAATAGTCCACGAAACGGGCCAGAATCGGCCTAAACAATGAGTGTTGATGACCGACACGTACGCGCACCTTGGGGGTTCAACAACTATGGAAATCGCTTCAGGGCCCCAAAACGGTGAGAAATAGTCCAAGAAACGGGCCAGAGTCGGCCCAAACTACAAGTCTTGACGACCAACACATAAGCACTCCTTGGGCATCGACAACCTTGGAAATCGTTTTGGGACCACAAAACGGTGCGTAATAGTCCACGAAACATGTCAGAATTGACAAAACCCATGAGTGTTGATGACCGACACATAATGCATCCCTGGTTTGTTAATCGAGGAAATCACTCCGGGACCCCAAAACAGTTAGTAATAGTCCAAGAAACGGGCCAGAATCAGCCAGCGATTGTTGATGACCGACACGTAAGTGCACCTTGGGGTTTGACAACCATGGATCTCGCTTTGGGGCCCTAAAACGGTGAGTAAGAGTCCACGAAATGGGCCAGAATTGGCCCAAACTGCAAGTCTTGACGACCAAAACATAAGCATGCCTTGGGGTTTGATAACCTTTGAAGTCGTTTTGGGACCTCAAAACGGTGAGTAATAGTCCATGAAACGGGCCAGAATCGACAAAAACCATGAGTGTTGATGACCGACAAGTAAACACACCCCGGGGTTCCTCAACCATGGAAATCACTCCGAGACCCCAGAACAATGAGTAATAGTCCAAGAAACGGGCCAGAATCGGCCAAGCATGCGAGTGTTGATGACCGACACGTAAGCGCACCTTGGGATTCAACAACTATTGAAAACACTTCGGGACCCCAAAACGGTGAGTAATAGTCCATGAAATGGGTCAGAATTGACCAAAACTGTGAGTGTTGATGACGGACACGTAAACGCACCCCGGGAATTGCCATCGTCGAAATCGCTCTGGGACCCCAAAAGGATGAGTAATAATGCACGAAACGGACCAGAATCGGCCAAAAGTGTGAATGTTGACGACCGACACGTAATCGCACCCCGGGGTTCATCAATCATGGAAATCACTACAGGACCCCAAAACTGAGTTATAGTCCAAGAAACGGCCAGAATCGGCCCAAACTACGAGTCTTGATGACCAACACGTAAGCACACCTTGGGGTTCGACAACCATGGAAATCGCTTTGGGACCACAAAACAGTGAGTGATAGTCCACGAAACGGGCCAGAATTGTCACAAACTACAAGTATTGACGACCAATACATAAGCACACCTTGGGGTTCGACAACCTTGGGAATCGTTTGGGGACCACAAAACGGTGTGTAATAGTCCATGAAACGGGCCAGAATCGACAAAAAACTGTGAGTGTTGATGACCGACACGCATGCGCACATCGGGGTTCGTAAATCGAGGAATTCACTACGGGACCCCAAAACAGTGAGTAATAGTCCAAGAAACGGGCCAGAATTGTCACAAACTGCGAGTCTTGACGACCAATACATAAGCACACCTTGGGGTTCGACAACCTTGGAAATCGTTTGGGGACCACAAAACGGTGTGTAATAGTCCATGAAACGGGCCAAAATCGACAAAAAACTGTGAGTGCTGATGACCAACACGCAAACGCACCTCGGGGTTCGTCAATCGTGGAATTCACTTCGGGACCCCAAAACAGTGAGTAAGAGTCCAAGAAACGGGCCAGAATCGGCCAAAACTGCGAGTGTTGACAACCAACACATAAGCACACATTGGGGTTCGACAACCTTGGAAATTGTTTTGGGACCACAAAACGGTGAGTAATAGTCCATGAAACAGGTCAGAATCGATAAAAACCGTGAGTGTTGATGACCGACATGTAAACGCACCCCGGGTTTGTTAATCGAGGAAATCACTCCGGGACCCCAATACAGTGAGTAATAGTCCAAGAAACGGGCCAGAATCAGCCCAACGACGATTGTTGATGACCGACACGTAAGCGCACCTTGGAGTTTGACAACCATGGATCTCACTTCGGGGCCCCAAAACAGTGAGTAATAGTCCAAGAAACGGGCCAGAATTTGCCCAAACTGCGAGTCTTTACGACCAATACATAAGCACGCCTTGGATTCGACAACCTTGGAAATTGTTTTGGGACCACAAAACGGTCATTAAGAGTCCATGAAACGGGCTAGAATCGACAAAAACCGTGAGTGTTGATGACCGACACGTAAACGCACCCCAGGGTTCGTCAATCGTGGAAATCACTCCGGGACCCCATGTCAGGACCCCGACTCAATGCCACATCGATCTAGCATGTAACACCTCATATCACTTTGCGGCCTCACGCACGGTATTCCCACGGGTGTCGTCTTACCTTTGCCCGGGACCGTTTGCGCCTTTTGGCTGCGTATATGATAGTGTCGCTAGGATCCATATGATAAGGAGCCCGGTGACATGGCTAGTCGAAACCCAAAGTGGCACAAATTCTGAGGACAGGCATCCATGACCCAGCATCGAACGTGTCGGTCATCAGCGAGTGAATCCAGGCTGTAGCACTGAGCTAGCAGGACTCCGGTGAACCGGGCTGTAGCGGGCTAACAGGACTCTGGTGTTCATCGCATGACATTTCCCCAAAGGGACAGACACAGGAACGAAGAGGGACACATGCCGGCCAGCCTAATTGTTCCGGAGCAGTAGCAAGCTACCATGGCTCGGTGGAAACACTAGGAGACATTTCCCGGTAAGAGGGGCTACTAAGGATAAACAACTAGATAGTCAGGTCCCACACATACCAAGCATTTCAATAACATACACACAATATGCTCAGCAAACGTGAGTACAAATGTACCCAGCAAGACTTACATCAGCAAGACTTACATCAGCAAGTCTCTCTGCAAAAACATAAAATAGGCAAACGTGAGTACAAATGTACCCAGCAAGACTTACATCAGAACTAACTACATATGCATCATTATCAACAAAGGGATGGTGGGGTTTAAGCTGCAGCAAGCCAGCTTTGACTCGGTGGCTATCTGAACTCATTTGCAATGTAACTCTTTGAGGTGGCGCACGAGTCCACATATTCACCATATCAATACACCACTATGGATCCTCTCTCGTCTCCCTACGAGAACGCCATCCATAGCACTCACGCTTATTGAGGGAGTCCTGGACTAGGGGGTGTCAGGACAGCGGACTATCAACATCCGCGGACTCCCGGACTACGAAGATAGAAGATTGAAGACTCGGCTCGTGTCAGGAAGGTACTTTCCTTGGCGTGGAAGGCAAGCTTGCAATACTGGATATGTAGATCTCCTACCATTGTAACCGACTCTGTGTAACCCTAGCCTCTCCGGTGTCTATATAAACCGGAGGGCCTTAGTCCGTAGGACGAACATACATCTCAACAATCATACCATAGGCTAGCTTCTAGGGTTTAGCCTCCTTGATCTCATGGTAGATCTACTCTTGTACTACCCATATCATCAATATTAATCAAGCGGGGCGTAGGGTTTTACCTCCATCGAGAGGGCCGAACTGGGTAAAAACATTGTGTCCCTCGTCTCTTGTTACCATCCGCCTAGGCGCACAGCTCGGGACCCCTACCGAGATCCGCGGTTTGACACCGACATTGGTGCTTTCATTGAGAGTTCCTCGTGTAAATCGCCGATGGGCGGATGCCTTTACCCGTCTTGAGAGGCGGTGTTTTTCGCCGGAGAGGCCTTGGCTGCCGATCAGACTATCCGGCTTGGTGGCTTTCTTATGACCGCCTGTCCGCCGCCACTTCGCAATGACTTCTCAAGTCGTCGGAAGCAATCTTCGCGTCAGCCCTAAAGCTGCCGAACAGTTAGATCAATTGAGCTCTCGTCATTAACGAGCTCTTGGATCGCATCGCCTCCCCAGGAGTCGCGACGGACTACAATCAGATCGGGCTTAAAACCGATCGAGAGATAACTCTCCCGGGCTACCCACCACGTCGAAGTGGTAGAGGAACAACTTCGGCAATTCTTTGCGGGGTTGAAAACAATCTGTGTCAGATTCCCGAACCCGCATGCGGATTCCAGCGGAGGGGCGGACTTTGATCGAGCATTGAACCTAAAATCATGCGTCGCTCGGACTCATTGGACTGTCTCCAGCAAATCAAGCTTCGAATTCGGAAGCCCTCGCCTTTGAGCCCAAAGATGGGCAGGGATCCGGATTTTATTCCACCACCCGCCCGGACATTTGCGACCTATCTCTAATCTGGCAAGAGCCTTGAAGCGATACATCATTCTTGGGCGATTCCTCCTGGTTATGGACGGGATAAAGGACTGCCGAGAGGAAAAGCATAATCTCAATCTTACGCAATAACTGCACGGACAAGGGAATTTTGAGCGCCATTGATCGTCGCAAGATTACGCGCTTCACCGATCTGGCGTCCATAATGCGGAAATCTTGTGCGATGGAAGTTTCGGAAAACTGAAAATCAATTTTGGGATAATCCGCCCCAAACCCATCCAGCGGTAAAAGGCGCCTTACAATCAGGCCCCGGATGCAAAAGCGAAAAAACAAAAACCCAGCAGGGAAGCGGAACCGTCTTTGGAGGGATGGCTCAACGGACCTGTAAACTTCATAGTCGAGAGGAGCTGTCCCAACACATAGCCTTCGAGCATGTTGGATATTACGGCGGGTGGACAAAAGTGGCGAAGAGCTTCTAGCTCGGAAACCACTCCAACAATACCAGCCACGGTATCGTTAGTCTTGAGACTTTCGCATCAAATAATATCGAAACGAACAATCCATAAACTTCGCGAAGTCTACCAAGTAGCAACAGCAAATCCATGGGCGGCACAGCTATTACCTTCAACGCCAGCGATGAGCCCACATCTCGAACTACGAGCCCCAAGCGCTGGTACTTAGTCCCATAGTGGGCGACTTTCGGTGACAAAGGTCCTCATGGACGGCGGCAGCGGACTAAACCTCATTTATGAGGAAACTCTGCGGAAAATGGAAATCGATTGGAGCCATACTGAGCGAAGCAGCACAACCTTCAGAGGAATAATCCCTACCCGGGAAGCGCGCTGCACCGGAAAAATCACACTCGATGTGGTGTTCGGCTCTCCGGACAATTACAGATCCGAAGAAGTCATGTTCCAGGTGGCCCCGTTCAGCAGCGGCTATCACGCAATACCTCATTACGGGTACATGAAGCTCAAAATGCCTGGGCCCAGCGGAATAATCACTCTCGTTAGTGACCCGGACATAGCACTCCGCGCCGAAAACAAGACAGCCGCACTAGCCCTCGAGGCACTATCCGAAGCCTTAGCGGCAAAGGAACTCACCGCGCTGCGCTCTACGGTAAACAGGGACGATGTGATACTTGATAAAAGATCCAAGTCCACCACCTTCAAACCAGCAGACGAGATAATAAAATTTCAGGTCCACCAGCGGACCCAACAAAAGCGGGTTCCATCGAGCACAGTTGAACCCGAAGTTGGCGCCGCCTTCTTGCGAATTCCTTCGGGAAAATTGGGACATCTTCGCTTTGGCATCCCTCGGACATGCCGGAATCCCTCATGAGTTGGCGAACACAGCCTAAACATCCTAAAAGGATTTAAGCGATCAAACAGGCTCTTGACGATTTTCCGAGCCCAAAAGGCGAGCAATGGGAGAAGAGCTAGCCAAGTTATTGGAAGCGATTCATTAGAGATATCAAACATCATGCGGCTAGCAAATTTGGTGATGGTACCAAAGAAGGGTAAATCCTGCGCCTCTGTGTCGACTTCAAAGACCTTAATAAGGCTTGCCCAAAGGATCCTTTCCCCCCCGCATCGATCAAATCGCCGATGCCACAGCGAGACACGATTCGTTGTGCTTCACGGATGCATACTCGGCTATCATCAAATCAAGATGGCGGAAGCGAATCAAGCCGCAGCGGCATTCATCACTCCATACGGACCATTCTGCTTCAACACGATGCCCTTCGGACTTAAAAGCGCGGTGCAACATATCGGTATACGATTCAAACATGTCCGCCACCCGGATCGGCAAAAGCGATCGAGGCATACGTGAGCGGCGTGGTCGTCAAAACAAAACTCGTCGAAACTTTAGTAGGCGATTTGAGGCTCACATTCGACAACCTTAGAGCATATGACATCAAGCTGAATCGGAAAAATGTGTTTTGGTGTACCGGCCGGAAAGCTGCCGGGCTTCATCGTATCCGGTAGAGGAATTGAAGCAAATCCGGCCAAAATCGAAGTCATCACAGTTGGATATTCCAAAGGACCTCAAGCAAATACAAAATTAACAGGATGGGTGGCAGCTTTAAGCCGTTTTATCTCCCGTTTAGGAGAGAAGGCGTTGCCCCTTTATCGCCTCCTAAAGCGCACCGAACACTCCGAGTGGACGGATGCCGCCACGGCCGGACTCGAAGAAATAAAGGCCATATTGGCAACAAATCCGGTCCTGGCTGCGCCCACCCTGGGCGAACCAATGTTGTTATATATCATAGCAACACATCAAGTTGTAAGCGTTGTCCTCGTCGTCGAACGAGCGACAGAAGGGCATAAATTCCCTCTTCAAGAACCAGTGTATTATGTATCCACTGTGTTAACCCCCTGCAAATCCCGTTACCCGCACTATCAGAAGATAGCATATGCGGTGTTCATGGCATCTCGGAAGCTCCGACACTACTTTCAAGAGTGTTCATGGCAACAGGCAGGATTGCAAAATGGGCCATTGAGCTCTTGCCATTCGACATAACTTACAAACCTCGACGAGCCATAAAATCACAAGTTTTGGCTGACTTCGTCGCCGAATGGACTGAAGCCGAACTCCCTAAAGAGTACGGCGCGTACTCCAATTGGACTATGCACTTCGACGGTTCTAAAATGTTGGCGGACTAGGGGCAAGGCGTCGTCTTGGCGTCCCCACGGAATCTGATCAATATGTACTTCAAATAATGTACACGGACTCCAACAATGCAGCGAATCTGAGGCCCTATTACATGGTCTCCGGATGGCGGTCTCCATGGGCATTCAACGCCTAGAGGTGCTTGAGGATTCAAACCTTGCAATATCCCAAATAAATGGAGACTTTGATGCCAAGGATCCAAAGCGGCAGCATATCGCAATGCTGTCTGAAAATGTCAGCTCGGTTTGAAGGACTCGAATTCCATCACATAGCGAGATAATAACCAAGCGGCCGGCGTCACCGCGCGCATCGGTGCGAAACGTGATCTGTCCTCAAATATCTTCTGGAATGGCTCTTCAAGCCATCCGTACTATGGGAAGAGGAGCCGGTAGCGACAAACCGGAGAAAACCGCACCAACGGTGATTCAGCGAGATGACATAACACCCTCGCGTTATAATGGCAATAATCGCGCGTGGACAGAACCTTTCCTAGCCTACTTACTTAGGCAGGAGCTCCTTGAAGACCATAATGAGGCCCATTGCATAGTCCGCGATCGAAGGCCTACAAGGTCCACGAGGAGAACTTTATAAGAAAAGTACTACGGAGTCCTTCAAAGGTGTATCTCCGAAGAAGAAGGCGAAACCTTGGCTGAAATCCATGCGGACTAGGCGGACACCACGCAGCAGCCCGGCCTGGTAGGAAAGGCATTCCGTCTGAGATTTTATTGGCCGACAGCTCGGGCGGATCTGCAGGACTTGGTCAGCGATCGTTGGTTGTCGACTCTTTGCTAATCGAGCCATATGCCACCCACCGCCCTCAAAACCATACCCATTACACGGCGTTCGCGGTCTAGGGGCTCGACATGGTTGGACCCCTTAAAGGGAACCCACAAGAAAAAGTACCTATTGGTCATGGTGGATAAGTTCACCAAATGGATAGAGGCCAAACCGGTCAAAACGGCAGAGTCCGGACCAGTGATAGACTTTATATCGAGGTGGTACACGTTCTGAGTCCCCACAGCATCATCACCGACAAGCGGCACGAACTTCACGGCCGATGAGGTCAAGTCATGGTGCAAAAATATGGGCATTAAGCTCGACTATCGTCGATCTATCATCCTCAAACCAGCGGTCAAGTGGAAAGAACAAGCGGTCTAATAATGGCGGCATTAAACCCGGACTAGTGAGGTCACTCTAAATCAGACACCCAATGGGTCGAGGAGCTCGACTCCGTACTGGGGCTGCGGACAACGCCTAACCGTACTACGGATTCACACCATTCTTTATGGTATCTGGCGCAGAGGCAGTCTTGCCTGCGACATTATTCATGACTCACCTCGAGTGCGCATATACGAGGAAGGAGAAGCCGAGCTGGATCGGCGGGACAGCTTGGACACATTGGAGGAAGAGCGTGGCGTCGCGAAGGCTCGTTCCGCATTCTATCGACAACAGGCCGAAGATACCAAAGCAAGAGAAATGCGGGCCAAGACTTACAACGTTGGCGAACTAGTTCTCGCTGCCGGACAAGAAAAAGGACAAGCTCAAGCCCGGATGGGAAGGCCCCTTCATTATTGATCAAGTCTTGACCGCGGAGCATACCGTCTCTAAATCGTCGGACAACCGACTCGAGCGAACCCATGGAGCGCAGCCCGACTCGGCGATTCTATGCCTAGCGCCGGACTAAGAATTTGTCTCCTTCCCCGTCCAACCTTTTATATTTGGCTGTCTTCATTTCTCTTTTATCCTCTTAACTTAAAAGCCCTTGGGGCCTATTTTCGCATTCTTCGCATACGCATACGATGTGCCATCCTTTTCGTTATTCTGGGGCTTCTTTCACGAAGCTCAATTATCTGAGTTTATACCCAACACATGTGTCAAGCTTCCACATGTACCTTTTACTCGCCATTATATGCATCGATATGACTTAAGTTTTGGCCAAGCTGGGTTGCTGGCTCTGTGCTTACCCCTCGTTCCCGATTGTTCGGCTAGGAGGTAAAGGAGCACCATTGCGATTATTATCGCCGGGTCACCGGATGTGTACCTCGGTGGGTGAAGCGAAAGCTAGCGTTCTTAAGGGAATATTCGATCGGTGATTTAAAAGATGAATTTTTACCTATTTTTCCATCCGCCCCGGATGTTTTCTGCTCTCTTGGCAGTCAGGACATACACTTTAGGGCATGCCTCCCAGCGAAAGGAACCCTTAACGGAACTATTCTCCTGGAAGATGTTTCTTACTAACCATGTAATATAACATAACTAGTTGGGCACTTATGCGATAAAGCACTAATGACCCCTACGCCTGGTCTCCATCCATACCACGGTTGTTTCTTAACCAAAAGGTATTCGGACACACTCCGGACTCTAGGGTCCCGAGGTCGAAGGTTAAAAGGTCGGCAAAGACAAGCGATCTACAATCCGGCTAGAAGGCATTTCACATGTCAATTTCAAGGATAACATACATTGTCAAATCTATTGATTGTATTCCTCCTCAATCCCGTCTAACAGGTTGTCTAGTTTCTGATCCGTTGGGAAAACTTAGCAGCCAGTTTCTACATGGTGTACACTAAACTCACGAGGATCTCCTTCCGTCGGGTCCCACCGTCCAACTTGACCATATGGTTGGGATCCGCCTTCTTATCTGCGTCTTCACCATGGCCCAAGCCTCCCTAGCACCTTGACGGCAAGCCGAAATCTTCCACAAATGGAAGCGCTGCCGTACTCCCTGCAGCTTCTCTGCAAGCTCCCCGAGGCCCTCGGGCAGGGCGAGGGATGGCCATAAAGCCTGTACGGCGCCACTCATTGCCTGCCGAACTCGTTCGAGTAGCTGCAACAGTTCGGGAAGTTGATCACCCATTGATACGGGCATCTCCTCTGTAGGACGACCCATGAGTATACCTACAAGACACATTATGTCAAATTGCTTCCTCGCCGAACTCTTCTTCCTTAAAGAATTCGCTCAAGAACTTACTATATATGCCGCGACGAAGCCGTTGATTCTCCTTGACGGAGACGGACAGCTCGGCCTGTGCGCCTTTCAGCTCTTCTCCGAGCTTGGCATTGGCATCTTGGAGCTTGTTCCTTTCTGCTGAACCATTCAAGCACATTCTCGCCGACCTTTAGTCTGGCCTTGATGTGTTTGCCTGTCCGGATCTTGTTGGCGGCACTGTAATGTCATTATTAGACTCATGCGCATGCCGCTTTAGCGCTTATATTAATTTATACAAATGTGTTACCAGGGGGTCTTTCCGTCTCCTCCTGCGGCAGCAAGTGCAGCCTCAAGTTGGGCCTTGCAATCTTGCAGCTCCCGAGACAGTGGGCATTCTTCTTGTTCAGAGCCTGAAATTTCAAAGGATCCTTAAATTAGTTAACATAACTAATTTAAGTCTCGAAACTCTTGGTGTATACAACCTTTAAAATTCCCTTACCGTATGTCTCTAACATCTTTGCTCCGTGGCTCTGGTAAAACCATTTTGAGTAGCCGGAGATCGCGTCCCTGCGTTAAAGGCATCCAATGCCTCGGGGAAAAGCACGCTTCTTGAAAAACTGTCCGGCGGCGTCTATGATTCATAGCGCTCTCCACCTCTGACTTGGTGGTGGACAGTCTATCGGTATCCTCCGTTGGAGCAGGATCCGGTTCGCGTCTTGCACTTGCCTCCCCCTCCAGTCCGGGTGCTGGAGCCTAGCTGGTGTTGGTTGGGTTGCCAATTCCTGCGCTCACAGTCCGGCGAGCGCTTTTTCTCCTATAAAGATCATGAGCACTTAGATGTTTCCTCGGAGCGTTGCTCCAAAAGATCAAACACGAGCTATACCTCTGCGGTGACGTTTCTACCCGCACGGCGCTCCTTTTCCTCCTGCTAGTTGGATGACCTCAGAGGTCGGCCGCCTTGAGCTCGGCTTCCTACCGTAACGGCGCTTCCTGCAAAATGCCATCGTTCGTGAAGGTCAGAAACAGGTAAGGATAGGATAACGGTGTCCGGACTTCGGTCGTGGTCACCTAGGATGCCGAACTTAGCCCGGGGTAGTCCGCCGTAATGGCGACCAGAGCATTGTCAATGCTGAGCTGGTGGTACACCCCGTCAATCAGCTCCACCTCGATGTCCGGATCCTCTTCGGAGGCCGGACCTAGGGATCCTTCCGGATCCTCGGGTTGTGGAGCAGGACTCACCATGTCCTCCACAGTCCGGCGTAGACCCTGCGCCGAAGACGTAATGTAAGAGGCTTAAACTTCGAAAGCACGGGTAGAACCTTTCGAGGTGTTCGCTTACCCATCCTCTAGGGTTGATCATGGAAAACCCATCCAAAGGGTTGGACGAAGAAGTCCTCCTTCTCCCCTTATCTGAGACCGGACAGAATCTTCACGGATCCTCGGTCGAACCCGGCCCTTCTTGGCCGTCTTTGGTAGCATCGTCCTCCCGTTGAAATCCCACATGGGGTGGCCTACGTGTTGCTGTGGCTGCACCCCCGCTTGATGCGTCGCCATGACTCCAATCATGGTCAAGCCGGAGTGAGCCATTAATCTTATCCGGCCCATCAAGTAATGGGCGCTCTTGTCTTCCTCCAAGCAGGGGGCTCATGGGCGCCACCGTGGCGTTTCTTCAAGGGAGCAACATCAAACTCCGGAGGCCAATCCGGACTGGGTCGGGCAGCGGAGCGTCTACTATATAAAACCACTCCGAGGGCCAGTCTTCGGATGCCCTCTTGGGGGTGCCGGATAGGTATCCGGTCCCGGCGCCGCCCACTTGATATATGGACCCCTGGTGAGAACGGGGTACGAGGCAGAACAGCCTCTTCCACAATGTGAAATGGGGCTCGATGCCCAGGAATAGCTCGCAAAGAGCTACATAGCCCGCGATATGCAGCACAGAGGCCGGCGTGAGGTGGTGGAGCTGGAGTCCGTAGAACTTCAGGAGCCCACGGAGGAACGGATGTATCGGAAAACCGAGCCCCCTTATCAGATAGGGGACGAAACACACTCGCTCCCCCTTGTTGGGGCTTGGGGTGTCCTCCGCCTGCCTCCCACCTCGATAAGTAACCAGTCCGGCTCGGACTGGAACCATGAAGGCCGGAGGAAGAAATCCCTCCGTTTGGAGCTTCACTAGCTCATTGTGCGAAATAGAGCACCTCCTCCAATCCCCTGGCGATGGGCTAGGAGCGCGTGAGGAAGAGCCACGTTGACGATCCATGGTGGAATGGATTTCAAGGTCAGAGGCGCTTCGATGGAGTATACGCGGGAGGAAGACGGTGCGGTTTGGATCTGGATCCCTCCCCCTTTTATAGGCGGGCGACCCGCACAATTAGGGGGTGAAATGTAAAAGACACCCTGGCTTTTCGCATTCGTGCGCCACGTGGAAAAGGGCCATAATTTGGCGTAGAAGCCGAGGAGCACAGCATTCAAGATGAAGCCGGACACTATTCGGCAGGTACATGGGATTTGAAGGGAGAACCCGCCTTGCAACGCCGAAGACTACAAGCACGCTGGACTTATCGTCATTGAAGCCTGGTTCGGGGCTCTTGAGGAGTCTGGACTAGGGGGTGTCCGGACAGCCGGACTATCAACATCCGTCGGACTCCCAGACTACGAATATAGAAGATTGAAGACTCCGGCTCGTGTCCGGAAGGTACTTTCCTTGGCGTGGAAGGCAAGCTTGGCAATCTGGATATGTAGATCTCCTACCATTGTAACCGACTCTGTGTAACCCTAGCCTCCGGTGTCTATATAAACCGGAGGGCCTTAGTCCGTAGGACGAACATACATCTCAACAATCATACCATAGGCTAGCTTCTAGGGTTTAGCCTCCTTGATTTCGTGGTAGATCTACTCTTGTACTACCCATATCATCAATATTAATCAAGCAGGACGAGGGTTTTACCACCATCGAGAGGGCCGAACACAGGTAAAAACATTGTGTCCCTCGTCTCTTGTTACCATCCGCCTAGACGCACAGTTCGGGACCCCCTACCCGAGATCCGCCGGTTTTGACACCGACACTTATCTTGCGCATTTTAGAGTATCCACTTTCACTTGTCTATGAACTATGCAAGGGGTCCAAGTTTCCATATCCGAGGAATCCGGCTATTCGAATAGATAATGATAACCCTGCAGGGGTGTACTTCTTCACACACATGCCGCCACTTATCGCCTCAGACATACCGTCATGTACCTCGGCAACCTTCAAGCGGAAGCCGGGCGAGGGAGTCGGCCACGACCTGACTAACCACACAAGTCTCTAGTCCAGGTTTATCGCCTATTCGGGTTCCATCCGCAAGGAGATCCGGCCGGGGTGTCGCTCATGGCCCCAAACGATGTGTGCAGGGTTCCCAAGTCCACCATCCGGGTGGCACTTGGTACACCGGGCCACTGTGCCTAGTCTGTCCCAAGCCCACCTATACCGGGTGCCACTTGGTAGACTACTAACACTACCTACAAACACCAGAAACTAGTTGCGACTCCTGGACAGAGATCAAGTCGGTTAATAAGTCGAGAGGGGCACTTAAGCATTCCAATGTGTGGTAGTAGCTGTTCATGGATCACAAACACAAAACTCAGTTCCTGAGGACGGCTGCAATGACACAACCCACCATGTACTCCTACATGGCCTCTCACCGCTACCTTTACCAAATCGTGTTCACACACTTAGCTCACACACAGTAGGACATGTTCACACACCTCCGATTCATCCCCGATGAATCAGACCTGACTCAACTCTAAGCAATAGCAGGCATGACAAACAAGCATGAATGAGTAGGCACATTAGGGCTCAAACAACTCCTACTCATGCTAGTGGGTTTCATCTATTCTTGTGGCAATGACAGGTCATGCAGAGGATAAGGGTTCAGCTACGCAGCAAGTATGAGATGAATCGTTGTTGTCCTAATGCAGTAAAAGAGAGCAGGAGCGAGAGAGTAGGATTGTATCGGAATGAACAAGGGAGTTTTGCTTGCCTGGCACTTCTGAAGATAATATAGTTCTTCATTGGTGTCATCGAACTCATCGTCGGAACCAAGTCTATCGAGAGGGGACAAATACCGGCAACACAGGGAAAACATAATCAATGCAATGCAGCAATATGATGCATGAATATGACATGGCAATATGTTGTGGTTTGAGCTAATGCAAGCAGCAACCCGATTAAATGAAGTTGGTTTGAATCCAAGATTCAAATTCAAACTCCATATGTGGATATTTAAATGCCATTATTTGTTTTGCCCAATTCAGCAACTATAAGTTGTTCTAAAATGCATGAAAACAGTACAGATGGATAGATTGGATTATTCTGATCATTTTTCATATATAATTTATTTCATTTGGAGTTACGAATTAATTTCTATGAATTTTAGAAGTTTAGGCAATTTTTTGGATTTCCTATATAAAAATAAATCCAGTAAATGCTTTATTGCGTAAGCACTACGTCACTGTGACGTCAGCAGGTCAACAGGCACTGCTGCCGGTCAAACCTAACATGTGGGGCCCATTGGTTAGTGACTCAGGGCTGGCTTGAGTGAATGACAGGTGGGAACGGTCAACGCTGACTGTTCCAGAGTCAAAGCCGACACGTGGGGTCCACAGCATTAGCAGTAATCCAACAGAAAAATTATACTAACCTAATTAAGCTCAGGGGCCCACATGGCAGTGGCTCATGGGGGTGCTTATAGTGGTCATTAGCACTAACTAACCGGCGCCACGTCGTGGTGGCCTTGGCGACAAACAACGGCGGAAACTCACGGAGTTGGTCGGGCGGCACTACAGACGCGTCTGGCGTCTTTGAGGGCATCTACGCTGAGCTGGAACTTCAAGGCGCATCCAACGGTAAGCAGCTTTTCGCTGGGCGGCGGAAGCGACGCAGCGTCGAGGTCGTGGCGGCCGGAGCTCGGCGTCGGCAATTCGATGCCACGGCGCGGAAGGACAAGCGGTTTGCACCTCACGGACTCTCGCATGCTCACGAACCCAATGGAAACACCCACGGACCAATAGGTCACGGAGCCGTTAGCGATGAGGTCGTGCGGCGGCGCACTCTCGGCCTCGGCGGAAACAGCGGCTCTGGCGAGAACTAGGCCACGTAATTAGGGGAAAGGTGCGAGGGCTCACGGAGATCACGATGAGGCGGTGGCGTGCTCGGGAAGGCTGGGCGGCGGACGGCGGCAGCGATCTCGCGGCGAAGCTTCAAACGAGGTCGAGGGCGGCGACACGGGGCTTCTGCGTCGTGTTCGTTGGCGGAGAGCTTGAGCGGCGCTGCGGGGCGATGGATGCCGGGGAGGCGAGGAGGTGGCTCGGGCGTGGTGGCAGCGAGCGGCGGCGGTCGCCCTCGGATCGTCAAGAGAGAGAGAACAGAGGAGGGGGAAAGCCTTTGAGAGAGTGAGAGGGCTGGGGGCGTGGCGATGCGAGGAAGGCTGAGCGCGGCGGCAAGCAGGAGGTGGCCGTCGCGCTTGTGGCGTGTCGGGCACACGCCTTCGTCCTCTGGCAAAAGGAGTAAGACGACAGGGGAGGTGGAGCTGGGCTGGGCCGGCTATGCACAGTGTTGGGCTACAGGAGCACCAGGTAAGAAAGCCCAGGTTAGTCCTCTCTCTTTCTCTTTTAATTTCTGTTTTCTATTTTCCTGCAGCTTTGTGGCTTTATTAAAAATACTAAATCAATCCCAAAAATCATGCAACTGCTCATGACCACTGTAGGAAATATATCCTACAGTAAACATTTCAGTTTGGGATTATTTAGGCATTTAAAATATTTTATAGGATTTAAATGCTCAAATGCAAATACTGTATGATTTAATTCAGTGACCCCCAATTGACCTAGAAAAATGTGCAATATTCTTGGCAGAGATTCAAGACCAATCCAAAGATGATGAACATTTTAGAGGAGCATTTTGGGTTTAGTGAACTGATTTTTATTTGGACCCTAGTTGAGTTTCATTTGCTGCTAGGGTTTAT
Source organism: Aegilops speltoides (assembly GCA_021437245.1). Taxonomy (NCBI): domain Eukaryota; kingdom Viridiplantae; phylum Streptophyta; class Magnoliopsida; order Poales; family Poaceae; genus Aegilops; species Aegilops speltoides. The sequence continues at coordinate 17,245,436 of CM038144.1, forward strand.
CAGCCCCCATTTCAAAGTTTCATAAAAATTTAGACATGATGCATGGAGGCTAATGCAAGACAGGCAAGGCCAGAACTGGGGTTGTGACAGCTCACCCCCACTAAACAAGAATCTCGTCCCGAGATTCAAGACGTGAGGTAAGAAGACAGAGGGACACAAGCTAACATGATCTTCATGATCCAACTGCCCTCATCGTTGATATTGATTCATTGCTCCAAATTGATCTTGACATCTTTGCTTTGAGATCTTCATCTAACACGACGGCAACGACGTAAAGAAACTCTATCGAAAAGGATTATTGAAGCTCTTCATACCAGGCTAATGGCAATTCATAAGCGATCGTTTGAAGGAATTCAAAGAAATGGCATACTCGGTTTGGAAAGGAAACTATGGTTATAGGGCAATTCGGCAAATGGAAGGCACATTCAATTGATCTTGAGGATGTAACCTAGTGAGTGAGTGTGCTCTCAAGAACTTGAGCATTTCCATATTCATCAAGGTTTTACCAACATCCGTGTCAAGGATCCTCGCAACACAACGTACTACCATGATGAACAGCGATGGACGATGCAGATGGAAAGGAAGATAACCTTCTCAGATTTCACCTTAGCGGGGCCAAGGGAACAAAATCTGGATGATCGACCGAGAGACATTTAGCACTCCGCTTCTAATGTTCTCCTTGATGTGCTAGCGTAACCCATTCATAGATATGGTTTGATATCTAGAACATCAAGTAAAAGGTCGGACTTCGGGAGCACAAAAAATCCATAAGGGACAACTAGGGAGTAAATCCTACGAAATCCTTATGGGGAGGTGGCCAACTTCCTCAATGAAGATACTACAATAATGGCCTTCTAGCTGGGTGTGTTGGCCATGATATCCACTTTACCAGGTTACAGAGAGACCAATATTATAGTTCTTGGGAGATGTTCCAACCATCATATCTGCCTGAGATTCAGATCTGGTTGGTGTCAGAACAATCCAGACTCATCGAGTCTAGAAAGAAAAATGAAAGTTCGCAACACAAATCGACGAGATGACGTTGCGAGATTCTCGAGAAATGAACTACGATAGCAAGCTCCAAAACATGAACTGGTTCTGCTACAGACATGTGAACACGTTGTCCTAGACAAGCATGACCACATAGTAGTCTTATAATAAAACACTACCGAGTTCAGGTGGGGAACCCTCATCGAGGATGTCGAAGTCTTTACGCAAGTCCATGGATTAGATCCCAAGCATAGACTTCTCTTCCTTGAACAAGTTAATCAGTGGCTTGGTGTGCTAGGAATTACGCATGGAGTGGAGGTAATTAATCTACCAAACCATAGAATACTTCGCACATGCATGACTGACTTGGGACGATTCCAGGGGAAGCAAAACTAACTTTCTCAAATTCACGGTGGCAACTTGCACCAAATGCACGTGAATTCGAGGAAGTCACTTCTTCCATCCAAGCATAAGCTTCATGAACGGAACACGAAGGCGTTGCTTACAAAGTTTTCCAACACTAGATTAATGCTCAACATGAATCATGGAGGAGACAAAATGCAGCTGATGGGCTCAACAACAATTCATCCAGATTCCCATGGAGATGGAATTCCATAACTATGTGAACAAGGTGATCGTATTGGTCAGACCCAAAAGACATAATGGTGTATGCTCGAGGAATCAACCACGAGTAAGACAACATTACGAACATCATTGGTTCTGTTTTGATTTGACAATAGCCCACACTCAAATCAAAGTTTTAACAAGATAATAGGTCCAACAACTTATCACAGGGACCAATCGATTAAGACATCATCTTTCTTCAACCACACATACAAGATATCCCTTGGAATGAACTGAGTCAGGTAAGCTTTTATCTTCCAACTCTCCAAGTTGTTGTTTAGCTTGACCAACTAGCTCAGGGGTATCCCACGCAGATTCTTGGAGAAGGGGTGGTTTACAAGAAACCATCTTGATCACAAACTCAACATAGCGGTCAGGTGACAACCTGGTGATACTTTCGAGAAGATATTCGGAAAATCACGAACCACCGATATGTCATAATCTCGGGAGCAATCTTGCTTTTCAGGGCAAGACGATGTGATCACAAGAGTGAGGGATTGACTCAATCCTAACTCATTGATCGGAGAGTGCACCAGAAATAAGGACTAGGTAGCACGATTAGCCTTAGGGTGATGATTCAATAATCAACACGCTAAGAATGGGGTTATTGTCCATTTAACTACCAAGCAACGGAGTTGCTAGAAGTATTGATTTCACACATCACATTTCACTTGTCGGCATTCTGGTTACAATAACACGGGAACCGAGGAATTAACAATGATGGCAAGAAGTATTACTGCGTCAAGAATTCATAAGAGGTGGTGCAATTCTCATGACACTCTTGACATAAAGATGGTAACACTCCAAGGTAGAGCAGAGCAGAAGCTGGATTGGCATTTTGATCTGCGGAATACAATTGCTTTGACCCAATCCTAGATATGGATGAGGTTCTGGAGTTTGTTTCTCCTATTCATTCTTAAATAGAACGGCTTGACGGACCACAAGAATAGTACACATCGAAGAACATGATAGCACGACATAAACTTGACTATCAACTGATAGACAAAGATCAGAATACAGCTACGGAGAGACACCTCAAAGGAACATATATCTTTCTGAGTTGTGGATGCATAGGTTAGTATGTCGAACAAGTTCAACATATTTCTTCCGGATAATCCATGCTGAAGAGGAAGGACTGGCAGAGTCACAACATAGAATCAAGAACTCGTCAAGAGCACTCTGGTTGTGATATTTTGGTTCAAAGCACTTCTGCCATAAGTAGTTCATGGTATTTGGAAGAACGATATACCATGAACCTCGAGGACTATCGCAAAGGTTACTAATAACCTAAAGGAACAAGCAACGCTATCTACAGGAAGTAAGTAGAGTGAATCTCGGTTCGAAAACCCAAGAATAGAATGCCTACTAACTAAATGGCATCACGGGATGCTTTCGAGATTGATGGCCAGAATCATCACACTGGGAACACAAAGCATGGCTAGATTACCAGGTGATCCTCTAAGACACCTAGGGTCATAATAATAACTCCAACATATATGTCGAGGCAATAGAGTACCTCAACTCACCGATTAGTGTGCTTAATCTGGCCCAAAAGGACATCAGGAACGGGAGGAAGGGATTTGCAAATGCATCAGACTGTTTAGAAACCTGGGATGACTCGGACAGCATAACGGCTGCAAATGCTTAAAATGGTTTAAGACATCTTGCAAAATGGTGGCATAACCACTCAACATCATAACAACAAGGTTCTGAGATCAACTGAGAACATACTAAAAGTAGTAGAAACTGAACTGAGGCTTGAAACTATCAATTCTATAAGTCTATGGATTAGTAACACGTCCTCCTAATAGATAGATGAGAAGGCCTAGTTCCTTAACCCCGTAGGAAGAGAAGAGGATGACTCAGATCAGAAGGCCATGAGGTATAAGGAGTAAAAAGAGCCTTACGTTCCATCCCACAATCAATTCCCTTATATAACTAAAGCATTTCTAGACTCAACTTCGACCAGTTTGGCTTGGTAATCCTACAGGCAGTCAAGCTCTGATACCAAAGCTGTCAGGACCCCGACTCAATGCCACATCGATCTAGCATGTAACACCTCATATCACTTTGCGACCTCACGCACGGTATTCCCACGGGTGTCGCCTTACCTTTGCCCGAGACCATTTGCGCCTTTTGGCACACGTATATGATAGTGTCGCTAGCATCCATATGATAAGGAGCCCGGGCTGACATGGCTAGTCGTAAACCCAAAGTGGCACAAACTTACAAGGACAGGCATCCATGACCCAGCATCGAACGTGTCGGTCATGGTGAGTGAATCAGGCTGTAGCACTGGGCTAGCAGACTCGGTGAACTGGCTGTAGCTGGCTAACAGGACTCCGGTGTTCATCGCGTGACATTTCCCGAAGGGACGAGATACGAGAGCGAAGAAGGACACATGCCGGCCAGCCTAAGTGTTAGGAGTAGCAAGCTACCATGGCTCGGTGGAAACACTAGGAGACATTTCCGTAAGAGGGGCTACTAAGGATAAACAACTAGATAGTCGGATCCCACACATACCAAGCATTTCAATAACATACACACAATATGCTCGATATGTGCAAATACAACATGGCATCACAACATGACTCTCGACTCAAGTATTTATTCATTAGGCCCGAGGAGCGAGATATTACAAACATGGGTCTCTCGACCCAGCGTTTAGAAACATACAAGTCAAAGCACAAGCGGAAGCTCAACATGTCCGAGTACGAGACATCTACAAATGAAAAAGGGTGAGAAGCCCGACTATCTACTAGATCTGCCGAGGGCACAAGACCGTAGCTGAGGTAACAAGCTAAGCGTCAAGTCCACGCGGAACTACTAGTGAGCTCAAGTCTCTCTGCAAAAACATAAAATAGGCAAACGTGAGTACAAATGTACCCAGCAAGACTTACATCGTAACTAACTACATATGCATCATTATCAACAAAGGGATGGTGGGGTTTAAGCTGCAGACAAGCCAGCTTTGACTCGGTGGCTATCTGAACTACGATTGCAATGTAACTCTTTGAGGTGGCGCTACGAGTCCACATATTCACCATATCAATACACCACTATGGATCCGCTCCGTCTCCCCACGAGAACGCCATCCATAGCACTCACGCTTATCTTGCGCATTTTAGAGTATCCACTTTCACTTGTCTATGAACTATGCAAGGGGTCCAAGTTTCCATATCCGAGGAATCCGGCTATTCGAATAGATAATGATAACCCTGCAGGGGTGTACTTCTTCACACACGCTCTTGCCACTTATTGCCCTGTACACGTCATGTACCTCGGCAACCTGCAAGCGGAAGCCGGGCGAGGGAGTCGGCCACGACCTAACTAACCACACAAGTCTCTAGTCCAGGTTTATCGCCTATTCGGGTTCCATCCGCAAGGAGATCCGGCCGGGGTGTCGCTCACGGCCCCAAACGATGTGTGCACGGTTCCCAAGTCCACCATCTGGGTGCCACTTGGTACAACGGGCCACTGTGCCTAGTCTGTCCCAAGCCCACCTATACCGGGTGCCACTTAGTAGACTACTAACACTACCTACAAACACCAGAAACTAGTTGCGACTCCTGGACAGAGATCAAGTCGATTAATAAGTCGAGAGGGGCACTTAAGCATTCCAATGTGTGGTAGTAGTTGTTCATGGATCACAAACACAGAACTCAGTTCCTAAGGACGGCTGCAATGAGACAACCCACCATGTACTCCTACATGGCCTCTCACCGCTACCTTTACCAAATCGTGTTCACACACTTAGCTCACACACAGTAGGACATGTTCACACACCTCCGATTCATCCCCGATGAATCAGACATGACTCAACTCTAAGCAATAGCAGGCATGAAAAACAAGCATGAATGAGTAGGCACATTAGGGCTCAAACAACTCCTACTCATGCTAGTGGGTTTCATCTATTTACTGTGGCAATGACAGGTCATGCAGAGGATAAGGGGTTCAGCTACCGCAGCAAGTAACAGATGAATCGTTGTCATCCTAATGCAGTAAAAGAGAGCAGGAGCGAGAGAGTAGGATTGTATCGGAATGAACAAGGGAGTTTTGCTTGCCTGGCACTTCTGAAGATAATATAGTTCTTCATTGGTGTCATCGAACTCATCGTCGGAACCAAGTCTATCGAGAGGGGACAAATACCGGCAACACAGAGAAAACATAATCAATACAATGCAACAATATGATGCATGAATATGACATGGCAATATGCTGTGGTTTGAGCTAATGCAACTAGCAACCAGATTAAATGAAGTTGGTTTGAATCCAAGATTCAAATTCAAACTCCACATGTGGATATTTAAATGCCAATATTTGTTTTGCCCAATTCAGCAACTATAAGTTGTTCTAAAATGCATGAAAACAGTACAGATGGATAGATTGGATTTTTCTGATCATTTTTCATATATAATTTATTTCATTTGGAGTTACGGATTAATTTCTATGAATTTTAGAAGTTTAGGCAATTTTCTAGATTTCCTATATAAAAATAAATCCAGTAAATGCTTTATTGCGTAAGCACTGCGTCACTGTGACGTCAGCAGGTCAACAGGCGCTGCTGCCGATCAAACCTGACATGTGGGGCCCATTGGTCAGTGACTCAGGGCTGGCTTGAGTGAATGACAGGTGGGACCGGTCAACGCCGACCGCCGCAGTCAAAGCCGACACGTGGGGTCCACAACATTAGCACTAATCTAACAGAAAAATTATACTAACCTAATTAAGCTCAGGGGCCCACATGGCAGTGGCTCATGGGGGTGCTTATAGTGGTCATTAGCACTAACTAACCGGCGCCACGTCGTGGTGACTTGGCGACCACAAAGAGTGGCGAAACTTCGCGGAGTTGGTCGGGCGGCGCTACAGACGCGTCTGGGGCTGGCTGAGGGCATCTACGCGAGCTGGAACTCACAAGCATCCAACGGTGCAAGCAGCACCTGCTGGGCGGCCGGAAACATCGACGGCGTCGAGGTCGGTGGCGGCCGAGCTCGGCGTCGACGGATTCGATGCCACAGCCGTTGAAGGACAAGCGGTTTGCACCTATGGACTCTACGCGTGCTCACGAACACAACGGAAACACCCACGGGACCAATAGGTTACCGGAGCTTCAATTGCGATGAGGTCGTGCGGCGGCGCACTCTCGGCCTCGACGGAAACAGCGGCTACGGCGAGAACTAGGCCACGGAATTAGGGGGAAAGGTGCAAGGGCTCACGGAGATCACGATGAGGCGGTCGGCGTGCTCGGGAAGGCACTGGGCGACGGACGGCGACGGCGATCTCCGGCGGCAAGCTTCAAGCGAGGTCGAGGACGGCGATCACGGGCTTCTGCGTCGTGTTCGTTGGCGGAGAGCTTGAGCGACGCTGCGGGGCGATGGATCGTCGGGAAGTGAGGAGGTGGCTCGGGCGCGGTGGCAGTGAAGCAATGGCGGCGGTCGCTCTCGGATGCGTGCGAGAGAGAGAACAGAGGAGGGGGGAAAGGCACTGGAGATAGTGAGAGGGCCTGGGGGCGCGTGGCGATGCCAGGGAAGGCCAGGGCGAAGCGGCAAGCAGGAGGTGGCCGTCGCGTGCGCGCGCGCGCGTCGGGCACATGCCCTTCGTCCTCCTGGCAAAAGGAGGAAGACGACAGGGGAGGTGGAGCTGGGCTGGGCCGGCTATGCACAGTGTTGGGCTACAGGAGCACCAGGTAAGAAAGCCCAGGTTAGTCCTCTCTCTTTCTCTTTTAAATTCTGTTTTCTATTTTCCTGCAGCTTTGTGGCTTTATTAAAAATACTAAATCAATCCCAAAAATCATGCAACTGCTCATGACAACTGTAGGAAATATATCCTACAGTAAACATTTCAGTTTGGGATTATTTGGGCATTTAAAATATTTTATAGGATTTAAATGCTCAAATGCAAATACTGTATGATTTAATTCAGTGACCCCCAATTGACCTAGAAAAATGTGCAATATTTTTGGCAGAGGTTCAAGACCAATCCAAAGATGATGAACATTTTAGAGGAGCATTTTGGGTTCAGTGAAATGATTTTTATTTGGACCCTAGTTGAGTTTCATTTGGTACTAGGGTTTATCAGCCCCCATTTCAAAGTTTCATAAAATTTAGACATGATGCATGGAGGCTAATGCAAGACAGGCAAGGCCAGAACTGGGGTTGTGACACACCAAAACAGTGAGTAATTGTCCAAGAAACGGGCCAGAATCGGTCAAAACTGCGAGTGTTGATGACCGACACTTAAGCGCACCTCGGGATTCAACAACTATGGAAGTTGCTTCGGGACCCCAAAACGGTGAGTAATTGTCCATGAAACGGGTCAGAATTGACCAAAACTGTGAGTGTTGACGACAAACATGTAAACACACCCCGGGGATCGTCAATCGCATAAATCGCTTTGGGACCCCAAAAGGCTGAGTAATAATGTACGAAACAGACCAGAATCGGCCAAAATTGTGAGTGTTTGACGACCGACACGTAAACGCACCCCGGGGTTCGTCAATCGTGGAAATCACTTCAGGACCCCAAAACTGAGTAATAGTCCAAGAATTGGCCCAAACTCCGAGTCTGGACTACCAACATCTAAGCACACATTGGGGTTCGACAACCATGGAAATCGCTTTGGGACCACAAAACGGTGAGTAATATTCCATGAAACGGGTCAGAATCAACAAAACCTGCAAGTGTTGATGACCGACACGTAAACGAACCTAGGGGTTCGTTTATCATGGATATCACTCCGGGACCCAAAGCAGTGAGTATTAGTCCATGAAACGGGCCAGAATCGGCAAAAACTGTCAGTGTTGATGACTGACATGTAAGCGCACCCCGGGCTTCGTTAATCCTGGAAATCACTCCGGGACCCCAAGACAGTGAGTAATAGTCCATGGAACGGGCCAGAATCGGCCAAAACAGTGAGTGTTGATGACCGAGACGTAAACGCACCTTGGGGTTCGTTAATCATGGAAATCACTCTAGGACCCGAAAACAGTGAGTAATAGTCCTCGAAACGGGCCAGAATCAGCCCAAACTGTGATTGCTGATGACTGACACGTAAGCGCACCTTGGGGTTTGATAACCATGGAAATCGCTTTGGGACCCCAAAATGGTGAGTAATAGTCCAAGAAACGGGCCAGAATTGTCACAAATTGCGAGTCTTGACGACCAATACATAAGCACACCTTGGAGTTCAACAACCTTGGAAATCGTTTGGGGACCACAAAACGGTGTGTAATAGTCCATGAAACGGGCCAGAATCGACAAAAAACTGTGAGTGTTGATGACTGACACGCAAACGCACCTCGGGGTTCGTCAATCGTGGAATTCACTTCGGGACGCCAAAACAGTGAGTAATATTCCAAGAAACGGGCCAGAATCGGCCAAAACTGCGAGTGTTGACGACCAACACATAAGCACACATTGGGGTTCGACAACCTTGGAAATTTTTTTGGGACCACAAAACGGTGAGTAATAGTCCATGAAACAGGTCAGAATCGATAAAAATCGTGAGTGTTGACGACCGACATGTACACGCACCCCGGGTTCGTTAATTGAGGAAATCACTCCAGGACCCCAAAACAGTGAGTAATAGTCCAAGAAACGGGCCAGAATCGGCCCAATGACGATTGTTGATGACCGACACGTAAGCGCACCTTGGAGTTTGACAACCATGGATCTCGCTTCGGGACCCCAAAACGGTGAGTTATAGTCCAAGAAACAGGCCAGAATTGGCCCAAACTGCGAGTCTTGACGACCAATACATAAGCACGCCTTGGGTTCGACCACCTTGGAAATCGTTTTGGGACCACAAAACGGTGAGTAATTGTCCATGAAACGGGCCAGAATCGACAAAAACAGTGAGTGTTGATGACCGACACGTAAACGCACCCCAGGTTTCATCAATCGTGCAAATCACTCCGGGACCCCAAAACAGTGAGTAATATTCCAACAAACGGGCCAGAATCGGCCAAAACAGCGAGTGTTGACGACCAACACATAAGCACACATTGGGGTTCGACAACCTTGGAAATTGTTTTGGGACCACAAAACGGTGAGTAATAATCCACGAACCAGGTCAGAATCGATAAAAACCATGAGTGTTGATGACCGACATGTAAACGCACCCCGGGTTCGTTAATCGAGGAAATCACTCCGGGACCCCAAAATAGTGAGTAATAGTCCAAGAAAAGGGACAGAATCGGCCCAACGACAATTGTTGATGACAGATACGTAAGCGCACCTTGGAGTTTGACAACCATGGATCTCACTTCGGGGCCCCAAAACGGTGAGTAATAGTCCAAGAAACGGGCCAGAATGGGCCCAAACTGCGAGTCTTGACGACCAATACATAAGCACGCCTTGGGTTCGACAACCTTGGAAATTGTTTTGGGACCACAAAATTGTGAGTAATAGTCCATGAAACGGGCCAGAATCGACAAAAACCGTGAGTGTTGATGACCGACACGTAAACGCACCCCAGGGTTCGTCAACCGTGGAAATCACTCCGGGACCCCAAAACAGTGAGTAATTGTCCAAGAAACGGGCCAGAATCGGTCAAAACTGTGAGTGTTGATGACTGACACTCAAGCGCACCTCGGGATTCAACAACTATGGAAATTGCTTCGGGGCCTCAAAACGGTGAGTAATTGTCCATGAAACGGGTCAGAATTGACCAAAACTGTGAGTGTTGACGACAGACATGTAAACGCACCCCGGGGATCGTCAATCGCCTAAATCGCTTCGGGGCCCCAAAAGCCTGAGTAATAATGTACGAAACATACCAGAATCGGCCAAAATTGTGAGTGTTTGACGACCGACACGTAAACGCACCCCGGGGTTCGTCAATCGTGGAAATCACTTCAGGACCCCAAAACTGAGTAATAGTCCAAGAATCGGCCCAAACTGCGACTCTTGACTACCAACATCTAAGCACACATTGGGGTTCGACAACCATGGAAATCGCTTTGGGACCACAAAACGGTGAGTAATATTCCATGAAACGGGTCAGAACCAACAAAAACTGCAAGTGTTGATGACCGACACGTAAACGAACCCAGGGCTTCGTTTATCATGGATATCACTCCGGGACCCAAAGCAGTGAGTATTAGTCCACCAAACGGGCCAGAATCGGCAAAAAACTGTGAGTGTTGATGACCGACATGTAAACCCCGGGCTTCGTTAATCCTGGAAATCACTCCGGGACCCCAAGACAGTGAGTAATAGTCCATGGAACGGGCCAGAAATCGGCCAAAACAGTGAGTGTTGATGACCGAGACGTAAACGCACCTCGGGGTTCGTTAATCATGGAAATCACTCTAGGACCCAAAAAAAGTGAGTAATAGTCCTCGAAACGGGCCAGAATCAGCCCAAACTGTGATTGTTGATGACCGACACGTAAGCGCACCTTGGGGTTTGACAACCATGGAAATCGCTTTGGGACCCCAAAATGGTGTAATAGTCCAAGAAACGGGCCAGAATTGTCACAAACTGCGAGTCTTGACGACCAATACATAAGCACACCTTGGGGTTCGACAACCTTGGAAATCATTTGGGGACCACAAAACGGTGTGTAATAGTCCATGAAACGGGCCAGAATCGACAAAAAACTGTGAGTGTTGATGACCGACACGCAAACACACCTCGAGGTTCGTCAATCGTGGAATGCACTTCGGGACGCCAAAACAGTGAGTAATATTCCAAGAAACGGGCTAGAATCGGCCAAAACTGCGAGTATTGACGACCAACACATAAGCACACATTAGGGTTCGACAACCTTGTAAATTGTTTTGGGACCACAAAACGGGGAGTAATAGTCCACGAAACAGGTCAGAATCGATAAAAACCATGAGTGTTGATGACCGACATGTACACGCACCACGGGTTCGTTAATCGAGGAAATCACTCCGGGACCCCAAAACAGTGAGTAATAGTCCAAGAAACGGGCCAGAATCGGCCCAATGACGATTGTTGATGACCGACACGTAAGGACACCTTGGAGTTTGACAACCATGGCTCTTGCTTCGGGACCCCAAAACGGTGAGTAATAGTCCAAGAAACAGGCCAGAATTGGCCCAAACTGCGAGTCTTGACGACCAATACATAAGCACGCCTTGGGTTCGACAACCTTGGAAATCGTTTTGGGACCACAAAACGCTGAGTAATAGTCCATGAAACGGGCCAGAATCGACAAAAACAGTGAGTGTTGATGATCGACACGTAAACGCACCCCAGGGTTCATCAATCGCGCAAATCACTCCGGGACCCCAAAACAGTGAGTAATTGTCCTCGAAACGGGCCAGAATTGGCCAAAACTGCGAGTGTTGATGACCGACACTTAAGCGCACCTCGGAATTCAACAACTATGGAAATTGCTTCGGGACCCCAAAACAGTGAGTAATTGTCCATGAAACGGGTCAGAATTAACCAAAACTGTGAGTATTGACGACAGACACGTAAACGCACCCCGGGGATAGTCAATCGCCTAAATCGCTCTGGGACCCCAAAAGGTTGAGTAATAATGTTCGAAACAGACTAGAATCGGCCAAAATTGTGAGTGTTTGACGACCGACACGTAAACGCACCCCGGGGTTCGTCAATCGTGGAAATCACTTCAGGACCCCAAAACTGAGTAATAGTCCAAGAATCGGCCCAAACAGTGAGTCTTGACTACCAACATCTAAGCACACATTGGGGTTCGACAACCATGGAAATCGCTTTGGCACCACAAAACGGGGAGTAATATTCCACGAAATGGGTCAGAAGCAACAAAAACTGCAAGTGTTGATGACCAACACGTAAACGAACCCAGGGGTTCGTTTATCATGGATATCACTCCGGGACCCAAAGAAGTGAGTATTATTCCACGAAACGGGCCAGAATCGGCAAATACTATGAGTGTTGATGACCGACATGTAAACACACCCCGGGCTTCGTTAATCCTGGAAATCACTCCGGGACCCCAAGACAGTGAGTAATAGTCCACGGAACGGGCCAGAATCGGCCAAAACTGTGGGTGTTGATGACCGAGACGTAAACGCACCTCGGGGTTCGTTAATCATGGAAATCACTCTAGGACCCGAAAACAGTGAGTAATAGTCCTCAAAACGGGCCAGAATCAGCCCAAACTGCGATTGTTGATGACCGACACGTAAGCGCACCTTGGGGTTTGACAACCATGGAAATTGCTTCGGGACCCCAAAATGGTGAGTAATAGTCCAAGAAACGGGCCAGAATTGGCACAAACTGCAAGTATTGACGACCAATACATATGCACACCTTGGGGTTCGACAACCTTGGAAATCGTTTGGGGACCACAAAACGGTGTGTAATAGTCCACGAAACGGTCCAGAATCGACAAAAACTGTGAGTGTTGATGACCGACACGCAAACACACCTCGGGGTTCGTCAATCGCAGAATTCACTTCGGGACCCAAAACAGTGAGTAATAGTCCAAGAAACGGGCTAGAATCGGCCAAAACTGCGAGTGTTGACGACCAACACATAAGCACACATTGGGGTTCGACAACCTTGGAAATTGTTTTGGGACCACAAAACGGTGAGTAATAGTCCACGAAACAGGTCAGAATCGATAAAAACCGTGCGTGTTGATGACCGACATGTAAACGCACCCCGGGTTCGCTAATCGAGGAAATCACTCCGGGACCCCAAAACAGTGAGTAATAGTCCAAGAAACGGGCCAGAATCGGCCCAACGACTATTGTTGATGACCGACACGTAAGCGCACCTTGGAGTTTGACAACCATGGATCTCACTTCGGGGACCCGAAACGGCGAGTAATAGTCCAAGAAACGGGCCAGATTTGGCCCAAACTGCGAGTCTTGACGACCAATACATAAGCACGCCTTGGGTTCGACAACCTTGGAAATCGTTTTGGGACCACAAAACGGTGAGTAATAGTCCATGAAACGGGCCAGAATCGACAAAAACCGTGAGTGTTAATGATCGACACATAAACGCACCCCAGGGTTCGTCAATCAGGGAAATCACTCCGGGACCACAAAACAGTGAGTAATTGTCCAAGAAACGGGCCAGAATTGGTCAAAATTGCGAGTGTTGATGACCGACACTTAAGCGCACCTCGGGATTAAACAACTATGGAAATTGCTTCGGGACCCCAAAACAGTGAGTAATTGTCCATGAAACGGGTCAGAATTGACCAAAACTTTGAGTGTTGACGCCAGACACGTAAATGCACCCCGGGGATCGTCAATCGCCTAATTCTATCTAGGACCCCAAAACGCTGAGTAATAATGTACGAAACAGACTAGAATCGGCCAAAATTGTGAGCGTTTGACGACCGACACGTAAACGCACCCCGGGGTTCGTCAATCGTGGAAATCACTTCAGGACCCCAAAACTGAGTAATAGTCCAAGAATCGGCCCAAACAGTGAGTCTTGACTACCAACATCTAAGCACACATTGGGGTTCGACAACCATGGAAATCGCTTTGGGACCACAAAACGGGGAGTAATATTCCACGAAATGGGTCAGAAGCAACAAAAACTGCAAGTGTTGATGACCGACACGTAAACGAACCCAGGGGTTCGTTTATCATGGATATCACTCCGGGACCCAAAGAAGTGAGTATTATTCCACGAAACGGGCCAGAATCGGCAAAAACTATGAGTGTTGATGACCGACATGTAAACACACCCGGGCTTCGTTAATCCTGGAAATCACTCCGGGACCCCAAGACAGTGAGTAATAGTCCACGGAACGGGCCAGAATCGGCCAAAACTGTGGGTGTTGATGACCGAGACGTAAACGCACCTCGGGGTTCGTTAATCATGGAAATCACTCTAGGACCCGAAAACAGTGAGTAATAGTCCTCGAAACGGGCCAGAATCAGCCCAAACTGCGATTGTTGATGACCGACACGTAAGCGCACCTTGGGGTTTGACAACCATGGAAATTGCTTCGGGACCCCAAAATGGTGAGTAATAGTCCAAGAAACGGGCCAGAATTGGCACAAACTACAAGTCTTGACGACCAATACATAAGCAAACCTTGGGGTTCGACAACCTTGGAAATCGTTTGGGGACCACAAAACGGTGTGTAATAGTCCACGAAACGGTCCAGAATCGACAAAAACTGTGAGTGTTGATGACCGACACGCAAACACACCTCGGGGTTCGTCAATCGCAGAATTCACTTCGGGACCCAAAACAGTGAGTAATAGTCCAAGAAACGGGCCAGAATCGGCCAAAACTGCGAGTGTTGACGACCAACACATAAGCACACATTGGGGTTCGACAACCTTGCAAATTGTTTTGGGACCACAAAACGGTGAGTAATAGTCCACGAAACAGGTCAGAATCAATAAAAATCGTGCGTGTTGATGACCGACATGTAAACGCACCTCGGGTTCGCTAATCGAGGAAATCACTCCGGGACCCCAAAACAATGAGTAATAGTCCAAGAAACGGGCCAGAATCGGCCCAACGACTATTGTTGATGACCGACACGTAAGCGCACCTTGGAGTTTGACAACCATGGATCTCACTTCAGAGACCCGAAACGGTGAGTAATAGTCCAAGAAACGGGCCAGATTTGGCCCAAACTGCGAGTCTTGACGACCAATACATAAGCACGCCTTGGGTTCGACAACCTTGGAAATCGTTTTGGGACCACAAAACGGTGAGTAATAGTCCATGAAACGGGCCAGAATCGACAAAAACCGTGAGTGTTCATGATCGACACGTAAACACACCCCAGGGTTCGTCAATCAGGGAAATCACTCCGGGACCACAAAACAGTGAGTAATTGTCCAAGAAACGGGCCAGAATCGGTCAAAATTGCGAGTGTTGATGACCGACACTTAAGCGCACCTCGGGATTCTACAACTATGGAAATTGCTTCGAGACCCCAAAACAGTGAGTAATTGTCCATGAAACGGGTCAGAATTGACCAAAACTTTGAGTGTTGACGCCAGACACGTAAACGCACCCCGGGGATCGTCAATCGCCTAATTCTCTCTGGGACCCCAAAAGGCGGAGTAATAATGTACGAAACAGACTAGAATCGGCCAAAATTGTGAGCGTTTGACGACCGACACGTAAACGCACACCGGGTTCGTCAATCGTGGAAATCACTTCAGGACCCCAAAACTGAGTAATAGTCCAAGAATCGGCCCAAACTGTGAGTCTTGACTACCAACATCTAAGCACACATTGGGGTTCGACAACCATGGAAATCGCTTTGGGACCACAAAACGGGGAGTAATATTCCACGAAATGGGTCAGAAGCAACAAAAACTGCAAGTGTTGATGACCGACACGTAAACGAACCCAGGGGTTCGTTTATCATGGATATCACTCCGGGACCCAAAGAAGTGAGTATTATTCCAGAAACGGGCCAGAATCGGCAAAAACTATGAGTGTTGATGACCGACATGTAAACACACCCCGGGCTTCGTTAATCCTGGAAATCACTCCGGGACCCCAAGACAGTGAGTAATAGTCCACGGAACGGGCCAGAATCGGCCAAAACTGTGGGTGTTGATGACCGAGACGTAAACGCACCTCGGGGTTCGTTAATCATGGAAATCACTCTAGGACCCGAAAACAGTGAGTAATAGTCCTCGAAACGGGCCAGAATCAGCCCAAACTGCGATTGTTGATGACCGACACGCAAACACACCTCGAGGTTCGTCAATCGCAGAATTCACTTCGGGACCCCAAAACAGTGAGTAATAGTCCAAGAAACGGGCCAGAATCGGCCCAACGACTATTGTTGATGACCGACACGTAAGCGCACCTTGGAGTTTGACAACCATGGATCTCACTTCGGGGACCCGAAACGGTGAGTAATAGTCCAAGAAATGGGCCAGATTTGGCCCAAACTGCGAGTCTTGACGACCAATACATAAGCATGCCTTGGGTTCGACAACCTTGGAAATCGTTTTGGGACCACAAAACGGTGAGTAATAGTCCATGAAACGGGCCAGAATCGACAAAAACCGTGAGTGTTCATGATCAACACGTAAACACACCCTAGGGTTCGTCAATCAGGGAAATCACTCCGGGACCACAAAACAGTGAGTAATTGTCCAAGAAACGGGCCAGAATCGGTCAAAATTGCGAGTGTTGATGACCGACACTTAAGCGCACCTCGGGATTCTACAACTATGGAAATTGCTTCGGGACCCCAAAACAGTGAGTAATTGTCCATGAAACGGGTCAGAATTGACCTAAACTTTGAGTGTTGACGCCAGACACGTAAACACACCCCGGGGATCGTCAATCGCCTAATTCTCTCTGGGACCGCAAAACGCTAAGTAATAATGTACGAAACAGACTAGAATCGGCCAAAATTGTGAGCGTTTGACGACCGAAACGTAAACGCACCCCGGGTTCGTCAATCGTGGAAATCACTTCAGGACCCCAAAACTGAGTAATAGTCCAAGAATCGGCCCAAACTGTGAGTCTTGACTACCAACATCTAAGCACATATTGGGGTTCGACAACCATGGAAATCGCTTTGGGACCACAAAACGGTGAGTAATATTCCACGAAATGGGTCAGAATCAACAAAAACTACAAGTGTTGATGACCGACACGTAAACGAACCCAGGGGTTCGTTTATCATGGATATCACTCCGGGAACCAAAGTAGTGAGTATTAGTCCATGAAACGGGCCAGAATCGGCAAAAAGTGTGAGTGTTGATGACCGACCTGTAAACGCACCCCGGGCTTCGTTAATCCTGGAAATCACTCCGGGACCCCAAGACAGTGAGTAATAGTCCACGGAACGGGCCAGAATCGGCAAAACTGTGAGTGTTGATGACCGAGACGTAAACGCACCGCGGGGTTCGTTAATCATGGAAATCACTCTAGGACCCAAAAACAGTGAGTAATAGTCTTCGAAACGGGCCAGAATCAGCCCAAACTGCGCTTGTTGATGACCGACACGTAAGCGCACCTTGGGGTTTGACAACCATGAAAATTGGTTCGGGACCCCAAAATAGTGAGTAATAGTCCAAGAAACGGGCCAGAATTGGCACACACTGCGAGTCTTGACGACCAATACATAAGCACACCTTTGGGTTCGACAACCTTGGGAATCGTTTGGGGACCACAAAACGGTGTGTAATAGTCCACGAAACGGGCCAGAATCGACAAAAACTGCGAGTGTTGATGACCGACATGCAAACGCACCTCGGGGTTCGATAATCGTGGAATTCACTTCGGGACCCCAAAACAGTGAGTAATAGTCCAAGAAACGGGCCAGAATCGGCCAAAACTGCGAGTGTTGACGACCAACACATAAGCACACATTGGGGTTCGACAACCTTGGAAATTGTTTTGGGACCACAAAACGGTGAGTAATAGTCCATGAAACAGGTCAGAATCGATAAAAACCGTGCGTGTTGATGACCGACATGTAAACGCACCCCGGGTTCGTTAATCGAGGAAATCACTCCGGAACCCCAAAACAGTGAGTAATAGTCCAAGAAACGGGCCAGAATCAGCCCAACGATGATTGTTGATGACCGACACGTAAGCGCACCTTGGAGTTTGACAACCATGGATCTCACTTCGGGGTCCCGAAACGGTGAGTAATAGTCCAAGAAACGGGCCAGATTTGGCCCAAACTGCGAGTCTTGACGACCAATACATAAGCACGCCTTGGGTTCGACAACCTTGGAAATCGTTTTGGGACCACAAAACAGTGAGTAATAGTCCATGAAACGGGCCAGAATCGACAAAAACCGTGAGTGTTGATGATCGACACGTAAACGCACCCCAGGGTTCGTCAATCATGGAAATCACTCCGGGACCACAAAACAGTGAGTAATTGTCCAAGAAACGGGCCAGAATCGGTCAAAATTGCGAGTGTTGATGACCGACAATTAAGCGCACCTCGGGATTCAACAACTATGGGAATTGCTTCGGGACCCAAAACAGTGAGTAATTGTCCATGAAACGGGTCAGAATTGACCAAAACTTTGAGTGTTGACGCCAGACACGTAAACGCACCCCGGGGATCGTCAATCGCCTAATTCTCTCTGGGACCCCAAAAGGCGGAGTAATAATGTACGAAACAGACTAGAATCGGCCAAAATTGTGAGCGTTTGACGACCGACACGTAAACGCACACCGGGTTCGTCAATCGTGGAAATCACTTCAGGACCCCAAAACTGAGTAATAGTCCAAGAATCGGCCCAAACTGTGAGTCTTGACTACCAACATCTAAGCACACATTGGGGTTCGACAACCATGGAAATCGCTTTGGGACCACAAAACGGTGAGTAATATTCCACGAAATGGGTCAGAATCAACAAAAACTGCAAGTGTTGATGACCGACACGTAAACGAACCCAGGGGTTCGTTTATCATGGATATCACTCTGGGAACCAAAGTAGTGAGTATTAGTCCATGAAACGGGCCAGAATCGGCAAAAAGTGTGAGTGTTGATGACCGACCTGTAAACGCACCACGGGCTTCGTTAATCCTGGAAATCACTCCGGGACCCCAAGACAGTGAGTAATAGTCCACGGAACGGGCCAGAATCGGCAAAACTGTGAGTGTTGATGACCGAGACGTAAACGCACCTCGGGGTTCGTTAATCATGGAAATCACTCTAGGACCCGAAAACAGTGAGTAATAGTCTTCGAAACGGGCCAGAATCAGCCCAAACTGCGATTGTTGATGACCGACACGTAAGCGCACCTTGGGGTTTGACAACCATGAAAATTGCTTCAGGACCCCAAAATAGTGAGTAATAGTCCAAGAAATGGGCCAGAATTGGCACAAACTGCGAGTCTTGACGACCAATACATAAGCACACCTTTGGGTTCGACAACCTTGGAAATCGCTTGGGGACCACAAAACGGTGTGTAATAGTCCATGAAACGGGCCAGAATCGACAAAAACTGCGAGTGTTGATGACCGACATGCAAACGCACCTCGGGGTTCGTCAATCGTGGAATTCACTTCGGGACCCCAAAACAGTGAGTAATAGTCCAAGAAACGGGCCAGAATTGGCCAAACTGCGAGTGTTGACGACCAACACATAAGCACACATTGGGGTTCGACAACCTTGGAAATTGTTCTGGGACCACAAAACGGTGGGTAATAGTCCACGAAACAGGTCAGAATCGATAAAACCGTGAGTGTTGATGACCGACATGTAAACGCACCCCGGGTTCGTTAATCGAGCAAATCACTCCGGGACCACAAAACAGTGAGTAATAGTCCAAGAAACGGGCCAGAATCGGCCCAACGACGATTGTTTATCACCTACACGTAAGCGCACCTTGGAGTTTGACAACCATGGATCTCACTTCGGGTCCCCGAAACGGTGAGTAATAGTCCAAGAAACGGGCCAGAATTGGCCCAAACTGCGAGTCTTGACGACCAATACATAAGCACGCCTTGGGTTCGACAACCTTGGAAATCGTTTTGGGACCACAAAATGGTGAGTAATAGTCCATGAAACGGGCCAGAATCGACAAAAACAGTGAGTGTTGATGACCAACACGTAAACGCACCCCAGGGTTCGTCAATCATGGAAATCACTCCGGGACCACAAAACAGTGAGTAATTGTCCAAGAAACGGGCCAAAATCGGTCAAAACTGCGAGTGTTGATGACCGACACTTAAGCGCACCTCGGGATTCAACAACTATGCAAATTGCTTCGGGACCCCAAAACGGTGAGTAATTGTCCATGAAACGGGTCAGAATTGACCAAAACTGTGAGTGTTGACGACAGACATGTAAACGCACCCCGGGGATCATCAATCCCCTTGTCAGGGGTTGGTTGCGACATATGCCAAAGGATGGCTTATCATGGTGGGGGCGAGTAGGACGTCGCCGGTGCCTGGAAACGGGATGAGGCGAAGACATGCACACCGGCGGATCTTACCCAGCTTCAGGGCTCTCCAAGGAGATAACACCCCTACTGCTGCTCTACGGGGTCTCCACCATGATCACTAAGGCAAAGTGAATACAAGCTTGCTCCTAGAGCTGTTTCTGGAGGTAGGAGAGGGCACGGCTAGCTCCCTCCTTCCTATATGTTCTGTCTAATGCTAATGGATGCAAACCCTTTGCATGGGTGCCCTGAGGGGTTTATATAGGCGTACCCCCCAGGGTTCCAATGGTAAATCCGGCTGGGCGTGGGTCCCAGCCGTCTGTCTCTCAGGTGCCATCTTCTCCGCCGACTCACGGGCCCGCCGTTGGTGGGTCCCGCCGGCTAACATGGTACAAGGCGTCGGCCCGTGTCCGCCTTGTGGCGAGTCCTGCCGGCTGCTGATTCATCAGAGCGTGCTTCTAATGACGCAGGCTTGGTCAGTGGGTCATGGCAACAGTGACGTCGCCTGGCGGGCGATCACTGTGGCCATTCCTCGGTCACATCTTGGTCAATGGCGTGTGGGGCCCGTGGGAGGGGCCGGCCGACTCCCAACGGGTCCGACTCTCAGCGCTCCCGCCGTCTTCAATACTCTCCCTGACTAGTAGGTCCCGCCGTCTCTGGGCCGTACAGACTAGGCGTCATGGGCACAGGGCCCCGCCCCAAGGGCTGATGTCAGGGCTGGCATGGCAACAGTGTCGCGCCGGGCGGAGATCTCCTTGGGTAAGGTGCACTATGGCCATGCCCGCCTTTAATTATCGGGGTGATTGGAAGTCGCAGGCCGACTTCCCACAGTCGGCTTCATCGGAGTCGCTTCTGGGACTCGGCTTCAATGGGAGTCGCCTCTGGGACTCGGCCATCTTGGAGTCGCCTCCTGGACTCGGCTTGAATGGGAGTCGCCTCTGGGACTCGGCCATCTTGGAGTCACCATAGATACTTGAGGGGCGCAGTCTGCCCCGATGTCTTGAAAGGTTCTGGGACTCGGGTTAGCCTACCCGTGGCCCATTACTCCGACAGTAGTCCCCGAAGCTGGTGAGGCTCCGTGGGTGATACGTCGTGCGCCTCAGCAGTTTCATTCTTCAGATGGGGGAAAACAAGCTTTGATGGCCGCCTTCCTCTAGGCCGGTTGGCTGGAGTCAGATTTTCTGAGGGCCGTCATGCTCAAGCCGACTGGCTGGAGTCGGATTCGCCGAGGGCCGTCTCGCCCCTTGAGGTGTTTCGAACATCGTGGCGGGAACCAGGCGGCGTGCCTGATACGTTTCCCGCGGTCGCCCGCCGCGGCCTCGTCGCACGGCACCACGTGGCGGAGACGATCTGCACCGCCACGCGCAGCGACGGACAGCTGTCGGCGGGTTCGCCACTACCGCGCCTCGGCACGCGAACGGATCCGCTGCGGCCGGGCGGGCGGTTGGGTTCCCCACGTTGTTACTGCGCGTAGTAACTTCGTGGGATTAATCGTGGGGGGCATGGGGGCTCACGCACAGTTAATCCCCACGCCGCCCCATCGGCTTCTCAGCCTTTGAGACTATAAATAGGTGGGGGAAGCGGGACGGCGAGGCGCGCGCTCGTTCTTCCTTGCTTCCCCCACTTCCTCCTTCCTCTCCTTCTTCTTGCCTTCGCCGCACCATGCCGCACCGCTCTGCAGCGATGAGCTCTTCCTCCGCCGCGGCTTCTGCTGTCCGCTCTGGCGCGTGGGATGGTTCCCGGGTGGATGACAACGCCATCGAGCACCTCCGCAGGACGCGCCGGCTCCCCAGCGTGCACTTGGTGCGAGCCCGCGCCGCACAGGAGGGGGAGATAACACCGGCACCGGAGGAAGGCGAGCAGGTCATATTCTGCTCGCACCTCATGCGCGGCATGGGCCTGTCGGCGAGCGGCTTCCTCCGCTCGTTCTTGGAGTTCAACGGACTCCAGCCGCACCACCTCACCCCGAACATGGTGGTGCTGCTGGCCGCCTTCGCCACCCTGTGCGAGGGTTTTCTCAGCGTTCTCCTCACCCTCGAGATGTGGGGAGAGTTCTTCCAATCGAAGCTCGGCACGCACGTCGCCGGCATACCGGCCTAGTGCGGCGCCTTCATCGCCATGCGCAGGTCGACCGCCGACAACCCCTTCCCCTCCATCGCGCTGATCAAGTCGGTGAAGATGTGGCAACGTTCATACTTCTACGTGAAGAACGTCGCCACGGAAGGCGGCTGGGTCAACCTGCCGCACTACGGAGCCGACGCACCGGCCGGGAGGCTTCCCAGCTGGTCCAATCACGCTAAGACGTTGTCTCCTGCCGGCACCGCCGCTGTCGCCCGACTCCGAGTGTTGACCCAGTCGGAAGGCCTGGTCGGGGCTGACTTGCTGGCCGCCTTCGTGGCGCGCCGAGTCCTCCCACTCCAAGGCCGACCTCATCTGATCTGTCAGATGAGCGAGCGCCGAGACCCGAGACGGATGAGAACCTGGGAGATGCCCCACGCGGAGGTGGCAAACATGGTGAACCACATCGCGAACTGCGAGCTCGCGGAAGACTGGCAGTTCGGCAAGGAGCCGTACTCGCGTGCCAACCCTCCGCCTGTGGTAAGTCGAATCTTTTGTTTTCTGTTTTTCTTTATAGCCAAATCCGACTTCTGATCTCCTTGGTTCTCTGAGTCAGAACCCCCTCATCCAGCCTGCAGCCGGCGCCACCGGGCCGCCCCGCGAGTTCGCTCCAGACCGTGCGGAGAGCGACATCGACAACCCCGACTTGGGGGCGGCGGCGATGGAGGTCGACGCCGAAGGCAGGGGAGGAGGAGCAGAAGGCGGCCTCCGGCCCTCGGCGACCTTCGCCGACTGGCCAGAGGACGAGGCCGAAGGCGAGGTCGTCCTGCGCTGCCAACCGAAAGTCGCCCATCCAGGCGCGAGTTCCTCCGCCGGCTTGGCCGGTCAAGTCGGCGCGAAGAAGCGATGGGCCGCGCCGAGTTCGCTCGGTGGTCGGCCGAAAAAGTTCAAGGGGGCGGCCGCCGCGACCAAGCGGGGGGAGGCGATCGCGAAGGCCAACCGCTTCCGCAAGGAAGTGAAGAAGCCGCCGTTGGTCTCTGCATAAGTGCTGACTATCGTTTGTTCTTGTTTCCTTGGACGGATCTTTTCTGAGTCTTTTTCATTCTGTTTTCTGCTTCAGGGCCCCTCTTTCTCTTGAGAGGGTCGCCGTTCCCTCTGTCATGGGGTTGGCCGAGACGTCTTCCAACACTCGGCGGATTGACCCCGCCGCCGACCTCCGGGAGGCGACGGAGCGCAACACGCGGGAGAAGCGCGACGAGGAGGAGGCCGACCGTCTAGAGAAGGCGGAGGCCGAGAAAGCGGCGGCCGCCGCCCAGAAGAAGCTGGAGGAGGCCGAAGCCGCCGCCGCAGCAAAACGGCGGGCGGAGGAGGCCGCGCGCCGTGAGTCGGCGCTGCTTGTCGTCCCGCTGAACTCCGCGCCGCCGCCCCCGGAGTTCACGGGGTAGACTGGAGAAGTCGGCGGGGAGCACTCCATCATGGAAAAGGACCGTGGCGAGGCCTCCGCATCGGGCACGGCCTCGCCGCCACCGCCGCCTCCACCGCATGGCAAGCAGCCGGCGGGCCCTCCAGTGCCGCCGGCTGAGGACGTGGCAGTGGCGAGGCTGCTTCTTCAAGTCGCCTCACCAGCGCGCCGCCGCCTTGCGAAGGCAGTCTCGGCACCACGCCCCTTGGAAGCCGGCGCCGCCAGCTCGGCCATTCCAGACGCCGAGGCATCAAGTGCTGCTCCTACTGGATGGGTGCGAGGCGGCGGCGATGGTCCGCTGAACCAGGCGCTCCTGGACGTGCAGGCGAAGCTGCGAGCTGAGGGTGAAGCCATCCAAGGCTGCACCAGGGCGCATCTGGCGTCGTGAGCGTCTATCCGGGTACTTTTTCTTTTTTGACTTTGTCTCTTCTCGCTCTTCTCGTGTAAGGCCAACCTCCTCTCGGTATAGTCCCGAGTTTGGGCTGGCTCTCGCTGCAGCGCCGGAACTCCATCCGCGAAGTTGCTCATTTTGTCTTTGTCCGATTTTTTATCACAGGAGTATCACAACCTCCGTTTCACCGCCTTCAACCGTAATGTTGAGCGGCTGGAGAAGCGGACCGCCGACTTGTCGGAGAGCCGGAGTAAGTTCTTCTTCTTTTTCGCGGGGGCGCGCTGGCACACCCGCGGGCTGTAGTCCCCGAGATTCGGGCCGACTGCTGAGCAGTCGGGCCGGATCTTTCCGGCGACCTTTGTTGTTGACGACTTAACGTCTTTTTTGTTTTTTCAGAGGCCAATGCCGCTCTTCAGGAGCAGTTAGGCGAAGTCAGCACGACCCTTTGCGCTAAGGAAGAGGAGTGCGGCAAGCTCACCAAAGAGCGCGACTTGCTGGCCGAGCAGTTGGCGGAGCAGAAGGAGCTGCTGAAGGCGGCTCGGGACGAGGCGGGGAAGAAAGAGACCGCCCTCCTGGCTGAGTTCGAGATGGAGCACTCCTCCTGGACCGACAGGGAGGCGATGCTCACTTCTGTCTTCCACGAGATCGAGGACATTGTCGATGGTGAGTTTCTCTGCTTTCTTTCTTCGAGCTGCTGACTGTAAGTCACGTCAACTGCTGATGTTCTCTTTGCTTCTTTCTGTTTTGGGCAGACTTCTTCCCTTGCCACTCGCAGGCGGTCAATCGAGCCATCAAGGCTGATCGCGAGGCGCGAAGGGCGAATGGCGAGGAGATCGCCGCCAACGCCCCCCTCACCGTCGACGAGTAGCTTCTGAGCATCGAGACCCGCTTCACGGCCGCCCATCACCGCCGCGCAGCTTCAACGCAGCCGGGCCCAGCGATCTCCGCCCTGTGGCCGGGCATGCCGGCTCTGCGCACTGCCAGTTGGACTGCCGACTGGCTGGAGGTCTTGGCCGGCCGTCTTGAGGCTTGGAAGGGTTCCTCGGCACGGGCTGGAGCGCGCCGGGCCTTGGAATTCGTCAAGGCTTGGTATCGTGGCTGGACTGGATCGGTGGCAGCGTTCGGTCGAGGCCGAGCAAAATCGGGCGGTGTGGAAGGCGCCCTCGTTGAGCGTGCGGCAGCGATCGCCGACTACACTGACACCAGCGTCTTCGTCCCCGAGCGGGCCGCGAACGGCGAGGAGGTGCCTCCGGAGTGGTTCGGGATGAACCCTGACTACGACGAGGACTCGGCGGAGGTGATCGGCTCCAGCACCGAGGAGGAAGACGAGGCGGGGGACGAAGACGAGACGGAGGCGCCAGAAGACTGAGCGGACGGCTAGCCTCAGCTCGATCGCGCCTCCAGCAGAGCCGCGTCCGACCGGGCCGACTGCCGCCGGAGACGATCAAGCCGAGACCGCCCAGCCGGCCGCTCCGGCGCCTGACACCGCCGTCTCCGCCGACCCTCCGAACCCGTCTGCCGCTCCTTAGGCTGCCGACTTGCCTTTATTTTTCCTGTCTTAATAGTCTTTTGAAAGAACTTGTTAGTTTGCACAATTCCACCCGTGGGGTGTATTTTGAACTTGGCCAGAGGCCTTTGCTATGTAAATATCTATCTGCCTTCTATCTTTCCTTGCTTATTGCTCTTTTTGGCTTTTTCCTTTGCCGCCTTTCCATAGTCGCTGCTTTGCCAGACGGACAGCCGCTCCGTGGACTGCCGCAAGTCAAATGCTTGGCTACTTTAGGGAAGGCAAGTACTTGGCCTTTTTACAGTTTTTTAACAAGTGGGAAAGATGGCGGCGAGCCGACTATTCGAGAGTCGGCTCTGTAGAGAGAGGCTGGGAGCCGGCTTGGGCTATGCATATGCTTTGAGTCCTTAGCCATTTTTTCGTGTGTGCGCTCGTTCTTGCTTACTCTCTGCCTACCAACAGTCGCTCTGCGAGCTGCGGCTTTGACAGGAGACGGCTTAAGCGCAACACACTACTTGTCCGACTGCAGGAAGCATTTCATAGCACAAGACGGCGAGTCCCCGGGCCGACTAGTCGAACCCGGTGCCAAGCGGCATAACAAAGAGTAGCATACTCGGGGGCATAATTCTTATCATACAGATAACAAAAAGGGCAGTCCCTGAGCTCGTCTCGGGGGCCCAAAGTCTCGGTACTTTAATACAGAGGATAGCTTGGTACATACTACATTAACTGTAAAATCTTCGGAGAAGATTTGCGTTCCATGGCCGTTCTGACTCCTTGCCAGAGTCGTCCCTCTTGCGCGCTCGAGGCTTCTGAGTGTCGATTAGGTAGTAGGAGTCGTTGCCCAGCACTTTGCTGATGATGAAGGGGCCTTCCCAAGGCGCCGACAACTTGTGCTGACCGGCTGTCCACTGAATCAGCCGGAGCACAAGGTCGCCCTCTTGAAACGATCTCGGCCTGACCTTTCGGTTGTAGTACCGCGCGAGACTCTCTTTGGTAGATGCGGACCGGTGAGTGCCAACAGCCGCCCTCTTCTAGCAGGTCGGCGCCGTCTTGGCGTGCTTCTTGACTTCCTCTTGGTGTACATGGTGACTCGTGGAGAGTCGAACTCTATGTCCGTCGGGATGACGGCTTCGGCACCGTAGACGAGGAAGAAAGGCGTGAAGCCGGTTGACTTGTTTGGAGTCATGCTTAGACTCCAGAGGACGGCCGGCAGCTCCTCAAGCCAACAGCCGGCCGAACGCTCGAGTGGTTCGACCAGTCGAGGCTTGATGCTGGAAAGGATGAGGCCGTTTGCTCGCTCCACCTAGCCGTTTGACTGCGGATGGGCAACGGAGGCTAAGTCCAGTCGGATGCCCTGCGTCGCGCAGAAACGGGCCAAGGCGCCTTTGGCGAAATTTGTGCCATTGTCGGTGATGATGCTGTGCGGGATGCCGTACCGCACCGTGATGTCGGCGATGAAAGTCATTGCAGTCGGACCGTTCAACTTCTTGATGGGCTTTGCTTCTATCCACTTGGTGAACTTGTCCACCATGACAAGAAGATAAGTTAGGCCGCCTCGGGCCGTCTTGAATGGTCCCACCATGTCGAGGCCCCAAACTGCAAAGGGCCAGGTGATGGGGATTGTCTTCAGCATGAAGCGGTGAAGTGGCTTGGAGCAGAACCGGCACCTTGCATTTTGGACTAACTCTTTAGCCTCTTCTAGGGCAGTCGGCCAGAAGAAACCATGCCGAAAGGCTTTGGCGACGAGTGCTCTTGAAGCTGCATGGTGGCCGCACTCGCCCTGATGAATGTCTGTGAGGATTGCTTGGCCTTGTTCTGGCTCTACGCAGCGCTGGTAGACACCAGTGACACTGTGCCTGACCAGCTCTCTGTTGACTATGGTGTATGCTGCCGCTCGGCGTTGCACTTGCCGAGCCAAGATCTCATCAGTTGGCAGCTCTCTGTTCACTAGAAACTTGAGGATGGGCTGCGCCCATGAGGGTGCTGCTATTTCTTCCACCGCCACCACAGCGACTTGGACAAGGGCGGCTGGCTGGGAGGCGGCGGGCTGGAGTCTACGGCCACTTGCTGGATTGACGAAGTCCCGGCCGATGGCGCGGTCCCGGCCGATCGCGCGGTCCCCGGCCGATGGGGCGGTCCCGGCTGACCGGGCGCGGTCCCGGGCTAACCTTCACTGCAATTTTCTTGTGGCCATCTGCTGGGGCTCTTGAGTCGGATCCGACTTCTTCGGGGGGAGCCGGCACAAAGATGGAGTCTGATTCTGGTGAAGGCTTTATAGACGGCTTAACGAGGTGCTGAAGAGCGACGCCGGACGGTATTGCTTGGCGGGTGGAGCCGATTCGTGCCAAGGCGTCTGCTTGATCATTGTCGTTTCTTGGCACGTGAAGGAACTCGCACCCCTCAAAGTATCCGCTGAGTTGCTGCACCAGGAAGCGGTAGCTCGCCATGTTTGCATCTTTGGCGTCCCAGTCACCAAATGACTGCTGGACCACCAAATCGGAGTCGCCATAGCACAGGATCCAGCGAATGCCGAGTTCTTTGGCAAGCCGGAGTCCGTGAATGAGCGCCTCATATTCGGTGATGTTGTTGGAGGCGGCGAAGTGGATCTGCAGCACATACTTGAGCTTGTCGCCTTTGGGGGAGGTAAGGACGACGCTGGCTCCCAGGCCGGTGTGCATCTTGGAGCCGTCGAAATGCATCCGCCAATGGGTGGAGTCGGGCGCTGGCGGCAGGTACTAGGTCTCGGCCCAGTCGACGAGGAAGTCGGCCAGTGCTTGCGACTTGATGGCGCTGCAGGGCTGGTAGTAGATGGTGTAGGGAGCCAAATCTATGGCCCATTTTGCTACTCGGCCAGAAGCGTCTCGGCTCCCGATGATCTCGGCCAGCGGGGCGGTGCAAACCACCGTAATTGGATGCTCTTGAAAGTAAGGCTTCAGCTTCTTGGCGGCAAAATGCACACCGTAGCACATCTTCTGGTAGTGGGGGTAGTTCTGCTTGGAGGTTGACAGAACCTCGCCCAGGTAATATACCGGTCTCTGGACAGGGAGCGCCTTGCCTTCCTCCTTGCGTTCGACTACAATGACTGTGCTGACTACTCGGCTGGTGGCGGCGATATACAGGAGCATGGGCTCTTTGGGAGTCGGAGCCGCCAACACAGGGGGAGTAGTCAACATCTTTTTCAGTTGGAGAAATGCTTCGTCCACCTTGTGGTTCCACTCGAAAAAGGTGGTCTTCTTCATTAATTGATACAAAGGGAGAGCTTTCTCGCCCAGCCGACTGATGAATCGGCTGATGGACGCCAAACAGTCGGCTGGGTACCTCCATCCTCTCGATGGCCTTGATCTTCACGGGGTTGCACTCTATGCCGCGTTCATACACTAGGAAGCCAAGGAGTTGGCCGGCCGGTACTCCGAAAACACACTTCTCAGGGTTGAGCTTTATCTGGAATCGGCGCAGGTTCTCGAAGGTCTCCTTGAGGTCCTCTAGCAACATCCCGCGCTTCTCCGTCTTCACCACCACATCATCCACGTAGACATGGGCATTCCTGCCGAGTTGCTTGAGGAGGCACTTCTGCATGCAACGCTGAAAGGTGGCGCCGGCATTCCTGTAACGCCCCGAGCCCGATGCTCCAGAAGACTTCCAGATATTCCGAGTTTCGCCGTGCGATGTATTTGTTTGTTGCATTGCATCATGTCATCATGCCATCATATCATTAATTTTAAAACTCATCTAAATAAAATCGTATGGATCTTCGATCCATTTAAATCGAGGGATATTCACAATGGTGATTTCTCTTTATAACATATCCTCGCAATATTTAGGGAGCTACTATAAAATATTCCATTAGCTTGGAATTAACCGTAACACACTTACAAAATTCCCATGCTCTTTCTACTTCAAGTTTGGTCCCCAAGCTTTGCCAACAATTCTTTCTCCATTTATTGTGGCTCCTCCTAAATTCTCAACATTTTTGGACACTTCTAAATCCTTGTCCTTGTTCAAACCATTTGAATTAAATTCAAATGAGTTTGGATCTAGATTGCCCAACACCCTACCAACCTTTTCCGTTAAATCATTCACATTTTCCCGATCTCAGGAAAATATCTCACTAGTCCATACTCATCTAACCTCTTCTTTTCTCTCTTTTCTTTCTTCCTTTTTCTGTAAATGGAAAAGAGAGAAGCCCATTTTGGCCCACTGAACAAGCCAGCCTATCTAATCCTAAACCCTATCCATGAGGATCCCCCGCCGATCCCCATCCATCTCTCCCTCGTCCTCCCTTCTGCGCCGCACACCCGCACCCCCCTCGCTCGCTGGCCCTCTCCCCGATCTTCCCCTTCCCCTCCTGTGCGCCTCCTCTGCGCCCCATCTCTCCTCCCTCCATTCCCATCTCCCCCGCGCCCGATCTCCTCCTGGACATCGGCCCCGTTGCCGAGCATCGTCCCTCCGCGCGATGCCCCCTGCTTGCCTTCCATGGCGCCCCGCATCTGTCGCGCCTCGCCCTTCGCCGCTCGCACTGCCCGCTGGCTCTAGCAAGCGTTGCGCCGGCGAGCCCCTCCAGGAGCTTCCCCGAGCTCCAGCAGCTCTCGCGCCGCCGTTCCCGCGACAACGACCTCCCCTTACTCTGGTCCTCCTCCTCACCTCGTGCCCGGCGCCAGCCATGGCCGCCTCGCTTTCAAGGTCCATCACCGTGCCCGAGCCGTCTTCCGCACCCGGCCTCTCCCTCACCTCGCTAGTGCCTTGCTCCAGCGTCGTCGCCTCTTGCCTCCATCTCCGCTGTGGACATGGTACCGAAGACCAGCAGCTCTGTCCGTCTCCATGCGCCTCACATACTGCTTGCCTATGTCGCGAGTGCCTCGTCGAGTCCGTGGTTTACAGGGCCGACCATTCCTTCGCATGCATGACCGACCTCGTCTCCCTCCTGCCTGTTGCTGCCTCCAAGCACCATCGATGCATCTCGTGGTTAGCACCGTCGTCAAATCGCCTTGGGTCACCTTGAAGTGCACGGCAAGTGCAGCGATGACCCTTGAAAACCCCAAGTGTACCTCTACCGCCCGCGCGAGATTCGCCAAATACCGGGATGACGACGACTCGTCAAGTTCGTCTCGTCGTGTACCACTACCGTCGCCGAGGACCGATCGCGAGCAAGCACCAAGTTCCACTACCGCCGCCACGCGTGAACAACGACTTCCACTCGCCATGTACGACTACTTCCCACGACGACCCGTGAGCGTCTACCTCCACTACGGCCCGTGAGCGACTACTTCCCTCGACGAACGTGAACCGTCCCGTTTGAATGCTTCGAAGGTATAACCCGAGACGACCGCGATGAGATGCCCTTGCATGTATGAGATGCTCGAGTTTTGCACCGTGACCGAATTGTCTTTGCACGTTCCTATATTGCCATGCCACCGTCCCGTGGGAACCTGGTAGTCGGGATGACCCCCACCATCTTGCATGACTCGCTCACGTGACGCCCCTTTTGCACCGGTATCTCCGTGAGCTACCGGAACCGATATGTTGCCGTGGCATCATTTTCGGATATGTTGCCGTGGCATCATTTTCGGGAATGTTGCCGTGGCACCATTTTTGTTTCTCCGCTGTGGCACCCTTTTTCGTTCCGCTATGGTGACCAAATGTTCCATACCTTTCTCATGTTAACGTTTTCATAAAAATTGCATAAAACTTGCATATGTCATCCGCATCATGATAACAACAATTAAAATGTTTAAAATTGTTGCTTGCTTTAAATTGCTAAATGCATATGGGGATTTACCGGATTTGTTGTTTTTATATCCGGCCCCATTTAAATTGTTTAGATGGTATAGTTTTTGTTATGCTTCACCTCTTGCCATGTTAACCAATATTTAATATTGTTGGGTTCATAACCGAGAGAGAACTAAATAATTGATGTGGTGTTCCGTCAATATGCAACTCGTTGCATATTGAGCTCCACTTAACTTGTAGTATTGTTTGTTGCACTTTGCCATGCCATGCCTCATTAAACCGGACATGCATCATACTTGTTTGTCCATCATGACATGTTTATGCTTGTGTGTTTACCATGTTGCTTGCTTCTTTCCGGTTTGCTTCTCTTGTTAGCTTCGGTTTCGTTCCGGAGTTGTGAGGATTCGTTCGTCTACGACCGTTTGTCTTCTTCTTGGAATCGTTCTTCTTCCTTGCAGGATTTCAGGCAAGATGATCATACCCTCGAAATCACTACTATCTTTGCTATGCTAGTTTGCTCGCTCTTTTGCTATGCCAATGCTACGATGCCTACCATTTGCTTGTCAGCCTCCCAAATTGCCATGTCAAACCTTTAACCCACCATGTCCTAGCAAACCATTGATTGGCTATGTTACCGCTTTGCTCAGCCCCTCTTATAGCGTTGTTAGTTGCAGGTGAAGATTGAAGTTTGTTCCTTGTTGGAACATGGAGATGTTGTTCCTTGTTGGAACATGTTTACTTGTTGGGATATCACAATATATCTTATTTAATTAATGCATCTATATACTTGGTAAAGGGTGGAAGGCTCGGCCTTATGCCCAGTGTTTTGTTCCACTCTTGCCGCCCTAGTTTCCTTCATACGGTGTTATGTTCCCAGATTTTGCGTTCCTTACGCGGTCGGGTGATTTATGGGACCCCTTGACAGTTTGCTTTGAATAAAACTTGTCCAAAGAAGGCCCAACCTTGGTTTTACCATTTGCCTACCTAAGCCTTTTTCCCTTGGGTTCTGCAGACTCAAGGGTCATCTTTATTTACCCCCGGCCAGTGCTCGTCGTGAGTGTTGGTCCAACCTGTCAGCCGCCGGTGGTCACCAGGGGCAACTCTGGGCTGGCCTACCGGAAGTTTGGACAATCCGGTGTGCCCTGAGAACGAGATATGTGCAGCTCCTATCAGGATTTGTCGGCACATTCGGGCGGCTTTGCTGGTCTTGTTTTACCATTGTCGAAATGTCTTGATGTACCGGGATTCCGAGACTGATCGGGTCTTCCTGGGTGAAGGTCTATTCCTTCGTTGATCGCGAGAGCTTGTCATGGGCTAAGTTGGGACACCCCTGCAGGGTATAAACTTTCGAGAGCCGTGCCCGCGGTTATGTGGCAGATGGGAATTTGTTAATGTCCGGTTGTAGATAACCCGAAGTTGACCTTAATTAGAATACATCAACCGTTTGTGTAACCGTGATGGTCTCTTTCCGGCGGAGTCTGGGAAGTGAACACGGTGCTGGAGTTATGCTTGACGTAGGTTGCTATAGGATCACTTCTTGATCATACTTTTATCGACCGTGCTTTGCCTTCTCTTCTCGCTCTCTTTTGCGATTGTAGCCACCATATATGCTACTCGCTTGCTGCAGCTCCACCTCATTACTACATCCTTCCTATAAGCTTAAATAGTCTTGATCTCATGGTGCGAGATTGCTGAGAATCCCGTGGCTCACAGATACTTCAAAACCAGTTTGCGGTGCCTATGTTACGAAAGCGGTGGCGCAACCAAGCTCAAGGAGGAGCTCGATGAAGATCTTGCCCTTTGTGTTGTTTCGTTCTAGTTGATCAAGAGTGGAGCCCGGTTGGGGTCGATCGGAGACCTTTATCGCATTTGGGGTTCTTCTTTTATTTTGGTTCCGTAGTCGGACCTTGATTGTATCTGGATGATGTAATGCTTTATTCATGTAATTGTGTGAAGTGGCGATTGTAAGCCAACTATGTATCTCTTTCCCTTATGTATTACATGGGTTGTGTGAAGATTACCTCACTTGCGACATTGCTTTCAATGCGGTTATGCCTCTAAGTCGTGCTCCGACACGTGGGAGATATAGCCGCATCGAGGGCATAACAAGTTGGTAATCAGAGCCATCCCCGACCTTAGGAGCCCCACTGCTTGATCGTTTTTAGCGGCCGAGTTGTGTCTAGAAAAATGTTTTGAGTCATTTAGGATTATATATATCGGAGAGTTAGAAATTCTTTTTACTTCTCAGTCCCTTCGTCGCTCTGGTGAGGTCTCCTGACGTAGAAGTTTTGACTTTCCTCTTCTCAAATTTCACTAAAAAAAATTTAGGATCACGCGGGTATCTTGGAATCATTCCGATGGTTTTATGATGAGAACATTGTCTTGGTGCCTCCTGTCAGGGGTTTAGTGGAAGTGTCCCGAGGAGTTGAGCTCTGAGGTATTGTCGTCATAATTTTATCGTTGCAGTTTTGGAATGCCTGAGTTTAGTACGCCGACATCGAAAATCTCTTTTATGCAGTTGTTGGTGAGATAACCCCGTTAACCCAGTTCTGAGGTGAGTACGGGAGTATTGCCATGACTCGTATAACGGATGCTTTTCGAAGGTTGAGGTACACAATTTCCGAAGGTTTCTTGGTTATGTGTTGACGGATGGATACAGCTGGATGTAGGGATTGTTAGTTTGTGTGAGATATTATGCTTCCCCTGTATCCCCAACACCTAATTACATAACCGGAAAATTTGGGAGTTTCATAGGTGGGAATTCAAGTAGCTCTTAGGATATCTTTTCGACGGATGTATGATATGAAATTGGGGTTTGACGTCTAGTGGTCCGCCTATTCACGGTTGGTTTTACTGATGGTCTCGTTGTGTCTTAAAGAGTCCTTGGCTATGCCGACTGGGACGCTTCAGTATGTCATGTGCCTTGCCTTGTACATGATGGTGCTGTCTGATCGAGCCGTGTAGGCCCCACCACGAAAACTTCGGACGAAATCTCTATCATATGTTTGTTCCGGCTTATTCTGCAAGCCAGTCCTTTGTTTTTGTTTTGAGTTGTGGTATTCGAGTTGCTTCAATGTCAAGTGTTGATTCCATACCTTTCCGAAATGGTGTTCCTATACTCCGATGTGAATTCCAATCCTTCTCGACAATCGAGATTGTCATGTCAATCCTTTTCAACCGACGTGTTTTCTCTTCAAGTGGATCCGATCACTTCAACATCAGCAAGACCAATTATCATTTCTTCTCAATGGTGTTTGTTTCATCCGTCTCCAAGTTGCCTTTATTTTTTCCCGCCCACCCACCCATTTTCCTCAAGGACTAAGATTTCTTTACCAAGTATCCTTTTAGTTTTGTGAAGTTTCTCCATTCTTTTCCGTTAATGTTCTTACACGGTGGTTCTCAAGAAGATGTTCTACTAGTTCGTCATTCCTCATTCCTTTCTCTTCGCCGGTGGATTCAAGTCAAGTTTTGTTGATCATATCTTTTTCCTCGTCTCAAATGTTTTCTCATGCCGGTGCACCTATTAATCATCCACTTCTTGCTATTCAATTGTTCCGGAGTGCCGAAGATATCTCAGAAGATTTGTGTTTCCATTCTTAATCTGTTCAAGTTATTTCGAGAGTGTTATCTCATTCAAGCCATTTAAATCAACCGGTGCAACCTCCCTTTCAAGCAATTGTTCAACGGTTTTTCTTTTGAGTGGGCCCTAACCCATAGGTCTTTTCCCAGGATCTTACCTGACTCTTCTATTTTCCCAGAGCTATCCTAAATTCTTCTCCAAGTTTGACGTAAGAATGAGTTATCATCAGTCAAATGCTTTTCTCCAAGATCTTTCAAATTCTTTTCATAGTTGGCTCAACCTCTTCGCTTTTGATTCTTCCGGTGTGCCTCAATAATTCTTGGTGGTGTTTCTCGTTGTCATTCTGATCATTTGAAGACCGAAGAAGAGTTTCTCTTTAATCTTGCTCTATTCTCTTCAAGATTCATGGTGCTAGCTTGTTGCCATCCTCTCATAATTGTTTTCGATTGTGAGAATCTTTTTCACCCATCAGGAGATATTCAAGAGTTTTCTCAGTTTGTCATCCGGAGTCCATCAATTCAGGTTTATTCATTCTCAGCTGTCAGTTATCATTCTCTTATCTTGCCGGTGCATCAATCGAATATCCTCTAATCAGTTCTTGATCTCTTTGTTCTCTTGTATCTAGTTTGTCTCAAGCACCTTCGTTCATTTGCTAATTCTTACCGGTGATGCACCCCTACTTCGATTGTTTTCAATTCTTACGGTGCTTCGTTCAAGAGTTCTCTTTCTTTGTTATCATATCAATTCATTCGTTCTTTCCAAATCCTACCGGTGGTTCGTTGAAGACCTTCTCAAGTTTACGCCATATCTCTCTTAATCCTTTCTACAAGAATAAGTAGAATGCCAAATCCGTTGCTTGTCATCAATTTAAATTGGTGAAGGATACGCATAACATAATTCTTATTCTTGTTTCATCCAAGTGATTAATCCTTTCCTTCAGAGTTTGTTCAGGAGGAGTAAATTCTTGGCTTCTTGTTGTTCATCTTTCTTCCGGAGTTCTAAGTTTTCCGCATTATCTCGTCGCGAAGCTCCATCTAAATCATTGCAAGGCTTCACCTTGTGTTTTCAACTTCTCTTTCTTTTTATCATCCGTTTATTACCGGAGTGGTGGTTCGTCAAGGATTCTTTTCATTCTTCAACTGTTCTTCAAGATTTCTCTTGAAGTTAAGATCAGCCAAGCTATACTCAAAAATTAAACATGGTGCTCAACACATGTTTTGTTTTGAGGAGTTCAAGCATTCTTCATCGTGCATCCCGAAGTGCAACTCCTTCTACCTTTTGAGGTGGTGTTATGTCACTCTTGACAATTTCCTTCATGTTTCATGATTCATATTGTTGTCAAGAATGAGGTATTTTAAATCCATCAGTCTCTTCATTGGAGTTATCTTGGGTTATATTTCACCTAAAGCTCTCCCTAAGGATTGTTGCTATTTATGGTGCTTATAAATGACCCAAGTTCTTCATTTGTCCTCCCGGTGAAATAAGTTTCTCGTCTCCTTGTTGATATCAATCCAATCATTTGTTTCCGTTGGTGGCAGAAGCTCACCTCATAATTTTGAGATGTTTTCCGTAAGCCCACTACAAGCTTATTCTTTTCGTTGTTGGTTTTCCAACAACTCCGTTATAACCTTCTAGGAAGGGTGCTTTCCAAGCTCATTTGTGGCAGAAGTTGGCATTTTCTTCTCCATTCTTTTATTCCAATGATCTAACTTCTATTCTTTCGTTACGGAGGCATTGTGATGTTGTGCTCTTCACCCGTCACCTCGTTTTGTGAGGATCGTGTTCTTTTCTTGCTTATCCATTTAACCGAAGTGTCGTGTTTTCATTCGAGTTCTCTCATCTTATCAAGTTTTGCCTCCCTTCTCAACCGGAGTGCGGTTTGTAATGTTTCTTACCCCTTGTGCCATTCTTTCAATTCCGGAGGCAACGTGTTGTTGATTTCATCATGTTTCCTCTCATCTTGTCAAGTTCATGTTCAATTCCTTCCATTTACAGTCGGAGTGCTGCCCAAATTATATCATTCTTACTCATTCTTCCTCCCTCATCTTATTTTAACCGGAGTGGTTATGAATTCTATCTTGTCCATTAAACTCTTGATTCATGTCTTTGCAACCTTCAAGTTCCCATAATGTTCCTTGTTCTTTTTTTCTAACGGATTGTTTGCAATCTCGTTCATCTCTATTGTACTCTTTCTTTTAAATTGATCAACCTCTCAAGGTTCGTGGTTTCACTCGTTTGTCAAAGAAGCAACTTAGTTTTACCTCCTCTCTTCCTCTTCCGTTTCTCTCCGGTGCCATCCTAGATCTCGGCACGAGATCCTCTTGTAGTGGTGGAGTGTTGTAACGCCCCGAGCCCGATGCTCCAGAAGACTTCCAGATATTCCGAGTTTCACCGTGCAATGTATTTGTTTGTTGCATTGCATCATGTCATCATGCCATCATATCATTAATTTTAAAACTCATCTAAATAAAATCGTATGGATCTTCGATCCATTTAAATCGAGGGATATTCACAATGGTGATTTCTCTTTATAACATATCCTCCCAATATTTAGGGAGCTACTATAAAATATTCCATTAGCTTGGAATTAACCGTAACACACTTACAAAATTCCCATGCTCTTTCTACTTCAAGTTTGGTCCCCAAGCTTTGCCAACAATTCTTTCTCCATTTATTGTGGCTCCTCCTAAATTCTCAACATTTTTGGACACTTCTAAATCCTTGTCCTTGTTCAAACCATTTGAATTAAATTCAAATGAGTTTGGATCTAGATTGCCCAACACCCTACCAACCTTTTCCGTTAAATCATTCACATTTTCCCGATCTCAGGAAAATATCTCACTAGTCCATACTCATCTAACCTCTTCTTTTCTCTCTTTTCTTTCTTCCTTTTTCTGTAAATGGAAAAGAGAGAAGCCCATTTTGGCCCACTGAACAAGCCAGCCTATCTAATCCTAAACCCTAGCCGCAGGGATCCCCCTGCCCGATCCCCATCCATCTCTCCCTCGTCCTCCCTTCTGCGCCGCACACCCGCACCCCCCTCGCTCGCTGGCCCTCTCCCCGATCTTCCCCTTCCCGTCCTGTGCGCCTCCTCTGCGCCCCATCTCTCCTCCCTCCATTCCCATCTCCCCCGCGCCCGATCTCCTCCTCGACATCGGCCCCGTTGCCGAAAGCATCGTCCCCTCATGCCAAGCCCTGCTTGCCTTCCATGGCGCCCAGATCTGTCGCGCCTCGCCGCCGCCTTCCTCGCCAGACGCCCAGCTGGCTCGCAGCGTTGCGCGGCGAGCCCCTCCAGAGCTTCCCGAGCTCCAGCAGCTCTCGCGCCGCCGTTCGCGACAACGACCTCCCTTACTCTGGTCCTCCTCCTCACCTCGTGCCCGGCGCCAGCCATGCCGCCGCTGTCAAGGTCCACCACTGCGTGCCGAGCCGTCTTCCGCACCCGGCCTCTCCCTCGCCTCGCTAGTGCCTGCTTCCAAAGATCGCCGCCTCTTGCCTCCATCTCCATTGTGGACATGGTGTCAAGACCAGCAGCTCTGTCCGTCTCCATGCGCCTCACCCATCGCTTGCCTATGTCGTGAGTGCCTCGTCGAGTCCGTGGTTTACCAGGGCCGACCATTCCCTTCGCATGCACGACCGACTGACCTCGTCTCCCTCCTGCCTTGTTGCTGCCTCCAAGCACCATCGATGCATCTACGTGGTTAGCACCGTCGTCAAATCGCCTTGGGTCACCTTCAGAAGTGGCACGGCAAGTGCAGCGATGACCCTTGAAAACCCCCAAGTGTACCTCTACCGCCGCTGCGGGATTCGCCAAGTACCAGGATGACGACGACTCGTCAAGTTCGTCTACGTGCGTGTACCACTACCGTCGCCGAGGACCGATGCAGCGCAAGCACCAAGTTCCACTAGCGTCGCCACGTGAACAACGACTTCCACTACGCCGTGTACGACTACTTCCCACGACGACCCGTGAACGTCTACCTCCACTACGGCCCGTGAATGACTACTTCCCTCGACGAACGTGAACCGTCCCGTTTGAATGCTTCGAAGGTATAACCCGAGACGACCGCGATGAGATGCCCTTGCATGTATGAGATGCTCAAGTTTTGCACCGTGACCGAATTGTCTTTGCACGTTCCTCTATTGCCATGCCGCCGTCCCGTGGGAACCCGGTAGTCGGGATCACCCCCACCATCTTGCATGACTCGCTCACGTCACGCCCCTTTTGCACCGGTATCTCCGTGAGCTACCGGAACCGATATGTTGCCGTGGCATCATTTTCGGATATGTTGCCGTGGCATCATTTTCGGGAATGTTGCCGTG
The DNA here is from genome assembly GCA_021437245.1 of Aegilops speltoides. Taxonomy (NCBI): domain Eukaryota; kingdom Viridiplantae; phylum Streptophyta; class Magnoliopsida; order Poales; family Poaceae; genus Aegilops; species Aegilops speltoides. Next base: position 17,284,927 of record CM038144.1, read on the forward strand.
GCACCATTTTTGTTTCTCCGCCGTGGCACCCTTTTTTGTTCCGCCATGGTGACCAAATGTTCCATACCTTGCTCATGTTAACGTTTTCATAAAAATTGCATAAAACTTGCATATGTCATCCGCATCATGATAACAACAATTAAAATGTTTAAAATTGTTGCTTGCTTTAAATTGCTAAATGCATATGGGGATTTACCGGATTTGTTGTTTTTATATCCGACCCCATTTAAATTGTTTAGATGGTATAGTTTTTGTTATGCTTCACCTCTTGCCATGTTAACCAATATTTAATATTGTTGGGTTCATAACCGAGAGAGAACTAAATAATTGATGTGGTGTTCCGTCAATATGCAACTCGTTGCATATTGAGCTCCACTTAACTTGTAGTATTGTTTGTTGCACTTTGCCATGCCATGCCTCATTAAACCGGACATGCATCATACTTGTTTGTGCATCATGACATGTTTATGCTTGTGTGTTTACCATGTTGCTTGCTTCTTTCCGGTTTGCTTCTCTCATTAGCTTCAGTTTTGTTCCGGAGTTGTGAGGATTCGTTCATCTACGACCGTTTGTCTTCTTCTTGGAATCGTTCTTCTTCCTTGCGGGATTTCAGGCAAGATGATCATACCCTCGAAATCACTACTATCTTTGCTATGCTAGTTTGCTCGCTCTTTTGCTATGCCAATGCTACGATGCCTACCATTTGCTTGTCAGCCTCCCAAATTGCCATGTCAAACCTTTAACCCACCATGTCCTAGCAAACCATTGATTGGCTATGTTACCGCTTTGCTCAGCCCCTCTTATAGCGTTGTTAGTTGCAGGTGAAGATTGAAGTTTGTTCCTTGTTGGAACATGGAGATGTTGTTCCTTGTTGGAACATGTTTACTTGTTGGGATATCACAATATATCTTATTTAATTAATGCATCTATATACTTGGTAAAGGGTGGAAGGCTCGGCCTTATGCCCAGTGTTTTGTTCCACTCTTGCCGCCCTAGTTTCCTTCATACCGTGTTATGTTCCCGGATTTTTATCCTTACGCGGTCGGGTGATTTATGGGACCCCTTGACAGTTCGCTTTGAATAAAACTTGTCCAGCAAGGCCCAACCTTGGTTTTACCATTTGCCTACCTAAGCCTTTTTCCCTTGGGTTCTGCAGACTCAAGGGTCATCTTTATTTACCCCCCCGGGCCAGTGCTCGTCGTGAGTGTTGGTCCAACCTGTCAGCCGCCGGTGGTCACCAGGGCAACTCTGGGCTGGCCTACCGGAAGTTTGGACAATCCGGTGTGCCCTGAGAACGAGATATGTGCAGCTCCTATCAGGATTTGTCGGCACATTCGGGCGGCTTTGCTGGTCTTGTTTTACCATTGTTGAAATGTCTTGATGTACCGGGATTCCGAGACTGATCGGGTCTTCCTGGGTGAAGGTCTATTCCTTCGTTGATCGCGAGAGCTTGTCATGGGCTAAGTTGGGACACCCCGCAGGTATAAACTTTTGAGAGCCGTGCCCATGTTATGTGGCGAGATGGGAATTTGTTAATGTCGGTTGTAGATAACCGAAGTTGACCTTAATTAAAATACATCAACCGTGTGTGTAACCGTGATGGTCTCTTTCCGGCGGAGTCCGGGAAGTGAACACGGTGTTGGAGTTATGCTTGACGTAGGTTGCTATAGGATCACTTCTTGATCATACTTTTATGGACCGTGCTTTGCCTTCTCTTCTTGCTCTCTTTTGCGATTGTAGCCACCATATATGCTAGTCGCTTGCTGCAGCTCCACCTCATTACTACATCCTTCCTATAAGCTTAAATAGTCTTGATCTCGCGGGTGCAAGATTGCTGAGTCCCCGTGGCTCACAGATACTTCCAAAACCAGTTTGCGGTGCCTATGTTACCGGCGGTGTGACGCAACCAAGCTCAAGGAGGAGCTCGATGAAGATCTTGCCCTTTGTGTTGTTTCGTTCTAGTTGATCAGTAGTGGAGCCTAGTTGGGGTCGATCGGAGACCTTTGTCGCATTTGGGGTTCTTCTTTTATTTTGGTTCCGTAGTCGGACCTTGATTGTATCTGGATGATGTAATGCTTTATTCATGTAATTGTGTGAAGTGGCGATTGTAAGCCAACTATGTATCTCTTTCCCTTATGTATTACATGGGTTGTGTGAAGATTACCTCACTTGCGACATTGCTTTCAATGCGGTTATGCCTCTAAGTCGTTCTCCGACACGTGGGAGATATAGCTGCATCGAGGGCGTTACAATTCCTCAAGCCGAACATCATGGTCAGGTAGCAGAAGGCTCCGAACAGCGTGATGAAGGCGGTCTTCAGTCTGTCTGCCGGGTTCAGCTTGATCTGGTGATATCCTGAATATGCATCTAAGAAACTCAGCAGCTCGCATCCGGCTGTGGAGTCTATCACCTGATTGATTCTCGCAGGGCAAATGGATCCTTTGGGCAGGCTTTGTTGAGGCTTGTGTAATCAATGCACATCCGCCACTACTTGTTTTTCTTCAACACTAAGACCGGGTTTGCCAACCACTCTGGGAAAACACTTCCATAATGAAGCCGACGGCTAGAAGCCGGGCTATCTCTTCTCCCACGACTCTTCTCTTCTCTTCTGACAGTCGGCGCAAAGGCTGTCTGACGGGCTTCACATCAGGTCGGACATGTAACTTGTGCTCGGCGAATTCCGTCGGTACACCCGGCATGTCTTTAGGGGACCATGCAAAGATGTCTCGATTCTCACGAAGGAAATCGACGAGCTCGCCTTCCTATTAGCTGTCAAGGTTTGTACCCACGACAGCGTACCTCTCGGGGTGCTCCGGGTCGAAGGGTATCTTCTTGGTCTCTTTGTCCGGCTTGAACGAACCCTCAGCTTCCGACACCTTGGGTCAGGCGACATCTCTGGCTGCTTTCCGGCCATCGCCACGACCTTATCAAGGAGCCGCTTCTCAGCTGCGATCACCAGGGACTCGGCCAGCCGGCTGCTCTCGGCCGCGTAGGCAGACGACTTCCTGTAGTCACCGGCTACGGTCAGAATTCCCTTGGAACTCGGCATCTTCATCTTGAGGTAGGCATAGTGAGGAACCGCCATGAACTTGACCAATGCAGGTCGGCCAAGCAGTGCGTGGTACGGGCTTTCAAGGTCCACTAATTCAAACCAGACTGGCTCTCGGCGGAAATGATCTTTGTCTCCGAAGAGGACGTCTATCAGGATCTTGCCGATCGGCGAGCAGGAGAGGCCGGGTACAATACCATGGAACACAGTCCGGCTGCTCTGCAGCTGTCTTTGCTTAATTCCTAGCTTCTCCATAGTATCTTTGTACAGGATGTTGATGCTACTGCCTCCGTCTATCAGCACCCTCGAGAAGCGGGCTGCCCGCCTATCAGTGGCCAAGGTAGCACCTAGGACCAGGGCATAGGAGCCCGGATTCGGCATCACCTCTGGGTGATCCGCTCTGCTCCAACTTATAGGCTTCTCGGACCAATGCATAAATTCTGGAGTATCTGTTGCCACTGCATTCACTTCTTGCTGCTGCAGCCGTCTGCTGCATCGATCATCAGCCACACTGGTGAACACCACATAGGCTCCATGCTCTTCTGGGTATTTGTCTTGTACTGCGCCGACTAACCGAGCGGTCGGCTGCTGGGGCGGCGGTAGAGGCGGCGGCCCAGCAGGTGGCGGAGGAAGGAGGCCGTCTCCCTTAGCGATTTGGGTGAGCCAGTGGAACTTTCGGGTGGTGTGGTTTGACGGCTTCGCGCCACTGTGGAACTTGCAGGGACCATCCAGGCTCTGCTCGTAAGAGAAGGCCGGCAACCAGTTGGACTTGCCGCCTTTCTGTCGCTTGGCCGGAGGCTACCCCTCCGGCTGTTGATCTTTGACTGTCGCAACCTGCCGACTGTTGGAAGTCGGTTGTTGGGCCTTGCGTTTGTTGTCGTTCTGCTGTCGTCGACTGCTGTCTCCAGCTGGAGTTTTGGGAGCCTGAGGGGCCACTTTGCCAGCCGCATTGACTTGAATCTCCGTCTTCATGGAGGAGTCGGCTGTGGCGTACTTGTCTGCTATGACCAGAAGTTTGTCGAGGGTTTCTAGCTCATCACAGAGGAGCTTGTGCTTGAGGAGGGTGCCTTCTCGGCACCCGGCAGTGAAGTACTCGATAGCCTGCACCTCGTGCACGCCCTCGCAGGAGTTCCGAAGCTCGCCCCAGCGCGTGAGGTAGTCGCGTGTTGACTCGTCAGGGCCTTGCACGCACAAGGAAAGCTAGCGCGGCTTGGGAGGTCGCTTGTACGTGCTTGTGAAGTTACGGATGAAGGCCTCGGTGAAGTCGACCCAGCTGTTGATGTTGCGGGGCTTCAGACTGTTCAACCATGTCCGGGCCGTGCCCTGGAGCATGAGTGGAACGTACTTCACGGCGACTCGCTTGTTGCCGTTCGCTATGCTGACAGCCATGGAGTAATCAATTAGCCAGTCTTCTGGCTTCACGGAGCAGGTGTACTTGGGTGTGTCTCGGGGGAGCGTGAACCCTTTGGGGAAAGGTTCGTCTCGGATGCGGGGTCCAAAGCAAGGCGGACCCAGCTCATCTTCTTCTTCCAGCGCTAGGGATCGGTGGAGTCGGTCGATCCGATGGCGGGCGTCATTCTCTCTGACTCCCTCTCGGCGGCCAAGGCGGCCACCGAGAGTCGGATGCTCAACAGGCGGCGGCGAAACTCGTCGTTCTCTTCTCGGTGGGGGAGGCAGGTAGTCGTCCTCCCGCTCCACCGCTCTCGGACGGCCGTCTTGGTCACGCTCGATGGTGATGCGAGTCCGACTGCGACTGACAGCCAGCTCTTTGTCTTTCCTTTCGCGGACTCCACCAGTTGACGTTCGAGACGTCGCGCCCTGATCTTGGCGGGGAGGCAAGTCGTCGTTTAGCTGCCGTGGCGCCTCAGCGCGGCCGCCGGCTGCATTCTGTGCAGCAACCGCGTCGAGGAGTTGCTGGACTCGCTCCGTCATCATGCGGCGCTCTTCGCCTTCGAAGTTCTTCAGCTCGTCAGTGGCCGCTTGGGCGGCGCGGATGTTCTTCGCAGGGGTGGCGTATACGGAGCGATTGGCCCCGAACAAGTCGGCGATGGTCGCGCCGCGTTGCCGGGTCGCGCCTAGGTGGCTGGGCCCAGTCGGAGCCGGCAAGCCGCCCACGGCGCGATCCATTTCGCACTGGTAGGCTTCTGACAAGCGCCTCATGCTTGCCAGCTTCTTGGCGCCTTCGATGATCTGAAGGCGGCATGTCTCCAACGTCTCGGCGTCTGCGTCCTCTGGAATAGGCGCAGTCAGGTCTTGCAGGGCCGCGTCGAGCAGATCTTGAACTCCCTCACCGGAGCACTCATCGTGACTGATGACGAGCACCTCCGTGACAGCGCTCCCGCCGCTCTCCTCGTGAGGAAGCGGCTCGTCGTAGACCACCATGTTGGTGGGGAAAGTGTCAAGCGACACGGCGTCGGAGTCGACCAGCATCGGGTCGGTGGAGCCTACGGACTCCAAGTCCACGGCAGGCTCGCTGGTGACATGGAGTTGGTCGAGGAAGCCCGCGAGGAGGCCCTCGGGGCCCCCGTGCCTGCGTCAGATGCAGGCTCGTCGGAGAGGCGAACCTCGCCGACAAGTTCGGCTAGGCTGCTCGCTGCACAGGCGGACTCAGCGCCGCGCAGCGCGTCGACGCAGACTCCATCTGGCAAGCCTGGCTAGCTGCGCTCGCCAGGGAGGAAGAGGGTTCCCGTCCAGAACAGATCTCCGGACGATGGTGCACCAGGCCCCACGGTGGGACGCCAAATGTCGGGGTTGGGTGCGACATATGCCAAAGGATGGCTTATCATGGTGGGGGCGAGTAGGACGTCGCCGGTGCCTGGAAACGGGATGAGGCGAAGACATGCACGCCGGCGGATCTTACCCAGCTTCAGGGCTCTCCGAGGAGATAACACCCCTACTGCTGCTCTGCAGGGTCTCCGCATGATCACTAAGGCAAAGTGAATACAAGCTTGCTCCTAGAGCTGTTTCTGGAGGTAGGAGAGGGCACGGCTAGCTCTCTCCTTCCTATGTGTTCTGTCTAATGCTAATGGATGCGAACCCTTTGCATGGGTGCCCTGGGGGTTTATATAGGCCTACCCCCCAGGGTTACAATGGTAAATCCGGCTGGGCGTGGGTCCCAGCCGTCTGTCTCTCAGGTGTCGTCTTCTCCGCCGACTCCAGGGGCCCGCCGACTGGCATGGTACGAGGGCGTCAGCCCGTGTCCGCCGCGGGCGGGTCCTGTTGGCTGCAGATTACTGTAGCTGTGCTTCTAATGACGCGGGCTTGGTCAGTGGGTCATGGCAACAGTGCCGCCGCCTGGCGGGCAATCACTGTGGCCATTCCTCGGTCACATCTTGGTCAATGTCGTGTGGGGCCCGTGGGAGGGGCTGGCCGACTCTAGGGGGCCGACTCCCAACGGGTCCGACTCTCGGCGCTCCCGCCGTCTTCAATACTCTCGCTGACTAGTAGGTCCCGCCGTCTCCGGGCCGTACAGACAAGGCGTCATGGGCACAGGGCCCCGCCCCAAGGGCTGATGTCAGGGCTGGCATGGCAACAGTGCCGCGCCGGGCGGAGATCTCCGTGGGTACGGTGCACTGTGGCCATGCCCGCCTTTAATTATCGGGGTGACTGGAAGTCGCGGGCCGACTTCCCACAGTCGGCTTCATCGGAGTCGCTTCTGGGACTCGGCTTCAATGGGAGTCGCCTCTGGGACTCGGCCATCTTGGAGTCGCCTCCTGGACTCGGCTTGAATGGGAGTCGCCTCTGGGACTCGGCCATCTTGGAGTTGCCGTAGATACTTGAGGGGCGCAGTCTGCCCCGATGTCTTGAAAGGTTCTGGGACTCAGGTTAGCCTACCCGTGGCCCATTACTCCGACACCCCTAAATCGCTCCGGGACCCCAAAAGGTTGAGTAATAATGTACGAAACAGACCAGAATCGGCCAAAATTGTGAGTGTTTGACGACCGACACGTAACGCACCCCGGGGTTCATCAATCGTAGAAATCACTTCAGGACCCCAAAACTGAGTAATAGTCCAAGAATCGGCCCAAACTACGAGTCTTGACTACCAACATCTAAGCACACATTGGGGTTCGACAACCATGGAAATCAGTTTGGGACCACAAAACGGGTTAGAATCAACAAAAACTGCAAGTGTTGATGACCGACACGTAAACGAACCCAGGGGTTCGTTTATCATGGATATCACTCCGGGACCCAAAGTAGTGAGTATTAGTCCACGAAACGGGCCAGAATCGGCAAAAACTGTGAGTGTTGATGACCGACATGTAAACGCACCCCGGGCTTCGTTAATCCTGGAAATCACTCCGGGACCCCAAGACAGTGAGTAATAGTCCACGGAACGGGCCAGAATCGGCCAAAATAGTGAGTGTTGATGACCGAGACGTAAACGCACCTCGGGGTTCGTTAATCATGGAAATCACTCTAGGACCCGAAAACAGTGAGTAATAGTCCTTGAAACGGGCCAGAATCAGCCCAAACTGTGATTTTGATGACCGACACGTAAGCGCACCTTGGGGTTTGACAACCATGGAAATCGCTTTGGGACCCCAAAATGGTGAGTAATAGTCCAAGAAACGGGCAAAATTGTCACAAACTGCGAGTCTTGACGACCAATACATAGGCACACCTTGGGGTTCGACAACCTTGGAAATCGTTTGGGGACCACAAAACGGTTTGTAATAGTCCACGAAACGGGCCAGAATCGACAAAAAACTGTAAGTGTTGATGACTGACACGCTTCGTGGACTATTACACATTGGGGTTCATCAATCGTGGAATTCACTTCGGGACGCAAAAACAATGAGTAATATTCCAAGAAACGGGCCAGAATCGGCCAAAACTACGAGTGTTGACGACCAACACATAAGCACACATTGGGGTTCGACAACCTTGGAAATTGTGTTGGGACCAAAAACGGTGAGTAATAGTCCACGAAACAGGTCGGAATCGATAAAAACCGTGAGTGTTGATGACGGACATGTAAACGCACCCCGGGTTCGTTAATCGAGGAAATCACTCCGGGACCCCAAAACAGTGAGTAATAGTCCAAGAAACGGGCCAGAATCGGCCCAAACGGCAATTGTTGATGACCGGCACGTAAGTGCACCTTGGGGTTTGAGAATCATGGATCTCGCTTCGCGACCCCAAGACGGTGAGTAATAGTCCAAGTAACGGGCCAGAATTGGCCCAAACTGCGATTCTTGACGACCAATACATAAGCATGCCTTGGGGTTCGAAAACCTTGGAAATTGTTTTGGGACCACAAAACGGTGAGTAATAGTCCATGAAGCGGGCCAGAATCGACAAAAACCGTGAGTGTTGATGACCGACACGTAAATGCACCCCGGGGTTCGTCAATCATGGAAATCACTACGGGACCCCAAAACAGTGAGTAATAGTCCAAGAAACGGGCCAGAATCGGCCAAAACTGCGAGTATTGATGACCGACACATAAGTGCACCTTGGGATTCAACAACTATGGAAATCGCTTCGGGACGCCAAAACGGTGAGTAATAGTCCACAAAACGGGTTAGAATTGACCAAAACTATGAGTGTTGATGACGGACACGTAAACGCACCCCGAGGATCGTCAATCGTCGAAATCGCTCTGGGACCCCAAAAGGCTGAGTAATAGTGCACGAAACGAAACCAACACGTCAGCACACATTGGGGTTCGACAACCATGGAAATCGCTTTGGGACCTCAAAACGGTGAGTAATAGTCCACAAAATGGGTCACAATCAACAAAAACAATGAGTGTAGATGACCGACACGTAAACAAACCCAGGGGTTCGTTAATCGTGAAAATCACTCCGGGACCCCAGAACAGTGAGTAATAGTCCAAGAAACGGGCCATAATCGGCCAAAACTGCGAGTGTTGATGACCGACACATGAGCGCACCTTGGGATTCAACAACTATGGAAATCGCTTCGGGACCCCAAAACGATGAGTAATTGTCCACGAAACGGGTCAGAATTGACCAAAACTGGGAGTGTTGACGACGGACACGTAAACCCACCCCGGGGATCGTCAATCGCCAAAATCGCTCTGGGACCCCAAAAGGCTGAGTAATAATGCACGAAACGGACCTGAATCGGCCAAAATTGTGAGTGTTGACGACCGACACGTAAACGCACCCCGGGGTTCGTCAATCATGGAAATCACTCCATGGCCCCAAAACTGAGTAATAGTCCAAGAAACGGGCCAGAATTGGCCCAAACTGCGAGTCTTCATGACCAATACATAAGCACGCCTTGGCATTTAACAACCTTGGAAATCGTTTTGGGACCACAACACGGTGAGTAATAGTCCATGAAACAGGCCAGAATCGACAAAAACCGTGAGTGTTGATAACCGACACGTAAACGCACCCCAGGGTTCATCAATCGTGGAAATCACTCCAGGACCCCAAAACAGTGAGTAATAGTCCAAGAAACGGGCCAGAATCGGCCAAAACTGTGAGTGTTGACGACGGACACGTAAACGCACCCCAGGGATCGTCAATAGCCAAAATCGCTTTGGGACCCCAAAAGGCTGAGTAATAATGCACGAAACGGACCTGAATCGACCAAAATTGTGAGTGTTGACGACCGACACGTAAACGCACCCCGGGGTTCGTCAATCCTGGAAATCACTCTAGGGCCCCAAAACTGAGTAGTAGTCCAAGAAATGGGCCAGAATTGGCCCAAACTGCGAGTCTTGATGACCAATACATAAGCACGCCTTGGGATTTGACAACCTTGGAAATCGTTTTGGGACCACAAAACGGTGAGTAATAGTCCATGAAACAGGGCAGAATCGACAAAAACCGTGAGTGTTGATAACCGACACGTAAACGCACCCCAGGGTTCGTCAATTGTGGAAATCACTCCAGGACCCCAAAACAGTGAGTAATAGTCCAAGAAACGGGCCAGAATCGGCCAAAACTGTGAGTATTAATGACCGACATATAAGCACACATTAGGATTCGACAACTATGGAAATCGGTTCGGGACACCAAAATGGTGAGTAATTGTCGACGAAACGGGTCAGAATTGACCAAAACTTTGAGTGTTGACGAGGGACACGTAAACGCACCCCGGGGATCGTCAATCGCCGAAATCGCTCTGGGACCCCAAAAGGCTGAGTAATAATGCACGAAACAGACCAGAATCAGCCAAAACTGTGAGTGTTGATGACCGACACGTAAACGCACCCCGGGGTTCATCAAACGTGGAAATCACTTCCAGACCCCAAAACTGAGTAATAGTCCAAGAAATGGGCCGAATCGCCCAAAGCGTGAGTCTTGACGACCAACATGTAGCACACATTGCGGTTCGAAAACCATGGAAATCGCTTTGGGACCACAAAACGGAGAGTAATATTCCACGAAACGGGTCAGAATCAACAAAAACCACGAGTGTTGATGACCGACACGTGAACGAACCCAGGGGTCCGTTTATCGTGGATATCACTCCGGGACCCAAAGTAGTGAGTAATAGTCCCCGAAAGGGGCCAGAATCGGCAAAAATTGTGAGTGTTGATGACCGACATGTAAACACACCCCGGGCTTCGTTAATCCTGGAAATCCCTCCGGGACCGCAAAAGAGTGAGTAATAGTCCACGAAACGGGCCAAAATCAGCCAAAACTGTGAGTGTTGATGACCGACACGTAAACGCACCTGAAAACAGTGAGTAATAGTCCAAGAAACGGGCCAGAATCGGCCAAAACTGCGAGTGTTGATGTCCGACATGTAAGCGCACCTTGGGATTCAACAACTATGGAAATTGCTTCGGGACCCCAAAACAGCGAGAATTAGTCCAAGAAACGGGCCATAATCGGCCAAAACTGCGAGTGTTGATGACCGACACATAAGCGCACATTAGGATTCGACAACTATGGAAATCGCTTCGGGACACCAAAATGGTGAGTAATTGTCCACGAAACGGGTCAGAATTGACCAAAACTGTGAGTGCTGACGAGGGACACGTAAACGCACCCCGAGGATCGTCAATCGCCGAAATCGCTCTGGGACCCCAAAAGGCTGAGTAATAATGCACGAAACAGACCAGAATCGGCCAAAATTGGGAGTGTTGACGACCGACACGTAAATGCACCCCGGGGTTCATCAAACGTGGAAATCACTTCCAGACCCCAAAACTGAGTAATAGTCCAAGAAACGGGCCAGAATCGGCCCAAACTGTGAGTCTTGACGACCAACATGTAGCACACATTGCGGTTCGAAAACCATGGAAATCGCTTTGGGACCACAAAACGGAGAGTAATATTCCACGAAACGGGTCAGAATCAACAAAAACCACGAGTGTTGATGACCGACACGTGAACGAACCCAGGGGTCCGTTTATCGTGGATATCACTACGGGACCCAAAGCAGTGAGTAATAGTCCCCGAAAGGGGCCAGAATCGGCAAAAATTGTGAGTGTTGATGACCGACATGTAAACACACCCCGGGCTTCGTTAATCCTGGAAATCACTCCGGGGCCCCAAAAGAGTGAGTAATAGTCCACGAAACGGGCCAAAATCAGCCAAAACTGTGAGTGTTGATGACCGACACGTAAACGCACCCAAAAACAGTGAGTAATAGTCCACGAAACAGGCCAGAATCGGCCCAAACAGCGATTGTTGATGACCGACACGTAAGCGCACCTTGGGGTTTGACAACCATGGAAATCGCTTCGGGACCCCAAAATGGTGAGTAACAGTCCAATAAAAGGGCCAGAATTGGCCCAAACTGCGAGTCTTGACGACCAATACATAAGCACACCTTGGGGATCGACAACCTTGGAAATTGTTTGGGACCAGAAAACGGTGAGTAATAGTCCATGAAACGGGCCAGAATCGACAAAAACCGTGAGTGTTGATGACCGACACGCAAACGCACCCCGGTCTTTGTCAATCGTGGAAATCACTCCAGGACCCCAAAATAGTGAGTAATAGTCCAAGAAACGGGCCAGAATCGGCCAAAACTACGAGTGTTGATGACCGACACGAAAGCGCACCTTGGGATTCAACAACTATGGAAATTGCTTCGGGACCCCAAAACAGTGAGTATTAGTCCAAGAAACGGGCCATAATCGGCCAAAACTGCGAGTGTTGATGACCGACACATAAGCGCACCTTGTGATTCAACAACTATGGAAATCGCTTTGGGACCCCATAACGATGAGTAGTTGTCCACGAAACGGGTCAGAATTGACCAAAACTGTGAGTGTTGACGACGGACACGTAAACGCACCCCGGGGATCGTCAATAGCCAAAATCGCTCTGGGACCCCAAAAGGCTGAGTAATAATGCACGAAACGGACCTCAATCGGCCAAAATTGTGAGTGTTGACGACCGACACGTAAACGCACCCCGGGGTTCGTCAATCATGGAAATCACTCCAGGGCCCCAAAACTGAGTAATAGTCCAAGAAACGGGCTAGAATTGGCCCAAACTGCGAGTCTTGATGACCAATACATAAGCACGCCTTGGCATTTGACAACCTTTGAAATCGTTTTGGGACCACAAAACGGTGAGTAATAGTCCATGAAACAGGCCAGAATCGACAAAAACCGTGAGTGTTGATAACCGACACGTAAACGCACCCCCGGGTTCGTCAATCGTGGAAATCACTCCAGGACCCCCAAACAGTGAGTAATAGTCCAAGAAACGGGCCAGAATCGGCCAAAACTGTGAGTGTTGATGACCGACACAAAAGTACACATTAGGATTCGACAACTATGGAAATCGCTTCGGGACACCAAAATGGTGAGTAATTGTCCATGAAATGGGTCGGAATTGACCAAAACTGTGAGTGTTGATGAGGGACACGTAAACACACCCCGGCGATCGTCAATCGCCGAAATCGCTCTGGGACCCCAAAAGGCTGAGTAATAATGCACGAAACAGACCAGAATCGGCCAAAATTGTGAGTGTTGACGACCGACACGTAAACGCACCCCGGGGTTCATCAAACGTGGAAATCACTTCTAGACCCCAAAACTGAGTACTAGTCCAAGGAACGGGCCAGAATCGGCCCAAACTATGAGTCTTGACGACCAACATGTAAGCACACATTGCGGTTCGAAAACCATGGAAATCGCTTTGGGGCCACAAAACGGAGAGTAATATTCCACGAAACGGGTCGGAATCAACAAAAACCACGAGTGTTGATGACCGACACGTAAACGAACCCAGGGTTCGTTTATCGTGGATATCACTCCGGGACCCAAAGCAGTGAGTAATAGTCCCCGAAAGGGCCAAAATCGGCAAAAATTGTGAGTGTTGATGACCGACATGTAAACACACCCCGGGCTTCGTTAATCCTGGAAATCACTCCGGGACCCCAAGAGACTGAGTAATAGTCCACGAAACGGGCCAAAATCAGGCAAAACTGTGAGTGTTGATGACCGACACGTAAACGCACCCGAAAACAGTGAGTAATAGTCCACAAAATAGGCCAGAATCGGCCTAAACAGCGATTGTTGATGACCGACACGTAAGCGCACCTTGGGGTTTGACAACCATGGAAATCGCTTCGGGACCCCAAAATGGTGAGTAATAGTCCAAGAAACGGGCCAGAATTGGCCCAAACTGTGTGTCTTGACGACCAATACATAAGCACACGTTGGGGATCGACAACCTTGGAAATGGTTTGGGACCAGAAAACGGCGAGTAATAGTCCACGAAATGGGCCAGAATCGACAAAAACCGTGAGTGTTGATAACCGACACGCAAACGCACCCCGGGGTTGGTCAATCGTGGAAATCACTCCGGGACCTCAAAATAATGAGTAATAGTCCAAGAAACGGGCCATAATCGGCCAAAACTGCGAGTGTTGATGACCGACACATAAGCGCACCTTGGGATTCAACAACTATGGAAATCGCTTCGGGACCCCAAAACGATGAGTAGTTGTCCACGGAACGGGTCAGAATTGACCAAAACTGTGAGTGTTGACGACGGACACGTAAACGCACCCCGGGGATCGTCAATCGCCAAAATCGCTCTGGGACCCCAAAAGGCTGAGTAATAATGCACGAAACGGACCTGAATCGGCCAAAATTGTGAGTGTTGACGACCGACACGTAAACGCACTCCGGGGTTCGTCAATCATGGAAATCACTCCAGGGCCCCAAAACTGAGTAATAGTCCAAGAAACGGGCCAGAATTGGCCCAAACTGCAAGTCTTGATGACCAATACATAAGCACGCCTTGGGATTTGACAACCATGGAAATCGTTTTGGGACCACAAAACGGTGAGTAATAGTCCATGAAACAGGCCAGAATCGACAAAAACCATGAGTGTTGATAACCGACACGTAAACGCACCCCAGGGTTCGTCAATCGTGGAAATCACTCCAGGACCCCAAAACAGTGAGTAATAGTCCAAGAAACGGGCCAGAATCGGCCAAAACTGTGAGTGTTGACGACGGACACGTAAACGCACCCCAGGGATCGTCAATAGCCAAAATCGCTCTGGGACCCCAAAAGGCTGAGTAATAATGCACGAAACGGACCTGAATCGACCAAAATTGTGAGTGTTGACGACCGACACATAAACGCACCCCGGGGTTCGTCAATCGTGGAAATCACTCCAGGGCCCCAAAACTGAGTAATAGTCCAAGAAATGGGCCAGAATTGGCCCAAACTACGAGTCTTGATGACCAATACATAAGCACGCCTTGGGATTTGACAACCTTGGAAATCATTTTGGGACCACAAAACGGTGAGTAATAGTCCATGAAACAGGGCAGACTCGACAAAAACCGTGAGTGTTGATAACCGACACGTAAACGCACCCCAGGGTTCGTCAATCGTGGAAATCACTCCAGGACCCCAAAACAGTGAGTAATAGTCCAAGAAACGGGCCAGAATCGGCCAAAACTGTGAGTGTTGACGACGGACACGTAAACGCACCCCAGGGATCGTCAATAGCCAAAATCGCTCTGGGACCCCAAAAGGCTGAGTAATAATGCACGAAACGAACCTGAATCGACCAAAATTGTGAGTGTTGACGACCGACACGTAAACGCACCCCGGGTTCGTCAATCGTGGAAATCACTCTAGGGCCCCAAAACATAGTAATAGTCCAAGAAATGGGCCAGAATTGGCCCAAACTACGAGTCTTGATGACCAATACATAAGCACGCCTTGGGATTTGACAACCTTGGAAATCATTTTGGGACCACAAAACGGTGAGTAATAGTCCATGAAACAGGGCAGAATCGACAAAAACCGTGAGTGTTGATAACCGACACGTAAACGCACCCCAGGGTTCCTCAATCGTGGAAATCACTCCAGTACCCCAAAACAGTGAGTAATAGTCCAAGAAACGGGCCAGAATCGGCCAAAACTGTGAGTGTTAATGACCGAAATATAAGCACACATTAGGATTCGATAACTATGGAAATCGCTTCGGGACACCAAAATGGTGAGTAATTGTCCACGAAACGGGTCAGAATTGACCAAAACTTTGAGTGTTGACGAGGGACACGTAAACGCACCCCGGGGATCGTCAATCGCCGAAATCGCTCTTGGACCCCAAAAGGCTGAGTAATAATGCACGAAACAGACCAGAATCGGCCAAAATTGTGAGTGTTGATGACCGACACGTAAACGCACCCCGGGGTTCATCAAACGTGGAAATCACTTCCAGACCCCAAAACTGAGTAATAGTCCAAGAAATGGGCCAGAATCGGCCCAAACTGTGAGTCTTGACGACCAACATGTAAGCACACATTGCGGTTCGAAAACCATGGAAATCGCTTTGGGACCACAAAACGGAGAGTAATATTCCACGAAACGGGTCAGAATCAACAAAAACCACGAGTGTTGATGACCGACGCGTGAACGAACCCAGGGGTCCGTTTATCGTGGATATCACTCCGGGACCCAAAGCAGTGAGTAATAGTCCCCGAAAGGGGCCAGAATCGGCAAAAATTGTGAGTGTTGATGACCGACATGTAAACACACCCCGGGCTTCGTTAATCCTGGAAATCACTCCGGGACCGCAAAAGAGTGAGTAATAGTCCACGAAACGGGCCAAAATCAGCCAAAACTGTGAGTGTTGATGACCGACACGTAAACGCACCCGAAAATAGTGAGTAATAGTCCATGAAACAGGCCAGAATCGGCCTAAACAGCGATTGTTGCTGACCGACACGTAAGCGCACCTTGGGGTTTGACAACCATGGAAATCGCTTCGGGACCCCAAAATGGTGAGTAAGAGTCCAAGAAACGGGTCAGAATTGGCCCAAACTGCGAGTCTTGACGACCAATACATAAGCACACCTTGGGGATCGACAACCTTGGAAATTGTTTGGGACCAGAAAACGGTGAGTAATAGTCCACGAAACGGGCCAGAATCGACAAAAACCGTGAGTGTTGATGACCGACACGCAAACGCACCCCGGGGTTGGTCAATCGTAGAAATCACTCCGGGACGCCAAAATAGTGAGTAATAGTCCAAGAAACGGGCCATAATCGGCCAAAACTGCGAGTGTTGATGACCGACACGTAAGCGCACCTTGGGATTCAACAACTATGGAAATTGCTTCGGGACCCCAAAACAGCGAGTATTAGTCCAAGAAACGGGCCATAATCGGCCAAAACTGCGAGCGTTGATGACCGACACATAAGCGCACCTTGGGATTCAACAACTATGGAAATCGCTTCGGGACCCCAAAACGATGAGTAGTTGTCCATGAAACGGGTCAGAATTGACCAAAACTGTGAGTGTTGACGACGGACACGTAAATGCACCCCGGGGATCGTCAATCGCCAAAATCGCTCTGGGACCCCAAAAGGCTGAGTAATAATGAACGAAACGGACCTGAATCGGCCAACATTGTGAGTGTTGACGACTGACACGTAAACGCACCCCGGGGTTCGTCAATCGTGGAAATCACTCCAGGGCCCCAAAACTGAGTAGTAGTCCAAGAAACGGGCCAGAATTGGCCCAAGCTGCGAGTCTTGATGACCAATACATAAGCACGCCTTGGGATTTGACAACCTTGGAAATCGTTTTCGGACGACAAAACAGTGAGTGTTGATAACCGACACGTAAACGCACCCAGGGTTCGTCAATCGTGGAAATCACTCCAGGACCCCAAAACAGTGAGTAATAGTCCAAGAAACGGGCCAGAATCGGCCAAGACTGTGAGTGTTAATGACCGACACATAAGCACACATTAGGATTCGACAACTATGGAAATCACTTCGGGACACCAAAATGGTGAGTAATTGTCCACGAAACGGGTCAGAATTGACCAAAACTGTGAGTGTTGATAACCGACACGTAAACGCACCCCGGGGATCGTCAATCGCCGAAATCGCTCTGGGACCCCAAAAGGCTGAGTAATAATGCACGAAACAGACCAGAATCGGCCAAAATTGTGAGTGTTGACGACCGACACGTAAACGCACCCCGGGGTTCATCAAACGTGGAAATCACTTCCAGACCCCAAAACTGAGTAATAGTCCAAGAAACGGGCCTGAATCGGCCCAAACTGTGAGTCTTGACGACCAACATGTAAGCACACATTGCGGTTCGAAAACCATGGAAATCGCTTTGGGGCCACAAAACGGAGAGTAATATTCCACGAAACGGGTCAGAATCAACAAAAACCACGAGTGTTGATGACCAACACGTAAACAAACGCAGGGGTCCGTTTATCGTGGATATCACTCTGGGACCCAAAGCAGTGAGTCCCGAAAGGGGCCAGAATCGGCAAAAATTGTGAGTGTTGATGACCGACATGTAAACACACCCCGGGCTTCGTTAATCCTGGAAATCACTCCAAGGCCCCAAAAGAGTGAGTAGTAGTCTACGAAATGGGCCAGAATCAGCCAAAACTGTGAGTATTGATGACCAACACGTAAACGCACCCGAAAACAGTGAGTAATAGTCCACGAAACAGGCCAGAATCGGCCTAAACAGCGATTGTTGATGACCGACACGTAAGCGCACCTTGGGGTTTGACAACCATGGAAATCGCTTCGGAACCCCAAAATGGTGAGTAATAGTCCAAGAAACGGGCCAGAATTGGCCCAAACAGCGAGTCTTGACGACCAATACATAAGCACACCTTGGGGATCGACAACCTTGGAAATTGTTTGGGACCAGAAAACGGTGAGTAATAGTTCATGAAACGGGCCAGTATGGACAAATACCGTGAGTGTTGATGACCGACACGCAAACGCACCCCGGGGTTGGTCAATCGTGGAAATCACTCCGGGACCCCAAAATAGTGAGTAATAGTCCAAGAAACGGGCCAGAATCGGCCAAAACTGCGAGTGTTGATGACCGACAGGTAAGCGCACCCTGGGATTCAACAACTATGGAAATTGCTTCAGGACCCCAAAGCAGTGAGTATTAGTCCAAGAAACGGGCCATAATCGGCCAAAACTGCGAGTGTTGATGACCGACACATAACCGCACCTTGGGATTCAACAACTATGGAAATCGCTTCGGAACCCCAAAACGATGAGTAGTTGTCCACGAAACGGGTCAGAATTGACCAAAACTGTGAGTGTTGACGACGGACACGTAAACGCACCCCGGGGATCGTCAATCGCCAAAATCGCCTGGGACCCCAAAAGGCTGAGTAATAATGCACTAAACGGACTGAATCGCCAAAATTGTGAGTGTTGACGACCGACACGTAAACGCACTCGTGGTTAAATCAATCATGGAAATCACTCCAGGGCCCCAAAACTGAGTAATAGTCCAAGAAACAGGCCAGAATTGGCCCAAACTGCGAGTCTTGATGACCAATACATAAGCACGCCTTGGGATTTGACAACCATGGAAATCGTTTTGGGACCACAAAACGGTGAGTAATAGTCCATGAAACAGGCCAGAATCGACAAAACCGTGAGTGTTGATAACCGACACGTAAACGCACCCCAGGGTTCGTCAATCGTGAAAATCACCCGGGACCCCAAAGCGGTGAGTAATAGTCCAAGAAACGGGCGAATCGCCAAAAGCGTGAGTGTTGATGACCGACACATAAGCACACATTAGGATTCGACAACTATGGAAATCGCTTCGGGACACCAAAATGGTGAGTAATTGTCCACGAAACGGGTCAGAATTGACCAAAATCGGATCGCTGACGAGGACACGAACGCGCACCGGGATCGTCAATCGCCGAAATCGCTCTGGGACCCCAAAAGGGTGAGTAATAATGCACGAAACAGACCAGAATCGCCCAAAATTGTGAGTGTTGACGACCGACACGTAAACGCACCCCGGGGTTCATCAAACGTGGAAATCACTTCCAGAACCCAAAACTGAGTAATAATCCAAGAAACGGGCCAGAATCGGCCCAAACTGTGAGTCTTGACGACCAACATGTAAGCACACATTGCGGTTCGAAAACCATGGAAATCGCTTTGGGACCACAAAACGGAGAGTAATATTCCACGAAACGGGTCAGAATCAACAAAAACTACGAGTGTTGGTGGCCGACACGTAAACGAACCCAGGGGTCCGTTTATCGCGGATATCACTCCGGGACCCAAAGCAGTGAGTAATAGTCCTCGAAAGGGGCCAGAATTGGCAAAAATTCTGAGTGTTGATGACCGACATGTAAACACACCACGGGCTTCGTTAATCCTGGAAATCACTCCGGGACCCCAAAAGAGTGAGTAATAGTCCATGAAACGGGACAGAATCAGCCAAAACTGTGAGTACTGATGACCGACACGTAAACGCACCCGAAAACAGTGAGTAATAGTCCATGAAATTGGCCAGAATCGGCCTAAACAGTGATTGTTGATGACCGACACGTAAGCGCACCTTGGGGTTTGACAACCATGGAAATCGCTTCGGGACCCCAAAATGGTGAGTAATAGCCCAAGAAACGGGCCAGAATTGGCCCAAACAGCGAGTCTTGACGACCAATACATAAGCACACCTTGGGGATCGACAACCTTGGAAATTGTTTGGGACCAGAAAACGGTGAGTAATAGTCCATGAAACGGGCCAGAATCGACAAAAAACCGTGAGTGTTGATGACCGACACGCAAACGCACCCCAGGATTGGTCAATCGTGAAAGGCACTCCGGGACCCCAAAATAGTGAGTACTAGTCCAAGAAATAGGCCAGAATCGGTCAAAACTGCGAGTGTTGATGACCGACACATATGCGCACTTTGGGATTCAACAACTATGGAAATTGCTTCGGGACCCCAAAACAGTGAGTATTAGTCCACGAAACGGGTCAGAATTGGCCAAAACTGTGAGTGTTGACGGCGGACACGTAAACGCACCCCGGGGATCGTCAATCGTCGAAATCGCTCTGGGACCCCAACAGGCTGAGTAATAATGCACGAAACGGACTAGAAGCGGCCAAAATTGTGAATGTTGGCGACCGACATGTAAACGCACCCCGGGGTTCATCAATCATGTAAATCACTTTAGGACCCCAAAACAGAGCAATAGTCCAAGAAACGGGCCAGAATCAGCCAAACTGCGAGTCTTGAGGACCAACACGTAAGCACACGTTGGGGTTCGACAACCATGGAAATCACTTTGGGACCACAAAACAGTGAGTAATAGTCCACGAAATGGTTTAGAATCAACAAAAACCGCGAGTGTTGATGACCAACATGTGAACGAAACCAAGGGTTCGTTAATCGTGGATATCACTCCGAGACCCAAAGCAGTGAGTAATAGTCCATGAAATGGGCCAGAATCGGCCAAAACTGTGAGTGTTGATGACCGACATGTAAACGCACCCCAGGCTTCGTTTATCCCGGAAATCACTCCGGGACCCCAAAATAGTGAGTGTTGATGACCGACACGTAAACGCACCTCGGGGTTCGTTAATCGTGCAAATCACTCTAGGACCCAAAAAAGTGAGTAATAGTCCAAGAAACAGGCCAGAATCGGCCGAAACAGCGATTGTTGATGACCGACACGTAAGCGCACCTTGGGGTTTGACAACCATGGAAATCGCTTCAGGACCCCAAAATGGTGAGTAATAGTCCAAGAAACAGGCCAGAATTGGCGCAAACTGCGAGTCTTGACGACCAATACATAAGCACACCTTGGGGTTCGAGTACGTTGGAAATTGTTTGGGGACCCTAAACGGTGTGTAATAGTCCACGAAACGGGCGAGTATCGACAAAAACTGTGAGTTTTGATAACCGACACGAAACGCACCTCGAGGTTCGTCAATCATGGAATTCACTCCGGGACCCCAAAACAGTGAGTAATAGTCCAAGAAACGGGCTAGAATCAGCCAAAACTGTGAGTGTTGACGACCAACACATAAGCACACATTTGGGTTCGACCACATTGGAAATCGTTTTGGGACCACAAAACTGTGAGTAATAGTCCACGAAACAGGTCAGAATCGACAAAAACCGTTAGTGTTGATGACTGACACATAAACGCACCCCGGGTTCGTTAATCGGGGAAATCACTCCGGGACCCCAAAACAGTGAGTAATAGTCCAAGAAACAGGCCAGAATCGGCCCAAACGGCGATTGTTGATGACCGACACGTAAGCGCACCCTGGGGTTTGACAACCATGGATCTCGCTTCGGGACCCCAAAACGGTGAGTAGTAGTCCAAGAAATGGGCCAGAATCGGCCCAAACTGCGAGTCTTGACGACCAACGCATAAGCACACATTGGGATTTGACAACCTTGGAAATTCTTTTGGGACCATAAAACGGTGAGCAATATTCCAAGAAACATGTTAGAATCGACAAAAACCGTGAGTGTTGATGACCGACACGTAAACGTAGCTCGGGTTCGTTAATCGAGGAAATCACTCCTGGACCCCAAAACAATGAGTAATAGTCCAAGAAATGGGCCAGAATTGGCCCAAACAGCGATTGTTGATGACCGACACATAAGCGCACCTTGGGGTTTGACAACCATGGATCTCGCTTTGGGACACCAAAACGGTGAGTAATAGTCCAAGAAACAGGCCAGAATTGGCCCAAACTGCGAGTCTTGAAGACCAATACATAAGCACGCCTTGGAGTTCGACAACCTTGGAATTCGTTTTGGGACCACAAAATGGTGATTAATAGTCCACGAAACGGGTCAGAATTGACAAAAACCGCGAGTGTTGATGATCAACACATAAACGAACCCAGGGGTTCATTAATTGTGGAGATCACTCCGGGGCCCCAAAGCAGTGAGTATTAGTCCACGAAACGGGCCAGAATTGGCCAAAACTGCGAGCGTTGATGATCGACATGTAAGTGCACCTCGGGCTTCGTTAATCCTGGAAATCACACCGGGGCCCCAAAACAGTGAGTAGTAGTCCACGAAATGGGAAAGAATCGGCCAAAACTGTGAGTGTTGATGACCGACACTTAAACGCACCTCGGGGTTCATTAATCGTGGAAATCACTCTGGGACCCGAAAACAGTGAGTAATAGTCCACGAAACGGGCCAGAATCGGCCTAAACTGTGAGTGTTGATGACCGACACGTAAGCGCACCTTGGGGGTTCAACAACTATGGAAATCGCTTCAGGGCCCCAAAACGGTGAGAAATAGTCCAAGAAACGGGCCAGAGTCGGCCCAAACTACAAGTCTTGGCGACCAACACATAAGCACTCCTTGGACATCAACAACCTTGGAAATCGTTTTGGGACCACAAAACGGTGCGTAATAGTCCACGAAACATGTCAGAATTGACAAAACCCATGAGTGTTGATGACCGACACATAAATGCATCCCTGGTTCGTTAATCGAGGAAATCACTCCGGGACCCAAAAACAGTGAGTAATAGTCCAAGAAACGGGCCAGAATCAGCCAGCGATTGTTGATGACCGACACGTAAGCGCACCTTGGGGTTTGACAACCATGGATCTCGCTTTGGGGCCCTAAAACGGTGAGTAATAGTCCACGAAACGGGCCAGAATTGGCCCAAACTGCAAGTCTTGATGACCAATAAATAAGCATGCCTTGGGGTTTGATAACCTTTGAAATCGTTTTGGGACCTCAAAACGGTGAGTAATAGTCCATGAAACGGGCCAGAATCGACAAAAACCATGAGTGTTGATGACCGATAAGTAAACACACCGCGGGGTTCCTCAACCATGGAAATCACTCCGGGACCCCAGAACAATGAGTAATAGTCCAAGAAACGGGCCAGAATCGGCCAAGCCTGCGAGTGTTGATGACCGACACGTAAGCGCACCTTGGGATTCAACAACTATTGAAATCACTTCGGGGCCCCAAAACGGTGAGTAATAGTCCACGAAATGGGTGAGAATTGACCAAAACTATGAGTGTTGATGACGGACACGTAAACGCACCCCGGGGATTGCCATCGTCGAAATTGCTCTGGGACCCCAAAAGGCTGAGTAATAATGCACGAAATGGACCAGAATCGGCCAAAAGTGTGAATGTTGACGACCGACACGTAATCGCACCCCGGGGTTCATCAATCATGGAAATCACTACAGGACCCCAAAACTGAGTTATAGTCCAAGAAACGGCCAGAATCGGCCCAAACTATGAGTCTTGACGACCAACACGCAAGCACACCTTGGGGTTCGACAACCATGGAAATCGCTTTGGGACCACAAAACAGTGAGTGATAGTCCACGAAACGGGTCAGAATCGACAAAAACCGCGAGTGTTGATGACCGACACGTAAATGCACCCCGGGGTTTGTTAATCATGAAAATCACTTCAGGACCCAAAACAGTGAGAAATAGTCCAAGAAACGGGCCAGAATAGGCCCAAACAGCGATTGTTGATGACCGACACGTAAGCACACCTTGGGGTTTGACAACCATGGATCTCCCTTTGGGGCCCCAAAACAGTGAGTAATAATCCAAGAAACGGGCCAGTATTGTCCCAAACTGAGAGTCTTGACGACCAATACATAAGCACGCTTTGGCGTTCGGTAACTTTGGAAATCGTTTTGGGACCACAAAACGGTGAGTAATAGTCCATTAAACGGGCCAGAGTCGACAAAAACTGTGAGTGTTGATGACCGACACGTAAACACACCCCGGGGTTCCTCAATCGTGGAAATCACTCTGGGACCCCAAAACAGTGAGTAATAGCCCAAGAAACGGGCCAGAACCGGCCAAACCTGCCAGTGTTGATGACCAACACGTAAGCGCACCTTGGGATTCAACAATTATTGAAATCACTTCGGGACCCCAAAACGGTGAGTAATAGTCCATGAAACGGGTCGGAATTGACCAAAACTGAGAGTATTGATGACGGACACCTAAATGCAAACGCACCCCGGGGATCGTCGATCGTCCAAATCGATCTGGGACCCCAAAAGGCTGAGTAATAATGAACGAAACGGATCAGAATCTGCCAAAATTGTGAGTGTTGACGACCGACACGTAAACGCACCCCGGGGTTCGTCAATCATGGAAATCACTTCAGGACCCCAAAACTGAGTAATAGTCCAAGAAACGGGCCAGAATCGGCCCAAACTGCGAGTCTTGATGACCAACACGTAAGCACGCATTGGGGTTCGACAACCATGGAAATCACTTTGGGACCACAAAACGGTGAGTAATAGTCCACAAAACGAGTCAGAATCAACAAAAACCGCGAGTGTTGATGACTGACACGTAAATGAACCCAGGGGTTCGCTTAGCGTGGATATCACTCCAGGACCCAAAGCAATGAGTAATATTCCATGAAATGGGCCAGAATCAGGAAAAACTTTGAGTGTTGATGACCGACATGTAAACGCAACCAGGCTTCGTTAATCCTGGAAATCACTCCGGGACGCCAAAAGAGTGAGTAATAATCAACGAAACGGGCCAGAATCGGCCAAAACTATGAATGTTGATGACCGACACGTAAACGCACCTCGTGGTTCGTTAATCGTGGAAATCACTCTGGGACCCAAAAACAGTGAGTAATAGTTAATGAAACGGGCCAGAATCGACACAAACAGCGATTGTTGATGACCGACACGTAAGCGCACCTTGGCGTTTGACAACCATGGAAATCGCTTCGGGACCCCAAAATGGTGAGTAATAGTCCAAGAAATGGGCCAGAATTGGCCCAAACTGTGAGTCTTGACGACCAATACATAAGCACACCTTGGGGTTCGACAACCTTGGAAATAATTTTGGGACCACAAAACTGTGAGTAATAGTCCACGAAACGGGCCAGAATCAACAAAAACCGTGAGTGTTGATGACCGACACGCAAACGCATCCCGGGGTTCGTCAATCGTGGAAATCACTCCAGGACCCCAAAACAGTGAGTAACAGTCAAAGAAACGGGCCAGAATCGGCCAAAACTGCGAGTGTTGATGACCGACACATAAGCGCACCTTGGGATTCAACAACTATCGAAATCACTTCAGGACCCCAAAACGGTGAGTAACAGTCCATGAAACGGGTTAGAATTGGCCAAAACTGTGAGTGTTCATGACGGACACGTAAACGCACCCCGGGGATCATCAATCGTCGAAATCACTCTGGGACCCCAAAAGGCTGAGTAATAGTGCACGAAATGGACCAGAATCGGCCAAAATTGTGAGTGTTGACGACCGACATGTAAACGCACCCCGAGGTTCATCAATCGTGGAAATTACTTCAGGACCCCAAAACTAAGTAATAGTCCGAGAAACGGGCCAGAATCGGCCAAAATTGTGTGTCTTGACGACCAACACGTAAGCACAGCTTGGGGTTCGACAACCATGAAAATCGCTTTGGGACCACAAAACGGTGAGTAATGGTCCACGAAACGGGTCAGAATCGACAAAAACCGCGAGTGTTGATGACTGACGCGTAAACGAACGCCGGTGTTCGTTCATCGTGGAAATCACTCCGGGACCCAAAGCAGTGAGTAGTAGTCCACGAAACGGGCCAGAATCGGCCAAAGCTGTGAGTGTTCATGACCGACACGTAAACGCGCCTCGGGCTTTGTTAATCGTGGAAATCACTTCGGGGCCCCAAAACAGTGAGTAATAGTCCACGAAACGGGCTAGAATCGGCCAAAGCTGTTAGTTTTGATGACCGACATGTAATCGCACCTCGGGGTTCGTTAATCGTGGAAATCACTCTGGGACCCGAAAACGGTGAGTAATAGTCCACTCCGGGACCCCAAAACGGTGAGTAATAGTCCACGAAACGGGCCAGAATCGGCCAAAACTGTGAGTGTTGATGATCGACATGTAAGCGCACCTTGGGTTCAACAACTATGGAAATTGTTTCGGGACCCCAAAACAACGAGTAATAGTCCATGAAATGGGCCAGAATCGGCCCAAACTGCGAGTCTTGGCGACCAACGCATAAGCACACATTGGGATTCGACAACCTTGGAAATTGTTTTGGGACCATAAACCGGTGAGCAATAGTCCAAGAAACTGGTCAGAATCGACAAAAACCGTTAGTGTTGATGACCGACACGTAAACGCAGCTCAGGTTCGTTAATCGAGGAAATCACTCTAGGACCCCAAAACAGTGAGTAATAGTCCAAGAAATGGGCCAGAATTGGCCCAAACAGCGATTGTTGAAGACTGACACGTAAGCGCACCTTGGGGTTTGACAACCATGGATCTCGCTTTGGGACACCAAAACGGTGAGTAATAGTCCAAGAAACGGGCCAGAATTGGCCCAAACTGCGAGTCTTGTCGACCAATACATAAGCACGCCTTGGGGTTCGACAACCTTGGAATTCGTTTTGGGACCACAAAACGGTGAGTAATAGTCCATGAAACGGGTAAGAATTGACAAAAACCGCGAGTGTTGATGAGCAACACATAAAGGAACCCAGGGGTTCATTAATTGTGGAAATCACTCCGGGACCCCAAAGCAGTGAGTAATAGTCCACGAAACGGGCCAAAATCGGCCAAAACTGCGTGCGTTGATGATCGACAAGTAATTGCACCTCGGGCTTTGTTAATCCTGGAAATCACTCTGGGGCCCAAAAACAGTGAGTAGTAGTCCATGAAACGGGAAAGAATCAGCCAAAACTGTCAGTGTTGATGACCAACACTTAAATGCACCTCGGGGTTCATTAATCGTGGAAATCACTCTGGGACCCGAAAACAGTGAGTAATAGTCCACGAAACTGGCCAGAATCGGCCTAAACTGTGAGTGTTGATGACCGACACGTCAGAGCACCTTGGGGGTTCAAAAACTATGGAAATCGCTTCGGGACCCCAAAACGGTGAGTAATAGTCCAAGAAACGGGCCAGAGTCGGCCCAAACTACAAGTATTGACGACCAACACATAAGCACACCTTGGGCATCGACAACCTTGGAAATCGTTTTGGGACCACTAAACGGTGCGTAATAGTCCACGAAACAGGTCAGAAGTGACAAAACCCATGAGTGTTGATGACCGACACATAAACGCACTCTTGGTTCGTTAATCGAGGAAATCACTCCCGGACCCCAAAAAAGTGAGTAATAGTCCAAGAAACGGGCCAGAATCAGCCAGCGATTGTTGATGACCGACACGTGAGTGCACCTTGGGGTTTGACAACCATGGATCTCGCTTTGGGGCCCTAAAACGGTGAGTAATAGTCCACGAAACGGGCCAGAATTGGCCCAAACTGCGAGTCTTGACGACCAATACATAAGCATGCCTTGGGGTTTGATAACCTTCGAAATCGTTTTGGGACCTCAAAACGGTGAGTAATAGTCCATGAAATGGGCCAGAATCGACAAAAACCATGAGTGTTGATGACCGACACGTAAACACACCCCGGGGTTCCTCAACCGTGGAAATCACTCCGGGACCCCAGAACAATGAGTAATAGTCCAAGAAACGGGCCAGAATCGGCCAAGCCTGCGAGTGTTGATGACCGACACGTAAGCGCACCTTGGGATTCAACAACTATTGAAATCGCTTCGGGACCCCAAAACGGTGAGTAATAGTCCATGAAATGGTTCGGAATTGACCAAAACTGTGAGTGTTGATGACGGACACGTAAACGCACCCCGGGGATCGTCATCGTCGAAATCGCTCTAGGACCCCAAAAGGCTGAGTAATAATGCACTAATCGGACCAGAATCGGCCAAAAGTGTCAATGTTGACGACCGACACGTAAACGCACCCCGGGGTTCATCAATCATGGAAATCAGTACAGGACCCCAAAACTGAGTTATATTGCAAGAAACGGCCAGAATCGGCCCAAACTGCGAGTCTTGACGACCAACACGTAAGCACACCTTAGGGTT
The DNA here is from genome assembly GCA_021437245.1 of Aegilops speltoides. NCBI lineage: Eukaryota > Viridiplantae > Streptophyta > Magnoliopsida > Poales > Poaceae > Aegilops > Aegilops speltoides. The sequence continues at coordinate 17,313,111 of CM038144.1, forward strand.
CGACAACCATGGAAATCGCTCTCGGATCACAAAATGGTGAGTAGTAGTCCACAAAACGGGTCAGAATCGACAAAAACTGCGATTGTTGATGACCGACACGTAAGCACACCTTGGGGTTTGACAACCATGGATCTCGCTTTGGGGCCCCAAAACGGTGAGTAATAGTCCAAGAAACGGGCCAGGATTGGCCCAAACTGCGAGTCTTGACGACCAATACGTAAGCACGCTTTGGGGTTCGATAACCTTGGAAATTATTTTGGGACCACAAAACGGTGAGTAATAGTCCATTTAACGGGCCAAAATCGACAAAAACTGTGAGTGTTGATGACCAAAACGTAAACACACCCTGGGGTTCCTCAATCGTGGAAATCACTCTGGGACCCGAAAACAGTGAGTAATAGTCCATGAAACGGGCCAGAACCGGCCAAAACTGCCAGTGTTGATGACCGACACGTAAGCGCACCTTGGGATTCAACAACTATTGAAATCGCTTCGGGACCCTGAAACGGTGAGTAATAGTCCATGAAACGGGTCGAAATTGACCAAAACTGGGAGTGTTGATGACGGACACGTAAACGCACCCCGGGGATCGTCAATCGTCGAAATCAATCTGGGACCCCAAAAGGCGGAGTAATAATGCACGAAACGGAACAGAATCGGTCAAAATTGTGAGTGTTGACGACCGACACATAAACGCACCCCGGGGTTCGTCAATCATGGAAATCACTACAGGACCAAAAAACATAGTAATAGTCCAAGAAACGGCCAGAATCGGCCCAAACTGCGAGTCTTGACAACTAACACGTAAGCACACCTTGAGGTTCGACAACCATGGAAATCGCTTTGGGACCACAAAACAGTGAGTGATAGTCCATGAAACGGGTCAGAATCGATAAAAACCGCGAGTGTTGATGACCGACACATAAACGTACCCGGGGTTCGTTAATCGTGAAAATCACTGCGGGACCCCAAAAAATTGAGTAATAGTCCAAGAAACGGGCCAGAATCAGCCCAAACAGGGATTGTTGATGACCGACACGCAAGCGCACCTTGGGGTTTGACAACCATGAAATCGCTTCGGGACCCCAAAATGGTGAGTAATAGTCCAAGAAACAGGCCAGAATTAGCCCAAAGTGCGAGTCTTGACGACCAATACATAAGCACACCTTGTGGTTTGACAACCTTGGAAATCGTTTTGGGACCACAAAACGGTGAGTAATATCCATGAATCGGACCAGAATCGACAAAAACCATGAGTCTTGATGACCGACACGTAAAGGCACCCCAGGGTTCGTCAATCGTGGAAATCACTCAAGGACCCCAAAACAGTGAGTAATAGTCCAAGAAACAGGCCAAAATTGGCCAAAACTGCGAGTGTTGATGACCGACACGTAAGCGCACCTTGGGATTCAACAACTTTGGAAATCACTCTGGGACCCCAAAACAGTGAGTAATAGTCCACGAAACGGGTTAGAATTTGTCAAAACTGTGAGTGTTGACGACGGACACGTAAACGCACTCCGGGGATCGTCAATCGTCGAAATCGCTCTGGGACCCCAAAAGGTTGAGTAATAGTGCACAAAACGCACTAGAATCGGCCAAAATTGTGAGTGTTGACGACCGACACGTAAACGCACTCTGGGGTTCGTTAATTGTGGAAATCACTTCAGGACCCCAAATCTAAGTAATAGTCTAAGAAACGGGCCAGAATTGGCCAAAATTGCAAGTCTTTACGACCAACACATAAGTACAGTTTGGGGTTCGACAACCATGAAAATCGTTTTGGGACCACAAAACGGTGAGTAATGGTCCACGCACAAAAACCGCGAGTGTTGATGACCGACACGTAAACGAACCCATGGGTTCATTAATCGTGGAAATCACTCCGGGACCCAAAGGAGTGAGTAATAGCGAGTCAGAATCGACCAAAACTGTGAGTGTTGATGACCGATACGTAAATGCACCCCGGGCTTCATTAACCGTGGAAATTACTCCGGGACCCCAAAACAGTGAGTAATAATAATCCACGGAACGGGCCAGAATCGGCCAAAACTGTGAGTGTTGATGACCGACACGTAAACGCACCTCGGGGTTAGTAATCGTGGAAATCACTCTAGGACCTGAAAACAGTGAGTAATAGTCCATGAAATGGGCCAGAATCGGCCAAAACTATGAGTTCGACACGTAAGCACACCTTGGGTTCAACAACTATGGAAATCGCTTTGGGATCCAAAACGGTGAGTAATAGTCCAAGAAACGGGCCAGAATCGGCCCAAACTGCGAGTCTTGACGACGAACACATATGCACACATTGGGGTTCGACAACCTTGGAAATCATTTTGGGACCACAAAGCGGTGAGTAATAGTCAATGAAACGGGTCAGAATCGACAAAAACCGCGAGTGTTGATGACCAACACGTAAACGCACCCCGGGGTTCCTTAATCGTGAAAAATCACTTCAGGACCCCAAAACTGTGAGTAATAGTCCAAAAAACGGGCCAGAATCGGTCCAAACAGCGATTGTTGATGACCAACACGTAAGCGCACCTTGGGTTTGATAACCATGGAAATCGCTTCGCAACTCCAAAACGGTGAGTAGTAGTCCAAGAAACAGGCCAGAATTGGCCCAAACTGTGAGTCTTGACGACCAACACATAAGCACACATTAGGGTTCGACAACCTTGCAAATCATTTTGGGACTGAGTAATGGGCTAGGTGGGGGGAACTAGGCCAAGGCCCAGGTGGAAAAGAATTAGTAGAAGAGAGAAAAAAAACTTGGGCTAGGCCTATTCGGTTGAAGAACAAACAAAACATAGGATAGTAATTGGGCTGCGCCCATGGAAAAGAGAGTTAGCAGAGATAGATGATAGGCCTAGAATTTGACTTGTAGTTTGCGAGAGAAAAGAAATTGATTTTCCATTTTAGAAAAACCAGGAAAAAATGGATAAGAGCTCCAACAAAATCAAACGAACATAAAGAATCAAGAAAACGTAGACTCGCATATTTAAATATGCCTAAGATAAAAATAATTAAAACCCAGCTAAAAGAAAACAACAAAATTCAAATTGTAATTTAAGTTGGCATTAGTTTAAATAAATCCTCCAAATTATAAAAGTCCAATTTAAGCTTTGTTAACAAATAAAACAAACAAAAAATTTCTTGCCCTGATATTTGGAAAACTTTTTCTTAAACATTTCGAGAATCAGGATGTTACAGAAAATACAGGGGATCCTGAATATTTTTTTGCTTTATTATTTTTTGCCCTTGATTTGTTTGTGCTAGGTCATGCCTCATTTGGAAATTTCTGATTTTACCTTGTAGTTGTTACACTATGTCATATTTTGTCCAATGGTTTCAAATTCGCTTACTCCACCATGGAATATTTCGGTCTTCCTTTGCGTCAAAGCTAGGATCACTACCCTTGGCCCACTCCCGACCCCCAGCTATCAAATATGTGACGGAAAAGAGATGCACACGAAATAAAGTTGGTGTATGGCGGCTTGGGGAGCTCCTATTTGACCCGTTTGGCGTCAAATATAGCTCATGACGCACACATGGGAGCCAACTAGGTAGGCCCATTGGCGGGCATCGCAGCGAACGTACAGTAGCGGCTCGAAACAACATTGCGACCCGGTTTTCATGTATCGACTAGGTTTTCCGTGGCGACTCGGAACATTGTAGCGAAATGGTTTTCATGTAGCAACTCCGAGCACTATAGCAAAGCTTTTAAAAATCCAAGAATAATTTTGCAAACATGGACATTTTTGAAATTTCGAATATATTATGAAAACTTGAACATTTTGTTGAATGTTGAACATTTTCTTGAATTCTTCTGAACATTTTTCAAAATACACTTTTTGAAATAATGAATACTTTTGAACTATTTTTGAAATTTTACACCACAATTTCTAAAACTCTGAATATCTTTTGAAAAGCAGGCAATTTCTGAAATTTCCAAACATTTTTTTGGAAAAGTGTGGAGAATTTTTGAAATTTCCAAACATTTTAGGAAATAGGCGAACATTTTTAAATAAAAAATAATTTACCAAAAATGATAATCTGAAAAAAAAATGAACAACTAATGAAATAAAATCGGTTTGAGGACCTTCTAGAAGGTTCCAAAACCCGTAGAACCCGTACAGCAATAACCAAAATCCTTACACAACCCTAGCTACACGGGCCTACCCACCTAGAGCGCTCCTTGTGCAAATCCATCAAATAGGATTTGCAGTCGAGTTGGTGTGAACAATGTGTGTGTGTGTGTGTGCGCGCGCGCGCGCTGGTAAAAAAAAGGCTTTTGACTCGCTTTATATACAAAGCGAAATGCTCGAATGAATACAAGATGGTGAGGAAATTCTTTACACTGTCGAAAAAAAGGAGATTCTTTTACAACTCCACCCAAACCATGATTGTTCGTACTAATAGATGGTGCCACTGTGTATAGATAGATAGGATCGTTCTTGGCTGATAATTAAAATATCTCCGTGTCCCACAGCAGGATCCTCGATCCTGAGTCCAGCTCGGAAAGGATAAGCAATGGAGCACCACATCAACACGTTGAATCATTGGAAGTCATACATGCTGGGTTGAGGATTGTCTATCTTCTCTCACGATGGCCCACCACTTGGTGTACAACTCATGCATCGATCTGCATCTCTGGCTAAGTACTCCCTCCGTTCTTAAATATAAGTCTTTATAAAGATTTCACTATGAACATACGGAGCGAAATGAATGAATTTATACTTAAAATGCATTTACATATATTTATATGTGGTCTATAGTAAAATCTCTAAAAAGACATATATTTAGGAACGGAGGAAGTACTCGCAATGAGCATGCATGCACATGCACGCACGTCACTGGACGCCGTAGTGATCAGCTGTCCAGTCAGCGCCCATCCCCACTTGGGAGGAGGGAGTAGTAGTGATCTACACCACCGCTTATCCGGATGCGCAGTCGAAACTCTATCCATCCGGACGCGGCAACCCTCGCGCGCGGACCAGAACTCAATCCAGGCCTCGGGACCAGTGGACGCGCCACATGCTGCTGCATGGATGCCACGACAAGATCGATATCCCTCGGCCCGAGCGAAATCCCCGACAGTTTATCAGCTTTGCGATAAGAGCGTTCCGTCCGGCCGCCACGTCTCCGCTGGAGCCCGACGAGCGACGACGTGAGCATCACGGCTGCGGCGGGCCGGAGAGAAGAGGACACGGAGAAAAGAGAAGGCACGAGCGAGCGCAGCGCAGAGGGGAATGTGATGGATCGATCGATCGCTGGGTGGGAAGCCACTTCGGATAGCGACGACAGCGCGACATGGGAAATTGGCAATGCAACAGCCCGACAGTGTGACCCGGCCGCCAGTACAACGTAGCAACAACTTCTTCTGGAAACGTACCAATCCATCCGCGTCATCGCCCACGCATCAGCGGCACCAATCCAATCCACCGACAAATTTTTTAAAATTATTTTTTGTACTGTTCGGATACTTACCACATGTCTCGCTTGGTAAGTCCACCGTCCAATTACTACTCCCTCCGTCCGAAAATAATTGGCGGAGAAATGGTTGTATTCTAGACATATTTTAGTTTAATATACGTCCATTTTTATCCTTCTTCGACGAGTATTTCCAGACGAAAGGAGTAGTATCTTCCTTACACAAAAATAAAATGTCAGTATAACTGGTACAAAAGCACGCGTTGGCCGATCGGTTTCGGTCCGGATCTCCCCGCAAAAAAATGTCTCTGTTCGGGTTTGTACATTACATAAGGTTTTTTTTTTTTTTTGCAAATTGTGTATGTACTCGTAAGGCTAGACGCAGGAGAAACGAAAACGACAGAAGCTGACATCTTTTCGGCTCTACGATTTGAGTTTATTTCACTTTTTACTACTCTTTTGTTCTGTCTTTCTAGAAATATTAGCTCAGCTCGAGAAAAAATCGCCTCTCTAGATTTGGAACTAAGGCACGGTTTTACCTTTTCGTCAGAACATGTCCTTCCAGGCCTGTATGTCATATCAAAGTGTCAAACGATTCGGCATCAACATAGATGCGTTTTCTTAAAGAAAATCTAAGAGGCAGTTCAAATGTGACTTTGGTCTCATGTGCTCCCTCATGAACGCTAAAATTAAAAGTAAGAAAATATAACATTTTTTTACGACCAACATGTTTGTGTACTCTAACTGCTTGTAATTTTTCATGAATTAAAATGGTTGTGTGGTGACCTGGACAACAAGATAAAATCAGGTGATCAAATAAAGGCATTTTAGAGCACTAATTGTTGTTGTTTTTACAAACGAAAATGTATCTTTTTCTCGGCGGAGTTTTGTGTGTACTATTTGTTTTTCATTTTTACAAACCAAAACGTACGCACTCATTGCCAAAATGTCCCACAAAATGGTTCTTTTTCATTTTTCACGGTGGCAATATTTATTTTTCTTGATGTATAAAGTGATTTATACTACATCTTTTTCGTGTTGAAATGCCTTTTTCATTTATTTAAAATTTCAAAAATAGAATATAAACATGTAGCAAGTGGATGTTGAGTGGCTTAGCTGAAGCTCCAAGAAGCTACCGCGACCAAGTGACGGCTTGAGGGGACCACGGCGACGATGACTCCGACGAAGGAACAGACAAAATATGTCATTTGGCACAACAATGTGAAAAATGAGGCAGTGGACACAATTCCATAAGAATCGCACGAATCTGTCCACGTCACCCCCATCGTAAAATTAAGCCGGTATGGCTAGCAGGACAACATGTGATGGTACGTCCGAGAGGATGGCTTTACATATATATGAAAAAGAATCCCCTTCCTTTCTTCGTCGTGGGGTTATCGATCAAATTTTGATTCTAAACGGTGACATGGAAAATTCTCCCTATGTGAGTGCTTGTAAGTTGTAACTGTTGTCCACTTCATCTGTTCACAAGTGTATGATTGCTTCAGTTATGCTGGTACGAAAGGTTCCACTATGTAATTCCACCGTCCAATTACTAGTATCTTTCTTACACAAAAATAAAATGTCAGCATAACTGGTATGAAAGCATGCGCTAGTCGATCAGTCTCGGTCCGGATTTCCCTGCAAAAAAATGTCTCTTCTCTGTTCGGGTATGTGCATAAGTTTATCTTGTTTTTATTTTTTGCGAATTGGGTATGTACGTAAGCTTGGACGAAGGAGAAACGAAAACGACAGAAGTTGACATCTTTTGGCTCTACGATTCGAGTTTATTTCACTTTTTACTACTCTTTTGCTCTGTTTTTCTAGAAATACTAGAACAATGCCCATGCGTTGCAACAGGATATAAATATTACATTATAGTACGTTAGCTTGTGATTTATCTGTCAATAATAATGCAATTGTGTAAATAAATGTTCATCAAATTATGATCGTGAATTACATTATATTTTCATTAGAAGTTCGGTAAGTAAAGTAAAGTGGAATTTGTTCAGAAGGTATGTAAATTAAGGAGATTGATTATCGTATACTACATCAAAGGTTGGACGAAGGGGTGGTGGGAACAAAGTTGAAATAGGAATCTTACGTTTATTTTTAAATAGTAGAGATTAGCTCAGTTTGAGAGAAAAGTGACACATTTCACTCTAGCTAGGTTAGAAACCAAGGCACATTTTTACCTTCTCTTTAGAACATGTCTTTCCAGCCCTATATATCATATCAAAGTGTCAAACGATTCGGCGTCAACATAGATGCATTTAAAAAGGTATATTCTAGGATGCAATTCAAATGTGACTTTGGGCTCATGTGCTCCCTCGTGAACTGTAATATTAAAAAGTAAGAAAACAAAACAAATACGATGAAGATGTTTGTGTGCTCTAACTGCTAGCAATTTTTCAAGAATTAAAAAGGGTATGTGGTGATCTAGACAACAAAATAAAATTAGGTGATCAAATAAAGGCTTTTTAGAGCACTAACTGTTGTTGTCATAATGTTCCACAAAACGGTCCCTTTTCATTTTTCGTGGTGGCAATATTTATTTTTCTTGACGTATGAAGTGATTTATACTACATCCTTTTCTTGTTGGAATGTTATTTCTCATTTATTTACAATTAAAAAAATATAAGATAAACGTGTAGCAAATTGATGCTGAGTGGCTTAGTTGAAGCTCCGGAACATTGATGCAAGCAGCTACGGCAACCAAGAGACGGCCCGAGGGGACCGCGACGACGATGACTCTGACGAAGGAATAGACAAAAGATGTCATCTAGTACAACAATGTAAAAAACGAGGCGGAGGGCACAATTCAAGAAGAATCGCACAAATCTGTCCGCGTCACCCCCGTTGTAAAATTAAGCCGCTATGTCTAGTAGGACAGCACGCGATTGTACGTCCAAGATCACGACAATTTTACATAAAAGAAAAAGAACCCCCTACCTTTTTTCGTCGCGGGGTTATTATCAAAATTTTGACTCGCGCCCGCGAGCGGCCGGGCGAAACCCCAGCCTGTCGCCGCCGCCTCCCACACCTTCGCCTCTCCTCGCCGCCGCCAGGCGGCGCGCGCAAAGCCTGCGTCGTCGTCGGCGGCGGGGAATCCTCCCACGAGGCGCGGGCGGCGGACGGCCGACTCCGTGATGGCGCGCATGGCTGTGCAGCGTGCGGCGAGTGGATCTGGCGTGGCGGCGGCGCGGATCGAGGGCGGCTTCGCCGCGGAGGCGGCAAAGCGCGAATCTGGCGCGGCGGCAGCAGCGTCAGCGGCAGGCGGTGCGGCAGCGATGGCGGCGGCAAAAGCGGCGAAGGCGTGGTGGGCGCGGATCTAAGCGGCGGCGGCAGCAGGCGTCGGCGGCGGCGTGGTGCAGCTTGCGATGGCGGCCGCGAACGCGCCCGGTGGCGCGTCTGCACGATGGCGGCAGCGAGTGCGTGGGCGCCTCGGGTGGCGGTGGTGGCGGGCGCGCCCGGCGTGTGGCGGCGGATCTGGTCGAACTGGCGATCCATGGTGTGTTTGTGCGCGCCTGCGCTGCTGGTCCTATGATCTTTGGAGCAGCGGCTCGGCCGTGATAGATGCGGGATCACGAGGACCGATCTGGTCATTGTAGGCTCGCCGTGGGCGGGTGGACCACGACTCCATGGCTTCTCGACTAGGTTCTGCGGCGGTGGCGGTGCAAGACTGCATGGGCGAGCTGTGGCACAGCGAAGGTGTGCGGCGTCACGGACGAAAGTCTGCCGACGACCAGAGCGTGGCGATGGCGCTGTGGGTGTCATTTCCTCCTTGAGGCGTCGCTTTGAGGTGTGTCGGCATCTTCCTCGTGCTCGGATGGTGGTTTGTCTCCGGGCAAAATCCTAGGTCCGGTGTTGGATCGGCGTGATGGCGGCGTGTTTGACGTCGTTCCTCTGTTGGGAGCATCACGTTTGGAGACACTTCCTGGAAGCTCTTTGTGGCGCTCCTCCGGTGCTCGCCGCTGTTCAAGGTGAAGCTCTAGGCGAAATGTACGACATCATCGATGAGTCCAAGGCGAAGCTCCTTCTGGGATCGACCAAGTCCCGCCATCTACCCCCTGCTTCCTGGGTGGATGGTGCGTTGGCGAGGGAAGTTGTAGTGGGAGCTGCTGCTATCTTCGGAGGTGATCGGCGTTGTTCGAGACGCGGTGGTGATGCTTAGCTTAGGACAGGTGCTTCGGTTGTGTAGTCATGTTGTTTGTGGTGGGTGTAGCTCTCTGCAGCTATTAGGGCCGCAGTTTTTTCTTTCTCTTTTTGATCTTCGGATCTTCACCATGTTGTTCTTCCGCTGCTTTCTGCTAAATCTAAATCAAACCAGCAATTTGCTGGATCTTTCAAAAAAAATATATTATATTATCAAAATCTGGTTCTAAACAACGGTGACATGGAAAATTCCCACTATGTGAGTGCTTGTAACTGCTGTCCACTTCATTTGTTCACAAGTATATGGTTTTTCATCTGTCCACTTCATCTGTTCACAAGTGTATGGTTGCTTCTGTTATGCGAATACCTATTTTTCTTATGCTTGAGGTTGAGGTATTCTATTCGTTAGGCCTTGTTCGGTTTGGCGTGGATCAAAGAGGATTGGAGGTGATTAAATACTTCGATCGAAAGCGACAAGCAACATCAAGAAGCTAGTAACATAATAGCGCACGTAGCACATGTGACACATGACTCGTCCTGCAATTAAACTGCTTTGCTTCACAACACGGTGCTGATCAGAATCATACATGATTGTTATCTGTCCGTCTGTCAGCTAGTAGGTACTTACTGTACATGCATATGAACTGTACACGCGTATAATTAAGCATCAGGAATCAGAATGATCACATAGACATTATGGACATGTTGCGTCGTCTGGATTGGAGTTGTTGGAGATGAGGGCGATCGATCAGGCCTGGATGGACGTTGGCTGGATGACGGCGTCCAGGTCGGCCCTCATGCTCTTGTTCTTCTCCACGTTGTGGTCGGGCTGGAGCTCGCCGTCGGCGCCCCAGATCTCCGGGATGGCTCGCCGGAGGCCGCCGATGGTCTCCAGCGCGTAGTCCGCCTCCTTGCTCCTCGCCCTCTTGCCAACCTGCAAACACTATTCGATCAGACGATGGTCCTTTAATGATTTCATTTGCACTGAATACTGGACCGACAGACACGTTATGGACGGAGACAATGGGAACACTATCTGATTGATGCGACGGGCCAGCGGCTGCTGACGGAATAGAAATGGTACATTCGGTTGGGAGATCTTTTCTCCACCACATTTGTGTTGGCAATGCCAGCCACAGACATCGCATGTGCGAAATCGGGCTAATCGCTCGTCATAATACCGCCCAATAATGTGAACCCAGACGGCCTGATTGGAAAGCAAGCTCACACATGGAATAATGGCGTCTCCATCTGTCTAATCAGCGCGCACCGGCCACCTGATCGACTGACTGATCGGTCGACCTAATTACCCGCCCAACAACGAAGGACAGCAACGGCACTGAGAACTGACTCGGCGCCACGAAGCTTTCCGCGTCAGTTAGCTGCAAATTGCTCCACGTTTCCTCTGTTCTAGGTTGTCATTGTGACTTGTGAATTATCGAGCACGGACCGTTCACACGCAACGCAAGTCTAATAAACTGTTGAAGATAGATGAACAAAATATGAAATGAGGTCGGTTGAGATGTATAGTTTACCAGGGCTGTGCGGAGGCCGAGGGCTTTCCCGGCGGCGATGTTCCTCTCGCTGTCGTCGAGGAAGAGCTGACAGAGATCCACGTATTAGTTTTGTGATCAGGCAAGAACACAAACGAAACACGCGAAGATGACAAGAAATATAATGGTATAGGCTTTGCTTTCATCGAAAGCAAGTGCTGATAAGGGTTTGATTAGCTGCTAATGGTTTTTTAAGTTGGTGGCTTGTGTTGGCCCCGGTGTCACTTTCCGTCCATCGGGTTCAGTTCATATCACATTAATTAAACAGATGCTATGCACGTCAATTTCTATTGCGATATATCTCAGAATTAAGTAATTCTATACAATAATCAGTAGATAGTTACCGTTCGACGTGGGTTTGTGCCGGCGACGCGCAGGGCGGTGACGAAGGCGTGGACGGACGGTTTCAGGACGACGGCGGGGCGGTCGACGTCGGCGGCCTCGCCCTCGTCCTCCTCCGCGTCCTCCCCGAAGAGGTGCGGGTTCATGGTCTCGAAGCACACGACGCCGTCGAAGCAGGCCTCGTCTATGCCCAGCCGCTCCAGCGACCTCTTCATGTGCGCGCGGTCCGAGTTGGTGAACAACTGCACGAACGCGGCGAACACAAATCAATTTTGCTTGTTCAGTCAGAAGATCAAATGATGCTCGTGAGAGAAAGAAAGGAATAGTAATGCGCTTACGATCTTGCGCTGGGGCATGCTCTGGAGCGCGGCCGCGAGCTGCGGGTCCGCGGTGATCACGTCGTAGGGCAGCCTCCCGTGCACGTAGCTGCAAAACAATTAATCTCGGCGTGTTTAGACTTTAGATGAGTAACAATTAACCGTTGAACAAAGGTTAGTTTGACAAGTTAGAGACGGTGGGTGTTGCGGTAGCGTGCTGACCTGTGGTACTCGTCCGGGTGCACGTCGTGGCCGAGCGCCTGCGGAAGTTGACAAAGAACGGAAGACAGATGCAAACACGTAAGAAAACCAGAAAAGAGAAAGAAAAGGCAAAGTTGGAGTTTGCGTTTGAGTTTGTTTGAAGAAGAAACGTACGATGAGGCCGGCGAGGGTGCTGCCGTGGGAGCGGAAGAGGTCGGCGCGGAGCGCGGCGGCCTTGTCGGCGGCGAGGCCGAACCTGGCGACGAGGAACTCGTCGATGTTGCGCCTCAGGGCGGGGCCAATGCCGGTGTTGCCCGGGTACAGCGTGTCGTCGAGGTCTGCTCAGTTCACGCACGGAGCAGAGGAATTTATCAATTTGATCGTCGGCTGTTAAGAAGAAAGGAACATGTGGTCGGCTTGACCGATTGGTTTGGTGTACGTACCTATGAGGAGGCAGTCGAAGGGGGAGCTGACGGGGGACTGGAAGGCCATGGCCGGAGAGCGAGCTGCCAGGAACCGGAGTTGATCGGCGGCGGAGCAGGGGAGCAGAGGAGTTCAGAGTCGGGGTGATTGATTTGCAGAGGGAGAGAGGAGCGAGCGAGGGAAGAGGGGAGAGTCGGGGCGTTTAAATAGAGCGAGCGCGAGTAGGTGGGGGGTGGATGACAGGGAATTTGGGTGCCTACACACGCATACATGTGCGTCAGTGCGTGAGGTGGCGGCCTTCCCGATCGACTCCGTTCGGTTCCGGGAAGCGGCTCGTGTTCCTCGCGTCCGCCTTCAACTAATTTGTAGGTGGACGCGTCGCGGAGCTCCCACGCGTCTCCGTGCCCGGGATGGGTTGGGACGGCGGTCGGTCGCTCTTGGCTCAGAGCTGCCTTTGCGTGTCGCTTTACATTTTTCTTTCAAACACGGTACACGCAAACGCTTATGCATACGCATATACATTCATCCCTATCAACACACACGCATACTCTACCTTTATGAGCATTTTAGAGAGACTGGGTCTGTCCGTCTTCTTGAGATTTTACGGAGTCACCGTAGGTGTCTAATAGTCGACGAGAACATCTCCTTCAACTGAATGCGTATCACCGGAAATCCTGAAATAAATTCAGAATAAATGCGAGCGACATGATTTGAACCCTGATGGAATGGAATACAACTGTCCTCCTAACCATCCAATCACGGGTTGATTTGCATTTACATATTTTTCCTAGACCAGTGCTAGGTGCGGGTCGGCTGGCCGAAATTTTGGATCCACCCAAAACCCTCTTCCTCGCCCGTGCCCTTTCCCGCCCGAAGCGGTTGCCCCACATTCATGCTGCTCTACAACAGCAGCTCGGCATTGGCGCTGGCTCAGAGCGGATGCGACCTCTTAGTGATGTCAGCATTAAAGTGGCTCGCCAGCTGAGAGCGTAACCCGCGTCACGTCCCTGGTGTCCTATAGGTAGTGTTTTTCACTCTATGTCCCGTTCGAGCACTCTGCTCGAACTTAGAGCATCTCCAGCCGTTGGCCTCGGTAGCGTAAAATCATTGCTGAGGCGAGCCGTCAAAAGATCGGCTGAGGCGAGTGGGTTCGATCGCCGACCTCAGGGCCGCCCCCAGACACCGTCTAAGTTAAAAAAAAAACATTCGACAAAATTCGGCTAAAATTCGGCAAACTTGGCATATATTAGACATGTTCGACACTTTACATAGCAAATTTATCCAAAAAAGGCCGAAACTACAACTAAGGGGTGAAGAAGTCGTTGAACGCGGAGTAGTCGCCGCCGTCGCCGCCATCCTCGCCGTCGTCGTCGTTGGCGGCCTTCTCCTCCTTAACGCGGCCGCCCCTGCTGGACCCCTGCCCGGCGTCGCCATGGCGGACCGGTGGCGGTGGCGGCGCGTCGTCGTCGTTCTTGTCGTCGGCAGCGACAATACCTCTTCGTCGCGCCCCGACGGCGCTGTTAAGTAATCTTTGCAGAGCGCGCGACCGACGCTCCATCTCCATCTTCAGCCAGTCGTCGTGCGCCCATTTCAGGGCTGCCGCCTCGTCGAGCTCCACGTCGCCGTGCTCCGTCTTCACGGCGAGGAGCCCCGGCTCCGTTTTCACGGCCGCGAGCCCCGGCTCCGTCTTTGGTTTGACGAAGCGCGGAGGAGCTGACGAGGAGGCGCGCCCACTACTAGGGAAAACCCTAGTAGTAGCGCGTGTTTTGAGGCTAGCAGTAGCGCGGGTAGACGCGCTACTAATAAGGCGCTACAGCTACCGCGCTACTACTATTGACGATATCAGCAGCGCTTTTTAAGAATGCGCTACTATTAACTAGCTGTAGCGATTTTGCCATCCTTCGCTACTGCTATATCTTTCATCATTTTCCCATTACCCCTTTCCCTTTCAGTTTCCCTTTCAGATACTAGATACTAGGTACTGCTAGTAGATATCAAATTCATAAACCATTACTAGGTAGTACTCCCTTCGTTCCAAATTACTCGTCGTGGTTTTAGTTCAAACCACGACGAGTAATTTGGAACGAAGGGAGTACTAGATAACAATTTCATGCATAGTCAACATGCATCCTCAAGCAGTACAAGGTCATATCAACGGCCATCATCATACGTAGTTCTAGATGATATCGATGACGATCACCATATGTAGTTCTAGATGATATAGCCACACACACATATGTAGTTCTAGATGATATAGCCACACACACATATGTAGTTCTAGATGATATCGAAGACAATCATCATCCTCAAGCTCGGGCGGTTGGTGTTCTGATAGTAATTAAGATGGCTGTCCAACACGAAGATTCTTGCCATCGAGGAATTTCTTCCACCAACCGAGTTTAAGTATGTGCGACCGTCCGTGTCCACGCGGTAAGTACAGGCTGTGACGGAACCCCTTGCAGGAAGGCGTAGTCTAGCTGAGCCTTCTTCATCAGGCTCGATACCATAACTCACAGATATACTCTTTGCCAATTCTGAATAAGAAAACATATAAATTAATAAATAGCCTCACAAATAAGTACATATGGATTATCTACACTATTAATAGTTTTCTTAGATTCTATACTAATAAGCATGTGATCGAACTCTACACTAAAACATATCATCGACTAGATTCCACACAACATACCATATCATTAGACTATACACTAAGTAATTCATCGGATAATTTGCATTTGTAAGTATAACATACCATATCATGTAGATCAACCATGGTATTTGTCAAGCGGGTCACGAATGGCACCCCGACAAAGTCAGCACGTGGCGGAATTATGTCCCACAGGTTGGACACCTCCTCCTCACTCAGCCTTGTTCTTTGAGCTACGATGGCTTCATGAAGTGGGTCCTCATCATCTTCATCGAGTGGGTCCTCATTATCTTCATCATCTTTGTCATCTTCATCATCTTCCACCGGGTTGAGATAAATGACAGCTAGCTTGGGTCTTTCTGCTCGGAAGGAGAAGCTGATCAACTCACCACCGATAAAGGCGCATGCGAGCGATGAAACAGGCCCATCCATCTCCTCCAATCTGCGACATATTGCGTCCTTTCTCGACCTCCATAGTGTACGGGCCCCAGGAGCCTCAAATGTCACAGTGTCTCACGTCGACTTGTTGAATTTCAACCTCACATTGCATGGGACAATCTGTGTAAAATAAGTAAAATGACACAATGCAGTAATGCCAACACTAAAAATAAAATAGTTATTACATTTCATCTAATTTCTTACAAGCATGATGAAAACTTCGGCTAGAAGTAGATGCCGAACAACTTGCGGTTGCAAGGTTCTTTGGCGCATCTTGACTTGCACAGTCGACATAGTTGTGGTGGTGGTGGCGCCATTTTTCCTAAAGCAATATGAGCAAAGGATTAACGATCAACTAAATCAAAATGTTCTAAGTGAACTAAATCAACTAGCCTACTAAATCAACTAAATAAAAATGTTCTAAATCAACTAAATCAACTAGCCTACTAAATCAACTAAATCAAAATGTTATAAGTCAACTAAATCAACTAGCCTACTAAATCAACTAAATCATATCAACTAAATCAAAATGTTGCATATAAACTAGCCTACTAAATCAACTAAATCAAAATGTTCTAAGTCAAACTAAATCAACTAGCCTACTAAATCAACTAAATCAAAATATTCTAAATCAACTAAATCAACTAGCCTACTAAATCAACTAAATCAAAATGTTCTAAGTCAACTAAATCAACTAGCCTACTAAATCAACAAAATTATATCAACTAAATCAAAATATTGCATATGAACTAGCCTACTAAATCAACTAAATCAAAATGTTCTAAGTCAACTAAATCAACTAGCCTACTAAATCAACTAAATCAAAATGTTCTAAATCAACTAAATCAACTAGCCTACCAAATCAACTAAATCAAAATGTTCTAAGTCAACTAAATTAACTAGCCTACTAAATCAACTAAATCATATCAACTAAATCAAAATGTTGCATATGAACTAGCCTACTAAATCAACTAAATCAAAATGTTCTAAGTCAACTAAATCAACTAAATTATATCAACTAAATCAAAATGTTGCATATGAACTAGCCTACTAAATCAAAATGTGGCAGGCGGGGAGGGAGAAGGAGGCGACTCGAGGAGGAGAAGAGAGTAGGATGGAGGAGGAAGGCGAGCAGGAGGGGGCGGGCGCGGCCAGTTGAGGGAGGACGGAGGAGGAAGGCGGAGCGAGGAGGGGCCGGCCGGCGCAGCCAGTTTAGGGAGGACAGAGGAGGAAGGCGGAACGAGGAGGGGCCGGCCAGCGGCGAGTGGAGAGGGAGGACGGAGGAGGAGGCGGGCACCGAGTCCAGCAAGGAGGAGGAGGAGGTGGCCTTGGCAGAGCGGAGGAGGGCGGGGTGGACCGGTGGCCGCAGACGGAGGATTGAGTGTGTGACTATGTGAGTGGATCGGATAGAGGAGAGGTGGGAGATCAATGGCTTAGCAGTAGCGCGTTGTAAGAAAATACGCTACTGCTAAGCTATCTAGCAGCAGCGCCTTTCACAATAAAGCGCTACTGCTATGTGTCAGCATGTAAAAATAGACTTTGTTCAATATATCAAAAATACATTGATCATCGACGATCTTTTGTGTACAATCTGATTTGTCAATATGAGTCCTCACGGTTTACTGAACGGTGAAGACTCATATTGCAGCCTAAATTCTACACATAGAGTTCAATGAAGACCAAGTGCTTGTCAAAATTTGAGAAGTAACATATTTAAGGTGGTAGAAACTCTCTTCACGGAGCGAGGTGGGACTAAATTTTCATAGGAAACTTAGCAGTAGTGCATATCTGAGAAATGCGCTGCTACTATGCTATGTACCAGTAGCGCCCGTCGCTATAACGCGTTGCTGCTATAACTAGCTTCGCGGCGGCCTCGTGGGAATTATAGCAGCAGCGCGTCTTTGAGCGGGCGCGCTACTGCTATATTTGTTTCAGCAGCGAGTTTCGGCTAGGCACGCTACTGCTAATTAGCAGCAGCGCCTTATTTAAAGCGCGCTGCTGATAAGATTCTGTGTATAGGCTTTCCCTAGTAATGGCCGGCCGCCCTTGTTTATGACGATGACGGCGCTGCGAGTGCGCTGGCCGAGCGGCGTCTCCACTGCGGGCTCGGCCTTGACGCCGAGCAACGCGGTGAGCCAGAGGAGTGGGAAGAAGAACGGGAGGAGGAGTGCGAGGAGGAAGTCGAGGAGGAAACGAACCTCCTGGGCATCCATTGCCCGGCGCGCAGGCGGTGGACCGGGGCGGCCGCCGTGGAAGGGTATGCCAGCGGTAGTTCGTTGCCGCCCTCTACAGCAGCAGCTCAGCATTTACGCTGGCCCAGAGCGGATGACCTCTTAGTGATGCCAGCATTGAAGCAGCTCGCCGGCTGAGAGCGTAGCCTGCGTCGCGTCCCTGGTGTCCATTTAGGTAGCGTTTTTCACTCTATGTCCCGTCCGAGCACTCAGCTCGAACTTATGGAACAAGATGGGGCTCATAGTGAATTTTAAGGAATCAATGAGTGTTATTGGGAGGAGGGGGGTAGCACGTAGGGGTTTATAGAAAATAGAAGCTTGATGAGGGAGAGAGGAGAATGAAGAAGATAAAGCCCATGTGTCCGCGAGGCATTTTTGTGTGCAATCAAGTATTAGGGGGCATGCACCTTCTATATCAACTCAGTTGAAAATGGACAATTTTGCTGAGTTATATCTAGGGGGAATATTGTGCGACAGAGCCTAGCCCCTAGCCGCGAGAGGGACACAAGATGATGGGGAACGTAGTAATTTCAAAAAATTTCCTACGCACACGCAAGATCATGGTGATGTATAGCAACGAGAGGGGAGAGTGTCTCCACGTACCCTCGTAGACCGAAAGCGGAAGTGTTACCACAACGCGGTTGATGTAGTCGTACGTCTTCATAGCCCGACCGATCAAGCACCGAAACTACGGCACCTCCGAGTTCTTGCACACGTTCAGCTCGATGACGTCCCTCGAACTCCGATCCAGCCGAGTGTCGAGGGAGAGTTCCGTCAGCACGACGGCGTGGTGACGACGATGATGTTCTACCGTCGCAGGGCTTTGCCTAAGCACCGCTACGATATTATCGAGGAGGACTATGGTGAAGGGGGGCACCGCACACGGCTAAGAGGTCAATGATCAATTGTTGTGTCTATGGGGTGCCCCCCTCCCCCGTATATAAAGGACTGGAGGAGGGGGCCGGCCAAGGGGGGTGGCGCGCCCTAAGGGGGGAGTCCAACTCCCACCGGGAGTAGGACTCCCCCTTTTCCTATTAGGAGAGGGAGGGGGAAGGAAGAGGAAGGAGGGAGGAAGGAAAGGGGGGCCGGCCCCCCTCCAAATTCGGATTGGGCTTGGGGGAGGGCGCCCCCTCCCTTGCTCCTTTCCCCCCTTTCCACTAAGGTCCATTAAGGCTCATATACCTCCCGGGGGGTTCCGATAACCTCCCGGAACTCCGGTATTGTCCCAATCTCACCCGGAACCTTTCCGGTGTCCAAATATAGTCGTCCAATATATATATCTTTATGTCTCGACCATTTCGAGACTCCTCGTCATGTCCGTGATAACATCTGGGACTCCGAACAACCTAGCATGAATAATAAACATTTATCATGATATGAGGAAATAAATAATAACTTTCTTATTGCCTCTAGGGCATATTTCCTTCAGTCTCCCACTTGCACTAGAGTCAATAATCTAGATTACATAGTAATGATTCTAACACCCATGGAGCCTTGGTGCTGATCATGTTTTGCTCGTGGAAGAGGCTTAGTCAACGGTCTGCAACATTCATATCTGTATGTATCTTGCAAATCTCTATATCTCCCACCTGGACTTGGTCCCGGATGGAGTTGAAGCGTCTCTTGATGTGCTTGGTTCTCTTGTGAAATCTAGATTCCTTTGCCAAGGCAATTGCACCAGTATTGTCACAAAAGATTTTCATTGGACCCGATGCACTAGGTACGACACCTAGATCGGATATGAACTCCTTCATCTAGACTCCTTCATTTGCTGCTTCCGAAGCAGCTATGTACTCCGCTTCAAATGTAGATCCCGCTATGACGCTTTGTTTAGAACTGCACCGACTGACATCTCCACCATTCAATATAAACACGTATCCGGTTTGCGATTTAGAATCGTCCGGATCAGTGTCAAAGCTTGCATCGACGTAACCATTTATGACTAGCTCTTTGTCACCTCCATAAATGAGAAACATATCCTTAGTCCTTTTCAGGATGTTCTTGACCGCTGTCCAGTGATCCACTGCTGGATTACTTTGGTACCTCCCTGCTAAACTAATATCAAGGCACACATCAGGTATGGTACACAACATTGCATACATGATAGAGCCTATGCTGAAGCATAGGGAACTTCTTTCATTTTCTCTCTGTCTTCTGCAGTGGTCGGGCATTGAGTCTGATTCAATTTCACACCTTGTATTACAGGCAAGAACCCTTTCTTTGCTTGATCCATTTTGAACTTTTTCAAAACTTTATCAAGGTATGTACTTTGTGAAAGTCCAATCAAGCATCTTGATCTATCTCTATAGATCTTGATGCCCAATATGTAAGAAGCTTCACCGAGGTCTTTCATCGAAAAACTTTTATTCAAGTATCCTTTTATGCTATCCAGAAATTCTATATCATTTCCAATTAACAATATGTCGTCTACATATAAAATCAGAAATGCTACAGAGCTCCCAATCACTTTCTTGTAAATACAGGCTTCTCCAAAAGTCTGTATAAAACCATATGCTTTGATCACACTATCAAAGCGTTTATTCCAACTCTGAGAGGCTTGCACCAGTCCATAAATGGATCGCTGGAGCTTGCACACTTTGTTAGCACCTTTTGGATCGATAAAACCTTCTGTTTGCATCATATACAACTCTTTTTCCAGAAATCCATTCAGGAATGTAGTTTTGACATCTATTTGCCATATTTCATAATCATAAAATGCGGCAATTGCTAAGATGATTCGGACAGACTTAAGCATCGCTACGGGTGAGAAAATCTCATCGTAGTCAACTCCTTGAACTTGTCGAAAACCTTTCGCAACAAGTTGAGCTTTGTAGACAGTTACATTACCATCAGCGTTAGTCTTCTTCTTGAAGATCCATTTATTCTCGATGGCTTGCCGATCATCGGGCAAGTCAACCAAAGTCCATACTTTGTTCTCATACATGGATCCCATCTCAGATTTCTTGGCCTCAAGCTATTTTGCGGAATCTGGGCTCATCATCGCTTCCTCATAGTTCGTAGGTTCGCCATGGTCAAGTAACATGACTTCCAGAATAGGATTACCGTACCACTCTGGAGCGGATCTTACTCTGGTTGACCTACAAGGTTCCGTAGTAACTTGATCTGAAGTTTCATGATCAATATCATTAGCTTCCTCACTGATTCGTGTAGTCGTCACAGGAACCGGTTTCTGTGATGGACTATTTTCTAATAAGGGAGCAGGTACAATTACCTCATCAAGTTCTACTTTCCTCCCACTCACTTCTTTCGAGAGAAACTCCTTCTCTAGAAAGGATCTGGATTTAGCAACAAAAGTCTTGCCTTCAGATTTGTGATAGAAGGTGTACCCAATAGTCTCTTTTGGGTATCCTATGAAGACACATTTCTCCGATTTGGGTTTGAGCTTATCTGGTTGAAGTTTCTTCACATAAGCATCGTAGCCCCAAACTTTAAGAAACGACAACTTTGGTTTCTTGCCAAACCACAGTTCATAAGGCGTCGTCTCGACGGATTTTGATGGTGCCCTATTTAACGTGAATGTGGCCGTCTCTAAAGCATAACCCCAAAACGATAGCGGTAAATCAGTAAGAGACATCATAGATCGCACCATATCTAGTAAAGTACGATTATGACGTTCGGACACACCATTATGTTGTGGTGTTCCGGGTGGCGTGAGTTGTGAAACTATTCCGCATTGTTTCAAATGTAAACCAAACTCATAACTCAAATATTCTCCTCCACGGTCAGATCGTAGAAACTTTATTTTCTTGTTACGATGATTTTCCACTTCACTCTGAAATTCTTTTGAACTTTTCAAATGTTTCAGACTTGTGTTTCATTAAGTAGATATACCCATATCTGCTCAAATCATCTGTGAAAGTGAGAAAATAACGATACCCGTCGCGAGCCTCAATATTCATTGGACCACACACATCAGTATGTATGATTTCCAACAAATCAGTTGCTCGCTCCATAGTTCCGGAGAACGGCGTTTTAGTCATCTTGCCCATGAGGCACGGTTCGCAAGTACCAAGTGATTCATAATCAAGTGATTCCAGAAGTCCATCACTATGGAGTTTCTTCATGCACTTTACACCAATATGACCCAAACGGCAGTGCCACAAATAAGTTGCACTATCATTATCAACTCTGCATCTTTTGGCTTCAACATTATGAATATGTGTATCACTACTATCGAGATTTAATAAAAATAGACCACTCTTCAAGGGTGCATGAAAATAAAAGATACTACTCATATAAATAGAACAACCATTATTCTCTGATTTAAATGAATAACCGTCTCGCATCAAACAAGATCCAGATATAATGTTCATTCTCAACGCTGGCACCAAATAACAATTATTCAGGTCTAAAACTAATCCCAAAGGTAGATGTAGAGATAGCGTGCCGAATGCGATCACATCGACTTTGGAACCATTTCCCATGCGCATCGTCTCCTCGTCCTTAGCCAATCTTCACTTAATCCGTAGTCCCTGTTTCGAGTTGCAAATATTAGCAATGAGAACCGATATCAAATACCAGTGCTCTGCGAGCATTAGTATGGTACACATCAATAACATGTATATCACATATACCTTTGTTCACCTTGCCATCCTTCTTATCCGCCAAATACTTGGGGCAGTTCCGCTTCGGTGACCGATCTGCTTTGCGGTAGAAGCACTTAGTCTCGGGCTTAGATCCAGATTTGGGTTTCTTCTCTTGAGCAACAACTTGTTTGCTGTTCTTCTTGAAGTTCCTTCTTCTTCCCTTTACCCTTTTTATTGAGGCGGTGGTCTTATTGACCATCAACACTTGATGCTCCTTCTTGATTTCTACCTCGCAGCCCTTAGCATTGCGAAGAGCTCGGGAATAGTCTTATCCATCCCTTGCATATTATAGTTCATCACGAAGCTCTTGTAGCTTAGTGGCGATGATTGAAGAATTACATCAATGACACTATCATCGGGAAGATTAACTCCCAGTTGAATCAAGTGATTATTATACCCAGACATTTTGAGTATATGTTCACTGACAAAACTATTCTCTTCCATCTTGCATCTATAGAACTTATTGGAGACATCATATCTCTCAATACGGGCATTTTCTTGAAATATTAACTTCAACTCCTAGAACATCTCATATGCTCCATGACGTTCAAAACGTCGTTGAAGTCCCGGTTCTAAGCCGTAAAGCATGGCACTGCTTGAACTATCGAGTAGTCATCAGCTTTGCTCGCCAGACGTTCTTAACATCGTCGGTTGCATCTGCGGCGCAGGCTGGCACCCAGCGGTGCTTCGGGGCGTAATTCTTACGTGCAGCAATGAGGATAATCCTCACGTTACGGACCCGATCCGTGTAATTGCTACCATCATCTTTCAACTTAGCTTTCTCAAGGAACGCATTAAAATTCAATGGAACAACAACACAAGCCATCTATCTACAACAAACATAGACAATGTTGTATTTGAACGTAGAGCCTATCACACCCGATCATCACGTGGTGTCTCAGCACGAAGAACTTTATAGCGGTGCATACTCAGGGAGAACACTTATGCCTTGAAATTTAGTGAGAGATCATCTTATAATGCTACCATCAATCAAAGCAAAATAAGATGCATAAAGGATAAACATCACATGCAATCAATATAAGTGATATGATATGGCCATCATCATCTTGTGCTTGTGATCTCCATCTCCGAAGCACCGTCATGATCACTGAGGGAGTCCCGGATTAGGGGGTGTCCGGATAGCCGAACTATCACCTTTGGTCGGACTCCTGGACTATGAAGATACAAGATTGAAGACTTCGTCCCGTGTCCGGATGGGACTTTCCTTGGCGTGGAAGGCAAGCTTGGCGATACGGATATGTAGATCTCCTCCCATTGTAACCGACTCTGTGTAACCCTAACCCTCTTTGGTGCCTATATAAACCGGAGGGTTTTAGTCCGTAGGAGAACAACAATCATACCATAGGCTAGCTTCTAGGGTTTAGCCTCTCTGATCTCGTGGTAGATCTACTCTTGTACTACCCATATCACCAATATCAATCAAGCAGGAGTAGGATTTTACCTCCATCGAGAGGGCCCGAACCTAGGTAAAAACATCGTGTCCCTTGTCTCCTGTTACCATCCGCCTAGACGCACAGTTTGGACCCCCTACCCGAGATCCGCCGGTTTTGACACCGACATTGGTGCTTTCATTGAGAGCTCCTCTGTGCCGTCGCTATCAGGAAGGATGCCTCATCCCGTCTTTAAAGACGGCACTGTTGCTAAAGGAGCTTTGGCTATCGGCCAAACTCTCCGGCTAGGCGGTTTCCTTATGACCGCCTGTTCGGCAGCCACGTCGACGATGACTTCTCGGATCATCAAAAGCAATCTTCACGTTAGCTCGGAACTCGTCGAGCAGTTGGATCCGATGGAGCTCTCTTCCTTAAACGAGCTCTTGGATCGCATCGCCGCCCTGGGAGTCACTACAGACTACAATCAGATTGGGCCTAAACCCGATCTAAGAGAGATTAACTCTCCCTAGGTTACCCACCACATTACTGTGGTAGAGGAACTATACGACGATCCTTCTTCTATCTTAAGGACTAGCTATGCCCGGATTCCCGATCCCTCCATGCCGGATTCCTGCGGAGGGGAGGATGTTACTCAAGCCCTGAACCTAAAGTCACGCAGAGGGCTAGACTCATTGGACAACATCCAAGAACCCAAGCTTTCGAATTCGGGAACTACTTGGCCCCTGAGTTTTAAAGTGGACGGGGTTCCGAACTTAATTCCACCCGCCCACCCAAACATAAGCGATCTATCCCAAATCCGGCAAGAGCCCGCAGAGACAGTACACCATTACTGGGCCAGATTCCTCCTAGTTATGAACAGGATAAAGGACTGCCGAGAGGAGGACGCAATTTCATTCTTCTGCAATAATTGCACGGACAAGGGAATCCTCAACACCGTAAGTCGTCGTGAAATTACACGCTTCGCTGACTTAGCGTCCATAATGCGAAAATCTTGGCGATGGAAGCGCTGGAAAACCGAAATCAATTTTTGGGACAATCTGGCCCTGAATACAACCCTACTCCGAAATAAAAGGGTGCACTATCGCCAGGCACCTGGGTTAAACACCAAAAAGCAAAAACCCTCTATAGGGCATGGAACCTCACTGGAAGGATGGCTCAGTGGACCCTGCAAAATTCATAGTACAGAGGGTGCCACTCCAACTCAGAGCCTTAGAGCATGTTGGATACTACGACAGGTGGCCAAAAGTGGCGAAGAGCTTCTAACTCCAGAATACTAGTCCAAGGATACCAGTACGGTATTAAGAGTCTTCGAGACTTTCGCGTCAAATAATATGCGGAAACGAACACTCCGCAACCTTGCCGAAGTCTACCAAGTAGCAACAATAAACCCATGGAGTGACACGGCTATTACCTTTAATGCGATGTGAACCTAAATTCCGAACAGCCCGAGCACCAGCCGCATTAGTCCTCTGTCCAATAGTGGGCGGCTTTCGCCTTACCAAGGTACTCATGGACGGTGGCAGTGGATGAACCTCATTTTCGAGAAACCCTCGAAAAATGGAAATAGATGGAGCCGCATTGAGCGAAGCAGCACAACCTTTAGATGAATAATCCCGGTCGGGAAGCATCTTTGTCTGGGAAAAATCACACTGGATGTGGTGTTCGGCACGCCGGATAATTACAGGTCCGAGGAGGTCATGTTCCAAGTGGCCCCGTTCAGCAGCGGATTTCACGCTCTATTAGGGCGAGAGGCATTCACAATTTTTCAAGCTATACCCCATTACGGGTACATGAAGCTCAAAATGCCCGGGCCCAACGGAATCATCACTCTTGCTAGTGACCCGGACATAGCACTCCGTGCCGAAAACAAGACAGCCGCACTGGCCCTGGAGGTACTATCCGAAGCCCTAGCGGCCGAGGAACTCACTACGCTGCGCTCCATGGTGAATAGGGACGATGTGATACTCGATAAGAGATCCAAGTCCACCTCCTTTAAACCAGCGGACGAAATAGTGAAATTCCAAGTCCATCCAACGGACCCTACAAAAACGGCCTCCATTGGGGCACAATTAAACCCTGATGTAGATGCTGCACTACGAGAATTCCTCTGAAAATTGGGACATCTTTGCCTGGCACCCTTCAGACATGCCAGGAATCCCACGCCGGCTGGCCGAGCACAGCCTAAACATCATAAAAGGATTCAAGCCAGTCAAACAGGCTCTTCGGCGTTTCTCCGAACCCAAGAGACAGGCCATGGGAGAGGAACTAGCCAAATTATTGGAGGCCGGATTCATCAGAGATATAAAACATCCGGACTTGCTAGCAAACCTGGTGATGGTACCAAAGAAGGACAAATCTTGGCGCCTATGCGTCAATTTTAAAGACCTCAACAAGGCTTGCCCAAAGGATCCCTTCCCCCTCCCCCGCATCGATCAAATTATCGACGCTACCGCAGGACACGATTCATTGTGTTTCCTCGACGCATACTCCGGCTACCACCAAATTAAGATGGCGGAGCCCGACTAGGCCGCAACAGCATTCATCACCCCATACGGCCCATTATGCTTCAACACAATGCCCTTTGGGCTCAAAAATGCCGGCGCAACATATCAGCGCATGATTCAGACATGTCTGGCAAACCAGATCGACAAAACAGTGGAGGCATACGTAGACGATGTGGTCGTCAAAACCAAGCACGTCGAAACTCTAGTAGATGACTTGAGGCTCATGTTCGATAATCTCCGAACATATGACATTAAGCTTAACCCGGAAAAATGTGTTTTCGGCATACCAGGCAGAAAGCTCTTGGGCTTCATTGTATCCGGTAGAGCAATTGAAGCAAACCCAGCCAAGATCCGAGCTCTATCACAGTTGGATATCCCAAAGGACCTCAAACAAATACAAAAATTGGACGGGATGCGTGGCGGCTTTAAGCCGCTTTATCTCCGCTTAGGAGAAAAGGCATTACCCTTTATCGCCTCCTCGGCGCTTGAACACTTCAAGTGGACGGATGCCGCCACGGCCGGACTCGAAGAAACAAAAGCCATATTGGCAACAAACCCGGTCTGGCGCGCCCAACATAGGCGAACCAATGCTATTATATATCGCGGCAACTCATCAAGTGGTGGCGCGGTGCTCGTTGTCGAGCGAGAAGCGGACGGACACAAATTCCCCTTGAAAACCAGTTTACTATGTGTCCACTATCCTGACTCCATGCAAGTCACGGTACCGCATTATCGAGAAGATAGCGTCGCGGTGTTCATAGCATCCGGAAGCGTGACACTACTTTCAAGAGTGTTCGATAACTTGTAGCCTCCGAAGTACCTCTTAATGACATTATAAACAACCGCGACATAGCGGGCGGATTGTCAAATGGGCCATTGAGCTCCTCCGTTTGACATAACCTATAAGCCACGGCGAGCTATTAAGTCGCAAGTTTTGGCCGACTTCAACGCCGAATGGATGAAGCGAACTCCCTAAAGAGTACGGCGCATATTCCAATCGGATCATGCACTTCGACGGCTCCAAAATGTTGGCTGGTGCTGGGGTGGCGTCGTCCGGCGTCCCCAACCGGAGATACGGTTCAATCGTACTCGAGATAATGTATACGGACTCCAACAACGCAGGCGAATCGAGGCCCTTCTACATGGCCTCCGGATGGCGATCTCCATGGGCATTCAACGCCTAGAGGTGCGAGGATTGAACATCGCGATATCCCAAATAAATGGAGACTTCGATGCCAAGGATCCGAAAATGGCAGCTTATCGCAACGCCGTCCAAAAAATGTCGGCTCGGTTTGAAGGGCTCGAATTTCACCATATAGCCCGGGATAACAACCAGGCAGCAGACGTATTGGCACGCATTGGCGCAAAGCGCGATGCCGTCCCTCCCAACATCTTCCTAGAGAGGCTGTTCAAGCCAACCGTACAATGGGAGGGGGAATCCGGAAATAATAACCCGGACCCAACCGCACTGCCCGACACCGAACACTCTGACACAATCGGCGGTTCTGCCAACGAAGTAACATCCTCAGCCCACATAATAATGGCAGTCATTGCCCCGTGGACGGAACCATTCCTAGCCTCCCGAGGACCAAAACGAGGCCCGCTGCATAGTGCGGCGATCTAAAGCCTATAAGGTCCACGAGGGAGAGTTTTACAAGAAAAGCACAACCGGAGTCCTTTAAAGGTGTATCTCCGAAGAGGAAGGGCGGAACCTTCTGGCTCAAATTCATGCCGGACTCGGCGGGCACCACGCCGCAACCCAGGCCCTTGTAGGCAAGGCCTTCCATACAGGATTTTATTGGCCGACGGCACGGGCAGATGCTCAGGACTTAGTCCAACGATGCGTCGGTTGCCAGCTCTTTGCTAATCAAAGTCACATGCCGCCCACCGCCCTCAAAACTATACCAATAACCTGGCCCTTCGCGGTCTGGGGGGCTTGACATGGTTGGACCCCTTAAAGGAGGAACCCACAAGCAAAGATACCTACTGGTCATGGTGGATAAGTTCAACAAATGGATAGAGGCCAAGCCTGTCAAGACGGCCAAATCCGGACCGGTGATAGACTTCATATCAGGGGTCGTACACCGTTACGGCGTCCCCCATAGCATCATCACTGACAACGACACGAACTTTACGGCCGACGAGGTTAAACTCTGGTGCAAAAACATGGGCATCAAACTCGACTATGCTCCAGTCTATCACCCTCAAACTAACGGTCAAGTCGAGCGAGCAAATGGTCTAATCATGAGCGGCATCAAACCCCGATTAGTGCGGTCCCTTAAGGAATCTAACACACACTGGGTAGAGCAGCTCGAGTCCGTACTCTGGGGGCTGCGGACCACTCCAAATCACACGACCGGATTTACACCATTCTTTATGGTATACGGCGCAGAGGTAGTTCTGCCCTGTGACATTATTCATGACTCACCTCGCGTGCGCATGTACGAAGAAAGAGAAGCCGAGCTCGATCGGCAGGACAGTTTGGACGCATTGGAGGAGGAGCGTGACGTGGCAAAAGCCTATTCCGCATTCTATCAACAACAAGCTCGAAGATATCAAAGCAGAGAAGTACGGGCCAAAACTTACAACATTGGCGAGTTAGTTCTACGCTTGCCGTACAAGAAAAAGGACAAACTCAAGCCCAAATGGGAAGGTCCCTTTATCATCGACCAAGTCCTGACCGATGGAGCGTACCGTCTGCGAGATGCATCAGATAACCGACTCGAGCCGAACCCATGGAACGCAACCCGTCTCCGAAGATTCTACGCCTAGCGCCGGATTCTGAGTTCATCTCCTTCCTCCGTTACATGTTAGCTGTCTTTTGTTTCTCTCCTTCTCCCAACTTTTTTTCCTATTACAGCCTTTGAAAGCTTGTTCGCGCATCGTTCGCACACACTTGACGCACTATCCATGCTCATTATACCTGGGGGCTTCTTTAACATAAACTTATTCATACGGGCTTCATGCCCAACACATGTGTCACACTTCCGCATGTACCTTTTATTCGCCAATATATGCATCGATATGACTTAAGTTTTGGCCAAGCTGGGTTGCCTGGCTCCTGTGCTTACCCCTACATTCCCGATTGTTCGGCTAGGCGGTAAAGGGAGCACCTCTGCGATTATTCTTGCTGGTCACCGGATGTGTACCTCAGATCGGGTGAAGCCGAAAGCTAAGCGTTCTTAAGGGAATATTTGGTCGGTGAATTAAAAGGCGATTTCCTACCTAATTATTCATCGCCCCAGATGCTTTTTCTTTTTGCAGTCCGGACATGCACTTTAGGGCATGCCTCCGAGAAAGGAACCCTAACGGAACTATTCTCCTGGAAGATGTTTCTTACTAACCATGTAATATAACATAACTACTTGGGCACTTGCCTGATAAAGCACTAATGACCCCTACGCCTGGTCTCCATGCCCCGGTTCTTATATAACCGCGAGGGTATTCGGACACACTCCGGACTATTGGGTCCCGAGGTTGAAGCGAAAAGGTCCGCTATGACAAACGATCTACAATCCGGCTAGAAGGCATTTTACATGTCATCTTAAATTACATAGTCAATTTGACTGGGCATATTCCTCTTCAATGCCATCCAAAGAGGCTGTCTAGCTTTGATCCTGCTGAGAATACTTTATGCCAATTCTACTTGGCGTACACTAACTTCTGAGGATCTCCTTCCCATCGGGCCCCGAGTTCGACCTCGGCCATGTGGTTTGGGTCAGCCTTCGTGTACGCGTCTTCACCATGGCCTGAGCCTCCTGGCGCCTTGACGGAGGCCGATATCTTCCATAAGTCGAGCGCTGCGCGCCCTGAAGCCTCCTGCAAGCTCTCCAAGGCCTTGAGGCGGGGAGACAGATGGCCACAATGCTCGGCGGCGCCTTTCATCACCTCCCGAACTTCGTTAAATGCAGTTGCAAGAGCTGGGAAGAAGGTCGCCCGTAGAACCGGGCATCTCCTCTCAGGGCGGCTCGTGAGCATACCTCTGAGACATAACTCGTTAGGCGACTTCCTCGCCGAACTCTTTTTCAAAGTTCGTTCAAGCACTTACTAAAAATGTCGCGTCGAAGCCGCTGATTCTCCTTAATGGAGTCAGATAGCTGGGCACGAACATCCTTTAGTTCCTCACCCAGCTGGGTGTTGGCATCTTGGAGATTATTTTTCTCCTGCCTCACCCTCGTAAGCACATTCTTGTCGGCCTTTAACCGGCGCATGAGCTGTTGCTTGTCCGGATCTATCCCGGCGCCATCTGCAATATTATTGTCAGACTTATACACACGCCGCACTTCACAAATTACTTATCTTTTGAAGCATATATTACCAGAGGGGGCCTCTTTGGCTTCCCCCGCTGCGGCTAGTGCAGCCTCAAGTTGGGCTTTGCACTCCTCCCGCTCCTGGGACAGTTGGGTATTCTTTTCGGTAAGATCCTGCACAACAAATGATCCTTAAATCAGTTATTCTGACTATTTCAAGTCTCGGGGGCTACTGGCATATATAACTGTCAAATCTTCTCTCCCGTATTTCTTTTACATACTGCTCCGTGGCTCTGGCTAGACCATTTTGAGCGGCACGGAGGTGCGCATCTCCTGAATTAAAGGCATCCAATGCCTTTGGGGAGAAACACGCGTCACGAAGAGCTGTCCGGCGGCGCCTGTGATTCATGGCACTCTCCACCTCGGAATTGGTGGCAGATAACCTGTCGGCATCCTCTCGTCGGAGGAGCATCGGCGACGACGCCCGTGTTCGCCTCGCTTCGGACTGGCTTTGGAGCTGGCGGCGGAGGATCGATTGGCAACCTCTCCGGATATAGTCCGGCGAGTGCTCTTCTTCCTGAAAGGGCACGAGCATTAGTATGCCTCCCGGGAATAAAGCCGGGGAGTAAGGTGACACGCCATACCGTTGCGCCGGAGTTTCGATCCGGACCGCACTTCTTATTAGCCTACTGGGCCGTGTTGTCCCTTGTTGGCCAGCCGCCGCGGCCTCGGCCTTCCGCCTCAAGGGCGCCCCCTGTGAAACATCAACGGGATACGGTGATCAAAAACACGTATGGATGGGTCATTTTCAAAGTATCGGGACTTCGGTCTCAGTTACCTGCGAGGCGGGAAGTATTCCGGGGTAATCGGTCGTAATGGCGACCAAGGCATTATCGATGCTTAGTTGATGGAAAACCCCGTCGATCAGCTCCATCGATATGTACGGATCCTCTTGGGAGGTCGGATCGAGGAACCGTTCCGGATCCTCGGGTTGTGGAGGCGGGCTGTTTATATCCTTTACGGCCCGGCGCAGTTCTTGCGCCAAAATCACAAAATGAGATACTTGACTATGGGAGTACGGATCGGATAGGCAAAAATGAACGTCCGCTTTCCCAGCTTGGAGGATTGTTCATAGAAACTCCCCCTGCGGATTGATGCGGAGGAATTCCTCCTCTTCTCCCTTGTACAATGCGGACAAGATCTTCGTCAGATCGGCGACCGATCCCGGCCCCTTACGGCCGCAGCGGGTGGCATCATCCTCCCCGTTGAAATCCCACATGGGGTGGCCTCTATACTAGAGCGGCTGCACCCCCCGCATAATACATATGGCCATGACTCCGATCATGGTCAGTCCTGAATGAGCTAACAACCTTATCCGGCTCATCAGGTAAATGACGTCCCTGTCGTTTTCCCTCTGAGGGCTCCGTGGACGCCAGCTTAGGCGTTTCTTCAAAGGGCGTTATTAAACTTCGAGGAGGCCGACCGAGCGAAGTGCAGGCAGGAGACATCTTCTATATAAAACCATGCCGAAGGCCAGTCTTCGGACGCCTTCTTCGGGGTTCCGGACAGATATCTGGTCCCGGCGATGCGCCATACTTCGGCTCCGCCCACTTGATATATCGACCCCTCTTGAGAACGGGGCACAAGACATAACAACTTCTTCCACAGCGCAAAATGAGGCTCGATGCCCAAAAACAGCTCGCAAAGGGCCACAAAGCCCGCGATATGCAAAATGGAGGCAGGCGTAAGGTTGTGCAACTGGAGGCCATAGAACTCCAGGAGCCCCCGGAGAAACGGATGAATTGGAAATCTGAGCCCTCTTATCAAATAAGAGACAAGGCATACCCGCTCTCCTTTGGAGGGGCTGGGGACGTTCTCCGCTTGCTTTCCGCCCTTATAGGTGGCGAGTCCGGCTCGAACCGGCCCCATGAAGGCTGGGGGAAGAAATCCCTTGGTTTGGAGCGCCACTAGCTCACTGTGCGGGACGGAGCATCTCTCCCAATCTCGTGCCGAAATTTGGGAGGCGAGAGGAGGAGCCGCGTCAACTGTCCATGATGGAATGGATTTCTGTCAGATGCGCTCTGATGAATGCTCGCGAAGGGAGGATGGTGTGATTCGGATCTAGATCCTCATCTCTTTTATAGGCAGCTCATTCGCACAGCTAGGGGGGTAAATGTAAAAATGCCCTGACTTTTCGCATTTGTTCAACACGTGGAAGACGACCATTATTGGGCGTGGAAGCCAAGGAGCGCAATATTCACAGGAAGCCGGGCGCTATTCAACAAGTACACATGATTTGGAGAAGAACCCGCCTTGCAATGCCGAAGACAATCTACGCGCCGGACTCATCGCCATTGAAGCCTGGTTCGGGGCTACTTGAGGAGTCCGGATTAGGGGTGTCCGGATAGCGAACTATCACCTTTGCGGACTCCTCGACTATGAAGATACAAGATTGAAGACTTCGTCCGTGTCCGGATGGGACTTTCCTTGGCGTGGAAGGCAAGCTTGGCGATCTGGATATGTAGATCTCCTCCCATTGTAACCGACTCTGGTAACCCTAACCTCTTGGTGCCTATATAAACCGGAGGGTTTTAGTCCGTGGGGACGAACAACAATCATACCATAGGCTAGCTTCTAGGGTTTAGCCTCTCGATCTCGTGGTAGATCTACTTTTGTACTACCCATATCATCAATATCAATCAAGCGGGAGTAGGGTTTTACCTCCATCGAGAGGGCCCGAACACAGGTAAAAACATCGTGTCCCTTGTCTCCTGTTACCATCCGCCTAGACGCACGATTCGGGACCCCTACCCGAGATCCGCGGTTTGACAACGACATTGGTGCTTTCATTGAGAGCTCCTCTGTGCCGTCGCTATCGGGAAGGATGCCTCATCCCGTCTTTAAAGACGACACTGTTGCTAAAGGAGCTTTGGCTATCGGCCAAACTCTCCGGCTAGGCGGTTTCCTATGACCGCCTGTTCGGCAGCCACGCCGACGATGACTTTTCGGATCATCAAAAGCAATCTTCACGTTAGCTCGGAACTCGCCGAGCAGTTGGATCCGATTGAGCTCTCTTCCTTAAACGAGCTCTTGGATCGCATCGCCGACCTGGGAGTCGCTACAGACTACGATCAGATTGAGCCTAAACCCGATCAGAGAGAGATTAACTCTCCCCTGAAACTCGCCGAGCAGTTGGATCCGATTTGATGACAAGTATTTTCAGACGGAGGAAGTATTAGGTATCTTTTTTATTCGTGTACGGTTTGATTTTTTGACCTAATGTAGTTTTATTTACTTGAATAAGATCGGCGTAAAGAATACTGTGTGTGTCATTCCTTGGCAAAACTTCGCACGTGAGTATCGACAAGATTTGATACCCAGAACCTAAGATTCTTTTTATTTTCCTATTCACATTGGCGCCAATAGAACCATGTTTTGTATTCCCCTGAAAAAACATTTTCTGTATTTTCGCTATAGCGCCTGCGTCGCTAGCCCCATGGGCTTTGCGTCACCTCGGCGGGTTAGTGCTAGCTGGGCCTCGCGCCTTGTGCTGTCTGGGCTTGTTGTAGCGGGCTGAGAGTTGCGTGAAGGTTCAATTGCTCGAGAAGGTTCGCGCGGGTTCGTTCGCTCCCCCGCTTCCTTCTCCGGCACCACCACCGATCCATAACGCGACCTCACGAACCTTCCAGACCCCGCTCCCGGAAGTCTCAAAAGCCGACCGCGCCACGCTCGGATCGATCGCAGCCTCACCCTCCGCAAGAACCATCCACTCCACGCCGCCCGCGCCTCTGCAGATCGATCGAGCCATGGACGTCCTGAAGCGCGAGCTGCAGCGGAAGCGCCAGCAGCTGGACGCCGACTTCGGCGGCCGCAAGGTGCTCCGCCGCGCCGAGATCGAGGCGCGCGAGATCCAGCGCCTCCGCGTCGCCGAGCGGGAGCGCCTCCTACAGAAGCGGCAGAAGGAGGAGCAGCTCCGGTCCCACCCGGCTGCCGCCTCATCCCCCGCTTCGTCTTCCTCCTCCTCGATGCCCACTGTGCCTCCAGCCGCCGTCTCCGACGTGGCGAAGGCCGACGACAGAGCGGACGGTTCGAGGGAGTCGTCGCTCCCGAGGGAGGAGGTGATCCGGCGCCTGCGTCTGCTGCGCCAGCCGGCCACGCTCTTCGGCGAGGACGACGCGGCGCGCCTCCGCCGCCTCCACGACGCGCTCGAGAACCCCGCCGCGGTCGCGGACGTCGATGCCGCTGAGATCGGGGAGGGGCAGACCAACGACTTCCTCCGCGACATCCAGGCCCCGCGCGCCAAGGCCGCGGCCGTGGCGTCCAAGCCCAAGCCCAGCGCGGCCGAGAGGAGCGACGACAAGCAGGAGGAGGTGCCGTTCGACGAGCTGTGCGACGAGGACAAGATCGTGGCCTTCTTCAAGCGGCTGCTGAGCGAGTGGGGCCAGGAGCTGGACGAGATGCCCGACGCGGAGCGGCGCACGGCCAGGGGCAAGGCCGCGGTGGCCACCTGCAAGCAGTGCGCGCGCTACCTGGAGCCGCTCTTCAAGCTCTGCAGGAAGAAGGCCCTCCCCGGCGACGTCCGGCGCGCGCTGCTGGACGTGGTGCGGTGCTGCGCGCGGCGGGACTACCTGGCGGCGACGGACAGCTACATCAGGCTGGCGATCGGCAACTCGCCGTGGCCGATCGGGGTGACCATGGTGGGCATCCACGAGCGGTCGGCCCGGGAGAAGATCCACGCCAACAGCGTCGCCCACGTGATGAACGACGAGACGACGAGGAAGTACCTGCAGTCCGTGAAGCGGCTCATGACCTTCTGCCAGCGCAGGTACCCGACGGACCCGTCGAGGTCCGTCGAGTTCAACAGCCTGGCCAACGGCAGCGACCTCCAGTCCCTGCTCCTCGCCGAGAACCGCCAGGAGGAGACGCTGCGGCTGGTGGCTGCCTCCTGACGACGAATCACCATCGCCAATCTCTGCATTGTAGAAGCTCAACTCCGACTTTATTGCCATTTGAGAAACAACTGATTACTGAAAATTGTTCTATTGCGCTCTTGTTGGCTGATAAAGATCTGGCTGTGATGAAAGACCTAAAGCCATCCTGACGACTGTTTGTATATTCATTATTTTGTTGCAGACGCGATAAAAAGTTGGGAGTGTGATGATGATTACTTGGTGTGCCCACTTTATGTGGGTTGGTTGTATCGGTTTTAGCCCGGTTTTCCGTCAATTAACCAGGCAATTCTCACTCCTTCTTAATCAATGAAAATGGCAAGCCTTTTGCCTTGTTTCAAAAAAAATGATTACTTGGTGTGCTGCTCAACGCAGCAGCACTCTGTTCCTTGTTCTGAAAACCAAATGGACTGTCCGTCAAAGAAAAAAAATCACCGGTACTGTGAAACTGCGAATTCGTTTTAAGTTCGTCAGAGAATTCATTTTAAGATGTGAAACTGAGTAAATTTGAGCAAGTTCTAACTGCATGTAGATTTTCGTGGAGAATAGTGAAACCGCAAAAAATAGTGCGTCCTGCAGGATTTGAACCTAGGTCCTCCAGGAATTAGCACACCAGCACTAACCAACTCGACTGTTGTTTGTATTTTTTAATACTTAAAATAGGATACTGGAAAAGCGGAACATTTTCTGTTTGGTATTTTCTTTTTGTTTTTTGTTTCTTAAATGCGTGAAGTTTTTATAATTAGTGATTTATTTTTTCGAAAATGACGACAAAAATTTCAAATTCTTGATTTTTTCTTCCAAATCAGTGAACTTTTTTGCCCCAAAATTGATCAGTTCTCTTCTCAAATTCATGAACTATTTCGCAAATTGGCGATTTGTTTTTGAAAATTGTTGAACTTTTTTATAAAATTGACGAACTTTGTTTCTAAATCAATGTTTTTTTTTAAATTTGTGATTTTTTTCCCAAATCAATGAACTTTCCTTCAAAATCGATAAACTTATTTTGATTTTTTGATGAACTTTTTTCAAAATCATAAAAGAAAAGAAAAACAAAATAATATAAAAACCCATGTAAAAACCGAAGAAAAAACCAGCCCGATTGAAAAGGAAAACCAGAGTCTTTTTTTCAGTGTTATATTTGACGCACTATAAAAGATGGAAAAAGAAAAACTTAGACCATGATCAACAGAGGTGTTCGAGTAGGCGAGATGGCTCCATATAAGAGCACGTCGCTTCCCGACATGCTTGAAATGGCCCATATTTTTTTTGATGCCTTGTATGACCAATTCAAGGCATCATGCCAAGTTGTTTTGCTTTTCCGCAAGTTTTGCATTTTTCAGAGTTTTCTCGATCAAAAACGCCCGATAAATGGGCGGACGTGTCACAACTTGCATACTGTGTCAGAAATCGTTCAAACCTGGCATGGATGACTACCATGGTCATGCCCACCAGGTTGAAAAGGTTGGGGTCATTTTAGAATGTCCAAAAGTAGACCATGTTTAATGGAGGATGTTCGGGTTGGCTAGAAGACTCTACCTGAGGGTACATTGTTTCTCAATATCCTTCAAATGGCCTAATTTTTCCCACCTCCTTCTATGATTAAATCAAGGCACCATGTCAAGCTGTTTAAGTTTTCGATAATTCTTGCATTTTTTAGAGTTTTCTCGCTGAAAACTGGCTTATAAATGGCCGGACGTGACACAACATGCATATATTGTGGGAAATTCATTCAAACCTGACATGGATGCCTACCTTGGGCATGCCCGCCTACTGGAAAAGGTTGGGGTCATTTCATGCATGTCCAAAAATATATCATGTTCAATGAGGGTGTTCGGAGTGGCGGCGAGGTCCATTTGAGGGCATGTTTTTGCGGCATCCATTAACTCACCCTAAATCTTTCCATGATCTTATATGATCGATTAAACGCACCATGCCAAGTTGTTTTGGTTTTCGACAAATTTGATCTTTTCTGGACTTCTCTCGGTTAAAAAAGGCAACTTACAAATGATAGGACGTGTCGCAATTTGCATATTTTGTCGGAAATCGTTCAAACCTGGCATGGATCCTTACCACGGGCATGCCCCCTGCCTGCAAAAGTTTGGGTCATTTAGATTTTTTCAAAACTAGACCATGTTCAATGGAGGGTGCACCCGGATGGGCATGCCCATGGTAGGCAACCATGCTAGGTTTAACAATTTCCGACACCATATGTAAGTTGCGACATGTTCGACTATTTTATCGGTCTTCTTTTACTAAGAAAACTTCAGAAAATGCAAAACTTGTCGAAAACCAAATCAACTTGGCATGGTGCCGTGAATTGCTCATAAAAGGCCATGGAAAAAATTACGTCCATTTCTTCTTCTTTTTTGCTGGGGAAATTGGGGCCATTTCAAAGATATCGAAAAATAATGTGCTCTCAAAAGAACCATTCTGACCTTACCGAATAATCTCCGTTAAACATGGTGTTTTTTGGACATCTTTGAAATGACCCCGACTAATAAATACAAAAGGATAAAATTGAAAACCGTTAGTATTTTTTAAAGCATTTAATAAAAAAATAGAAAAAATAATTTGAAATCATTAGTTTAAAAAGTTAGTTAAAACATGTATTTTGGTATTAAAAAAAGAGAAAAGTGAATTAGTAAAATAAGAAATGAAATGAAAAAGATAGAAAAGAAAATAGAACGCTTAGGCCTTGGCCTAACTAGGCGACTACATTGCTCTCGTCGGGCGCGCGTGGGCCCGGTCCAAGAGCTCACAGATTTGAAAAATGTTCATCAATTTTTTTACAAAATATTCATGGATCTGAAAATTTTCAAAAAAAGTTCACTAAGGAAATTTGCCAAAAGGTTTTCTCGGTTTTGGGAACCTCGGCTTCCCAGCCATTTTTTCCGGCTTTGGGACATTCTCAAAGGTCGTGAACTGTGTTTTTTCTTTTTCTCTTTTTATATTCTCTCTTGTTCATTTTTTGTCTTCTTTGACTTTTCGTTTATTCTGTTTATTGTTTCTATTTCTCATAAATTAAAATTTTTTGGAATTCAATTTTTTTTCATATTCTTCTGGAATTCCAAATTCGTTACTGTTTTTTTTTAAAAATGTACATGTTTAAAATTTTGTTCTTTTATAAAAAACTGTTTGTGTTTTGACATTCTGAGCAAGTTTGGAAGGCATGGACTTTTTTTTGAAATCTATGCACAATTTTAAAAAACAAATATTAGTCTTTTATGAACAAAACAGGAAAACTAGAAACTGTAACAAAAACCGTGCAAAAAAAAAACATAAACCAAAGAGTGAAGGTGCTGTGTTTTTTTTTCTTGGCGTTGTGTATGTAGAACAAGAAGAAAAAAAATAAGGTTAGTAAGCATATCAGATGTGCTAGTCCAGATGGTTTGTGCGGTTACACGTAGTGCGTGAGTGCTGTAGTTCGAATCCAGCCGATGACATCCTTTTTTTAATGATTAAAACTAAAAAAGCTAAATGGGCTGAGCCCATGTGGGAGGGCTGTTCGCCGGGTATTATACGAACCTACAACGTATACGTAGAAAAGTGAGTACAATTTGTGAAAAGTCCATACTACCCTTTATACGTTTTGTGAGGCGGGGTGTACCGAAGCATTGCTCCGGCAATCTGTGCAAAGAAAGGCAAAAACGAGTGCTCTTAAAAGGTTTTTTTTTCTTTTCTTTTTTGTCAGTATCATCACACATCTTTACTTAGCTAAAATTTGAAACAAATGTGCTAATTGTAAAAAGAAGTTGCTTCCTTACCTATTTTTTCTGATTTAAGATTCATAGGGGGCTCACACTTGAATTTCAGCATCTCGGTAAGTTGCTTTTGAAAAACACGGGGAAAACGCTTATAAGAAGGATGAGCTTTGGGTCACTATATTCACAAATGCTTCGACGCTTCCACCTTTTTTTAACCCAAGGAAGGTGCCATTGAGCGCTAAATTTTCATTCGACTCAAAACCAAAGTACAACATGTACGACAAATCCCTCCACCTCAAAGTTATGAAGAGAAAACATAGAAGGGCAGGAAGAATTGCCTTGAGAAGAACGGGTGAGCATAGGTTCTATTCTTGAATTAAGAACCTGATAAGCACAATTGTGTAAGAAATTGCTGACTGGAGGGCAACATCTCCAACTTATACTTCCGCCCGTTGATGTTTCCTGACGCAACCATCTTCACAAGAGAGAGATTAACTATGAAGAAAGTAACCTGCAAAAGAGGGATCTCCATGCACATGCTTTGTACAGTACATGACAAAGGGTCTCATTATCATTAACTCTATAGTGATACTAGATGCGTTGGGTGTCTTCATTACTTGATTCCCATGTGGTTCTCGACAAAGTGCACAACACGTCTATTTATACATCAAAGTTGTAACACTTCGTCCAGCAATTCAAGCTTGTTCTCGATACTTTTTTCTTGATTTTATGCGCTCGAGAGTAAGTAGGAAAGGGGAAGAAAGAGCACAATAGCACTAGGAATGGAAACATGGAGGAAAGCTTAACTTTTTTGTTTTCACTTCTCATGTTGGAGGTGCAAATATTTAGTTTTGTGTTTTCCTTATGCCTTCCATTTATATGGTTGTTGAGCACTCCTTCCTCTCCTCCTTCGCTTGAGCAAAATATTAATGTACCGTAAATATGTGTGCACATACTTAGACAATCCGAGATCTTGAAGGCTAGTCGAGAAGAGGAAGAAAAGAGAGCTTGAGAGCAGTGGGAATGGGAACATGGAGGAAAGTCTAAATTGCTTTGCTTTCACCTCTAGTGTTGGAGGTGAGAATTTTGTTTGGTATTTCCCGATGCCTCCTATTCCTATTGTTCTCAAGCACCCCTTCCTTTTCTTTTTGGCTTGCTTTGGTGCTTGAGCGTAAAAACAAAATTTAGGTGCACATATTCGATGTGATATCCAAAAGAAAGCTAGGAAGAACAAGAAGGGAGGGCATAAGAGCAATGGGAGTAAGAACATAAAGGGCCTAACTTGCTGGTTCTCCACTTCTTGTGTTGTAGTCGATATATATTTTGATATTTCTCTATGCCTCCCATTCCTATCTTTCTTATGGGCTCCCCTCTCTTCCTTTTTGTATGCTAAATTGCTTTAGCAGAAAAATAGAAACATGCATGTGCATATATTCAGGTGATATGAGTTGTCCACTGTGAGATGGGAAGAGGAAGAAATAGGGCCTAAGAGCGATGAGCATAAGAATACCATCGAAGGCTAAAGACCTCAGTACGGTGCGCGCATTTGGTCACGTGGATCTGTTCAAATATGTTCTCAGCAAGAACACTCAAGAGAGCAGCCTCAAACAAGGTGTCACTTTTCTAAAAAGCTTGTTCCTGCTGAGGATTAAGAACTCCTTCAGGTTTGCCAAGAGTGGCATCCTAGCAGCTCATGGTTTGAAACCATAGAACGGCTCTCACACGCCACCTCTTATAGTGCACACCCTCAAACATAGGAGGCCTCATGGAAGCAGCAAAACCACTCGGGGTAAATTGCCTATAATAAGGTTTTTCGATTGTTGGAAATATGAGCAATTTACCATATGATTTTATTAACAGAAATAGTAGATAAAACATGATTATTATAGTAGAGATGAAACAAGTCATGAAGGAAATATGCCCTAGAGGCAATAATAAAGTTATTATTTATTTCCTTATATCATGATAAATGTTTATTAGTCATGCTAGAATTGTATTAACCGGAAACATAATACATGTGTGAATACATAGACAAACATAGTGTCACTAGTATGCCTCTACTTGACTAGCTCGTGAATCAAAGATGGTTAAGTTTCCTAGCCATAGACATGAGTTGTCATTTGATTAACGGGATCACATCATTAGGAGAATGATGTGATTGACTTGACCCATTCCGTTAGCTTAGCACTAGATCGTTTAATATGTTGCTATTGCTTTCTTCATGACTTATACATGTTCCTATAACTATGAGATTATGCAACTCCCATTTACCGGAGGAACACTTTGGGTTCTACCAAGCGTCTGGCGAATCTGGGTGATTATAAAGGAGTACTACAGGTGTCTCCAAAGGTACATGTTGGGTTGGCGTATTTCGAGATTAGGTTTTGTCACTCCGATTGTCGGAGAGGTATCTCTGGGCCCTCTCGGTAATGCACATCACTATAAGCCTTGCAAGCAATGTAGCTAATGAGTTAGTTACGGAATGATGCATTCTAAAGCGAGTAAAGAGACTTGCCGGTAACGAGATTGAACTAGGTATTGGATACCGACGATCGAATCTCGGGCAAGTAACATACCGATGACAAAGGGAACAACGTATGTTGTTATGCGGTTTGACCGATAAAGATCTTCGTATTATATGTAGGAGCCAATATGGGCATCCAGGTTCCGCTATTGGTTATTGACCGAGAATAGTTGTAGGTCATGTCCACATAGTTCTCGAACCCGTAGGGTCCACACGCTTAAGGTTTCGATGACAGTTATATTATAAGTTTATGAGTTTTGATGTACCGAAGGAGTTCGGAGTCCCGGATGAGATCGGGGACATGACGAGGAGTCTCGAAATGCTCGAGACGTAAAGATCGATATATTGGACGACTATATTCAGAGTTTGGAAAGGTTCCAAGTGATTCGGGTATTTTCGGGGGTACCGGGGAGTTACGGGAATACGAGGAAGAAGCATTGGGCCTCATGGGCCAAGTGGTGGAAGAGAGGAGGTAGGGCGCGCGGCCCCCCTATCCCAAACCGAATTGGACTAGGGGGCCGGCCCCCTTTCCTTCTTCTCCTCCCTCTCCTTCCTTCTACTTTTCCTCCCCTTCCTTCCCTTCTCCTAGTAGGACTTGGAAAGAGGGGGGAATCCTACTTGGATTAGGATTGCCCCCCTTGGGCGCGCCTCCTCCTCCTTGGCCGGCCCTCCTCCCCTTGCTCCTTTATATATGGGGGCAGGGGGGCACCCCATGACACACAAGTTGATCTACGGATCGTTCCTTAGCCGTGTGCGGTGCCCCCTGTCGGTGTCAAAACCGGCGGATCTCGGGTAGGGGGTCCCGAACTGTGCATCTAGGCGGATGGTAACAGGAGACAAGGAACACGATGTTTTACCCAGGTTCGGGCCCTCTTGATGGAGGTTACGTCCTGGTTGATTAATATTGATGATGTGTATTACAAGAGTGGATCTACCACGAGATCAAGGAGGCTAAACCCTAGAAGCTAGCCTATGGTATGATTGTTGTAATGGAGGTTATGTCCTACGGACTAAAGCCCTCCGGTTTATATAGACACCGGAGAGGGCTAGGGTTACACAGAGTCGGTTACAAT
The DNA here is from genome assembly GCA_021437245.1 of Aegilops speltoides. Classification (NCBI taxonomy): domain Eukaryota; kingdom Viridiplantae; phylum Streptophyta; class Magnoliopsida; order Poales; family Poaceae; genus Aegilops; species Aegilops speltoides. Next base: position 17,355,880 of record CM038144.1, read on the forward strand.
GGTAGGAGATCTACATATCCGTATTGCCAAGCTTGCCTTCCACGCCAAGGAAAGTCCCATCCGGACATGGGACGGAGTCTTCAATCTTGTATCTTCGTAGTCTTGGAGTCCGGCGGACGATGATAGTCCGGCTGTCCGGACACCCCCTAGTCCAGACTCCCTCAGTAGCCCCTGAACCTGGCTTCAATGACGATGAGTTCGGCGCGCATAATGTTCGGCATTGCAAAGCGGGTTCCTCCTTTGAGTAATCCAGAGAAGATTGTGAACACCAGGATAGTGTCCGGCTCTGCAAAATAAATTCCACATTCCTCCGTAGAGAGAATAATATATACACAACTTCAATCTGGCCGGCGATTTATTTGGCGTGACGTCACACCACTACCAAGCCTTTACTTGAATCGTTTTTATTACACCACCTCGGTAGCGTTTAGCGGCGGTTTCCTTGGCACGTCTTGTCGAAGCAGAGATCGTGTTCCCCTTATTCCGGGATTCTCATCAATACGGACGTGGGTAACCCAACCGCGCCATTGATGGTGGCGCTTGGGAGATAAGGGAGTTTTACCGAGCTAGTGGGGACGCATAGTCTTCGTCGCCTATATATAAGGGATAAGGATTCACCTTCTCACCTACGCCTTCTTCCTTTGGTTTGATGCGGAGGCGCCATGTTGGGCAAGATGCCCAACGTCCTTTGGTTTGAAGGGGCCTTCGTGGAATCCGTCAAGGGGTGGCAGTCGGGGTGGTTCTATATCACCTAGCCACGCAACCCTCGTGGGGCGGCCCCGAGTTCAGATCTGGTATCCCCCGTAGCTCACCTCTGGAAAGAGAAGGGCTTGTTGTGGGGCATTGAAGGAGCCGACGGGACTCCAAGCACGTATCCGAAGTGGTGAACAAGAAGCTCAGCTGGTTAACGTGGTCCAAGTCATGCTCGTCGCGGATTCTCCCATGCCAAACGGGCATTCAATCTATGGGAGTTCGATCCGGAACAGCACCAGCGCTGGCGGGCTCTTGACACAACGTATAAAGGCGCTGGAGGTGCTGTTTAAGGGCGCCAAGCCCCGCATCCGTGACGGAAGATCGCGGATTCCCTCATGGCGTCAGGTGACGAGGTAAGTGATTCTACCCTTTACGGGACACTTGTTGTTAATAGTTTGACCCTAAGCGGGTTTTAATCTCCCTTCTCCTTTGACAGAATGGATGAAGAAGGCCGAGCAGCTCGCCCGCCCGGCTCCCATGCCGAAGACCCCGGACGCCCGTCTAGCGGGGTTGTTGGTTCCGCACCGCACGTGGTGCCTTGAGAAGAAGGCCAAGATAGGCCACGGTACTCGAAAGAGTACCCGTTTTCAGTGTCCGACGACTCGAGGCGGATTCCCTCTCTTCCTTTTGTATGCTAAATTGCTTTAGCAGAAAAATAGAAACATGCATGTGCATATATTCGGGTGATATGAGTTGTCCTTTGTGAGATGGGAAGAGGAAGAAATAGGGCCTAGGCGATGAGCATAAGAATACCATCGAAGGCTAAAGACCTCGATGACGGTCGCGCGCATTTGGTCACGTGGATCTGTTCAAATATGTTCTCAGCAAGAACACTCAAGAGAGCAGCCTCAAACAAGGTGTCACTTTTCTAAAAAGCTTGTTCTGCCGAGGATTAAGAACTCCTTCAGTTTGCCAAGAGTGGCATCCTAGCAGCTCATGGTTTGAAACCATAGAACGGCTCTCACACGCCACCTCTTATAGTGCACACCTCAAACATAGGAGGCCTCATGGAAGCAGCAAAACCACTCGGGGTAAATTGCCTATAATAAGGTTTTTCGATTGTTGGAAATATGAGCAATTTACCATATGATTTTATTAACAGAAATAGTAGATAAAACATGATTATTATAGTAGAGATGAAACAAGTCATGAAGGAAATATGCCCTAGAGGCAATAATAAAGTTATTATTTATTTCCTTATATCATGATAAATGTTTATTAGTCATGCTAGAATTGTATTAACCGAAAACATAATACATGTGTGAATACATAGACAAACATAGTGTCACTAGTATGCCTCTACTTGACTAGCTCGTGAATCAAAGATGGTTAAGTTTCCTAGCCATAGACATGAGTTGTCATTTGATTAACGGGATCACATCATTAGGAGAATGATGTGATTGACTTGACCCATTCCGTTAGCTTAGCACTAGATCGTTTAATATGTTGCTATTGCTTTCTTCATGACTTATACATGTTCCTGTAACTATGAGATTATTGAACTCCCATTTACCGGAGGAACACTTTGGGTTCTACCAAACGTCACAGCGTAAATGGGTGATTATAAAGGAGTACTACAGGTGTCTCCAAAGGTACATGTTGGGTTGGCGTATTTCGAGATTAGGTTTTGTCACTCCGATTGTCGGAGAGGTATCTCTGGGCCCTCTCGGTAATGCACATCACTATAAGCCTTGCAAGCAATGTAGCTAATGAGTTAGTTACGGAATGATGCATTATGAAACGAGTAAAGAGACTTGCCGGTAACGAGATTGAACTAGGTATTGGATACCGACGATCGAATCTCGGGCAAGTAACATACCGATGACAAAGGGAACAACGTATGTTGTTATGCGGTTTGACCGATGAAGATCTTCGTATCATATGTAGGAGCCAATATGGGCATCCAGGTTCCGCTATTGGTTATTGACCGAGAATAGTTGTAGGTCATGTCCACATAGTTCTCGAACCCGTAGGGTCCACACGCTTAAGGTTTCGATGACAGTTATATTATAAGTTTATGAGTTTTGATGTACTGAAGGAGTTCGGAGTCCCGGATGAGATCGGGGACATGACGAGGAGTCTCGAAATGCTCGAGACGTAAAGATCGATATATTGGACGACTATATTCAGAGTTCGGAAAGGTTCCAAGTGATTCGGGTATTTTCGGGGGTACCGGGGAGTTACGGGAATACGAGGAAGAAGCATTGGGCCTCATGGGCCAAGTGGTGGAAGAGAGGAGGTAGGGCGCGCGGCCCCCCTATCCCAAACCGAATTGGACTAGGGGGCCGGCCCCCTTTCCTTCTTCTCCTCCCTCTCCTTCCTTCTACTTTTCCCCCTTCCTTCCCTTCTCCTAGTAGGACTTGGAAAGAGGGGGGAATCCTACTTGGAGTAGGATTGCCCCCCTTGGGCGCGCCTCCTCCTCCTTGGCCGGGCTTCCTCCCCTTGCTCCTTTATATATGGGGGCAGGGGGGTACCCCATGACACACAAGTTGATCTACGGATCGTTCCTTAGCCGTGTGCGGTGCCCCCTGTCGGTGTCAAAATCGGCGGATCTCGGGTAGGGGGTCCCGAACTGTGCGTCTAGGCGGATGGTAACAGGAGACAAGGGACACGATGTTTTACCCAGGTTTGGGCCCTCTTGATGGAGGTTACGTCCTGGTTGATTAATATTGATGATGTGTATTACAAGAGTGGATCTACCACGAGATCAAGGAGGCTAAACCCTAGAAGCTAGCCTATGGTATGATTGTTGTAATGGAGGTTATGTCCTACGGACTAAAGCCCTCCGGTTTATATAGACACCGGAGAGGGCTAGGGTTACACAGAGTCGGTTACAATGGTAGGAGATCTACATATCCGTATTGCCAAGCTTGCCTTTCACGCCAAGGAAAGTCCCATCCGGACATGGGACGGAGTCTTCAATCTTGTATCTTCGTAGTCTTGGAGTCCGTGGACGATGATAGTCCGCTGTCCGGACACCCCTAGTCTGGACTCCTCGGTAGCCCTGAACACGGCTTCAATGACGATGAGTTGGCGCGCATAATGTTCGGCATTGCAAAGCGGGTTCCTCCTTTGAGTAATCGAGAGAAGATTGTGAACACCGGGATAGTGTCGGCTCGCAAAATAAATTCCACATTCCTCGTAGAGAGAATAATATATACACAAGTTCAATCTGGCGGCGTATTTAGCGTGGCGTCACACCACTACCAAGCCTTTACTTGAATCGTTTTTATTACACCACCTCGGTAGCGTTTAGCGGCGGTTTCCTTGGTACGTCTTGTCGAAGCAGAGATCGTGTTCCCCTTATTCCGGGATTCTCATCAATACGGACGTGGGTAACCCAACCGCGCCATTGATGGTGGCGCTTGGGAGATAAGGGAGTTTTACCAGGCTAGTGGGGACGCATAGCCTTCGTCCGCCTATATATAAGGGATAAGGATTCACCTTCTCACCTACGCCTTCTTCCTTTGGTTTGATGCGGAGGCGCCATGTTGGGCAAGATGCCCAACGTCCTTTGGTTTGAAGGGGCCTTCGTGGAATCCGTCAAGGGGTGGCAGTCGGGGTGGTTCTATATCACCTAGCCACGCAACCCTACGTGGGCGGCGGCCCCTGAGTTCAGATCTGGTATCCCCACGCAGCTCACCTCCTGGAAAGAGAAGGGCTTGTTGTGGGGCAATTCGAAGGAGCTGACGGGACTCCAAGCCTGTATCTAGAAGCTGGTGAACAAGAAGCTCAGGCTGGTTAACGTGGTCCAAGTCATGCTCGTCCGCCGGATTCTCCCATGCCAAGAACGGGCATTCAATCTATGGGAGTTCGATCCATAACAGCACCAGGCGCTGAGCGGGCTCTTGACACAGCGTATAAAGGCGCTGGAGGTCTTTGTTTAAGCGCCAAGCCCCGCATCCGTGACGGAAGATCGCGGATTCCTCGCAGCGTCCGGTGGCGAGGTAAGTGATTCTACCCCTTTACGGGCACTTGTTGTTAATAGTTCGACCCTAAGCGGGTTTTTAATCTCCCTTCTCCTTTGACAGGAATGGATGAAGAAGGCCGAGCAGCTCGTCTGCCCGGCTCCCATGCCAGAAGACCCAGCGGACGCCCGTCTAGCGGGGTTGTTGGTTCCGGCACCGCACGTGGTGCCGGAGAAGAAGGCCAAGAAGGTGGCCACGGGTACTCGAAAGAGTACCCGTTTTCAGGTGTCCGACGACTCCGAGGCGGATTCCTCTCCGAGAATGAGGAGGAGGAAGAAGACCCTCTCCGGAGGAGGGAGAGAGAGAGAAGGCCTCCCAACAGGGGAGGCCAAGGGTCAAACGGGAAGAACTATTCCCCCGGACAGTTCCGTCAAGACCAACGTTGGCGATGAAGAGTGGCCCTCGAGGGCCAGGCCTCAGGCGAGATCGTAAGTATCCGGATCCCTGAATGATTTACAATTTCTTTCTGTTCACATAATGTCCTTCTAATGCCGATATCTTGCTGTAGTCCGGCGACGATGATCTCCTCGCCGTCGGCGGGTCGTTAGCGGCGTCGGATGTGGAATCCATTCCGACTGCCTCCACCCCTCGCGCCGCTGAGGACGCCGAGGTGGGATCCCGGGAAGGGACCCATCAGGAGGAGGCTCCGGAGGCACCGCAAGGCAGCCTCCGGACTTTCGCCGGACTCTACGCCGGAACTGCGGTGGTTCGAGTCCGCAGCGGCCCTTCGAAGAAGGGCAAGACCGTGACACCGGCGGCCCCTGTCCAACCGGGCGCGGACAACTTGTTGGGCGCTTAAAGGCGCTTCCATCGAGGAAGAACACCGCACTATCATGAGTGCGGTGATTGAAAGTTCACTTGCCAAGAGCGGGCTGACGAAGCTCGCTGACAACCTTCTAACATGCTTTGAGGTAAGAAGTTAAAGTTATGTAATGTAATACCGCATAGACAGTAGCCCTCGATGCTCGGTTCGGTGTTCGGAAAGAAAAGCGGATGAGGATCTAAAAGATATCTGTGAGGTTGCTAAAAAGTATGTCAATATGGGTTTGCAGGCTGCCTGCTGACCTCTGCCGACCTTGCTGGAGGTCGGTGCATTGAAGCAGGATCTCGGCGGTCGAGCAAGAGCTCGGCCGTGCAAGAAGCAGCTCGAGGAGAAAGAAGGTGAGTAACACCACTTTGAAATTTACCTTCTGAGAAAAGGATTTAGGTTGCAATAAAAATGACAAGGATAATGTGGGATGCTGCAGGGGCCACTAGCGAGGTGGCAACCACGAAGGAGGCTGTGTCATGCCGAACATAATCTTGCGGCATGAGCGGGCCGAGCGAGAGAAGCGAGGAGGCGGGTGGCGGAAGTGCGGCAAGAGCTCCGGGCTCTCATGGAGAAGCATGAGAGTTTGGGCGCGACTCAAGACTTCGAGTCCGAGCTTGCCTCGGCTCTCGAAAGTGCCAAGTCCGCCAAGGCCGAGGCCCGTAAGGCCCTTCAGGAGGTTGAAGATGTGAAGAAGATAGCGGCGGGTAAGGCATTTTTCATGTGAACTACCTGACACTTACCCGAATTCGGAGCTCTCCAGGGGCGTTTGCAGATCTGCCGCGTAGTGTATCCGATGCCGCCGCATTCTACCGTGGCAGGAGGGAGCTCAGCGGAGAAGGTCTTACGGTCTCGATCTGCTGAGGCCGGCCATCCAGTGCCCCCTAGCGACCAGCTGAAGCAACTGGTCGAGCTCCACAAGGCGGTTGAGGAGGCCATGAAGGGCCTCATAGTCCGGCCGTGGCTGGACGAGCCATGTCGGGAGCTACTTGACCTCGTCTGGCGGCTGGTGGATCGTGCCTCAGGTGGAAGTCGTCAAGCGCTCCGCTTTGTATTGAAGGTGCTCGTCGGGCCCTTGCCCGCGCAAAGGTGCACTGGGGCAGGCTGGATGCGAAGAGGCTTCTTACTGACCCGCCGCCAGCGGGCAAGGAGTATCATACGCCCGAAATGTATTATAAGACTGTCCTGAAGGGTGCCCGCAATATTGCGGATGAGTGCCCTAGAGATGTAATTATTGAGTAAAACTCGCTATGTATTATCCTGTGCGCTGAAAACTTTGTTCATATGCGCTTAAGCAACGCTTGTTTAATTTAAAATATTACCTTCTGTGCGGCCGTTTATAAAATCTAAGAGATGGCAAGTCGTTGGCTTCAGCCCCCGAGCCGTAAGTGCTGGGGTGTTCGGGATAACTTGAGCACTCTTGTTCCCATTTTTGGGTCCATCTAGGGAGGCGCTCAACACAACGAACAAGACAACCGGACTTATAATGCTTGAACACTCTCACTTAGCCATAGAATTCTATAATTTTAAATTTCGGCGAAGCCCCTAGTATTCGGAAGACCGAACAGGCGCTATCACGCCTTCGTCGGACATTATCCGGTGCCGCTCAAGCGGCATGAGTCTTTAGGGACCCGAAAAAACCTCTCGAACAGCGACCAGTCTCTCGCCTTATCATGCCAGTCAGTTTTAGCTTTCTCCACTGAGGCGCTCGCCCAGCTCAATTGGGGCGCAATCGCAGTGGTTCTCCCAGTGCCACCTTAGCCGGCAGAACGGAACGTAAGGCACCAAAACGTGGGAGCTGGGCAAACCCAACTATTGACCCAAGACATGATTCGGAGCCGATTCATATAATGCTATAAGTTCGGGGTGCCGCACTTGTGAAAGTGTTCTGACTTATCACACCATAATGCGGGGAACGTAAGCCCCTGGTGTATTCGGCCGTACCAAAATATACGGGTGCAAGATGTCGTTAATGAACATATGTGTAAAGTAATGCAATAACAGGCAAAAGATGCTGCATTATTTATTCAAAGAATTCTGCTATGAGTGCGGAAGGATACAAATAGTGCGGTAAGCAATGGATTAGACTAAATAAACATGTCCCCTTCCAGGGGTGGGCTGCAGACTGGTGTATATAATCGAATTTAATGCTCATAATGGAGACCACCTGAGTGTTCGTCGCAGCCTTCTTCCCTCCCTGACTGTTGCATCGTGAGTTCGGCGGATTCGCCGCCGGACAGAACCTCTGGTGAACGGAGTCCTGTGTATACAAAGAAGGAAAATAAAAAAAGGAGACACACTTGTGAGCCCCTGGTGTGGTCGAGCCGCACTCTGGGTCTATTGTGGTCGTGCCCCTCCCCAGGCCCATGGTATCTCCAGGCGTAATGATGTCGCGGAGGTTGGTCTTACAATCATGCGAGGGCTGGGGTTGGGCCGCATTACTACGCATGCTCGGAATGTGCCGGTGGTCTTGGTTGATGTTGCTCGGCGCGTTTGGCGTGTCCGGTCGTTTAACGGCGGACTCAAAATTGCCTTAGAAGGCTGCTCAGTACTTCGCCGCGAGAGCATTGTATGTTCCTCCGTTCGAGAGGGCGTTCCGTATTTCCGTTGACCGTGATGACTCCACGAGGGCCGGCATTTGAGCTTGAGGTATGCATAATGCGGTACGCGTTGAACTTTGCAAGCGCGGTTCGTCCGAAAGCAGAGCGTGATAGCCTCTGCGAGCGGGACTATGTCGAAGATTAACTCCTCGCTCCGGAAATTGTCCGAGGATCGAAGACCACTTCGGTGTGGTGAGCTGTACAATTGGCCCGACACCTGGTATGATGCCTTTAAAGGTCGCCTTTGTAGGTTTAATCCTTGAGGGTCTATGCCCATTTTGCACTGCTGTATCCGATAAAGCGAGTTCAGCTCTGCCGCCGTCCATCGGGACTCTCGTGAGGTGGAATCCATCGGCGATTGGGTCTAAAACCAATGCGGCGAATCCGCCATGGCGGATCTTGGTCGGATGATCTCTTGATCGAAAGTGATCGGGCAAGAGGACCATGGATTGAACTTGAGGCGGCGGCTCCATCGCATATCGTCCTTAGTGCACTTCCGCTCCCTCTTGGGTATATGGGTTGCGTATATCATGTTCACCGTCCGCACTTGTGGGGGGAAGCCCTTCTGTCCTCTACTGTTCGGCGGCCGGGTCTCTTCCTCGTCATCGCTATGCAGCCCCTTGTCATTGTTTTCGCCAATTAACTTGCCTGCCTGCTTGAATACCCAGCAGTCTCTCTTGGTGTGGTTAGCTGGCTTTTCGGGGGTGCCGTGTATCTGGCATAAGCGGTCGAGGATTCGGTCCAAATTGGACGGACCCGAAGTGGTTCTTTTGAATGGCTTCTTCCGCTGACCGGGTTTAGAGCCACGGAATCCGGCATTGACTGTCGTATCCTCCTTGTCATCGCCGTTAATACGTGTTTATTTTTGCTTCGACGCGACCTGCCATTGTGGTCCTTAGTATCCGGACTGCCAGAATTTTTACTGAGGTTGTTGCTGCGAGCTAGCCAGCTATCCTCTCCCGCACAAAAGCGGGTCATTAATGACGTGAGGGCTGCCATGGATTTCGGCTTTTCCTGTCCTAGGTGCGGGCTAGCCACTCGTCGCGGATGTTATGTTTGAAGGCTGCGAGGGCCTCTGCATCCGGACAATCGGCGATTTGGTTTTCTTTGTCAAGAACCGTGTCGAGGCTATCGGCCGATTCGTCTGGCTGCTGAATTATGTGGCTTAGGTCATCGGCGTCTGGTGGTCGCACATATGTGCCCTGGAAGTTGTCGAGGAATGCGGCTTCCAGGTCTTCCCAACACCCAATTGACTTTGCGGGCAGGCTGTTAAGCCAATGCTGAGCTGGTCCTTTAAGCTTGAGTGGGAGGTATTTGATGGCATGGAGATCGTTGCCGCGGGCCATGTGGATGTGAAGAAGATAATCTTCAATCCAAATCGCGGGGTCTGTTGTGCCATAGTAGGATTCAATGTTTACGGGTTTAAACCCTTCAGGGATTTGATGATCCATTACTTCATCAGTGAAGCATAAGCGGGTGTCTTGGCGCCTCTATATTGGCGATATCACGGCGTAGCTCGGCGGCGTTATCTGCTGTGTTCGGCCCGGCGGGTTGTTGTATCCGCGCGACGGTATTAAATGCGTGGGTCGTGGGCGCCTCGTGATCCGTAGATGGATCTGGATTGCCTTGCTTTGTCCTCCAATATATCTCGCAAGTCCGGTAGCGTTCCCTCTTGGCCCGCGCTTTTGGAGCGGTCTCGAGTGCGGTCTTGGTGGAGGGCCTGGATGCCTCTGTCCCAACCACGGGGTGGTCGGTCGGCCGTACAGTAACTTGGTGATGAAGGTATGTATGCTTCCTCCTCTAATCGGGGAGCAACTTGCATTTTGGGTAGCTCTTGGAGGCGTTCGAGTTCATACTCTTGACGCGAGGACCTCGGTCCATCGATCGGCCATCGAGTCTGATCAGCTTGAAGCTGCTGCTGCTTTTTCTTTAGGCTATTTGCTGTGGCGATAAGCCTGCGTTTAAAGCAGCTCTTCTTCGACGGGATCCTCCGCACGCAATTAATTCGTCGTTGAGGCTTGCCTCGTCTTCGGAGGGAGGTATGTAATTATCATCCTCGGCCTCTTCGTCTGCCGCTCTCTCGCGAGGGCTTGCTTCTGCATCCTCTTGTGCTGAATCTTCTTTGGGGGATTGTCTTGACTTTATGCAGAGTGTTATTATCTCTGTGCGGAATCTCCATTCTTGCTGTGGCGGGATTTAGAGCGGCGCCGCTGACGAGGAATCTGCCTTCGCTGTTTCTTTAAGGAATCTGCCTCCGCTGCTTCTTCGCCGTCCCCATCTTTTGGGGTGTCCACCATGTATATGTCATATGGCGAGGTGGTCTTCGGTGCCTGTAGGCTTTGGTTCTGATAAATCTCCGGCATTGTCGTCCGTACCATCGATGTCTTCGGAGTTGTAGTCTAGCATGTCGGTTAGATCGTCGACAATGGTTACAAAGTGGGTGGTGGGTGGGCTCTGAATTTCTTTGTCGTCCGCATCCCAACCATCCTGGCCATAGTTCGGCCAGGTTTCTCCGGATAGCGAGAGATGTTGTAGCGGAATTAGGATGTCGCCAAAGGGCGAGTGCTGAAAGATGTCTGCCGCGGTGAACTCCATGATCGGCGCCCAATCCGATTCGATTGGCAGGGGCGCAGGAGGCTCGGAGTCCGGCAGGGAGTCCGGCACCTCGGAGTCACGAGCTTTATAGGGGACAAGGTCAGAGTTCGGCTCCATCGCCGTGGAAGTTGCAGCCCCCGAGGCGGTGTCCAGCCACCGGTCCTCGATCTGGGCGATCGGCTCCGGACTAAGGGCCGGAGCGGATTCATATCTGACCACCAAGGCCTTGTCCGTGGCGAGCTAAATCATGCCCATCGTGACAGTGCTGCACGCTTCGGCGTGGGTCGGGTCCGTCGAAGATCAAGTCCCGCGGATGTCGGCCGTGAAGTTTAGGCTTCGAACGACACGATGGCGGGCGTAGCTTCGATCTACTCGGATGGCCAAGTGAATTGGCCCGCAGCGCGGCCGCCGAATCTGAAGATCTGTCCGGGAGAAAAGTCTCACCCCGACGGCGTTGTTGATTGAAGAAGCCATCGAGCCTATCGGTGGCGACACGGAGGAACTCTCAATGAAAGCACCAATGTCGGTGTCAAAACCGGCGGATCTCGGTAGGGGGTCCCGTCTTTGTGCGTCTAGGCGGATGGTAACAGGAGACAAGGGACACGATGTTTTACCCGAGTTGGGCCCTCTTGATGGAGGTAAAACCCTCGCCCTGCTTGATTAATATTGATGATGTGTATTACAAGAGTGGATCTACCATGAGATCAAGGAGGCTAAACCCTAGAAGCTAGCCTATGGTATGATTGTTGTAATGGAGGTCATGTCCTACGGACTAAAGCCCTCCGGTTTGTATAGACACCGGAGAGGGCTAGGGTTACACAGAGTCGGTTACAATGGTAGGAGATCTACATATCCGTATTGCCAAGCTTGCCTTCCACGCCAAGGAAAGTCCCATCCGGACACGGGACAGAGTCTTCAATCTTGTATCTTTGTAGTCTTGGAGTCCGGCGGACGATGATAGTCCGGCTGTCCGGACACCCCCTAGTCTAGGACTCCCTCACCCCCCTCCACCATAATCCACCTCGGTCATATCGTCGCGGAGTTTAGGCGAAGCCCTGCGCTGGTAGAACATCATCATCGTCACCACGCCATCGTGCTGACGAAACTCATCCCCGACGCTTCGCTGGATTGGAGCCCGGGGGACGTCATCGAGCTGGACGTGTGCTGAACACGAAGGTGCCGTATGTTCGGTGTTTGGATCGGTCGAATCGTGAAGACGTACGACTACATCAACCGCGTTGTCATAACGCTTCCGCTTGACGGTCTATGAGGGTACGTAGACAACACTCTCCCCTCTCGTTGCTATGCCATCACCATGATCTTGCGTGTGCGTAGGATTTTTTTTGAAATTACTACGTTCCCCAACAATGGCATCCGAGCCTAGGTTTTATGTGTTGATGTTATATGCACGAGTAGAACACAAGTGAGTTGTGGGCGATATAAGTCATACTGCTTACCAGCATGTCATACTATGGTTCGGCGGTATTGTTGGATGAAGCGGCCCGGACCTACATTACGCGTACGCTTACGCGAGACTGGTTTTACCGTCGTGCTATGCAAACAGGTGACTAGCGGGTGTCAGTTTCTCCAACTTTAATTGAACCGAGTGTGGCTACGCCCGGTCCTTGCGAAGGTTAAAACAGCACCAACTTGACAAACTATCGTTGTGGTTTTGATGCGTAGGTAAGAATGGTTCTTGCTCAGCCCGTAGCAGCCACGTAAAACTTGCAACAACAAAGTAGAGGACGTCTAACTTGTTTTTGCAGGGCATGTTGTGATGTGATATGGTCAAGACGTGATGAGATATGAGTTGTTGTATGAGATGACCATGTTTTGTTGAAGTTATCGGCAACTGGCAGAAGCCCTATGGTTGTCTCTTTGTTGCATAAGATGCAAGTGCCAAATAATTGCTTTACTTTATCGCTATGCGATAGCAATAGTTGCAAGAGCAATAGTTGGCAAGACGACCATGTGACGACACATTGATATAGATCAAGATGATGAAGATCATGGTGTCGTGCCGGTGACGATAGAGATCATGATAGTACTTTGGAGATGGAGATCAAAGGCGCAAGATGATCATGGCCATATCATGTCACATATTTTGATTGCATATGATGTTTATCTATTATACATCTTATTCTTGCTTTGATTGACGGTAGCATTTTAAGATGATCTCTCACTAATTATCAAGAAGTGTTCTCCTGAGTATGCACCGTTGCCAAAGTTAAATCGTGCCCAGACACCACGTGATGATCGGGTGTGATAAGTTCTACGTCCATCTACAACGGGTGCAAGCCAGTTTTGCACACATGGAATACTCAGGTTAAACTTGACGAGCCTAGCAAATGCAGATATGGCCTCGGAGCACGGAGACCGAAAGGTCGAGCGTGAATCATATAGTAGATATGATCAACATAGTGATGTTCACCATTGAAAACTACTCCATCTCACGTCATGATCGGTTATGGTGATTTGGATCACGTGATCACTTAGATGACTAGAGAGATGTCTGTCTAAGTGGGAGTTCTTAAGTAATATGATTAATTGAACTTAAATTTATCATGAACTTAGTCCTAGTAGTATTTTGCAAATTATGTTGTAGATCAATAGCTCGCGTTGTTGCTTTCATATGTTTATTTTGATATGTTCCTAGAGAAAATTGTGTTGAAAAATGTTAGTAGCAATGATGCGGATTGGATCCGTGATCTGAGGTTTATCCTCATTGCTGCACTGTAAAAATTATGTCCTTAATGCACCGCTAAGTGCGGACCTATTGCAGAGCAGATGCGGCGTTATGAGCGTTTGGCTAGCTCAATATGATGACTACTTGATAGTTTAAGTGCACCATGCTTAACGGCTTAGAATCGGGACTTCAAAGGCGTTTTGAGCGTCATGGACCATATGAGATGTTCCAGAGTTGAAGTTAATATTTCAAGCAAATACCCGAGTTGAGAGATATGAAGTCTCCAACAAGTTCTATAGCTAAAAGATGGAGGAGAATCGCTCAACTAGTGAGCAAGTGCTCAGATTGTTTGGGTACTACAATCGCTTGAATCAAGTGGGAGTTAATCTTCCAGATAAGATAGTGATTGACAGAGTTCTCTAGTCACCATCACCAAGTTAGTGGAACTTCGTGATGAACTATAGTATGCAAGGGATGACGAAAACAATTCTCGAGTTCTTCGTGATGTTGAAAATCGACGAAGGTAGAAATCAAGAAAGAGCATCAAGTGTTGATGATTGACAAAGATCACTAGTTTCAAGGAAAGGGCAAAGGGAAAGAAAGGGAAACTTCAAGTAGAATGGCAAACAAGTTGTCACTCCCGTGAAGAAGACCAAAGCTAGACCAAAGCCAAACCCGAGTGCTTAATTGCAAAGGGAATGGTCCACCGAAGCGGAAATGCCCTGAATATTTGGTGGATAAGAAGAATGGCAAAGTGAACAATGGTATATTTGATATACAGGTTATTGATGTGTACCTTACTAGTGTTTATAGCAGCCCCTGAGTATTTGATACTTGTTCGGTTGCTAAGATTAGTAACTCGAAACAGGAGTTATAGAATAAACAGAGACTAGTTGAAGGGGAAGTGACGATGAGTGTTGAAAGTAGTTCCAAGATTGATATGATCATCATCGCACACTCCCTAAACTTTCGGGATAAGTGTTGAACCTAAATAAATGTTATTTAGCGTTTGCGTTGAGCATGAATATGATTTGATCATGTTTATTGCAATACGGTTATTCATTTAAAGTCAGAGAATAATTGTTGTTCTGTTTACATGAATAAAACCTTCAATGGTCATACACCCAATGAAAATAGTTTATTGGATCTCGATCGTAGTGATACACATATTCATAATATTGATGCCAAAATATGCAAGGTTAATAATGATAGTGCAACTTATTTGTGGCACTGCCGTTTGGGTCATATCGGTGTAAAGCGCATGAAGAAACTCCATAAAGATGGATTTTCGGAATCACTTGGTTATGAATCATTTGATGCTTGCGAACCGTGCCTTTTGGGCAAGATGACTAAAACTCCGTTCTTCGGAACAATGGAACGAGCAACAAACTTGTTGGAAATAATACATACCAATGTATGCGATCCAATGAGTGTTGATGCTCGTGGCAAGTATCGTTATTTTCTGACCTTCACAAGATGATTTGAGCAGATATGGGTATATCTACTTGATGAAACATAAGACTGAAATAGTTGAAAGGTTCAAAGAATTTCAGAGTGAAGTGAAAAAATCATCGTAACAAGAAAATAAAATTTCTGCGATCTGATCGCGGAGACGAATATTTGAGTTACGAGTTTGGTCTTCAATTAAAACAATGTGGAATAGTTTCACAGCTCACGCCACCTGGAACACCACAACGTTATGGTGTGTCCGAACATCGTAACCGCACTTTATTGGATATAGTGCGATCTATGATGTCTCTTACTGATTTACCAGTATTGTTTTTGGGTTATGCATTAGAGATAGCTGCATTCACGTTAAAAGGGCACCATCTAAATCCGTTGAGACGACACCATATGAACTGTGGTTTAGCAAGAAACCCAAGTTGTCGTTTCTTAAAGTTTGGGGCTGCGATGCTTATGTGAAAAAGTTTCATCCTGATAAGCTCGAACCCAAATCGAAGAAGTGCGTCTTCATAGAATACCCAAAGGACATTGTTGGGTACACCTTCTATCACAGATCCGAAGGCAAGATATTCGTTGCTAAAAATGGATCCTTTCTAGAGAAGGAGTTTCTCTCGAAAGAAGTGAGTGGGAGGAAAGTAGAGCTTGATAAGGTAATTTGTACCTTCTCCCGAATTGGAAAGTAGTTCATCACAGAAATCAGTTCCAATGACACCTACACCATTTAGTGAGGAAGTTAATGATGATGATCATGAAACTTCAGATCAAGTTGTTACTGAACTTTGTAGATCAACCAGAGTAAGATCCGCACCAGAGTGGTACGGTAATCCTATTCTGGAAGTCATGTTACTAGACCATGATGAACCTACGAACTATGAGGAAGTGATGATGAGCCCAGATTCCGCGAAATGGCTTGAGGCCATAAAATCTGAGATATGATCCATGTATGGGAACAAAGTATGGACTTTGATTAACTTGCTCGATGATCAGCAAGCCATGTTAATTAAATGGATTTTTAAGAGGAAGACGGACGCTGATAGTATTGTTACTATCTACAAAGCTAGAATTGTCGCAAAAGGTTTTCGACAAGTTCAAAGTGTTGATTACGATGAGAGTTTCTTACTCGTATCTATGCTTAAGTCTGTCCGAATCATGTTAGCAATTGCTGCATCTTATGAAATCTGGCAAATGGATAAGCAAAAGTGCATTCCTTAATGGAGTTATTAAAGAAGAGTTGTATGTGATGCAACCAAGAGGTTTTGTCGATCCTAAAGGTGTTAACAAAATGTGCAAGCTCCAGCGATCCATCTATGGACTGGTGCAAGCATCTCGGGGTTGGAATATACGCTTTGATGAGTTGATCAAAGCATATAGTTTTGTACAGACTTACGGTGAAGCCTGTATTTACAAGAAAGTGAGTGGGAGCACTACAACATTTCTGATAAGTATATGTGAATGACATATTGTTGATCGGAAATAATGTAGAATTATTCTGCAAAGCATAAAGGAGTGTTTGAAAGGAGTTCTTTAAAATAAAGACCTCAGTAAAGCTACTTACATATTGAGCATCAAGATCTATTGAGATAGATCAAGACGCTTGATAAGATTTTCAATGAGTACATACCTTGACAAGATTTTGAAGTAGTTCAAAATGGAACAGTCAAAGAAGGAGTTCTTGCCTGTGTTGCAAGGTGTGAAGTTGAGTAAGACTCAAGACCCGACCACGGCAGAAGATAGAAAGAGAATGAAAGTCATTCCCTATGCCTCAACCATAGGTTCTATAAAGTATGCCATGCTGTGTACCAGATCTATTGCATACCCTGCCACTAAGTTGGCAAGGGAGTGCAATAGTGATCTAGGAGTAGATCAATGGACAGCGGTCAAAATTATCCTTTAGTGGAACAAGGATATGTTTCTCGATTATGGAAGTGACAAAAGGTTCATCGTAAAGGGTTACATCGATGCAAGTTTTTGACACCAATCCAGATGACTCTAAGTCTCAATCTGGATACATATTGAAAGTGGGAGCAATTAGCTAGAGCAGCTCCATGCAGAGCATTATGGACATAGAATATTTGCAAAATACATACGGCTCTGAATATGACAGACCCGTTGACTAAACTTCTCTCACGAGCAAAACATGATCATACCTTTGTACTCTTTGGGTGTTAATCACATAGCGATGTGAACTAGATTATTGACTCTAGTAAACCCTTTGGGTGTTGGTCACATGACGATGTGAACTATGGGTGTTAATCATATATAGATATGATTATTGGTGTTAAATCACATGGCGATGTGAACTAGATTATTGACTCTAGTGCAAGTGGGAGACTGAAGGAAATATGCCCTAGAGGCAATAATAAAGTTATTATTTATTTCCTTATATCATGATAAATGTTATTATTCATGCTAGAATTGTATTAACCGGAAACATAATACATGTGTGAATACATAGACAAACATAGTGTCACTAGTATGCCTCTACTTGACTAGCTCGTGAATCAAAGATGGTTAAGTTTCCTAGCCATAGACATGAGTTGTCATTTGATTAACGGGATCACATCATTAGGAGAATGATGTGATTGACTTGACCCATTCCGTTAGCTTAGCACTTGATCGTTTAATATGTTGCTATTGCTTTCTTCATGACTTATACATGTTCCTGTAACTATGAGATTATGCAACTCCCATTTACCGGAGGAACACTTTGGTGCTACCAAGCGTCACAACGTAATCGGGTGATTATAAAGGAGTACTACAGGTGTCTCCAAAGGTACATGTTGGGTTGGTGTATTTCGAGATTAGGTTTTGTCACTCCGATTGTCGGAGAGGTATCTCTGGGCCCTCTCGGTAATGCACATCACTATAAGCCTTGCAAGCAATGTAGCTAATGAGTTAGTTATGGAATGATGAATTACAGAACGAGTAAAGAGACTTGCCGGTAACGAGATTGAACTAGGTATTGGATACCGACGATCGAATCTCGGGCAAGTAACATACCGATGACAAAGGGAACAACGTATGTTGTTATGCGGTTTGACCGATAAAGATCTTCGTAGAATATGTAGGAGCCAATATGGGCATCCAGGTTTCGCTATTGGTTATTGACCGAGAATAGTTCTAGGTCATGTCTACATAGTTCTCGAACCCGTAGGGTCCGCACGCTTAAGGTTTCGATGACAGTTATATTATAAGTTTATGAGTTTTGATGTACCGAAGGAATTCAGAGTCCCGGATGAGATCGGGGACATGACGAGGAGTCTCGAAATGGTCGAGACGTAAAGATCGATATATTGGACGACTATATTCGGAGTTTGGAAAGGTTCCGAGTGATTCGGGTATTTTCGGGGGTACCGGTGAGTTACGGGAATACGAGGAAGAAGCATTGGGCCTCATGGGCCAAGTGGTGGAAGAGAGGAGGTAGGGCGCGCGGCCCCCCTAGCCCAAACCAAATTGGACTAGGGGGCTGGCCCCCTTTTCCTTCTTCTCCTCCCTCTCCTTCCTTCTACTTCTCCTCACCTTCCTTCCCTTCTCCTAGTAGTTCTTGGAAAGAGGGGGGAATCCTACTTGGAGTAGGATTGCCCCCCTTGGGCGTGCCTCCTCCTCCTTGGCCGGCCCTCCTCCCCTTGCTCCTTTATATACGGGGGCAGGGGGGCACCCCATGACACACAAGTTGATCTAAGGATCGTTCCTTAGCCGTGTGCAGTGCCCCCCTCCACCATAATCCACCTCGGTCATATCGTCGCGGATTCTAGGCGAAGCCCTGCGCTAGTAGAACATCATCATCGTCACCACGCCATCGTGCTGACGAAACTCATCCCCGACGCTTTGCTGGATTGGAGCCCGGGGGACGTCATTGAGCTGGACGTGTGCTAAACACGGAGGTGCCGTACGTTCAGTGCTTGGATCGGTCGAATCGTGAAGACGTACGACTACATCAACCGCGTTGTCATAACGCTTCCGCTTGACGGTCTACGAGGCTACGTAGACAACACTCTCCCCTCTCGTTTCTATGCCATCACCATGATCTTGCATGTGCGTAGGAAATTTTTTGAAATTACTACGTTCCCCAACAAGTCATGTAATCTATAGGAGAGAAGGCAAATAGCATGGAGCACATGTGAACTAGAATGGAACATATGTAAAAACAGATACTAGAATGAGAAACTGTAGCAAGATCTCAAACAGAAAGAACATGAGAACGTACGGAGCAGGAGCAGAAGCATTGATCTTGGGGTCGACGTCCTCGCCGGCCATGTCGTCGAAGAGATTGGCGATGTCGGGGAAGTGCTCATCGGCGTCCAAAGCGTCCGTGATATAGAAGTCAGTAGTCGCGCAGAGCGCTCCCCAAAAACCTTATCACCCTTCTCCCATATAGGACTCAAAGAGGTGGGGTTTTGAAGGCCTACTGTCCAACCTGCGGTGCACGCCGCAAGCCGGGATGGGGAAGATCGTAGTAGTAGCTCAGTGCACAGGAACTTGGAGGCGAGACGAAGGTGGTGTTCTGCTGTGTCTCTCTAGAGAGGAGCGATCTCTCTTTTATAGGCACAAGAGGAGGAGGCGAAGCGAACAGTCAGCAACCAAAGAGGTGCACTGTTCGGATTCAATCTCCACTACAACAAAACGTTTTAGCTCCCGTGTGACCATTCATATACCCGTCGTGCATGGCAAAAATTTAGACATCGGCTCGGCTCATTCCCGCAACCCGCGGCGCGGCAAGGCGGACTTCGGAGGAGGAGCACGCGTGAATGTCCCTCTTGTTCTCATGCTCATACATGTGGGGAAATAACCTCTTATAAGGAGGTCCAACTCCTACCAAACTAGCAATATGTGCCTAAACTTTAGTTCCACCTCTTGCCTTGCACGAATAAGCAGAGTGGGCCTCTAGAATTTATTAGAAATTTATGAAATTGCTATTGGGCTGGCCCAAAATTAATTAAATTCCATCACTAAGTAGACATGGGAGTTCATTGCCTTGGCCACCGTCATCGGCTTCGTGGCTCTTGACCCGATTTGGCGGAACACCATCACCCGGATTTCGAACTCTAGCATACAATACTCCTCTTGCTCTGCCTACGTGGCACAATTCATCGGTGTCACAAAAAAATTCTCAGCAGAGAAGATTTGGAGAGCCCATGTGGAATGGAAATGCAGACTCTTCCATTGACTTGTCTTCCATGGTAAGATTCTCACCATGGACCGGTTGGCGCAACGGGGTTGACTACTTGACCCCAGCTGCCACCTTTGCCTTAGGGCCACTGAGACTATGCTCCACCTATGTTAAGATTGCCTCTTCACGATCACCGTCCACCACCTGGTGCTTGCTTGGGTGGATAACGATGTCCCTCCGGAGTCACCCTTCATTTACCAATAATAGAAGCTTGGTGGGATGGCATTGTGCATCATATAGATAGTAACCATAAGCGGAGGCGCACAAGACACCTTGTATACATCATGTGGAATGCCTGAAAAGAGAGGAACCAATGAATCTTCAACACCACGAGTTCAATATACGTGCATATTGAGGTGGCGCACCTGACTTTTGAGTATAATATCATACTAGCTATGATGGTTCTTATGCTTAAATTCATTCAGTTGTCAGCCTAACGTGGAAAAGCTAACTTTACATACTATACTAATTTTACCGTCCAAATTAAAAAGGAAGATTAAAATGGTACTGACTGTAGCGATATAAAGCAGAAGAATTAATCAAGATGCAACCGTTCCTCGCCTGCTGCAATTCTCACGTGAAGACTGCAATACGAACATCCTGATTATCTGGAAAACTTGAGCCATAATTTCTAAAATCGCAATAGTTGCATTTCATAAATTAAGGAACACAAGCGTGCTACTCCTGCTATTGCTGGCCACAAGTTAAGGCAGGGGATGTGGTCCTCGTTCATGTATGTATGTATCAACGTACAATATCACTTTGATTGCAAGTTTTGTATTGTAGGACGCACTCCTACTTCTATAGATTTCCCAAGTCCCAACATATAATTGAGAAACAAAAGCTACTACATAGCGAATAGACATTCATGTTAGGAACAGGGCAATCAATCTTAGAGGTTATTGTCATTCGGTAGCTGCAGTTTTCACTTTAAGACTTCAGACTGTAACATGAATAGCTCGGTGGTTTTGAACGAGTTAGCCAGAATTGTTAAAGTTGAAAGCTACTACATTTCACAAATTAAACAAGCTTAAAATTAGAGCTCGCTCCTTCGCTTCCTCTGTTGGTCTCCTTGATTCGTTCCGATTGTTGCAAGCAGAGAAAAAAAACTGCGGCATCAAACTCCCACCGGTCGTTATATATTACATCCTTGTATGTCGTATTATCGACATGTCTGGAAGATTACACCATATCATCTCACACTATATACCTTGCAAGTTCAACTACGCAGGGTTGGATCTAAGAAAACATGAGCCCGGTGCGAATCAAAAAATAGGCCCTCGATATCGTCATCGATAGTGTCATTCACATGAACCTCATTAGTACTAGTATTTGCACTTCCATTTTCAGAAGAAATATTTGGTTATTTTGCTTAAACTTACCGAAGGCGCCTTTTGTGAAGAAGTATTTGAAACTCATTAGTTCTTGAATGCTTCTTTTTGTATATTTTTCATATCAGGAGTTCATGACTGTGCAAGAAAAACATTAAGGAGTCATTCATTTGTTGATTGCTTATGCTTCCCATCACAACTTTAAGTTGCAACAAATGGATGTGAAAAGTGCTTTTCTTAATGGTCCTATTAATGAGTTGGTCTATGTCAAGCAACCCCCCGGGTTTGAGGACCCCTACTTCCCGGATCATGTGTATAAACTCGATAAGGCACTCTATGGCCTTAAACAAGCCCCACGTGCGTGGTATGACCACCTTACCGAGTTGCTACAAGATCGTGGATTTGAAGTGGGGCTAATCGATCCCACTCTTTTTACTAAGAAGGTCAAAGGGGAGTTGTTTGTATGCCAACTATATGTTGATGACATTATCTTTGGTTCCCCTAACAAAGCTTTCAATGAGGAATTTGCCGCTCTCATGACCTCCAAGTTCAAGATGTCTTCAATGGGTTAGTTGAAGTTCTTTCTTGGTTTTGACATCAAACAAAGAAGAGAAGGAACCTTCATCAACTAAGCCAAATACACTCAAGACATGCTTAAAAGATTCAAGCTAAGTGATGTCAAGCCGGCTACTACACCAATGCCTACCAAGTGCCAACTTGACATTGATCCCAATGGTAAAGCGGTGGATCAAAAGGTATATCGCTCCATGATTGGCTCCTTGCTTTACCTTTGTGCATCTAGACCGGATATCATGTTGAGTGTGGGGATGTGTGCACGGTTTCAAGCCGTACCGAAGGAAAGTCACTATGTGGCGGTCAAGCGAATCTTTCGATATTTGGCTCATACCACAAACTTTGGCTTATGGTACCCAAGAGGGGCAAACTTCAAGCTTGAAGGTTTTACGGATTCCGATTGGGCGGGAGACAAAGTGGATAGGAAGTCCACTTCCGGAGGGTGCCAGTTTCTTGGGTGCTCTTTGGTGAGTTGGTCTTCCAAGAAGCAAAGTTGTGTATCTCTCTCGTCCACCGAAGCGGAATATGTGGCGCCCGGTAGTTGTTGTGCACAACTTTTATGGATGAGGCAAACTTTAAAGGAATACGGTGTCATTTGTGACAAAGTGCCTCTTTGGTGTGACAACGAAAGTGCCATCAAGATTTCTCTCAACCCGGTGCAACACTTCAAGACAAAGCATATTGAGATTCGGTATCATTTCATCCGAGATCACATTAGGCAAGGGGAGATCAAGCTCAAGTATGTCAACACTCATGATAACCTTGCAGATATTTTCACGAAGCCCTTGGATGAAGCAAGATTTCGCGAATTAAGGCATGAGCTAAATATCATTGATTCGAGCAATGTGACTTGAACCCGTGCACCCCCCACCACACTCAACTTGTTGTCTAGTTTAGGTGTAGGCATGGACATAGGGGGAGTGTTGTTCTCTCAATGAACTCTTCCTCCCCCCATTATGCATAAATCGATCACCTCTTTCACATTAGCCATTTTTGATGGTACTTGTGCTTCAAAGACGAGTTTTGGTCATGGGCCCAAGGATAATTCTTCGCGGTGCCATACCAACTAACTCAAACATAGGTGGCTCCGGCCACCGCCCTCTCCTTTTTGAGAGGTTGGACTGAGCGGCTGCTTCTTGATGTCTTTCTACCCTTAGGTTGTTTGTGCTCTTGTGGTGTCTTTTGTGCTTCAAGTTTCTTTGCAAAGGCCTCTTTTCGTGTGTCGAAACATGCATTTTCTTGAGCTCACGGTACTACCGCAGCCTGCTACGGTACTACCGCGTGAGGGGAGCACGGTACTACCGCCCCCAGGCGGCAGTAATTTTTTACTGCCGCTTGGGAAGAGCGGTACTACCGCTTCGGTGCGGTACTTCCGCCCAAGCGGTACTACCGCAATGACCTGCGGTACTACCACGACGACTCGGGCGCGTGGGGATAAGGACGGGCAGGGGGAGTTCTAACTCCCCCATACCCATTCGCCCGTTCCCCATCTCGTCTCTCTCTCTCCCTCGCTCAAGAACGGAGCCGGCGTCCGTCGCCGGATCTTCGCCTCCGGCTGCCCTCCCGTGATTCCGTCCGGTGGGTCATTCCCGACCACGTGCTCTTGCTATGGACCAAGGTCTTTCCCCAACTCCCTCTCCTTGTTGTTTGTGTTTTTTGTTTCTAGGTTTTGAGGGAGACTTGTGTGTTCTTGAGATTCCTTGGCTTAATCTGTGCAAGAGTAGGATGAAGGAGCGTAGTATTGTGTAGGAATTATACTTGTACTTTGTCATGTGCTAGATTTGATCACCGTAGCACTGCTGGGATTTCGCGGTTCTTTTCAGATTCAAACCGTCGTTTGGATCGACGCTTGATACTATCACTGGCTGGCGCGGTACTACCGCTAGTCCAGTACTACCGCCCTCTGGCGCGGTACTACCGCACTCACTGCGGCACTAAAACTTTACTACCGCCCCAACCACGGTATACTACCGTGCCTCGCACGGTATTACCGCGCCCTGGAGTGGTACTAAAATTTTAGTACCGTAGGTTCTGGCAGTACTGCCGTACTTCACATCTGTCTCATGGCAACTTTTCACATATACCTTCTATGTGTTTCTTGTGCTTTGCCGTGGTCTTTGCATTGATCCTCTTTGCGTTTCGTTGGTGTTTTGCGTTCGTGTCTCAGGAGGTGGCTCTCGCCGTTCCAATCCCAGTCGTGACACGGGCTCCAAGCGTCTGCGCAATCCAGGTGAAACACCGGAGGGCTCTTCTGCCCCCAAGCGCAATGTCAAGACATCAGCTAGCAAGTACAAGGAACCCGCTAAGGGCATGGATGAGATATCCCAGTCAGAGTACGTCCGTCTCAGGCAACTCCACCCGTATGTGCACCCTCGTTCTTCTGTCAGAGGTGTGAGCTGTTTTGGAACAAGCAACAGACTCTCATCTATCTGGATGTCATCAAAAACAAGCAGAATACCTACGTGGATGTGAAATGGATTGAAATGCATCACATGAGGAAGGACAAGTTCCGTGCCTACTTTGGAGAGGCTCTGGACTTGGTGGAGCAGTTTGGCATTGAGCATGTGATATCCTTTCACCTTGACTATGAACCTGAGCTTATCTGTCAGTTCTTTGCCTCAGTATACTTTCACTCTAATGAGGAGCGGAGGATGACCTGGATGACCAATGGCCGTCAGCTGACTGCTACCTGGAAGGAGTTCATGGATTTGCTCCAGGTTCCTGATGACGGGCTCGACACTCCCGTGGGTGTTCGCCCCCATGCAAACTCTAAATCTGCTGACAAGGACAAGCTTGCGCCATACTATGTTGAGAAGGCACTCGCCAATGGCAAGACGGCGTTGGTGCTCAACTCTTTTCTGGATATCATGTATCACATCTTCCGCAACTCCTTGTTCCCTCGCATTGGTGACAAGGACAAGGTTCATGCTTATATGGTGGATATGATGCTCATTTGCGAGGAGGCTCGGTTGTCTCAGACTCAGCCACTTGATGTCTCACACATCATGTGGTGTGAGCTTCGGTTTGCGGTGTTCAACCGCAAGGTGCCTATCTATGGGCCCTATCTATTTCTGCTGATCTCGAAGACTTGGGAGAAGATGTTCCCTGGTGAGGAGTTCCTTGCTCCAGACTGGATTCGCCATGATCCCATCTGTCTGCGTGTAAACCCAACTGGGCCAACACCACTACTCATGCCGAGGCGTCTGCTGCTAGGGCTGCTGTTGATGAGGAGGACGCTGGCGCCGAGGATGTTGCTAAGGGCCGTGCTGCTAGGCCTTCCCAGTGTTCCTCTATGCCATCGTGGGCCAAGAAGCTGAAGGACAAGATGAAGACTCTTTTTCGCATGCAAGCCAAAGGCGACAGACTCACGTGGCGTCCAAGGAGAGTCGTCGCAGGGACAAGAAGATCTTGCAGCTCTATGGTGAGGATGTGTCTGGCAGGTCTGAGGAGCGCATCACTCCGGAGGCCGAGTGGATGGAGAAGCAAGGCTTCAGGTGGACTGATTCTGAAGAGGACGTCGAGGAGACCATCCCTGCTGCCGAGGAGACCAACGGAGAGGGTTGGGACGAGTTCCCTGCTTGAGCCACCTCTTGTGTGTAGGTGTCCTCTCTGCCTTTTTGGCGTCTCGATGCCAAAGGGGGAGAGAGTGTAGGGATTTGCGAGTCGTGTGTGTCGGTGTGTTTGCTGCTTTCTCATTTGAACTATTTGCTGCTTTCTCGTTTGAACCTCGGTTGCTTTTCTGTTGGGGAACGTTGCAGAAAATTAAAATTTTTCCTACGGCTTCACCAAGATCCATCTATGATTTCATCTAAGCAACGAGCAACGGGAGAGAGATTGCATCTACATACCACTTGTAGATCGCGTGCGGAAGCTTGCAAGGTGATGATGGAGTCGTACTCGAACGTGATTCAGATCACCAATGTCCAAGTGCTGAACGGACAGCACCTCCGCGTTCAACACACGTACGGGACGAGCGACGTCTCCTCCTTCTTAATCCAGCAAGGGGGAAGGAGAGGTTGAGGAAGATAGCTCCACCGGCAGCACGACGGCGTGGTGATGGTGGAGAGGCAAGATCTCGGCAGGGCTTCACGAGCGCCACGGAGGAAGAGAGGTGTTGGGAGGGAGGGCTGCGCCTTGGAGATGGGTACCGCAGCCCCCTCCTCCCCCTTTATATAGGCCCTCAGGGGTGGCGGCCCTGGAGATCCAATCTCCTGTGGGGGCGGCGGCCAAGGGGTGGAGTGCCCCCTGCCGGTGGGCGCCCCACCCCTAGGGTTTCAACCCTAGGCACAGGGGTGGGCCTAGGGGCGCACCAGCCCACTATGGGTTGGTTCCTCCCACTTCAGCCCATGGGGCCCTCCGGATAGGTGGCCCCACCGGTGGACCTCGACCCTTCCGGTGGTCCCAGACATTACGGAGACCCCAAACTTTCCCGATGGCGAAATACCACTTCCTATATATTATTCTTTACCTCCGGACCATTCGAAACTCCTCGTGACGTCCGGATCTCATCCGGACTCGAACAACATTCGTAGTCACATACTTGACTTCCTACTAACCCTAGCGTCACCGAAACTTAAGTGTGTAGACCCTACCGGTTCGGGAGACACGCAGGCATGACCGAGACGACTCTCGGGCAATAACCAACAGCTGGGTCTGGATACCCATGTTGGCTCCCACATGCTCCTCGATGATTTCATCGGTTGAACCACGATGTCGAGGATTCGATCAAATCTGTATGCAATTCCTTTGTCAATCGATGCGTTATTTGCCCGAGACTCGATCGTCGGTATCCCAATACCTTGTTCGGTCTCGTTACGGCAAGTCACTTTACTGCATCCGTAATGCATGATCCCGTACAACACCTTGGTCACCTTGAGCTCATTATGATGATGCATTACCGAGTGGGCCCGAGATACCTCTCCGTCATAAGGAGTGACAAATCCCAATCTCGATTAGTGTCAACCCAACAGATACTTTCGAGACACCGTAATGCACCTTTATAGTCACCCGATTCGTTGTGACGCTTGATACACCCAAGGCACTCCTATGGTAACCGGGAGTTACACGATCTCATGGTCGAAGGAAGAGATACTTGACATTGGCAAAGCTTCTAGCAAACGAACTATACGATCTTTTATGCTATGCTTAGGATTGGGTCTTGTCCATCACATCATTCTCCCAATGATGTGATCCCGTTATCAACGACATCTAATGTCCATAGTCAGGAAACCATGACCATCTGTTGATCACAACGAGCTAGTCAACTAGAGGCTCACTAGGGACATATTGCGGTCTATGTGTTCACACGTGTATTATGATTTCCGGATAATACAGTTATAGCATGAACAAAAAACAATTATCATGAACAATGAAATATAATAATACTTTTATTATTGCCTCTAGGGCATATTTCCAATAGTCTCCCACTTGCCCTAGAGTCACTAATCTAGTTACATTGTGATGAATCAAACACCCATAGAGTTCTGGTGTTGATCATGTTTTGCACGCGAGAGAGGTTTAGTCAACGGATCTGCGACATTCAGATCCGTGTGCACTTTGCAAATCTCTATGTCTCCATCTTGAACATTTTCACGGATGGAGTTGAAACGACGCTTGATGTGCCTGGTCTTCTTGTGAAACCTGGGCTCCTTAGCAAGGGCAATAGCTCCAGTGTTGTCACAGAAAAGTTTGATCGGCCCCGACGCATTGGGTATGACTCCTAGGTCGGTGATGAACTCCTTCACCCAAATCGCTTCATGCGCTGCCTCCGAGGCTGCCATGTACTCCGCTTCACACGTAGATCCCGCCACGACGCTTCGCTTGCAACTGCACCAGCCATCGCTCCACCATTCAACATATACACGATCCGGTTTGTGACTTAGAGTCATCCAGATCTGAGTCGGCTAGCGCCGACGTAACCCTTACGACGAGCTCTTCGTCTCCTCCATAAACGAAACATGTCCTTTGTCCTTTTAGGTACTTCAGATATTCTTGACCGCTGTCGATGATCCTTGCCGGGATTACTTTGGTATCTCGCAACCAAACTTACGGCAAGGTTTACATCGGTCAGTACACAAGATGGCATACATAATAGATCCTATGGCTGAAGCATAGGGATGACACTCATCTCTTCTTTATCTTTTGCCGTGGTCGGTGGTCGAGCCGAGCTCAATTTCACACCTTGTAACATTGGCAAGAACCCCTTCTTGGACTGATCCATTTTGAACCTTTTCAAAATCTTATCAAGGTATGTGCTTTGTGAAAGACCTATGAGGCGTCTCGATCTATCTCTATAGATCTTGATGCCTAATATATAAGCAGCTTCTCCAAGGTCCTTCATTGAAAAACACTTATTCAAGTAGGCCTTAATGCTGTCCAGGAGTTTCGTATCATTTCCCATCAAGAGTATGTCATCTACATATAACAGGAGAAATGCTACGGAGCTCCCACTCACTTTCTTGTAAATGCAGGCTTCTCCATAAGTCTGCATAAACCCAAACGCTTTGATCATCTCATCAAAGCGAATGTTCCAACTCCGAGATGCTTGCACCAGCCCATAAATGGATCGCTGGAGCTTGCATACTTTGTTAGCATTCTGAGGATCGACAAAACCTTCCGGCTGCATCATATACAGTTCTTCCTTAAGATGTCCGTTAAGGAATGCCGTTTTGACGTCCATCTGCCAGATCTCATAATCATAGTATGCGGCAATTGCTAACATGATTCGGACGGACTTTAGCTTCGCTACGGGAGAGAATGTCTCATCGTAGTCAATCCCTTGAACTTGTCGATAACCCTTAGCGACAAGTCGAGCTTTATAGATGGTAACATTACCATCCGCGTCCGTCTTCTTCTTAAAAATCCATTTGTTTTCTATCGCTCACCGATCATCGGGCAAGTCTGTCAAAGTCCATACTTTGTTTTCATATATGGATTCTATCTCGGATTTCATGGCTCCAAGCCATTTGTTGGAATCCGGGCCCGCCATCGCTTCTTCATAGTTCGAAGGTTCACCGTTGTCTAACAACATGATTTCCAGGACAGGATTGCCGTACCACTCTGTGCGGAACGTGTCCTTGTGGACCTCACGGTTCAGTAGTAACTTGATCCAAGTACCTTGATCATCATCATTGTTTTCCTCTTGGTTGGTGTGGGCATCACAGAACGGTTTCTGCGCTGCACCACTTTCCCGCTCGAGAGGTAGTACTTCATCGAAGTTCTACTTTCCTCCCACTTACTTCTTTCGAGAGAAACTCTTTTCGAAAGCATCCGTTCTTGGCAACAAAGATCTTGCCTTCGGATCTTAAGTAGAAGGTATACCCGACAGTTTCCTTAGGGTATCCTATGAATACGCATTTTCCGACTTGGGTTCGAGCTTTTCAGTTGAAGTTTCTTGACATAAGCATCGCATCCCCAAACTTTTAGAAACGACAGCTTAGGTTTCTTCCCAAACCATAATTCATACGGTGTCGCCTCAACGGATTTAGACGGTGCCCCATTTAAAGTGAATGTAGCTGTCTCTAGAGCGTATCCCCAAAATGATAGCGGTAAATCGGTAAGAGACATCATAGACCGCACCATATCCAATAGAGTGCGACACGACGCTCGACACACCGTTTACCGAGGTGTTCCAGGCGGCGTGAGTTGTGAAACGATTCCACATTTCCTTAAGTGTGTACCAAATTCGCGACTTAAGTATTCTCCTCCACGATCTGATCGTAGGAACTTTATCTTTCGGTCACGTTGATTCTCTACCTCACTTTGAAATTCCTTGAACTTTTCAAAGGTCTCAGACTTGTGTTTCATTAAGTAGACATATCCATATCTACTCAAGTCATCAGTGAGAGTGAGAACATAACGATATCCTCTGCGAGCCTCAACGCTCATTGGACCGCACACATCGGTATGTATGATTTCCAACAAGTTGGTTGCTCGCTCCATTGTTCCGGAGAACGGAGTCTTGGTCATTTTGCCCAGGAGGCATGGTTCGCATGTGTCAAACGATTCATAATCAAGAGACTCTAAAAGTCCATCAGCATGGAGCTTCTTCATGCGCTTGACACCAATGTGACCAAGGCGGCAGTGCCACAAGTAAGTGGGACTATCGTTATCAACTTTACATCTTTTGGCTTCCACACTATGAACATGTGTAACATTACGCTCGAGATTCATTAAGAATAAACCATTGACCATCGGAGCATGACCATAAAACATATCTCTCATATAAATCGAACAACCATTATTCCTGACTTAAATGAGTAGCCATCTCAGATTAAACGAGATCCGGATACAATGTTCATGCTCAAACATGGCACTAAATAACAATTATTAAGGTTCAAAACTAATCCCATAGGTAAATGTAGAGGCAGCGTGCCGACGGCGATCACATCGACTCTGGAACCATTCCCGACGCGCAAGATCGTCACCTCGCCCTTCGCCAGTCTCCGTTTATTCCGCAGCTCTGCTGTGAGTTACAAATATGAGCAACGGCACCGTATCAAATACCGGGAGTTACTACGAGTAATCGGTAAGGTACACATCAATTACATGTATATCAAATATACCTTTGGTGTTGCGGCCTTCTTATCCGCTAAGTATTTGGGGCAGTTCCGCTTCAAAGGACCCTTCCCTTGCAATAAAAGCACTCGGCCTCGTGCTTGGGTCCATTCTTTGACTTCTTCTCAAAATAAAGCTTATTGGCGGCAACATCTTTGCCGTCCTTCTTGAAGTTCTTCTTACCCTTGCCCTTCTTGAACTTAGTAGTCTTATTGACCATCAACACTTGATGTTCTTTTCTGATTTCAGCCTCTGCTGACTTCAAGATCGAGAACACTTCAGAATGGTCTTTACCATCCCCTCGCATGTTGTAGTTCATCACAAAGCTCTTGTAGCTTGGTGGGAGCGATCGAGGATTCTGTCAATGACCGCCTCATCCGGGAGGTTTATGTTCATTTGGGTCATACGGTTGTGCAACCTGCACATCTTGAGGATGTGCTCACCGTGTAACTGTTTTCCTCCATTTTACAATCAGTAGAACTTGTCGAGACATCATATCTCTCGACCGGGCATGAGCTTGGAAAACCAGTTTCAGCTCTTGAACATCTCATATGCTCCGTGATGCTCAAAACGCTTTTGGAGCCCGGTTCTAAGCTGTAGAGCATGCCGCATCGAACGAGGGAGTAATCATCGTAACGAGTCCGCCAAACGCTCAAATCGTCTTGCAGTCTTTGGGAGAACAGTGGGTCACCTAACGGTGCTTCTAGGACATATTGTTTCTTGGCAGCTATGAGGATGATCTCGTGTTCGGAACCAGTCCGTATAGTTGCTGCCATCATCTTTCAGCTTGGTTTTCTAGGAACGCGTTGAAGTTCATGTTGACATTAGCGTTGGCCATTGATCTACAAGACATATTTGCAAAGGTTTTAGACTAAGTTCATGATAATAAAGTTCTAATCAGAATTATGAACTCCCACTTAGATTAGACATCCCTCTAGTCATCTAAGTGTTACACGATCCGAGTCGACTAGCCCGTGTCCGATCATCACCGAGACGGACTAGTCATCATCGGTGAACATCTTCATGTTGATCGATCTTCCATACGACTCGTGTTCGACCTTTCGGTCTCCGTGTTCCGAGGCCATGTACGCACATGCTAGGCTCGTCAAGTTAACCCTAAGTGTTTTATTTGTGTAAAACTGTCTTACACCCGCTGTATGTGAACGTAAGGATCCATCACACCCGATCATCACGTGGTGCTTAGAAACGATTTAACTGTAGCAACGGTGCACGTTAGGGAGAACACTTCTTGAAATTTTGTAAGGATCATCTTATTTACTACCGTCGTCCTAAGTAAACAAGATGCATAAACATAATAAACATCACATGCAATTATATAGTTGTGACATGATATGGCCAATATCATAAAGCTCCATTGATCTCCATCTTCGAGGCTCCATGATCATCCTGTCACCGCTTGACACCATGACCTCCATCATCATGATCTCCATCATCGTGTCTTCATGAAGTTGTCACGCCAACGACTACTTCTACTTCTATGACTAACGCGTTTAGTAATGAAGTAAAGTAGTTTACATGGCGTTCTTCAATGACACGCAGGTCATACAAAAAATAAAGACAACTCCTATGGCTCCTGCCGTTGTCATACTCATCGACATGCAAGTCGTGAATCCTATTACAAGAACATGACCTCATACATCACAATTCATCATTCATCACAACTTCCGCCATATCACATCACATGATCAATCGCTGCAAAAACAAGTTAGACGTCCTCTAATTGTTGTTGCATCTTTTACGTGGTTGCGATTGGGTTCTAGCAAGAACGTTTTCTTACCTACGAAAACACCACAACGTGATTTTGTCAACTTCTATTTACCCTTCATACGGGCCTTGTTCATCGAATCCGCTCCAACTAAAGTGGGAGAGACAGACACCCGCCAGCCACCTTATGCAACTAGTGCATGTCAGCCGGTGGAACCGGTCTCACGTAAGCGTACGTGTAAGGTTGGTCCAGGCCGCTTCATCCCACAATACCGTTGAGCAAGAAAAGACTAGTAGAGGCAAGTAAGATGACAAGATCAACGCCCACAACAAATTGTGTTCTACTCGTGCATTAGAGAACTACGATAGACCTAGCTCATGATGCCCTTTGTTGGGGAACGTTGCAGAAAATTAAAATTTTTCCTACGGCTTCACCAAGATCCATCTATGAGTTCATCTAAGCAACGAGCAACAGGAGAGAGATTGCATCTACATACCACTTGTAGATCGCGTGCGGAAGCTTGCAAGGTGATGATGGAGTCGACTCGAACGTGATTCAGATCACCGATGTCCAAGTGCTGAACGGACAGCACCTCCGCGCTCAACACACGTGACGGGGACGAGCGACGCCTCCTCCTTCTTGATCCAGCAAGGGAGAAGGAGAGGTTGAGGAAGACAGCTCCACCGGCAGAAGACGACGGCGTGGTGATGGTGGATAGGCAAGATCTCGGCAGGCTTCACGAGCGCTTACGGAGGAGGAGAGGTGTTGGGGAGGGAGGGCTGCGCCTTGGAGATGGGTACTGCAGCCCCCTCCTCCCCCTTTATATAGGCCCCTGGTGGCTGCCCCTAGAGATCCAATCTCCGGGGGCGGCCAAGGGGGTGGAGAGCCCCAAGCCGGTGGGCGCCCCACCCCTAGGGTTTCAACCCTAGGCGCAGGGGTGGGCCTAGGGGCGCAACAGCCCACTATGGGCTGGTTCCTCCCACTTCAGCCCATGGGGCCCTCCGGGATAGGTGGCCCCACCGGTGGACCCAGGACCCTTCCGGTGGTCCCAGACATTAACGGAGACCCCAAACTTTCCCGATGGCAAATACCACTTCCTATATATTATTCTTTACCTCCGGACCATTCCGAAACTCCTCGTGACGTCAGGGATCTCATCCGGACTCAACAACATTCGTAGTCACATACTTGACTTCCTACTAACCCTAGCGCCACCGAAACTTATGTGTAGACCCTACGGGTTCGGGAGACACGCAGACATGACCGAGACGACTCTCGGGCAATAACCAACAGCGGGTCTGGATACCCATGTTGGCTCCCACATGCTCCTCGATGATTTCATCGGTTGAACCACGATGTCGAGGATTCGATCAAACCACGTATGCAATTCCTTTGTCAATCGATGCGTTACTTGCCCGAGACTCGATCGTCGGTATCCCAATACCTTGTTCAGTCTCGTTACCGGCAAGTCACTTTTACTCGTACTGTAATGCATGATCCCGTGGCCAACACCTTGGTCACCTTGAGCTCATTATGATGATGCATTACCGAGTGGGCCCAGAGATACCTCTCCGTCATAAGGAGTGACAAATCCCAATCTCGATTAGTGTCAACCCAACAGATACTTTCAGAGACACCTGTAATGCACCTTTATAGTCACCCAGTTACGTTGTGACGTTTGATACACCCAAGGCACTCCTACGGTAACCGGGAGTTACATGATCTCATGGTCGAAGGAAGAGATACTTGACATTGGCAAAGCTTCTAGCAAACGAACTATACGATCTTTTATGCTATGCTTAGGATTGGGTCTTGTCCATCACATCATTCTCCCAATGATGTGATCCCGTTATCAACGACATCTAATGTCCATAGTCAGGAAACCATGACCATCTGTTGATCACAACGAGCTAGTCAACTAGAGGCTCACTAGGGACATATTGCGGTCTATGTGTTCACACGTGTATTATGATTTCCGGATAATACAGTTATAGCATGAACAAAAAACAATTATCATGAACAATGAAATATAATAATACTTTTATTATTGCCTCTAGGGCATATTTCCAACAGTTACTGTTGGGGAACGTTGCAGAAAATTAAAATTTTTCCTACGGCTTCACCAAGATCCATCTATGAGTTCGTCTAAGCAACGAGCAACGGGAGAGAGATTGCATCTACATACCACTTGTAGATCGCGTGCAGAAGCTTGCAAGGTGATGATGGAGTCGTACTCGAACGTGATTCAGATCACCGATGTCCAAGTGCTGAACGTACAGCACCTCCGCGTTCAACACACGTGCGGACGAGCGACGTCTCCTCCTTCTTGATCCAGCCGGGGAAGGAGAGGTTGAGGAAGACAGCTCCACCGCAGAAAGACGACGGCGTGGTGATGGTGGAGAGGCAAGACTCAAGCGAGGCTTCGCCGAGCGCCACGGAGGAGGAGAGGTGTTGGGAGGGAGGGCTGCGCCTTGGAGATGGGTACCGCAGCCCCTCCCTCCCCCTTTATATAGGCCCCTCAGGGCTGGCCCCGAGATCCAATCTCTGTGGGCGGCGCCAAGGGGGTGGAGTGCCCCAAGCCGGTGGGCGCCCCACCCCTAGGGTTTCAACCCTAGGCGCGGGGTGGGCCTGGGGCGCACCAGCCCACTATGGGCTGGTTCCTCCCACTTCAGCCCATGGGGCCCTCCGGATAGGTGGCCCCACCGGTGGACCCGGGACCCTTCCGGTGGTCCCAGACATTACGGAGACCTCAAACTTTCCCGATGGCCGAAATACCACTTCCTATATATTATTCTTTACCTCCAACCATTCCGAAACTCATCGTGATGTCCGGATCTCATCCGGACTCGAACAACATTCGTAGTCACATACTTGACTTCCTACTAACCCTAGCGCCACCGAACCTTAGTGTGTAGACCCTACGGGTTCGGGAGACACGCAGACATGACCGAGACGACTCTCGGGCAATAACCAACAGCGGGTCCGGATACCCATGTTGGCTCCCACATGCTCCTCGATGATTTCATCGGTTGAACCACGATGTCGAGGATTCGATCAAACCCGTATGCAATTCCTTTGTCAATCGATACGTTACTTGCCCGAGACTCGATCGTCGGTATCCCAATACCTTGTTAGGTCTCGTTATCGCAAGTCACTTTTACTCGCATCAGTAATGCATGATCCCGTACAACACCTTGGTCACCTTGAGCTCATTATGATGATGCATTACCGAGTGGGCCCAGAGATACCTCTCCGTCATAAGGAGTGACAAATCCCAATCTCGATTAGTGTCAACCCAACAGATACTTTCGGAGACACTTGTAATGCACCTTTATAGTCACCCAGTTACGTTGTGACGTTTGATACACCCAAGGCACTCCTACGGTAACCGGGAGTTACACGATCTCATGGTCGAAGGAAGAGATACTTGACATTGGCAAAGCTTCTAGCAAACGAACTATACGATCTTTTATGCTATGCTTAGGATTGGGTCTTGTCCACCACATCATTCTCCCAATGATGTGATCCCGTTATCAACGACATCTAATGTCCATAGTCAGGAAACCATGACCATCTGTTGATCACAACGAGCTAGTCAACTAGAGGCTCACTAGGGACATATTGCGGTCTATGTGTTCACGTGTATTATGATTTCCTGATAATACAGTTATAGCATGAACAAAAACAATTATCATGAACAATGAAATATAATAATATTTTTATTATTGCCTCTAGGGCATATTTCCAACAGTCTCCCACTTGCACTAGAGTCACTAATCTAGTTACATTGTGATGAATCGAACACCCGTAGAGTTCTGGTGTTGATCATGTTTTGCACGCGAGAGAGGTTTAGCCAACGGATCTGCGACATTCAGATCCGTGTAGGTGTCCTCTCTGCCTTTTTGGCGTCTCGATGCCAAAGGGGGAGAGAGTGTAGGGATTTGCGAGTCGTGTGTGTCGGTGTGTTTGCTGCTTTCTCGTTTGAACTATTTGCTGCTTTCTCGTTTGAACCTCGGTTGCTTTTCTTCATGGTGTAGGACCTATGCACTCTATCTATCTTAGCGAGCTTGTGATATATTGTGCTACCTTTGTGCTATGCTCTGCTTAGATGTTATTTATCATGCCTTGTGTCGGGGATATACCCCGCGGTGTAAACGGGCCGGAAGTTTAAACCGGCCGGATTGGACGACTCACTAGTAACCCGCCTGGAGCTTGGCGGTTCACGGGATACCGCCCGGTCTTGGCGGTTCATTCGTAACCCGGCGGGCGGGTCAAGATGGATGACGAGGCCCATGGCCCAGAAGGCCGGTTCACGGCGGGCCGGTTTAAGAGGAAAGGAATATTTACCTTACAAAGAGTTAAGACCAGGACTTGTATCCGGTTTGTATTAGAGATAGACTAGTCCTAATCCTAATAGGACTCCACATGTAAACCGCCCTTCAAAGATATATAAGGAGGCGGGGCTCCAAAGAGGGACAAGTTAGGAGTTCTGTGTTAGAAGCAATAATCTCTAGGGCTAGACACAAAGAGGAGAGCGGTTTTGGCGACTCCTCATGATGATAATGAGACCTAGCCTCAAACAAAGATGTAGGGTTTTTACGGATGATGTTTCCGGGCCCGGTCGTCTAAATCCTCGTCCCGTGTTGCGCCTCTCGATTCCACTCAACCCTCTCTGCTACCACATAGATCGTTGGCGCCATGACTAAGTCCCGACACTACGACATCCGCCGCGACAAATCCATCGGTTGGCTACCACCGCGCCTGCGATGATGGTGATAAGTTCTTGGAGGGATCTTTCACAGAGATCAAGAAGTTCGCGATCGACCGGATGAAGAAGAACCGGGCTGCGTGATGCGTGCCGCTGTAATCGAAGATCCGTCGAATCCAAAAACAAGTTGATATCCGCTACAGCAGCCTCCGTCTCCTTCCTCGTGGCTTTGTTCAGAGTTGCTGTGCAATACTTCAGCGTCGAAATCAAAGTCAAGGAAAGGATCCAATCTTCAGCAGCATAAAAAAAATAATAAGCCAATGACCCGGAAGCGGATAACGACCCCAACCCGGATTGACTACATCGAATCGCCTCTGCTGCTTGTGCGACCTGATCCGCGGTTTGCCTCCGCCAGAAGCAGACCGGCGAGTTGTTGGCAAGATTCGCCCTTGCTAAGCCGCCGCCGTCGAGCTGTTGTGCCTCTCGCCTTGACGCTTTCCTCCTCCGGCCGCTCTTCGCTGCGGTTCCACCTCGCCTCTGTTTTGTACAGCTTCACACCGCCCCGAGTTGAGCTGGTTTTGTGCCGCAATTCGCCTGGAGCCACAAGTCGCCGCCCCGTCGTCATCGCTGCGGCCGCGGCTGTGCCTTCCCGGACTCCTCCTTCGAGGCCGGCAGTCCCGCTTGTCTGCTCGTGTCCTCGGGTCATCACCAACAGGCCACCGTATTGAATCGCCGACCGCCGAGCCTTGTGAGATGCTGTCCGCTTCAGCCTCCGTCGCCGGCTCTCTTCGTTGCCTGCTTCAAAAAAAAAAAAAAAAATACACTGCTCCCCGCAGCCTTGTCGACTCGCCAGCATTTCCTGTGAGCCGGCGCGACCTGAAGAATCGCCGGCCGCGTCTCCGCTGTCTTGCTGTTCTATGTTAGCCCGGTGCCACCATGCTTCAAAGTCGCCCCTGCCGCGGTGGTTCAGCCGCCTCTGCTTCCATGACCAATTCTGTCATGGATTCGCCTTAAAGCTGGCCTCACCTCATCTACGGCGGGTCAAACGCCAAGCTGCCACCGCGTGTGACCGTGTACATGCTCTTCAAAACTCAAGGCATCAGTATATGTATTTGCTGCTACTTCCTGACGCAAAGACAGAAGGGAAAATACTACTTCAAGTAGTAGTCCACAGGTTCAAAATTTGCTGTTGTTATCATGCATAAAATACTTCAGAAGATATTGATTTACACAACGACTCAGACGTGAGTCACAGCCGCCGTTATCCGAGTCGCGGCCCTCACGAGTCCCCAGCGGTCTGTGTTGGCTGTCATAAGGAGAACTGAAGAGAAGCGCCAGCTAACACCTGCAGAAACAACTCCAAAAGAATATATTGCACGAGGCTGGCAGGGCTGTTCAAAAAAAAAAAGGACGTCTACAGTATGCCACTATATCTCTTGTTGTCTCAGCTAGAAGACTGCTGCGTCTGCACGTAAAAAATCAGTACAACAGTGGGCAGAGGCAAGTTGGATCGATTGATTTTGCTACTGTTCACGTCAAGAGCTATATCAAGACATTTGCTATGTCTTTGATCATCAGCATTCGTGTTCGTCCGACAAAAAATACCTCAGGTGATATCCTTCCTATCTGTTTTTATCTATAATACAGTAAATTTTAAAAACAGTTACTCTGGCCTGTCATATTTTTATGCAGGACGGCTATTAAAAAAAAGGGTGGTATTACACCACGGAGGCACGTTCGGCTATGCCGCGCAGCTTCACGGACACGCGTATCGCGGTCCGGTTTACATCAATGTGCCGGCTGACTCCCCCGTCCGCACCGCCTTACAAACGCCACGGACAACTCATCTGTCCGCGCCAGCTTACAAAAGTCGCGGCCGATTCGCCCGTCCGCGCCGGTTTACGATACCGCGGTCGGTTCACGCGTCCGCGCCGGTTTACAATGAGGAGGACAACTTGCCCGTCCGCACCGGCTTACGACTCCCGCTGGACCATCTCCGACTTCGCCGGCTTATGCCGCATCATAAAAACAAGCTAAGTCACTTTTACATTTAAATTTCATTTTTTCCAGCCAATTAAATAAATCCGGCACCTTTGAGTTAATCTTGGGCCGGGGGCTATCATTTCTTCTTATAAAGTTGAGTCGTAAGGTTACCAAAGAGGACTATTTGCCACGATGCACAGTTCAAACATGGGTGCCCTACATATCAGCGAAATAATTTTATGTTCGTTCTTTACTAAGTCAGATGCAACTCGTAACCGACCAAGTAGTGGGTATGGTATTGTCAATCGACTCTGATGCCTATCATGGACTTTGTCGACTCTGAACATGTCATATTCCATGAAAAAAGTCCAAGCGAGAGCCTACTTAGTCGAGTCAAACGATTAACTACTTGAACACAAGTTGACAAAGTCATCAAAATTATTATTTAATTTTGTTGTATATATCACGGACGGTGTAATGCATTCATGTGTTTTATTTCAGGAACAAAGAGCTTGAAGACGACTCCTCGAGTCGCCTCAAGCCTCGGGGGCTATCAAGCCAGAATTTGTGAAAAAAATGGACTTTGTTCGTTACCAAAACACAAGTTCACATACTCTCCCGTCCGCGCCGGCTTACAACGCCGTGTCCGGTTCATCTGTCTAAGCCGCTTCTGATGATGCGGTCGGCCTTGCCATCTGTCTCTCGCGGCCTGGTCTACATCAACATACTAGGCCGCACATGTCTGCATGAGCAAGTCACAGTTTGGGTAGCACGGTTTTCTTTCAAGCAAAATGGAGGCAAATTATCATATACTATCAACCGCCGTCTGCATTGGATGGTTCAATGGGCAGGCGCACAAGTCACCGCCACTACAGTTGGGTTAACTTCAAATCGCCAGTTGGAAGGAGCCATTGGCCGAGTTGCTGAAACGGCTCATACGGGATCGTTTATAACCCGCCGTAGTCACCTCAAGCTTCCATGGATTCACATCGTGCTATCAACACCAATGATATACAAGTTATGCCGGTTTATATCACGGTCAAATATGGAGAATCTCAAACAAACTCCTTGAGTCGCCTTGAGACTCGGGGCTACGATGACATGACTCGGCAAATCTTGCCGGGCCAACAAATTTAAAAACCCAGGACAATGAAGGGAAAGATAACTCGGTCCCGGAGGCTACTGTTATTTGAAGGCCGTCAGAAAATTTCCGGCTTGGAAAGTATATGACAATTACAGAAATCCCGGCTCGATGAAGAAGTTCCGGGTCATCAGAAAAGATTCCGGTTTAAAATCCGGCTCAAGGGAAGCCAGTCTCACTGAAGCTCTCAAATCCGGTTTAAGAATGTCCGTTCAAAAGGAATTAACTTCTCACGAGTTTGAGTTTAAAGGCCGTCGAGAAAATTTCCGCTTAAAAAGAAGGATTCGGTTTAATATCCGGTTGAAGGGAAGATATCTCCCACAAAGCTTTGAAGCTCTCAATATCCGGTTTAAGAATGTCCG
Organism: Aegilops speltoides; assembly: GCA_021437245.1. NCBI lineage: Eukaryota > Viridiplantae > Streptophyta > Magnoliopsida > Poales > Poaceae > Aegilops > Aegilops speltoides. The sequence continues at coordinate 17,396,304 of CM038144.1, forward strand.
TTCAAGAAGGATCTATCTCTTGCAAAAATTAAAGGGTGCCAAAGAGGACCTGCTTGTCGTGATGCGCGGTTCAAACATGGGTATCATGCCTTATTGGTTTATCATATTATTGATCACTTGGGGACTTGGTCGATCCGAACCATAGTCACACCTCTTGATCGGCGCAATGCCACAATATCACTTCGGGCTTGGTCGTGTCCGAACCAATGCAACACCTCTTGATAGGCGAAAGCCACCAGATCATTTGGGGACACGGTCACGTCTGAACCGGTCACGCCTCTTGGTCGGCCAATAGGGCCAGCGTCACTTGAGGCTTGGTCGAACCCAACCAATGTCATACCACTTGGCGGCGACTCGCCACGAGTCTTTTGGGGACTCGCCGACTAGCACCATCGCCACGCCTTCGGGGCTTGGTTGCGTCGACCATGGTAATGCCATCGACCAGCTCCATGAAGCTTTCCTTTACAAAGAGTTATTGCCTTTGTTGCCATATTTTTCATAATTGTTATTCGATTTTGTTGCGTTTTTAAACCGACAACGTTTTAATCCGGTTCAATCGACAATTGACGGAACACGGTCAATTCTTAAACCGGAGACTATCTGCCCGGTTTGATTTTCTCGTTACCATCCTATTATGGAGTAAACCGGTGTTTATCAACCCGGCTTGGCTTTCAACTACAAGTTGTCAAGACACGATCAAGTTATAATCCGGAGACTATCGGCCCGGTGCGGTTTCGACTATAAGTCGCCAAAGATATATTTGGATTGCGCCATTGGAATCATGCGCTTATAAATGATTGGGTTATATTATTCAAATAGCCAAACTTGGCTGGATTTTCATTATGATATTGGATGAATAAGGTTTTCATACGGATTATATTATCTTGAATAGCCAACATGGCTGGATTTTTATTATGGTTATTAATATTATGATTGAGGTTTTCAAAGTCGCTTTAGCGCAATGGATATTATGTTATCAATGGATATGGCTTTTATTCTACAATTGAAGGAATAGTCCCGAGTTCTGCGGGCTTACAACCCGCACTTGGGGGCTACATTATTGAAGTTGAGATTATATCAAATATGCAAGTCTCATGTCGCCGCAAGCATGCACCATGACACTTGGGGGCTAATGCAAAGTCATTCTTTGTCATCTCATTGAAGACTCGACTCATCATATTATAATGAGCCGCCCTTGGGGGCTACCAATTGCTCTGTCAACAATTGAAGGTACAAAGATTTTTATTCATTATATTGAAGGGTCCTTTGCTCGGTTGGTAAAGCACAAGGCTCTTAACCTTGTGGACGTGGATTCAAGCCCCATGATGGGGTTACATCATATGATGTTATTTTCATTGAAGTATATATCAAGTCCCAGCTCAATATTATCTTATCGAACCGCCCTTGGGGCTACAATCAGTTGAAGTTTTTATGAGCATCAGAAATTACAAAGTCCTGTGTTTGCAAGCATAACTACTGGCGCTTGGGGCTACATAATATGGAGTATTCAGTTTTACTAAGTGACTGGGATGAATAATATGGACTTCTTCAAAGTGGCAGTAATTATACGGAAACAAGTCTCAAATCATCACTTTGTCCTGTTCAAGACTTGGGGGCTACAGGTAATATGGTTATAAGGGAGAAAAATCTTCAAATTCTCAGTTTTGAGCAATAATTGCGACCTGGAGTTGGTGACAATTATGACTTGGTGCCATCCATATTTACAATCCGGCGATTTTGGTAATATCAAATCCGACAAATTTTACATCTTCAAACCGGCTGAATATCAGATGAGTATGTCAAGACCAATATTTCTTAAACCGGCGATTTCGAAGCTGGTTCAAATGGGTTATTCTTCACAATATTTTTCTATGAGAAGCCAACATCAGCAATTTGAGTATGAAGCTGGTTATTGACCCGGATTTTCTAGAAGGAGGAAAATGACAAAGACTTAAGGACGATCGGGGCGGTCTACAAGAATTCTTAACCGGAGCACAACTTGTCAAATTTGTTCGGTGTTTATTTGCAGCATAAGTTTACCATGGATAAATCCAAGCTAAACTTGGGGACTAATGTCTGGGATATACCCCGCGGTGTAAACCGGCCGGAAGTTTAAACCGGCCGGATTGGACGACTCACTAGTAACCCGCCTGGAGCTTGGCGGTTCACGGGATACCGCCCGGTCTTGGCGGTTCATTCGTAACCCGGCGGGCGGGTCAAGATGGATGACGAGGCCCATGGCCCAGAAGGCCGGTTCACGGCGGGCCGATTTAAGAGGAAAGGAATATTTACCTTACAAAGAGTTAAGACCAGGACTTGTATCCGGTTTGTATTAGAGATAGACTAGTCCTAATCCTAATAGGACTCCACATGTAAACCGCCCCTTCAGCATATATAAGGAGGGGCAGGGCTCCCCAAAGAGGGACAAGTTAGGAGTTACAGGTTAGAAGCAATAATCTCTAGGGCTAGACACAAAGAGGAGAGCCGGTTTACGGCGACTCCCTCGTGATGATAATGAGACCTAGCCTCAAACAGCATGTAGGGTTTTTACCGGATGATGTTTCCCGGGCCCGGCTGTCTAAATCCTGTCCTGTGTTGCGTCTCTCGATTCCACTCAACCCCTCTCAAGCTACCACATAGATGCGTTGGCCTCGCGACTAAGTCCTGACACTAAGGACATCTGCCGTGACAAATCCACGACACCTTGTCTCTAAAATATAGGGGGATTGTTGATCCTAGTTTGTGTGCTATGCAGTCCAAAGCATCCATCTAGATTGCACACATCTAGGGGGAGCCCGTCTATATTTTAGAAAGGTGGGGTTTGCCCTTGCTCAAAATTATCTTATCTAGGTGCAAATCCCGTATTGTCATCAATCCACCAAAAAGGGGGAGATTGTAAGGGCATATTTATCCCTTAGGTGTTTTGGTGATTGATGACAATGCTTTTGCGGACTAATCGTGTGCCTTGAGTTTCTCAGATACTTCATCACTAGGCACGAGACGATTCGGTGCCCCTTGGAGACTATTGAAGTCGGCGTTGTTCTACGTTTCTCTTTGGTGGATTTGAGTCGTAGGAGAGCCGTACTATTAAGAGGGGGGTCCGCCTCGGAAAGGTTTGGGTGGAATCAACACGTACACTTGTCCTACCTTTCCTTGCACTTTGGAGCATCTCTTCGTTATCCTAGTTGTGCCTAAATCTGACGGCTACTGCTGTACTTGCGGTAGTACCGCAAGCACCAGCGGTAGTACCGCTCTGGGTCACGGTAGTACCGCTCCTCCGGAGCCTTAGTACCGTGGCTCCTAGGCCTTGTGCCGCTCCAGTACGGTAGTGGGGGCGGATGTAATTTTTTACATCCGCGCTCCGACGGTAGTACCGCTCGTCCAGCGCGGTAGTACCGCAGGAGCCCACGGTAGTACCGCTCCCCAGGAGTCGTAGTACCGTGGCCCTCCTACCTAGTACCGCGGCGTCACGGTAGTAGGAGCGGATGTAATTTTTTACATCCGCGCCTCAATGGTAGTACCGCGCCTCGTGCGTGGTAGTACCGCGTCGGATTTTCGCACTATCTCATTTTCAGCGGAAGTAGGCACAGATGTAATTTATTTCATCCGCGCTCTTTGTAGGCAATGACTTTCCTGCCTTGCGGTAGTACCTTAAGGGGGAGCGGTAGTACCGCGCAAGCGGTAGTACTGCACCCAAGTCAGGCAAGTCCTGGCCTCTGCTGCTGCCGCGGAAGTACCGTGGTCCGCCACGGTAGTACCGCGCGGCCTTGCGGTAGTACCGCGCCCCTGGAACGGTAGTACCGCGTGTCGCAGGCTGAACTTGAGGATAACGGTTGGATCTCTTCCACGAGTATATAAGGGGCGTCTCCTACCTCTAGTTGACGACCTCTTCCACCTCTAAGTTCCATTGTTGCTCTAAGCTCCATTTTCGCCCGATCTCTCTCCCTAGCCAATCAAACTTGTTGATTTGCTCGGGATTGGGTGACAAGGGCCCGATCTACACTTCCACCAAGAGATATTCGATTCCCCCCACTTATCCCTAGCGGATCTTGTTACTCTTGGGTGTTTAAGCACCCTAGACGGTTGAGGTCACCTCGAAGCCATACTTCATTGTGGTGAAGCTTCGTGGTGTTGTTGGGAGCCTCCAATTGTTGTGGAGATTGCCCCAACCTTGTTTGTAAAGGTTCGGTCGCCGCCTTCAAGGGCACCAATAGTGGAATCACGGCATCTCGCATTGTGTGAGGGCGTGAGGAGAATATGGTGGCCCTAGTGGCTTCTTGGGGAGCATTGTGCCTCCACACCGCCTAACGGAGACGTACTTCCTTAAAAGGAAGGAACTTGGTAACACATCCTCGTCTCCACCGCTCCACTCTTGGTTATCTCGTGCCTTTACTTTTGCAAGCCTACTTGTGTTGTATCCCTTGCTTGCTTATGTGCTAGTTGTTATTGCATCATATAGGTTGCTCACTTAGTTGCACATCTAGACAACCTATTTTGTTGCAAAGTTTAATTTGATAAAGAAAAGCTTAAAAATTGTTAGTTGCCTATTAACCCCCCTCTAGTCAACCATATCAATCCTTTCACAGAGGAATGAATGAATCAAGATATTATTGACATTCGCAATGCATTTCACAAATCAAACAAGCATGGAATCAATCAAAAATATGTAATCTAATTTTTTCCCTCTTCACGCAATGTCACTTTGGTTGTCCCCCCTTATTGTTGTTGTTGCTCCTCTTCTTGCCCTTAGCGACGTCGTAGGCTGCACCATGGAAGTCGAGAAAGAGCGCCAGCAGGGACACGTTGAAGATGACTTTGAAGGCCCACCTGGCCCCCTCACAACCGCTGCCGGCGAAGTGGAACCAGATGTCTGCAATACCATAGGGATGAATTCCGAAAACCTTAACAAAGCACATTTGGTTGATGAGCATTATAATGTTAACATTTTCACATTTTTAGTCTACATTCAATGCATGGTCGTCACCATGTTTACCAAATCCGTCTTCACTTCTTTCTTATCCTACCACCAACCGCATGAACCTTATATATAAGCGTGCAAATGGGTAGAGAAAGCAATACAAGGAGCGATAGAAAAGCAGACTGACCATGATGGAGGGAGCTAAAATAATGATGTTCATACTTACTTCTTATTTAGTCTTGAGCTTTCATTGTCGTTTGGATTAGTTTAGAGTAATGGAACTACTACAAAGACCCAATATGTTATACATAAAGGTGTGATATATAAGAATATGAGCTTGGGAGGCATTTGGAATGAATAGAAGGAGAAGATGAATGAACGAGCAAGCGCCAACCAGTAGCTGCACTATCTCATTGGTCATCCAAGACGGTGAAGATCCACGCCAACAGCGTCGCCCACGTGATGAACGACGAGACGACGAGGAAGTACCTGCAGTCCGTGAAGCGGCTCATGACCTTCTGCCAGCGCAGGTACCCGACGGACCCGTCGAGGTCGAACGAGTTCAAAAGCCTCTCCAATGGCAGTGACCTGTAGTCCCTCCTCGCCGAGAAGGGCGCCGAGAAGCACTCGGAGGAGACACTCCGGCTGGTGGCTGCTTCCTGACGACGAATCACCATCGCCAATCTCTGCATTGTAGAAGCTCAACTTTATTGCCATTTGAGAAACAGTTGATTATTGAAAATTGTTCTCTTGCGCTCTTGTTGGCTGATAAAGATCTGGCTGTGGTGATCAAGACCTAAAGCCATCCTGATGACCGTTTGTATATTCATTATTTTGTTGTAGACGCGATAAAAAGTTGGGAGTGTCATGATGATTACTTGGTGTGCTGCTGAACGCAGCAGCACTCTGTTCCTTGTTCTGTTACTTGGTGTGCTGCTGAAGGCAAAAATGAGTGCTCTTAATAGGTTTTTTTCTTTTCTTTTTTGTCAGTATCATCACACATCTTTACTTCGCTAAAATTTGAAAGAAATGTGCTAATTGTAAAAGAAGTTGCTTCCTTACCTATTTTTTCTGATTTACGATTCATAGGGGGCTCACACTTGAATTTCAGCATCTCGGTAAGCTGCTTTTGAAAAACACGGGGAAAATTCTTATAAGAAGGATGAGCTTTGGGTCACTATATTCACAAATGCTTCGACGCTTCCATCTTTTTTAACACAAGGAAGGTGCCATTGAGCGCTAAATTTTCATTTGACTCAAAACCAAAGTACAACATGTATTACATATCCCTCCACCTCAAAGTTATGAAGAGAAAACATAGAAGGGCAGGGAGAATTGCCTTGAGAAGAATGGGTGAGCATAGGTTCTATTCTTGAATTAAGAACCTGATAAGCACAATTGTGTAAGAAATTGCTGACTGGAGGGCAACGTCTCCAACTTATACTTCCGCCTGTTGATGTTTCCTGACGCAACCATCTTCACAAGAGAGAGATTAACTATGAAGAAAGTAACCTGCAAAAGAGGGATCTCCATGCACATGCTTTGTTCAGTACATGACAATGGGCCTCATTATCATTAACTCTATGGTGATACTAGATGTGTTGGGTGTCTTCATTACTTGATTCCCATGTGGTTCTCGACATAGTGCACAACACGTCTATTTATACATCAAAGTTGTAACACTTCGTCCAGCAATTCAAGCTTGTTGTCTGGTACTTTTTTTCTTCAGATTTTGAACGCTCCGAGAGTAAGTAGGAAAGGGGAAGAAAGAGCACAATAACACTAGGAATGGAAACATGGAGGAAAGCTTAACTTTTTTGTTTTAACTTCTCATGTTGGAGGTGCAAATATTTAGTTTTGTGTTTTCCTTATGCCTTCCATTTATATGGTTGTTGAGCACTCCTTCCTCTCCTCCTTCGCTTGAGCAAAAGATTAATGTACCATAAATATCTGTGCACATACTTAGACAATCCGAGATCTTGAAGGCTAGTCGAAAAGAGGAAGAAAAGAGAGCTTGAGAGCAGTGGGAATGGGAACATGGAGGAAAGTCTAAATTGCTTTGCTTTCACCTCTAGTGTTGGAGGTGAGAATTTTGTTTGGTATTTCCCGATGCCTCCTATTCCTATTGTTCTCAAGCACTCCTTCCTTTTCTTTTTGGCTTGCTTGGTTGCTTGAGCGTAAAACCAAAATTTAGGTGCCCATATTCGATGTGATATCCCAAAAGAAAGCTAGGAAGAGCAAGAAGGGAGGGCATAAGAGCAATGGGAATAAGAACATAAAGGGACTAACTTGCTGGTTCTCCAATTCTTGTGTTGTGGTCGACATTTATTTTGATATTTCTCTATGCCTCCCATTCCTATCCTTCTTATGGGCTCCTCCCTCTTACTTTTTGTCTGCTAAATTGCTTTAGTAGAAAAACAGAAAAATACATGTGCATATATTCAGGTGATATGAGTTGTCCACTGTGAGATGGGAAGAGGAAGAAATAGGGCCTAAGAGCGGTGAGCATAAGAATACTATGGAAGGCTAAAGACCTCAGTACGGTGCGCGCATTTGGTCACGTGGATCCGTTCAAATAGTGTAGAATGTACGTGTCTCCCTCGTATTCGGGAGAAAATGCTTTAGGATCAAAGTATGGCATCTAATCGTCAACAAGGGCCAACACATGCTTTCTCTATGTATTGAGCCGATTTGCCCCCCTACACACCAAGAATTTGATATTGACATATCTTAGAACTTACAGCGATAGATTTTGATGTTCAAGTTTCAAGATTAAAATTCTTAGTTTTTGAAATTTCAAACATTGTGGTGTAGCTCCTAGTGTGAACTCGTCTCGAAAATACTCCTACGTTGGTTCTTCTGGTAAAAAAAATCACTTCTCACTGATTGCCCAAAACCTGCTATCACAAGGCTGAACCTAACATCAGAGGTGCTACCTTAGTGATGTTTGAATTGTGTTTATGTACTACTCCCTCCGTCCAAAAATACTTGTCATCAAAATATATAAAAGGAGATGTACCTGTCACATTTTTTTCTCCTATGAACACATACTCCTACTTTCTTAAAAGAATAGTCAACCTTTTGAATTTTCTTTCTAGGTAGCAACCTTCTGAAATTAACTATACTAAGGCCAACTCTAGCCGATCCCCTATCCAACGTTAGAGGAGTAAAAATCCGGTTTTACTTCTCTAACCGACACCTAGCCAATCCACTAAACCGAATGAAGGAGGATATTTTATACTCTGCCTCCTACCAGGCACCTATATTTACTCTGACGCTACCGCTTGGAGGAAAAAATCCCCTCGCCCACGCTGCCTCACCGACCCCATTCCACGCCGCCTCTACGACGGCGCCATCCATCCTGCCACCGCCGGTCACCACCCGTCACGGCGGACGCTCCATAGGCCCCACCCGGATTTGAGTCTTTGTCGTCATCGTCGGCGCAAAAATCGGCAGACCTATGGCTGCAGCCGCCGCCGCTGGGTTTGACGCATTCGACTGCCGGCAATTGTGCCTTTCTCATGGATTCACCGGCTACCGAACCACACAGCCCCGACAATAAGTTTGTGCCGCATGCAGGTATGGCCACCTCCTCTAGCCGCTCGAATCTCAGATGTCGCCGACTCGTCGGCAAAGTCACGCCCGACCGTCGGCCGGTCTCTGCACTGGCCCAACAGCTAGTCGGCTCCCCGTTGCCGGTAATAAAGTGCGACGACTGCCCGCAGCAGCTGATCCGTCGAGTTTCTACCATGCCAGAACATCCGGGATGGGAGTTCCTTAAGTGCAAAAAAGATGGGATGAGTGCTTGTTTTGATTCGGTTGGTTACCGGAATCGGTGCAATTTGTAGCTCATTGTTTGCTCAAATTTGCGTGTAGGATGGATCGATCTATCGATCATGAAAAATTTGTTAGATGTTCGTGCACTCCTTGCTAGAGTAGAGACTAGATGCGATGCAATGTCGAATTCATCGAAACCGAAGAAAAAAGGAGTGTGCAAGCTCGAGAAGCCAACCAAGAGAATCAACAACGAAGACAAGACAGAGAGAAAAATTTAATCCCACTAGTGGGAGCAGTTATGGAAGTTGGACATCTATTAAAGTGCCTAATTGTGATTTTTGTTTTCTTTGGCCTTGTTCTCGTAGCGAAGAATTGGTTAATTGTGTACTCCGATGTATCAAAATGTCGTTCAATGAAATAAAGAAGGAATGAAATTTGTGTCGGTGGCCAAAAATAATATGCAAATGACAAAGAAAAATCTCCGTTATATTTAGGGGGTCAGCTAGGTTCGATCAAAACTTAGTGGAGTAAAAATACTCCACTAAGTTTACTCCAGAGTTTTACTGCTCTATTTATAGGGGATCGGTTAGAGTTGGCCTAACATCCATATTTTTTATATTCCTCCCATATTTTCATCATATATAAAATCCGTTCATTATGCTTAGATATCTACAGGTACTAAACTTTAGTCTACATTTAATCTTTAATGCGCCATGTGCACCAAATCCGCCTTCACTTCTTCTCATCCTACCGCGTGAACCTTATATATAAGTGTGCAAATGGGTAGAGAAAGTAGTACAAGGAGCGATAGGAAAGCATACTGACCAAGATGGAGGGAGCTAAAATTAAGATGTCCATATATACTTTTTGTTAAGTCTTGAGCTTTCATTGCCATTTGGATTAGTTTAGAGTAATGGAGCTACTAAGGAGACCTAATATGTCATTTATAGAGGTGCGTATACATAAGAATATGAGCTTGGGAGGCATCTGGAATGAAAAATAGAAAGAGGCGAGGAACAAACGAGCAAGTGCGGGACAACTAGTAGCAGGACTGTCTCATTAGTCATCCACGATGATCAAATATCGAACGATGGCCTCATTCGTTTGGGCTCTTGAAGCCACTTTCTGTAGAAAAAAAGCACGATGTCCTCACAAACAAGGTGTTTTGGCTTGTTGCCAAACCATAGCCGGAACGGCCTTTAGTTATACAGGTCGTAGCACCACTTGGAGGAATTACAAAATCTTCTTTCTTGCAACGTCCACATTGCTCTTTTGACTTCTCTAACATTACAGAAACAGCAGCACCTCCGGGTCTCGTAAAATTAAGCCCCAATGCATACAAAACTCCAGAATATCGAAGTCCATAAGGTGTTTCTAGTCGTGCACAGGCTGAGGGTGTTCATCCTCCTTTTTTAAAAGCAAGATATTTCGGGCCTACTAGTGACTTAGTGGTGGGAGCTAATTGTTCCTTCATTCCTCGAAGCAGGCTTTCGCCCCGCTTTATATATAAAGCAACATCCAAACAGATTATACATCCGAACCATACAAGGTGATGAGGAAGCCCTCAAACTACAGCGATCCCAAGATAATCGAAACACGCAAGACGCACACGACTACGCTTCCACAAGAAAGAGCAGGAGGAACTGAACACAACTTCACACTATGCCCTATAACACCTAAGCTCCACGACAACGCCCCCGGAAAGAAGAACGACACTAAGCGTCACCACTGCCGAGTCCACACGGACAAAGGTTTTCACCCGGAACCCAGACACGAAGAGAGGCAATACGACGACGTTTTCAAGAAGATAACAGCGTCCGCGAGCGTCGGCGGCGGCGGCGGCGGCGACAAAGCACAAAGCTTTCGCTCGGCACGTCCCCGGGCCACCACGAGGTATCCAAAACAAGCGCGACGAGGTTAGAACCCCAGATCCGGATCGGGGCAATGCAATACCCAGATAGCATGCCTGAGCCACCCACTGCTCCACCCCTCGCTGCCCACACGACCAAGAGGGAAGGCCACCACCGCCGCCATGGGGCCCGTTGGAGAGCACCCATGCGGACCGCCAACCAGAGCGGCCGACCCGGCATCCATGTCAGATACACTACCAACCGCCCACATCACGGTGCAACCACCACGGTAGGAGGAGTAAAAGGCGTTTCCTTTCACTCCTAGCCCAGCATCAACCATAGAGTCTAGGTCAACGCCTCCACAACAGAAAGCATCCACGCCCAACATGTGGATTAAACACGGCTCTCCTTCCCTAGGATTAAACACGGTGTTTGTATTTAACTGAAGTACATATTCATGAATATTAAGTGGGACGACATGTGTTCACGTTAAGTGAAACTAATTGACCCTCAAACATCTCTTTAGCTAGTGCAGAACACACGCAGTACAGTGCGTGCCTGGTAAGCCGGAGAAAAACCTCTCAGGATCAAAGTGACACCTTCATCTAATCAATGACGATGCCAACATATCTTTTCTTTATGTATTGAGCGGACTTCTCCCTCTACACACCAAGTATCTAGATATTCACACATCTTGTATTGATAGATTTTGAGTTAATTCCATTTTTTTATAGATGTTGGATGGTAGTCTGGATTAAATGAGCTAGATGGAGTCCGCGCACATGCACCTATTGGTTCATAACTTTGGGTTCGAATCAGCCAAATCGATGAGGTAGATCATTCAGTTAGGGTGTGACGACGGATCGAAGTGAAATTGGACTCATATAGTTGTTATGTATGCGCACCTACGAGTGATGGAGTTGGCTAGGGATGATACACATGTTCGTCGTTGAGCCTAAAAAAGCAAAGTATCTAGACTTCCCGTTAAGAGTGGGCTGCTGTCTAATATCGAGTGAACATCCGTGTGGACAATATTCTTGGATTTCCTCACGGAAATTTTTGATTCTATGCTACGCACAACCATTTTGTGGCATGATTTTTCTCTAACATTATCGACACTGGGCTCTATCAAATTTTCTTGCGAGATTTGTGGCGATGGCAAGGATAAATGATTGATTTGCCTATTTAAAGAAATTTATGCGCGGGACTTTTTTTGAGAACATATATAATTTCCTGCTATGGAGCCGAGTGTTTGAACCAGGACCAGTAGTGAACTGTTGTAGTCTTTATCGGAGTGAGCTTCTATTTTTATACATAGTGAATTACCGAAGTTTGAAGGTGAACTTCTATTTTCGGTTTTTGTTCAGCAAACTAACATAGTTTAAGCATTGTGGACCTTTTTTTAATATTGACTGCAACCAGTGGCGGACCCAGGAATCGAAGTTTGCCGGGGCGAACAATTGGATCTAAAAAAAATGGACATGAAAGCAAGTCTACTGAACCAAAATTTATAAATTCAAATACCAAACACGTGATAAAGCATAAAAGTGTCTTAGAAACTACTACTTCCTCTCTATTTACACATAAAACTTGAAAGAATACCACGTAACAGAAAGACGCACGCAGCCGAGCGGCCATGAACTGCTAGCCGCCGGAGGAAAACTGAGAGGGCCGAACGAAGGATAGGCAGCGGGGTCGGTGCTCCACCGCCGGAGACCCGGGGCGGCCGCCCCAGCTCGCCCCAATGGTAGATCCGCCACTGACTGCAACTGAGTTTAGACGACGTCTTTACATTGTCCAGGCGTGGACATTGTCGAGGTCGATTTAGAGGATGTGTATATTTCGACGACCATATAGACAAGCTGTTGGACGCCTGTTTTGGGCTCACGTGATGGAAAACGAGTATAGACATCCACATAGACAAGCTATCGGAGATGCTCTTAGTGATGATGCCTTCGGCAACAAACATGTCCGGTAACATATAATTGAAGTGCTCAATTTCTCTAGCAAATGAATGTATCTCGTGAGCTTGCTCAACCACGGAGCGCCCAGGAGTCATCCTGTAGTCATAGAATTGTTCCATGATATACAACTCAGTGCCTGTATTCGAGACCCCAAACTTGGCCTCGAGTGCGTCCCACATATCTTTGCCATTATCAACTGACGCATAAGCATCGAATATGTTCTCACCAAAAACACTCAAGAGAGCAATCTCAAAAAGGTGTCAGTTTTCTGAAAAGCTCGTTCCCGCTGAGGATCAAGAACTCCTTCAGGTTTGCCAAAAGTGGCGTCATAGCAGCTCATGGTTTGAAACCATAGAACATCTCTCACACGCCACCTCTTATAGTGCACACCCTCAAACATAGGAGGCCTCATGGAAGCAGCAAAACCACTCGGGGTAAATTGCCTATAATAAGGTCTTTGGATTGTTGGAAATATGAGCAATTTACCATATGATTTTATTAACAGAAATAGTAGATAAAACATGACTATTATAGTATAGATGAAACAAGTCATGTAATCTATAAGAGAGAAGGCAAATAGCATGGAGCACATGTGAACTAGAACAGAACATATGTAAAACAGATACTAGAAGGAGAAACTGTAGCAAGATCTCAAACAGAAAGAACATGAGAACGTACGAAGCAGCAACAGAAGCATTGATCTTGGGGTCGACGTCCTCGCCGGCCATGTCGTCGAAGAGGTTGTCGATGTCGGGGAAGAAATCATTGTCGGGGAAGTGGTCATCAGCGTTCGGAGCGTCCGTGATGTAGAAGTCAGTAGTCGCGCAGAGCGCTTCCCGAAAACCTTATCACGCTTCTCCTGTACATGACTCAAAGAGGTGGGGTTTCGGAGGCCTACTGTCCGACCTGCGGTGCACGCCACAAGCTGGGATGGGGAAGATCGTAGCAGTAGCCCAGTGCTCGGGAACATGGAGGCGAGAGGAAGGTGGTGTTCTGTTGTGTCTCTCTGGAGAGGAGCGACCTCTCTTTTATAGGCACAGGAGGAGGAGGTGGAGCGAACAGTCAGCAGCCAAAGAGGTGCACCGTTCGGATGCAATCTCACTACAGCAAAACATTTCAGCTCCCGTGTGACCATTCATATACCCGTCGTGCGTGGCAAAAATTTAGACATCGACTTGGCCCATTCCGGCAACCCACGGCGCGGCGAGGCGGACGGCGGAGGAGGAGCGCGCGTGAATGTCCCTCTTGTTCTCATGCTCATACATGTGGGGAAACAACCTGAGGTCCAACTCCTACCAAACTAGCAATATGGGCCTAAACTTTAGTTCCACCTCTTGCCTTGCACGAATAAGCTGAGTGGGCCTCTAGAACTTATTAGGAATTTATGAAATTGCTACTGGGCTGGCCCAAAATTGATTAAATTCCATCACTAAGTAGACATGGGAGTTCATTGCCTTGGCCATCGTCATCGGCTTCGTGGCTCTTGATCCGAGTTCGTGGAACACCATCACCCGAATTTGGAACTCTAGCGGACAATACTCCTCTTGCTCTGCCTACGTGGCACAATTCATCGGTGTCACAAAAAATTCTCAGCGGAGAAGATTTGGAGAGCCCATGCGGAACAGAAATGCAGACTCTTTTATTGGCTTGTCTTCCATGGTAAGATTCTCACCATGTACCAGTTGGCGCAACGGGGTTGACTACTTGACCCCAGCTACCACCTTTGCCTTAGGGCCCCTTAGACTGTGCTCCACCTATGTCAGGATTGCCTCTTCACAATCACCGTCCACCACCAGGTGCTTGCTTGGGCGGATAATGTTGTCCCTCCGGAGTCGCCCTTCAACCTACCAACAATAGATACTTTCAGGCAACTTCATGTATGCAAGGCTGGTCTGGGTGATACAGTTAGGATTTGGACAGACAAATGGCGGGATATTCCTCTCCAGATTCAATACCCTGAGCTATTCCCATTTGCAATCGACAGAGAAATTACTCTTGCTAATGTGCAGCAACTTGATGATATCAGCCAGCTCTTTCATAGGCCTTTATCTCTGGAGGCTTACACTCAGTATAATGCTCTGCAGCTGCTCATTCTGAATAGAGATAATTCTGCTAACAAAGATGTTTGGTCATTAGGTGGCAATTCCTCAAAGTTCTCCTCAATGAGGATTTACAGAGATCTCATGGGGCCAAGCACTGCCCACTGCCTCTTCCAGATGCTCTGGAAAACAGCCTGCAGACTCAGATACAAAATCTTCTTTTGTCTCCTTCTTCATGATAGACTAGCACGAGAAACATGCTTCACCGCAAGAACATGTATCTAGAGGATTACAGTTGTGCATTATGTGGTGAAGCCACGGAAGAATCTATCCTACATCTGTTCTGGGATTGCCAGTTTGCATGGACGTGTTGGAATTCAGTTATCCCACACAAAGACAGGGGCATATCACCCTATGATGAAATTCTTCTTTCAGTGTGCAAGCTGCCAACGGATATTGCTATGGAAATTGTTGTGACGGGATGTTGGAGCATTTGGTTAACCAGGAATGATAAGATTTTCAAAAGAGCTCCAATCCATCTTGACACCTGGAAATTCTACTTCAAAGACTGCCTATAGACTACCAGTATCAAAGCAAAGCAGCAGAAGGCCTCAATGATTCGTGATTGGATAGTTCATTATCTATAATTGTTCTTATGTTTCATAAAACTTGTATTGGGTGACCCACTAGTTTGGGCATGTACTTGATTTTTGTACTTTGATTAATTAATGAAAATTACCGTAGAACGATTGTTCTACAGTTTCGGCTAAAAAACAATAGATGCTTGGTGGGATGGCATTTTGCATCATATAGATAGTAACCATAGGCGGAGGCGCATGAGACACCTTGTATACATCATGTGGAATGCGTGGAAAGAGTGGAACCGACGAATCTTCAACGCCACGAGTTTAATATATACGTGCATTGAGGTGGCACACCTGACTTTTGAGTATAATATCATACTCCCTCCGTCCCAAAATAAGTGTCGTAAGCTTAGTACAATTTTATACTAAAGTTAGTACAAAGTTGAGACATTTATTTTAGGACGGAGGGAGTACTAGCTATGATTGTTCTTATCCTTAAAATGATTCAGTTCCCATCCTAACGTGGCAAAGCTAACTTTACATACTATACTAATTTTACCGTCCAAATTAAAAAGAAAGATTAAAATGGTACTGACAGTAGCGATATAAAGCAGAGGAATTAATCTAAAATGCAACCGTCACTCGCCTGCTGCAATTCTCCCGTGAAGACTGCAACACGAACGTCCTGATTATCTGGAAAACTTGAGCCATGATTGCTAAAATCGCAATAGTTGCATTTCAGAAATTAAAGAACACAAGCGTGGTACTCCTGCTATTGCTGGCCACAAGTTAAGGCGGGGGATGTGGTCCTCGTTCATGTATGTATGTATGTATGTATGTACGTATGTACTCCGTTTCAAAATAGATGACCCAACTTTGTATCAAAGTTAGTACAAAGTTGGGTTATCTATTTTGGAACGGAGGGAGTATGTATGTATCAACGTACATGATATCAGTTTGATTGCACGTTTTGTATTGTAGGACATATTCGTACTTCTATGGATTTCCCAAGTCCCAACATATATATGTAGTGCTTCCTTGGGCCTGGTTTGTTCGTGCAACAAAAGGTATCATGCTAGTTTCGAGCCTCGCGTAAAGCTCGGCTGATGCGGAGCATCCTTCCATCATCCCGATGGACTCTACATCAACACATTCAACCCCACAAGGACCTATGACGCGAGCACGTGCAAGAGCTCTCGAGGTCGAGGTGACATCACTCCTATCACAACTCTCCTTCGATTCACATGAGACATGGTTGCTACCTCAAACGGAAACGCTATGCATACTCAGGTACCAAGGAGTCGACCATGAAGAGGCTAGGAAGCAAGGAGAACCGGAAGCGGAAGGCATGCATGAAGACGGAGAGGAGAAAGCAACAAGGACCAGAGAGGCCGGACGATCCGGACGGAGGCCCGGACGATCCGGACAGAGCCCGGATGATCCGGACCCCGGTCCGGACGATCCGGCTAACTACACCGAAGGCAACAGAAGCTCCCTCCCGAAGCCGGATCATCCGGACCCCGGCCCGGATCATCCGGACCCCGCCCGGACGTCCGGACCACCAGCCGGACATCCGGCCCTGCGCGACCACCAGCCGACCCTCCGGCTCATCCGGGCCTCCACCCGGATCATCCGGACCAGCCCGGATCATCCGGACCCCCGTCCGGATCATCCGGCCAGCGCCTGTGTGCGCGTGTTGGGCTGAGCCCATGTACCCCTTTGCCCCAAACTCTATATATAGGATCCCCTCTCCTCACTTTGAGACTTAGCATTGGATTAACTCATATTTGTGTGAGAGCCTTTGCTCATCCACCCGGTTACTTCTCCTCGGAGATCAGGACCTCCGTCTAGGAGAAGATCCCTCAGCGGATTCAAGACCCCTATCTAGGGAAGAACATTCAAGGCCTCCTCTTGGAGATGAACGGTTCCGTTGTATCCTTACCCTAGTTGACTATGTATCTTGTGGATCTCATGTGTGTATGTTGATCTAGCACTTGTGTGATCGATTCCTTGTTGGTTGAGTGATTCCCTCTCGTTTTCCCCGTGTTTCCCCTTGTGCTTCCGCGTGTTCTTCGTGTTTCCTCCGTAGGATCCCCTCCAAACGTGAAAGATCGACGAATTAGGGTTCCACCCTACATCATATGGTATCATGAGCCACGTTGATCACGTTTTTGGAGCCCCTACCCCGTGATTTCTAGCTTGATTTTGTTGTTTTCGTCCTAAAAATCCGAAAATCCCCACAAAAATACCCCCAAAGTTTTTTGTGATTTGTTGGTTTTGATGATGTTTTGTTGTTTTGATCCGTGGATTCGGTGTGTAACTCGTGGATCTTGCTTTTACCCACCTTCTCCCCCTCGAAATCCACCCAAAATCCCCGAAATCGTCAAATTTCTCCCCGTTTTCGTGTTCTTCCCGAGCAGTTCCCGTGCGTGGTTGACCTGCCCGGATCATCCGGACCAAGTCCCGGATCATCCGGACTCGCCCGGATCATCCGGCTCCTGGCCCGGATCATCCGGCTTCCTCTGCCGAAACTGCAGTTCTGCAGTCCACCATCCACCACCACCACCATCCACACCTATATACACCCTCCCCACCCCATCTACCACCACTTCCACTCGCCAAACCCCACGACACAACCTCCGTACTACCATCCGAATTTGAGTTCGACAATTTGAGTGAGATTTCCGTGTCCTTTTGTGTTTCGGCTATCAAGGCGCGGTGCGACATCAACAACAAACGCTCATTTTGGTCGACTACTCATCTTCACTACGGATGGTAACATCGACGACATCTTTGTCATACCTTGCAATTGCATTGATAACCATAATAGACCATCTTTTGCGTTGCTTTCCCACCGAGACTAGCCATTGAGTATTGCCGGCAACGTGACTTGTGCACATTAGTTTCATACACCATATCATACATACCTTCGTGGTGCATATCTCGGAATCAACTTGTGTGTCACAAAGTTGTCATCGCATACAAAATTGCTATCTTAGTTCGTCAAGTTTACATAAGAAAAGAGCTCAAAAGAGAAAGAGCCACTCAAGCTTTTAAGCAAAGAGGAAAGATAAGCAAAGAGCTTATAAGCAACAAGCATAGCATCATACAACATTAATATTGTCATATAAGATCATCTTGGATCATTGCACCGATACACCATACATATAGCATACGTGGGATAGAGATCGTTGCATTTTTGCCTAGTAGGTTGTGCACAAGCTCCGTATCCGCCTATTGTGCAATCGTGCTAGCGTCTCTCTAGTATTGTGCAACAAGAGCATTTTCGTGGATTCCACATTTTGGCTCACTTTTGGTTTGCACAATCCCATTTATCTATTTGCGTGTGTGTTTCCGTGTACCACTACTTGCTTGGTCTACTTGTTGCATATGCGAATTTGCGAATCTTCTTCAACATTTTTGAGTCAAGCTAACGATTGCAATCAATTTTGTGCCACCATCCTAACCAAGCTCCACCAAAAGCTTTTACTTGTGTAGGTGTGAGAATCGACAAGGATCGGTACCAATAGTGCTATTTCATTGTCTGCATTTGAGTGAACTTGATTCATTTTCAACTTCGGTCAAAGGTACATTGGTATTCGTTCTTCTCCTTCTACCACTCACAATTTTGCTTGAAATGATGGATAGGCCAAGTTCTTCTACAAATCCACTCTTCATCGAGCAAGACGACGACATGTCATCCTACTTCACCAAGAGCCACCTCTTTGGCGCACAACGAGCTCTCCATCAAGAGCAACAAGCAATGAGCGAACGCATCGACAACCTCTCCACCGACTTGCGACTCTCTGAGCAACGTACAAAAGAATACTTCGACAACAAGCTCGACGCACACAAGAAAGAGAACGATGCAAGAATGGACGAGATCCGCGCCTTGTTGGTGAACCGGCGTACTTCTACTTCCTCACACTCAAGACGGAGCAACTCAAGTCGCCACTCCGACGACTCCTTCTCCGACACAAGTACACCGTCATCGAACACTCTTCGACGAGCCGCGCGTCAAGACCGTCATGCATCTCGCAACCCGCTACACGACAAGAATCTCCAAGAGCAAGTTGATGAAGAAGTTCGTCGTCCTCAATCGAACCAAGTGGCGTTTGCTCAAGCTCAAGAACGACAACGTCTTCGTCGCCAACAAGAACAAGAACGAGCGCGCCTACATCAAGAGCAACAAGACGCCGAGGCTCAACGTCTTCAACAACAACAACGAGAAGCACAAGCTCTTGAGGCGGAACGTGCCCTTCAAGCATCAAGTCGAGCTATCACCAACCGCAATCGCGAAAGGCACAATCAAGAGGAAGCCCTTCGAGAAGAAATACAAGAGAGGAACTACCATCCGCATGCGCAACGTCAAGCCCCACAAGGTCCTCCACAAGCTCCTCAAGCTCAACCTCAACCTCAAGGTCAACAAGAGCAAGTTGATCATGGACTTCCTCCTCGCCAAGAGCAACATGAGGATGATTACCCTCCATGTCAAGAACGTCATCATCAACATCGACCTCAACACAATGAAGAACAACGCTATGGCAAGCTCAAGTTCACAATGCCCAAGTTCAATGGAACCAATGATCCCGAAGAGTACCTCTCATGGGCATTGAAGGTCGACAAAATCTTTCGTTTGCACAACTATGAGGAAGAGAAGAAGATCGCTATGGCATCACTTGAGTTCCAAGACTATGTGCTCATATGGTGGGAACAAGTCCTTGAGCATCGACAAGCAAGAGGTGAACCTCCAATCACCAGTTGGGCTCAAATGAAGGATGTCATGCGAGCACGCTTTGTGCCCACCTACTACAACCGTGATCTTTTCAAGAAGCTACAACTCCTCAAGCAAGGAAAAAAGAGTGTTGAAGAATACTACAAGGAAATGGAGATTGCCATGATTCAAGCCAATGTCACGGAGGATGATGAGCAAACAATGGCACGATTCTTGAATGGCCTCAATCATCCCATCAAGAAGATTGCCGATTTCCAACCCTACTCCAACCTCATTGAGCTCGTGCATCAAGCTACAAAGGCGGAACGACAAGTGCAAGATGACTTCAAGTACGCCAAGTACTCATCCAAGACATACGGCTTCTCCAACAACCAAGCTTCAACAACTACTCCAACTTCGACATCAACCAAGCCTTTTCCAAGCAACGACGACAAGTCAAATTACAAGAAAACTTCGAAAAGTTCGAGTCGTCCTCCTCCTACTACAAGCAACTCCAAGACGCGTGCTTCATCATCTACTCCAACTGATGAGACCGTCAAGACAAGTTCCTTCAAGTGTTTTACTTGCGACGGCCGAGGCCACAAGTCATATGAATGCACCAACAAGCGCACCATGATACTCAACGACGATGGCACCTACGACTCAATGAGTGAAGACGAAATGGATGCTATTGAGCAAGTGGCCATGCACCGGCGCATCAATGAGGGTGAAGATGATCAAGTCTTTTGTGATGAAGATACAAGTCCCGCTCTTGTTGTCTCCAAAGTCTTGACACTTCAACATCAACAAGAAGAAGACCAACGATGCCACATCTTCCACACAAAGGCCGGCATCAATGGGAGATCCATCAAGGTCATCATCGATGGAGGTAGTTGCCACAACTTGGCAAGTGAAGAACTATGCTCCAAGCTCCAATTGGTCAAGAAGAAGCATCCGCAACCCTACAAGGTTCAATGGCTAAGTGACTCCGGCACTATACGAGTTGAGCATACGGTCCAAGTATCATTCAAAATAGGTGCATATGAGGACACTTTGGAGTGTGATGTGGTCCCAATGACCGTTTTCCACCTCCTCCTTGGTCGGCCATGGCAATTCGACCGTGGTGTCTACCACAATGGGCGTACAAACCACTATAGCTTCAAGATGAAAGGCAAAGAATATGTCCTACGACCCATGTCTCCTAGTCAAGTGATAGCCGACAAACAAGCCACCAACCAAAGAGAGAAGAGTGAGAAAGTGAGCCACCAAAAAGTGAGTGAGAGCCACAAGCCCAATTTGGCGCCTCTTAGCCAGAGAGAAAAACCTCATACTATTCGCCACCAAACATGAGATGAGAGAAGTGTGTGAGAACCCATCGAGCGTGATGCACTTTGTCCTTGTGTGCAAGGATGGAGAACCAAAAACTAACACCACTCATGAGCTACCTTTGGTGTTTCAATCTCTTTTGCAGGAATTTCAAGATGTTTTCCCCGATGAGCTACCTCCGGGTCTACCTCCTCTACGAGGCATTGAGCATCGAATCGACCTCATCCCCGGAGCGCCACTTCCAAACAAAGCTCCATATCGTGTCAATCCCGAAGAAACCAAGGATATTCAACGGCAAGTACAACAACTAATCGACAATGGTCATGTACGTGAAAGCTTAGTCCCTTGTGTCGTTCCCGTTATTCTTGTGCCTAAGCCTGATGGAAGTTTCCGCTTGTGTTCCGATTGTAGACCTATAAATGCTATCACCGTGCGCTATAGGCATCCCATTCCTCGCTTAGATGATATGCTTGATGAACTTAGTGGAGCCAACTTTTTCTCAAAAATTGATCTTAAAAGTGGCTATTATCAAATCCGCATTCATGAGGGTGATGAATGGAAAACTGCTTTCAAAACAAAATTTGGCTTATACGAATGGTTGGTTATGCCTATGGGTTTGTTGGAAGCTCCCGGAACTTTTGTGCGTCTTATGCATCATGTACTTCGTCCATACATTGGAATCTTTGTTGTGGTTTACTTCGATGATATTCTTGTGTTTAGCAAAACCATGAAAGAGCATCTTGATCATGTTAAGCTTGTTTTGCAAACACTTCGAAAGGAAAGTCTTTATGCCAACTTGAAAAAATGCACTTTTGGAGTTGACAAAGTGGTTTTCTTGGGTTTCGTTGTCTCTTCCAAGGGTGTCCATGTTGATGAAACTAAGATCAAAGCAATTAAAACTTGGCCCCAACCCACCAATTTGCATCAAGTGCGAAGTTTCCTTGGTCTTGCAGGTTTTTATCGCCGCTTTGTGAAAAACTTTAGCACTATTGCAGCTCCTTTGCATGCTTTGAGTAAGAAGAATACTCCTTTTGTTTGGGGACCTTTGCAATCCAACGCTTTCGATGAGCTCAAGTCTTTGCTTACTCATGCCCCGATTCTTGCTTTGCCCAATTTTGACAAAACTTTTGAAGTCCATTGTGATGCAAGTGGTACCGGAATTGGCGGAGTTTTAATGCAAGAAAAACGAGTCATTGCTTATTTTAGTGAAAAACTCTCCGGTGCTCAACTTAACTATCCCGTGTATGACAAGGAATTGTATGCTTTAGTGTGTGTGCTACATGTTTGGGAACATTACCTTAGACCTCATGAGTTTGTCATCCATACCGATCATGAAACGCTTAAGTACTTAAAAGGTCAAACTAAATTGAACAAGCGTCATGCCAAATGGAGTGAATTTATTGAATCTTTCCCATATGTGATCAAGTACATTAAGGGCAAGGAAAATGTAGTTGCCGATGCACTTTCACGCATATGCATGCTTGTCACCCAACTTGAGTTGAATGTTATTGGCTTTGAGCACATCAAAGATTTGTATGCTAGTGATCCATCTTTTGCACCTCATTATGCTAAATGTTTGACGCATACATCTTGGGAACAATATTACCTCAAGAATGGTTATCTTATGAGAGCTAACAAACTATGCATACCCGAGTCTTCTCTTCGTTTGCTCCTTTTGCAAGAGGCTCATGGAGGTGGACTCATGGGACATTTTGGACGCGACAAGACCTTCGCCACGCTCTCCAAGAACTAATTTTGGCCCAAGATGTTTCGAGACGTCTCACGCTTCACCACACGATGCTCTACATGCCGCAAAGCTAAGTCAAAAGCTCAATCTCATGGTCTTTACATGCCTCTTCCAATTCCATATCAACCTTGGGAATACATTAGCGTGGACTTTGTACTTGGTTTGCCTAGAACTCAAAATGGAAAGGATTCCGTGTTTGTTGTTGTAGATAGATTTTCTAAAATGGCACATTTCATTCCTTGCAACAAGGTAGACGATGCTTCACATATTGCTAATCTCTTTTGTAGGGAAATCTTGTGCCTCCATGGAGTACCAAAGACAATCGTCTCTGACCGCGACGTCAAGTTCTTGAGTTACTTTTGGAAGACCCTATGCACCAAGCTCGGAATCAAGCTCTTCTTCTCATCCGCATACCATCCTCAAACCGACGGCCAAACGGAGGTGACGAACCGGACGCTCTCCACTCTACTTCGGGTGTTGATCAAGAAGAACATCAAAGAGTGGGAGGCGTGTCTACCCATAGCCGAGTACGCCTATAACCGCGCAAGACATTCGACGACCGGCAAGTCCCCTTTCGAGGTCGTCTATGGCTTCAACCCATTGTCCCTGTCGGTGTCAAAACCGGCGGATCTCGGGTAGGGGGTCCCGAACTGTGCGTCTAGGCGGATGGTAACAGGAGACGAGGGACACAATGTTTTTACCCAGGTTCGGGCCCTCTCGATGGAGGTAAAACCCTACGTCCTGCTTGATTAATATTGATGATATGGGTAGTACTAGAGTAGATCTACCACGAGATCAAGGAGGCTAAACCCTAGAAGCTAGCCTATGGTATGATTGTTGTAATGTATGTTGTCCTGCGGACTAAAGCCCTCCGGTTTATATAGACACCGGAGGAGGCTAGGGTTACAGTAGTCGGTTACAATGGTAGGAGATCTACGATCCGTATTGCCAAGCTTGCCTTCCACGCCAAGGAAAGTACCCTCCGGACACGAGCCGAGTCTTCAATCTTCTATCTTCGTAGTCTTGGAGTCCGCGGATAATGATAGTCCGCTGTCGGACACCCCTAGTCCAAGACTCCTCGGTAGCCCCGAACCAGGCTTCAATGACGATAAGTCCAGTAGCGTTCATAGTCTTGGCGTTGCAAGGCGGGTTCTCCTTCAAATTCCATGTACCTGCCGAATAGTGTCCGGCTTCATCTTGAATACTGTGTTCCTCGGCTTCTACGCCAAATAATGGCCCTCTTCCACGCGTCGCACGAATGCGAAAAGCCAGGGTGTCTTTTGCATTTCACCCCCTGATTGTGCGAGTCGTCCGCCTATAAAAGAGGCAAGAATCCAGATCCAAACCGCACCGTCTTCCTCCCGCGAATACCCCATTGAAGCGCCTTTGACCTAGTAATCCATTCCATCATGGATCGTCGACGCGGCTCTTCTTCACGCGCTCCCAGCCCACCGCCGGGGAATTGGAGGAGGTGCTATATTTCGCACAACGAGCTAGTGAAGCTCCAAACGGAGGGATTTCTTCCTCCGGCCTTCATGGTCTCAGTCTGGGCTGGACTGGTTACTTATCAAGGTGGGAGGCAGGCGGAGGACACTCCAAACCCCAATAAGGGGGAGCGAGTATGCTTTGTCCCCTATCTGATAAGGGGACTCGGATTTCTGATACATCCGTTCCTCCGCGGGCTCCTGAAGTTCTACGGACTCCAGCTCCACCACCTCACGCCCGCCTCATCGTGCATATCGCGGCTACGTAGCTCTTTGTGAGCTATTCACGGGCATCGAGCCCCATTTTGCATTGTGGAAGAGGCTGTTTTGCCTCGCACCTCGTTCTCACGAGGGGTCCATATATCAAGTGGGCGGCGCCGAAATATGGCGCGTCGCCGGGACCGGATATCTATCCCGTACTTAAGAAGGCGTCCAAGACTGGCCCTCGGAGTGGTTTTATATAGGAGACGCCCGCTGCTGGACCGGTCTGGATCGGCCTCCCGGAGTTTAGTGCTGCTCCCTTGAAGAAACGCCTCAGCTGGCGCCCGCGGAGCCCCTGATTGGAGGAAGACAAGAGCGTCCATTATTTAATGGGCCGGATAAGATTAATGGCTCATTCCGGCTTGACCATGATCGGAGTCATGGCGATATGCATTATGCGAGGGGTACAGCCACTACAATACAGAGGCCACCCCATGTGGGATTTCAACGGGGAAGACGATGCCACCCGGCAGACGCCGCAGAAGGGCGGATTCAACCGAGGATCCGTAAAGATCCTGTCCGGCTTATACAAGGGGGAGAAGGAGGACTTCCTTCGAACGAACCCTTTGAATGGGTTTTCCATGATCAACCCTAGAGGATGGGTAAGTGAACACCTTGAAGGGTTCTACCCATGTTTTCGAAGTTTAAGCTTCTTACATTATGTCTTCGGCACAGGATCTATGCCAGACTGTGGAGGACATGGTGAGTCCGCTCGCAACCCGAGGATCCGGAAGGATCCTCGATCCGCCTCCAAGAGGACCCGACATCGAGGTGGAGCTGATCGACGGGTGTATCACCAGCTCAGCATAGACAATGCTCGTCGCTATTACAGCAGACTACCCCGGACTAAGTCCGGCTTCCCAGGTGACCGCCACCGAAGTCCGGACATCGTTAACTCTTCCTGTCCATTTCTGACCTTCGCGAACGATGGTATTTTGCAGGAAACGCCTTTACGGCAGGAAGCCGAGCTCCAGCGGCCGACCAACAGAGGCCAGTCCGAACCAGCAGGAGGAAAAGGAGCGCAGGCGGACGGAAGCGTTACGCAAAGGTATAGCTCAGATTTGAATTTTCGTGAGCAACGTCCGAGGAAACGCTGAGTGCTCATGATCTTTGTAGAGAAAAGCGCCGCCAGATCGCGAGCGCAGGAATTGCCGATCCGACCAACACCGCCAGCTCCAGCGCCCGGCACGGAGGGGGAGGCAAGCGCAAGACGCGAGCCGGATCCTTCTCCAACGGAGGATACCGACAGACTGTCCGCCACCAAGTCTGAGGTGGAGAGCGCCATGAACCATAGGCGCCGCCGGATAGTATTTCGTGAAGCGTGCTTTCCCCCTAAGTCATTGGATGCCTTTAACGTAGGGGACGCGCATCTCCGTGCCGCTCAAAATGGTTTTACCAGAGCCACGGAGCAGTATGTGAAAGACACACGGGTAAGGGAATTTTAATGGTTGTACATACCAATAGCCCCCGAGACTTAAAGTAGTTATGTTAACTGATTTAAGGATCATCTGGAAACGCAGGCTCTTACCGAGAAGAACTCCCAGCTGTCCCGGGAGCTGCAAGATTGCAAGGCCCAACTGGAGGCCGCACTTGCTGCCGCAGGAGGAGATGCAAAGACCTCTCCTGGTAACACATTTTTATTAATAAACATAAGCGCTGTGCGGCGTGCGCGCAAGTCTAATAATGATATTGCAGGTACCGCCGGACAAGATCCGGACAGGCAAGCATTGCTGCGCCAGCTAAAGGCCGGCGAGAGTGTGCTGAATAGAGTTTAGCAAGAAAGGAACAAACTCCAGGATGCCAACGCCAAGCTCGGAGAAGAGCTGAAAGGCGTTCAGGCCGAGCTGTCCGGCTCCGTTAAGGAGAATCAGCGGCTTCGTCGCGGCATTTATAGTAAGTGCTTGAGCGGACTTTTTTGAAAAGAAGAGTTCGGCGAGGAAGTATTTTGACATGATTTGTCTTGTAGGTATACTCACGGGTCGTCCTGCAGAGGAGATGCCCATATCAACGGGTGATCAACTTCCCGAACTGTTGCAGCTACTCGAACGAGTTCGGTAGGCAATGAGCGGCGTCGTTCAGGCTTTATGGCCATCCCTCACCCTACCCGAGAGCCTCGGGGAGCTTGCGGAGAAGCTGCAGGGAGTGCGGCAGCGCTTCCGTTTGTGGAAGATTTCGGCTTGTCGTCAAGGTGCCAGGGAGGCTTGGGCCATGGTGAAGACGCGGTACAAGAAGGCGGAGCCCAACCACATGGCCGAAGTTGGACCGGTGGGACCCGATGGGAAGGAGATCCCTGTGAGTTTAGTGTACAGCCAAGTAGAGTTGGCTGCTAGATTTTCCCAATGGGACTGTAAACTAGACAGCCTGTTAGACGGGATTGAAGAGGAATACAATCAGTAAATTTGACAATGTATGTTATCCTTTAAATTGACATGTGAAATGCCTTCTAGCCGGATTGTAGATCGTTTGTCTTTGCCGACCTTTTCGCTTCAACCTCGGGACCCTAGAGTCCGGAGTGTGTCCGAATACCTCTTTGGTTGAGACACAACCGTGGTATGCATGGAGACCAGGCGTAGGGGTCATCGATGCTTTATCGATAAGTGCCCAACTAGTTATGTTATATTACATGGTTAGTAAGAAACATCTTCCAGGAGAATAGTTCCGTTAAGGGTTCCTTTCGCTGGGAGGCATGCCCTAAAGTGCATGTCCGGACTGCAAAGAAAGATAAAACATCCGGGGCAGATAGATAAAATAGGTAAAAGTCATCTTTTAAATCACCGATCGAATATTCCCTTAAGAATGCTAGCTTTCGGCTTCACCCGGTCGAGGTACACATCCGCTGACCCGGCAAGAATAATCGCAGAGGTGCTCCCTTTACCTCCTAGCCGAACAATCGGGAACGTAGGGGTAAGCACAGGACCAAGGCAACCCAGCTTGGCCAAAACTTAAGTCATATCGATGCATATAATGGTGAGTAAAAGGTACATGTGGAAGCTTGACACATGTGCTGGGTATGAAACCCGTATAATTAAGCTTCTGTAAAAGAAGCCCCCAGGAATAATGAGTGCGGATGGCACATCATGTGTATGCAAATAATGCGGAAATATGCCCGTAAGGGTTTGCAAATAAAAAGGATAAAAAAGAGAAACAAAAGACAGCCGAAGTGTAAAATTTTGGACGGGGGAAGAGGACTAACTCTTAGTCCGGCGCTATGCATAGAATCGTCGGAGGCGGGCTGCGTTCCATGGGTTCGGCTCGAGTCGGTTATCCGACGCGTTCCGCAGACGGTATGCTCCGCCGGTCAGTACTTGATCGATAATGAAGGGGCCCTCCCATTTGGGCTTGAGCTTGTCCTTTTTCTTGTCCGCAGGCGAGAACTAGTTCACCAACGTTGTAAGTCTTGGCCCGTACTTCTCTGCTTTGGTATCTTCGGGCCTGTTGCTGATAGAATGCAGAACGAGCCTTCGCGACGTCACGTTCTTCTTCCAATATGTCCAAGCTGTCCTGCCGATCGAGCTCGGCTTCTCTTTCCTCATACATGCGCACTCGAGGTGAGTCATGAATAATGTCGCAGGGCAACACTGCCTCTGCGCCGTATACCATAAAGAATGGTGTGAATCCGGTAGTACGGTTAGGCGTTGTCCGCAGCCCCCAGAGTACGGAGTCGAGCTCCTCGACCCACTGTGTGTCGGATTTAGTAAGTGACCTTACTAATCTGGGTTTAATTTCGCTCATTATTAGACCATTTGCTCTTTCCACTTGACCGTTGGTTTGAGGGTGATAGACTGACGCGTAGTCGAGCTTGATGTCCATGTTTTTGCACCATGACTTAACCTCATCGGCTGTGAAGTTCGTGCCGTTGTCGGTGATGATGCTGTGGGGGACTCCGTAACGGTGTACCACCCCTGATATGAAGTCTATCACTGGTCCGGACTCTGCCGTTTTAGCTGGTTTGGCCTCTATCCATTTGGTGAATTTATCAACCATGACCAATAGGTACTTTTGCTAGTGGGTTCCCCCTTTAAGGGGTCCAACCATGTCAAGCCCCCAGACCGCGAACGGCCAGGTGATGGGTATAGTTTTGAGGGCGGTGGGTGGCATGTGGCTCTGATTAGCAAAGAGCTGACAACCAACGCATCGCTGGACCAAGTCCTGCGCGTCTGCCCGAGCCGTCGGCCAATAAAATCCTGTACGGAATGCCTTTCCTACAAGGGCCCGGGCTGCTGCGTGGTGTCCGCCTAGTCCGACATGAATTTCAGCCAGGAGGTTTCGCCCTTCCTCTTCGGAGATACACCTCTGAAGGACTCCGGTTGTACTTTTCTTGTAAAGTTCTCCTCATGGACCTTGTAGGCTTTCGATCGCGGACTATGCAGCGGGCCTCGTTTTGGTCTTCGGGAGTTCCCGCCTAAGTAAGTAGGCTAGAAAGGTTCATCCACGCGGCGATTTGCCATGATAACGTGGGCTGAAGGTGTTATGTCGTCAGCCGAATCACCGATTGGTGCGGTTTCCTCCGGTTTGTTACTACCGGGCTCCTCTTCCCATAGTACGGATGGCTTGAAGAGCCGTTCGAGGAAGATATTTGGAGGGACAGCATCACGTTTCGCACCGATGCGTGCCAGTACGTCGGCCGCTTGGTTATTATCTCGGGCTATGTGATGGAATTCAAGTCCTTCGAACCGAGCTGACATTTTTAGGACAGCGTTGCGATATGCTGCCATTTTCGGATCCTTGGCATCAAAGTCTCCATTTATTTGTGATATTGCAAGGTTTGAATCCCCGCGCACCTCTAGGCGTTGAATGCCCATGGAGACTGCCATCCGGAGACCATGTAACAGGGCCTCATATTCGCTGCGTTGTTGGAGTCCGTGTACATTATTTGAAGTACATACTGGACTGTGTCTCCGGTTGGGAACGTCAGTACGACGCCAGCCCCCAGTCCGGCCAACATTTTGGAGCCGTCGAAATGCATAGTCCAATTGGAGTATGCGACGTACTCTTTAGGGAGTTCGGCTTCAGTCCATTCGGCGGCGAAGTCAGCCAAAACTTGTGACTTTATAGCTCGTCAAGGTTTGTAAGTTATGTCGAATGGTAAGAGCTCAATGGCCCATTTTGCAATCCTGCCCGTTGCGTCGCGGTTATTTATAATGTCATTGAGTGGTACTTCAGAGGCCACTGTTATCGAACACTCTTGAAAGTAGTGCCGTAGCTTCCGAGACGCCATGAACACCGCATATGCTATCTTCTAATAGTGCGGTAACGGATTTGCAAGGGGTTAACACACAGTGGATACATAATACACTGGTTTTTGAAGAGGGAATTTATGCCCTTCTATCTCTCGTTCGACGACGAGGACCGCGCTTACAACTTGATGTGTTGCTGCAATGTATAACAACATTGGTTCGCCCAGAGTGGGTGCAGCCAGGACCGGATTTGTTGCCAGTATGGCCTTTATCTCTTCGAGTCGGCCAAGAAGGGCATCCGCCCACTCAAAGTGTTCGTGCGCTGAGGAGGCGATAAGGGGCAGCGCCTTTTCTCCCGCACGGGAGATAAAGCGCTTAAGGCTGCCACGCATCCCGTTAATTTTGTATTTGTTTGAGGTCCTTTGGAATATCCAAGCGTGTGAGCTCGGATTTTGGCCGGGTTTGCTTCAATTCCTCTACCGGATATAATGAAGCCCAGCAGCTTTCTGGCTGGTACGCCGAAAACGCATTTTTCCGGATTTAGCTTGATGTCATATGCTATGAGGTTTTTGAATGTGAGCCTCAAATCGTCTACTAGAGTTTCGACGTGTTTTGTTTTGACGACTACGTCGTCTACGTATGCCTCGACCGTTTTGCCGATCTGGGTGGCCAGACATGTTTGAATCATGCGCTGATATGTTGCGCCGGCATTTTTAAGTCCGAAGGGCATCGTGTTGAAGCAGAATGGTCCATATGGAGTGATGAATGCCGTTGCGGCTTGATCTGCTTCCGCCATCTTGATTTGATGATAGCGAGTATCGCCCGGGAAGCACAACGAATCGTGTTCGCTGTGGCATCGATAATTTGATCGATGCGGGGGAGAGGGAAAGGATCCTTTGGGCAAGCCTTATTGAGGTCTTTAAAATCGACATAGAGGCGCCAGGATTTATCCTTCTTTGGTACCATCACCAGATTTGCTAGCCAGTCCGGATGTTTAATATCTCTAATGAATCCGCTTCCAATAGTTTGGCTAGCTCTTCTCCCATTGCCTGTCTTTTGGGTTCGGAAAATCGCCAAGAGCCTGTTTGATCGCTTGAATCCTTTAGGATGTTTAGGCTGTGTTCTCGCCAATCTGCGTGGGATTCGGGCATGTCCGAAGGATGCCTGTTTAAGATATCCCAATTTTCCCGAAGGAATTCGCGTAGTCTGGCGCCTACTTGGGTTCAATTGTGCCCCAATGGAGGCCGTCTTTGTTGGGTCCGTTGGATGGACCTGGAATTTTATTATTTCATCTGCTGGTTTGAAGGAGGTGGACTTGGATCTTTATCGAGTATCACATCGCCCCTGTTCACCGAGAGCGCAGTGTGATGAGTTCTTCTGCCGCTAAGGTTTTGGATAGTGCCTCAAGGGCTAGTGCGGCTGTCTTGTTTTCGGTAGCTGAGTGCTATGTCCGGATCACTAACGAGTGATTATTCCGCTTGGCCGGGCATTTGAGCTTCATGTACCCGTAATGAGGTCTTGCTTGAAAAATTGTGAATGCCTCTCGCCCTAATATGGCGTGATACCCGCTGCTGAACGGGCCACAGGAACGTGACTTCTTCGGATCTGTAATTGTCCGGAGAGCCGAACACCACATCGAGTGTGATTTTTCCGGGCTGCGCGCTTCCGTGGGATTATTCCTCTAAAGGTTGTGCTGCTTCGCTCAATACAGCTCCAATCGATTTCCATTTTTCGCAGAGTTTCCTCGTAAATGAGGTTTAGTCCGCTGCCGCCATCCATGAGGACTTTTGTCAGTCGAGAGCCGTCCACTATGGGACTAAGTACCAGTGCGGCTGGCGCTCTGGTTGTTCGGATTTTAGGCTCGTCGCTGGCGTTGAAGGTAATGGCTGTGTCACTCCATGGATTTGTTGTTGCTACTTGGTAGACTTCGGCGAGTCCGCGGATTGTTCGCTTTCGCGTATTGTTTGATGCGAAGGTCTCGAAGACCATTGATACCGTGCTGGTATTGTTGGCGTGGTTTCCCGGAGCTAGAAGTTCCTCGCCACTTTTGGCCACCTGCCGTAATATCCAACATGCTCGAAGGCTATGTGTTGGGACGGCTCCCTCTGCACTATGAAGTTTACAGGGTCCATTGAGCCATCCCTCCAGTACGGTTCCGTTTCCTTTATCGGGTTTCTGTTTTTTTGTTTTTGCATCTGGGGCCTGAGTGTAAGGCGCCCTTTTTCTGCGGACTAGGTTTGGGGCCGGATTATCCCAAAATTGATTTTCAGTTTTCCGGAAGCTTTTCATCGCACAGTAATTTCGTACTATGGACGCCAGATCGGTGAAGCGCGTAATTCTGCGACGATCAATGGTGTTCAGGATTCCCTTGTCCGTACAATTATTGCAGAAGATTGAGATTGTGTTTTCCTCTCGGCAGTCCTTTATCCTGTCCATGACCAGGAGGAATCGCCCAAGAATGATGTCTGCTTCAAGGCTCTTGCCGTATTAGAGATAGATCGCATATATCTGGGCGGGTGGGTGGAATAAAATCCAGATCCCTACCCATCTTTGGGCTCAAAGGCCGAGGGGTTTCCGAATTCGGAAGCTTGGTTTGCTGGAGACAATCCCGCAAGTCCGGGGCGATGCATGATTTTAAGTTCAATGCTCGATCGAACTCCGTCCCTCCGCGGGAATCCGGCATGGAGGGTCCGGGAATCCGGACACGAATTGTTTTCAACACAGGCAGAGAGTTGCCGTATTGCTCCTCTACCACTGCGATGTGGTGGGTGGCCTGGGGAGAGTTAATCTCTCTCAGATCGGTTTTAAGCCCAATCTGGTTGTAGTCCGTAGCGAACTAGCGACTCCCAGGGCAGCGATGAGATCCAAGAGCTCGTTAACAGACAAGAGCTCTATTGGATCCAACTGTTCGGCAGCTTTAGGGCTGACACGAAGATTGCTTCTGACAACTTGAGAAGTCATTGTCGACGCGGCGGCCGGACAGGCGGTCATGAGAAAACCGCCAAGCCGGATAGTTTGGCCGGCGGCCAAGGCCCCTCCGGCGAAAACACCGTCTTTGAAGACGAGTGAAGGCATCCGCTCTATCGGTGACGACACAGAGGAACTCTCAATGAAAGCACCAATGGCGGTGTCAAAATCGGCGGATCTCGGGTAGGGGGTCCCGAACTGTGCGTCTAGGCGGATGGTAACAGGAGACGAGGGACACAATGTTTTTACCCAGGTTCGGGCCCTCTCGATGGAGGTAAAACCCTACGTCCTGCTTGATTAATATTGATGATATGGGTAGTACAAGAGTAGATCTACCACGAGATCAAGGAGGCTAAACCCTAGAAGCTAGTCTATGGTATGATTGTTGTAATGTATGTTGTCCTACGGACTAAAGCCCTCCGGTTTATATAGACACCGGAGGAGGCTAGGGTTACACAGAGTCGGTTACAATGGTAGGAGATCTACGTATCCGTATTGCCAAGCTTGCCTTCCACGCCAAGGAAAGTACCCTCCGGACACGAGCCGGAGTCTTCAATCTTCTATCTTCGTAGTCTTGGAGTCCGGCGGATAATGATAGTCCGGCTGTCCGGACACCCCCTAGTCCAGGACTCCCTCAGTCCCCATTGGAGATTCTACCTCTATCTCTACAAGAACGCACCAACCTCGACGCAAGTGCCCGTGCAAGCTACATCAAGAAGATGCATGAAGATACAAGAAACACCATCGAGCGCCAAGTACAACGACTAACGACCAAGCTCAACATCAACAAGCAACCCATGATCTTCAACATAGGCGATCTCGTGTGGCTACACCTTCGCAAGGAACGCTTCCCCAACGAACGCAAGTCCAAACTACTACCCCGAGCCGATGGACCCTTCAAGGTGTTAGCACGCTACAACAACAACGCCTACAAGCTCGACCTACCAAGCGACAAGTACAACGTGAGCGACACCTTCAACGTCAAAGACCTCTCGCCTTTCCATGGTGATGAAGATCTAGATCCGAGGTCGGATCCTTTTGAAGGGAGGGGATATGATGCGGAGCATCCTTCCATCATCCCCATGGACTCTACATCAACACATCCAACCCCACAAGGACCTATGACGCGAGCACGTGAAAGAGCTCTCGAGACCGAGGTGACATCACTCCTATCACAACTCTCCTTCGATTCACATGAGACATGGTTGCTACCTCAAACGGAAACGCTATTCATACTCAGGTACCAAGGAGTCGACCATGAAGAGGCTAGGAAGCAAGGAGAACCGGAAGCAGAAGGCATGCATGAAGACGGAGAGGAGAAAGCAACAAGGACCAGAGAGGCCGGACGATCCGGACGATCCGGCTAACTACACTGAAGGCAACAGAAGCTCCCTCCCGAAGCCGGATCATCCGGACCCCGGCCCGGATCATCCGGACCCCGCCCGGACGTCCGGACCACCAGCCGGACATCCGGCCCTGCGCGACCACCAGCCGACCCTCCGGCTCATCCGGCCTCCACCGGATCATCCGGACCAGCCCGGATCATCCGGACCCCGTCCGGATCATCCGCCAGCCTTAATGCGCGTGTTGGGCTGAGCCCATGTACCCTTCGCCCCAAACTCTATATATAGGACCCCTCTCCTCACTTTGAGACTTAGCATTGGATTAGCTCATATTTGTGTGAGAGCCTTTGCTCATCCACCGGTTACTTCTCCTCGGAGATCAGGACCTCCGTCTAGGAGAAGATCCTCAATGATTCAAGACCCCTATCTAGGGAAGAACATTCAAGGCCTCCTCTTGGAGATGAACGGTTCCGTTGTATCCTTACCCTAGTTGACTATGTATCTTGTGGATCTCATGTGTGTATGTTGATCTAGCACTTGTGTGATCGATTCCTTGTTGGTTGAGTGATTCCCTCTCGTTTTCCCCGTGTTTCCCCTTGTGCTTCCGCGTGTTCTTCGTGTTTCCTCCGTAGGATCCCCTCCAAACGTGAAAGATCGACGAATTAGGGTTCCACCCTACATCATCGGCTGTCTCAATGTGATCAAAATGTTTCTTCTTTCTTTTCTTTCCCTCATGGAAGAGAGCATTTCGTTGCTGATTACTCGAGATTTCTAGAACCTCGAGCACTCAAGTGGTTGACATAACATGGAAACAAAATGAGGCCAAATAACAGTACCTAAAAGAGATCCATAGAGAAACAAAAGCTACTACATAGCTCATAGACATTCACGTTAGGAACAGGGGAATCAATCTTAGAGGTTAGGAACAGGGGAATCAATCTTAGAGGTTATTGTCATTCGGCAGCTGCAGTTTTCACGTTAAGACTTCAGACTGTAACATGAATAGCTCGGTTATTTTTGAAAGAGTTAACAAGAATTGGTAAAGTTGAAAGCTACTACATCTTACAAATTAAACAAGCTTAAAATTAGAGCTCACTCCTTCGCCTCCTCTGTTGGTCCCCTTGATTCCTTTCCATTGTTGTCACTCCTCTCCTCGCTCTTGTCAACGCCGGGAACTGAGGAGGACTGCAACCTGAGAAAAAACCTATGGTGTCAAACTCCCACTGGTCGTCATATATTACATCCGTGTATGTCGTATTATCGACATGTCTGGAAGATTACATCATATCATCTCACACTACATACCTTGCAAGTTTGTTTGCACGCTTTACGTCCTATCATTTCTAAAATGTGTGTACTTTCTTATGCCTTAGTTTGTTTGGGCCATGAAAGCTATCGATCTACTTTCGAGTTCTCGCGTTTAGTGTCAACCGTCTCAACATGGCCAAACATTTTTTTTCTAAAACAAAGATAGAACTCCACTGATTAATCAAAGTTTTTAGAGTCTCAAGCTCTACAATGAGTAATACAAAAAGGAAAATAAGAGCGCCAAACAACAATATATTGATCTTGGATTGCCTGTCACGGGAGCTGGGGTGGTTTATCATTCTGTTCTCTCCTTGTGACATTAATCCTCCAACTAGGCAGGGCCATATCTGAGAAAACATGGGCCCGGTGCGAAATCAAAAAATAGGCCCTCGATATCGCCATAGGTAGTGTCATTCACATGAACCTTTTCATAAGAAATATTTGGTTATTTTTCTTAAACTCACCAAAGGTGCCTCTTATGAAGAAATATTTGAACCTGTCCTTCAATCCTTCTTTTTTGTATATTTTTCATATCAGGAGTTCATGACTGTGCTAGAAAAACATTAAATAAAAAGAACTAAGGAACTAATATCATGTAGTGAAAACATACCATTATGAGCCAATATCATGTAGTAAAGAACTCAGGAACCGAAAAACATACCATTACCAAATATTTGCATAGTAGCACTACGCTCAGAGCTTCTTGCCCGCAATCTTGCCCTCGTGATGTTGGTCTTCTCGTAAATGAAGTGATGCCATGGTTGTAGACGTACATGATGAGGGCAACATATGTCCCACTTGTTTTTATTTATGAGGTATGTACATATGGACCCCCACGGTTAGACTACTATTTAGTGGCATTAAAGCAATCAAAATATGTGGCACTTAATATATTTTTGGAGGGAACATGACATTTTCTATAAAAGGTGGGAATTATCAATCACTCTACTACTGATAATTTAAAATTGGGACTATGTTGTTAAAAATATCCAAATTGCATTCAATCTATTAACTTCAAATATGAATATTAAAAAATTGTACACCTTGAATAACCTCCGGTTGTTGTGTATGATTTTTTATTCCATGTACAATGTATCATTTTTTAGAACATGTGAAATTAGAAACATCTGTTGCATGATTAACTAATTTGATTTTATTTAAAATTCTCTACAAGTTTCAGCCATAATGTTAAATATCCAAATAAAAAGTGTGTTTTAACTTTGAAAATATACGAAACAATTAATCTATACTTGTGAACATTTCGGAATACTATAACCATTTGATCTTTAACAGGTACTAATTCCTTAATGCACCCTCGGTACCTCCGCACCAAATCTGCCTTCAATTCTTCTCATCCTACTGTATGAACCTTGTATATAAGCGTCTGAATATGCAAGGTAAGTGTAGCAATAGGAAGCCATACTGGTCATGATGAAGGAGGTATAATATGACGTTCACATATACTTGTTGTTGAGTCTCTTGAGCTTTCCTTGTCGTTTGGTTTAGTTTAGAGAAAGTGAAAAAGGAATTATGAAGACACCATTTCTCCTACATAAATGTGTGCATATATAAGAAGAAGATGTATGAGGTTGTGAGGCATCTGGAATGGAACGTAGAAAGGGAAGACGAACTAACCTGGAAGTGCACCATAATTAGAAGCAAATAGCTCAAGATCGTCTTCCTTCAACACCTAAAGCAGGGCTAGGAGGCTAGCAGGGCTAAGCGGTTAGCAGAAACGACTTGAACTAACGTGGAAGTGTACAACAATTAGTTGCAACACTTTCTCAACTTCCCGAGATGCATCAACAGTCAACTTGTGAATTTTATTAAATGCGCAAACTTTTTAAATGATCCCAAAACAGTTAGGCACGTACATTAATCCCCTCTTCGTTTCTTGTTTCATAACATATCAACCAATAAGAGATGTGAGCCGTGCATGCTTTCAATGGCTTGAGACTTTCAAACATGACATGCAATGATTAATTCATTGCATGCAATGCTATTAACTAGCCAAGAAAACATTAAGTTCTCTTGTTTTCCCTCCGCCTTGGTCGCGATGCATTATCTAATATGACTTATACACCTAGACGGAGGGAGTAGATGGTGGTACGGATTAAGTAAGCTAGTTGGAGTCCGCGCGCCTGCACCTGCTGGTTCATATAACTTTGGGTTCGAATCAGCCAAATCGATGAGGTAGATCATTCAGTTAAGGTGTGCAATGACGAATCGAAGTGAAATTGGAGTCATAGTGTTGTTGGTGTGTATGTGCACCTACGAGTGGTGGAGTTGGCTGGAGGGATGATACTAAAAGAACAATACTTCTGCTCTTTTTTTATTGAGAAAA
Source organism: Aegilops speltoides (assembly GCA_021437245.1). Taxonomy (NCBI): domain Eukaryota; kingdom Viridiplantae; phylum Streptophyta; class Magnoliopsida; order Poales; family Poaceae; genus Aegilops; species Aegilops speltoides. The sequence goes on from CM038144.1 coordinate 17,434,107, forward strand.
CAATACTTCTGCTTCGGTACAACCCCCATCCCCCACGCTTGGCCCGGCCCATTCATCTCATTCTTTTTTGTAAACCACAAAAAACATGCCCCACAGGATTCCAACCGGGACTTTAGGATTTAGCATAGCCAAGCTAAGCAACTGGGCCACTCAATCTCATGTGCAACATTCCTTTTTTATTCTTAAACTACACACATGAATTTTTTTCCTGTTTAATTTCCTTTTTCTTTTTCTTTTTATCTTCTATTTTTCCTTTTATTTTTTATTAAATGTGCAAACTTTTTAAAATTTGTGATTTTTTAAAAATAATTAAAAAAATCCAAATTCGGTAAATTTTTCTTCAAAATTGGTGAACTTTTCTCCATTGATGATTTTTTTTCAGATTCATGAACTATTTCTCAAATTGGTGAACTTTTTTTGAAAATTGATGAACTTTGTTTAAAAATCAATGAGCTTATTCAAATTTGTGACTTTTTTCAAAATTGATGTTTTTTTAAATTTGTGGACTTTTTCTATATTTTTGATGAACTTTCTTTGAATTTGTGAAGTCCTTCTCAAAATTGATGGACTTTTTTCAAATCAATGAACTTTGTTAAAATCCAGTGAACTTTTTGATTTTTTTATTAACTTTCTTGGACTCTTTTTTTGAACAATGTATATATATAAGTCAACAGTTAACCAGTTAAAAGTCAACTTGTAATTAAACTCCCTCCTCTTTCTAAATGAGCGTTCTTTGGAGTACAATAGGAAATAGCGAACAAATAAAATGACAGCGTGATCGAGCGAGCTTTTCTAGGGGCTTGTGAGGGAGCGATTGGGAATGAGAGGGGGAGGTGCCCTATTGATCCGCGGCCCACTCCCGGATCTAGCGGGCGACAACTACTCCTTTTCGGCGCCTGAAGCGTCATACAAACCGGCTCACATATCCCTTTGTCCTGATTCTGGCACATTAATTTGAAATGTTTGTGTTTCAAACAAGTCGATAATTTTTTAAAAAGTACATGCTTTGCAATTTTTGTTTACCATCAATTATTAGGAATTTTTTAACTATTTTGAAAAAAATGTTAAAGTCTATAAAATTTTCATACATAATTTAAAATTCCAAAAAATGTTGGCAATTTCAAAAATTGGTTAGGATATAAGAATATGTTCATGTTGATTGATAATGATGGCAATTGCAAATAATCGAAGCATTCAAATTAGGAAAAATTACATTCACACAGATGCACCTATCAGGCCTAGACTAGCACACTCCTCTCACCTGGTGGTTTTTCGGACTATGGTCTATGGATAAATGACCCCACCTTCTTGCATCGGTTTGGCACAGACATAGGAGGCATCCATGCAAGGTTTGAACAACTTTCGACATGATTTGCATGTTGTGACATGCTCGGTCATTCATCGGCTCTTTTTCACCAAGAAACTTCAGAATATGCAAAACTTTGGTCATAGAAACTGTTGGAAATTTTTGGGAGCCATTTGACGGATGTCAAAATACAACATGCTTTCAAACTGACCCTTCCCGTCCAACCCAAATCTTGCTCTGAAGGAAGAAAAATAATATTAAAAAAAGATAAAAGTAGACCTAACAGTAGTGACTGCTATCGCTGAATGTAGGTCACATTCAGACTGAACTAAAAACTATAGAACGCACACAAGTTCACTTTAGAAAGTACAGGACTAAATCAAGAGATTATTGTCACTCGCCTAGCTAGTTATGTCGTGTAATGTTTGTATAATTGCTCTCTCATAGCCACTAATTACCATAGTGCATTAGGCCAAAATATAAATTATAATTCACTTTTTCCTCAATAATAACGTAGACCAATGCCCAAAAGTATATTGTTTATAATTTATGAACCACATGGAGTATGTAGGGTTCACTACGTCTATTGAGGTCACACCCAACACTCGCTATTTATTAGTACATTTTATAAAGAGGGAAATGAAGATATTGAAGAATTAAACAATGTACTCCCTCCGTCTAGGTGTATAAGTCATATTAGGTAATGCATCGCGATCAAGACGGAGGGGAAAACAAGAGAACTTAATGTTTTTTTGCTAGTTAATAGCATGGCATGCAATGAATTAACCACTGCATGTCATGTTTGAAAGTCTCAAGTCATTGAAAGCATGCACGACCCACATCTCTTATTGGTTGATATGACACGAAACAAGGAACGAGGAGGGAGTTAATGTACCGTGTCTAAGTGTTTTGGGATTATTTGGTTTTTGTAAGATGACTTACACACCTAGACGGAGGGAGTAGGTCACATAGGGACGAAGAGGATAATGCAAACACCATGTGAGCTATCAATGATATTTAATGTGTGGATCCACCTATCCATTCAGGAATATAGTTTGGTGCTTCTTATAGTTGTGTTTATTTCAACGTGATGTTCTCTTCTCGTATCATCCATCTTCCTTTAGGGAGTCCTGTCACATGTGCTCACGAGCTATGATACTTTTCATCCACCCCAAAGAGCACAAGGGTAATAAATGGTTCTAAAAGGATTGGGATGCTTAGGGAAACGTGATCTAAGCGTCCAATTCCACCTCTGGTTACTCCACGTAGGAATGTGTAGTGTCATAAGTTTAATGTGGTTTGTCGTCCGAGTGACAAGAAATATGGGGGCATTCGACTCTCACCCCCTCTTACTCGTAAAGTCATACACCTTAAAGTTCCCGGGAATCGTCCATCACGCTAGAACATACAACAATACGAGAGGTAGGCACTGCATGTAAAGTATGTCAAACACGTGGAGATATAGGAGAGATCACATACTCTCTAAACAAGCTTTCGTCGAGCTTTATATATATAAGAGCAAAGTGCATTTTTTTGCCCCTCAACTTATCGCGAAGTGTGGCTTTCGTCCTTGAATTTATTTTTGGTGCAACCTTCGCCCCTCAACTCTTAATACGGGCTATAGTTAGTCCCTGCCAACAGTATTCCTCGGTCAAACCCAATTTTGGTCTTGTGTGACATGGTTTTGGCCAAAACATCAATGTCAGGTGGCATATGGCCACATGTCATTGAGAGAATCTCTCTCTCTCTCTCTCTCTCTCTCTCTCTCTCTCTCTCTCTCTCTCTCTCTCTCTCTCTCTCTCTCTCTCTCTCTGCTTTAAATGTGCACTGTGCAATGCAAAGAGTGAGGCGACAGTGCTACTCTAGGAGATAGTTGATGGGTGCAGCTCCTCCCACTTTAGATGGTCACCGGAACGGTCGGAGTGAGGAAAGGTGGCGGATCATATCCAAACCGATGAGGGGGAGCACAATTCGTCGTTGCCTAGAAGCCTCCGGTGAGATGAGGTCCAATCTCAAACCCTTGGTTTCGTGAAGACGGGGGCATTAAAAGCAAAGGCATCGTGCTCACTGGCATAGATTGGACCAATGACAGGGAGGATTCAGTCGCGGTGGTAGGTAGCTCACTAGAGAGGAAGAGCGAGGCGAGAGACAAAGAGAGGGGAAAGGGATCATCTGGGAATGAACAATAGAGAGGGGGAGAGAGATGGCATGTAGTCCAGTTCCACCTTACAGTGATGATATAATCAAAATAGTGCCATCGAAAGTCAAAACGGATTTGGCCAAGGAATACTTCTGTTAGGGACTATTTCTACCACATATTATAAGAGTTGTGGGACAAATGTTGCATCAAGATGTGGTCAAAACCGTGGCACGTCATGTCAAAGTTGTGTTTGACCAAGGAATACCCGCTAGATATATTAGCACTTTTCTATTAATTTAGTCCATGACAAAATCATGATGCTAGCAAAATAGTATGAAGCTCATACCGATATCTAAACATGTGAGAACGCACCGAACTTAGAACCAAAGCATCTATGAACACACTAAATACGGATAGCACATGAAAGAGTAAATAGGGGCCTCCAATAGGTTGCGGCTTCCTCCGCAGCCTTCTTCTTGGTAGCGGAGTCGTCAACCATGGAGTCGGTGCGTCGGAAGTAGTCGAAGCAGAGGACGAGGACGAAGACGAACATGACAATTCGTGCCGAGACACTCCACAAAACCTTATCATCCTTCTCCCGGTGTAGGATCGCGAAGGGAGGGGTTTTGAAGGCCAACTCTCCTGAACGGTCATGCACGCAGTCGACGGGATGGGATCACCGGAAGCAGCAAAACAATAGATGACGGCTGGATTATGCGTGAGGATGAACTGAGTCTTGGCTGGAGTTGCCAATGCCTCCGACATATAGGTCGCCAAGTAGGGAGTCGTGGGCCTGGGCTTAGGCCCACGAATGAGTTGGCAAACAACCCACGGTCCAATGTTTGGGACGCCGGCAAAAATTAATCATTTCAAAGTTAGTCCCTGAGAGACAAATTATCTAGCGGAAATTCAATTCTGAGCACGGGCTCAGATGCTCCCGATATCCCAGGCATCCCTTTACCTCGAGATCGCAGCACTAGGCAGTATTTCTCTCCTGTATATCTGCGTATTTGCTCAGAAATAAAAACAGGCCCACCTCATTTATTGCTGTTTGTTGGGGAAGCACCGTCCCGGTCCATAGAAAACGCTAACGGCCTGTTTTCCTGGGCCTTGCTGTACAGGCTTTCCACCTCAGCTGGCTTACTTCGTCTTCCCCACACCAAGTTTCATCTGTGGAGTCCGAGGGGAGTCAAAACTTAATCCTAGCTCAGGTCTAATTGCCCCTCAAAAAAAAAAAAAACTCTGGTCTAATTCACCTAAAGAAAGCTCAGGTCCAATCACACTGCAAAATTCGTCATGAGCACTCATTCGCGATTCAGGATGCAAGTGGAAGTCTGCGACGTGTCCGCCATCTTTGGCACCGTCTGCAAGCGCTAATTGCAGGATTAACAACCTCCGCGTCCGCGAGTTCATTGCCTGGCATGCTTTGTAGTATAGAATAATTGTTGCTATGCAACTAGCTGCCCGCTGCTATGCAACCGATGAATAGTCTTGCCACTGAATAATTTTGTTGGCAAACTTTTTTATAAACTGAACAACAAACATCTGTCAGAAAGGCCAATATGCAGTATTGCTTAGACTGTACTGTATTGATTTTACAAGCTGATATGGTCAACGGAGAACAAAACATTGCGAGCGCCTCCCGGTAGCACCATGATCAACTTTGCATACTAGCTGCTATACACAGCAAGATTTTACTGTGAATAGTTATTCTAGGTATAGAAGGCTTGAGGCTGTATTTTGTATTTTGCTTCCTATTCCTGTTCTTGTTCTGCTCCACCAGGGGTCGGAGCGTTCGTTCTGTTAACTGGAGTCGACCATCGGCGATAGATCGCCTAGCCTGATGGCGTCTGCTTGTACCCTCTTTTCTATCTAATAAAGATCGGCCTGGGGCCCTTCGACAGTTATCCTAAACACAGATTTTACTTTGAATAATTATTCTAAACGCATACTAATAACCAAAAGTACAATCTTCAATATTTCAGAATATTAAATACATGAAATGAGCATTGAAAATTCAGAATTTCTCATCTGAGTTCCTCTTTCTTGACGCCTCTTCATCTCTGCTTCTTGGTTCTGCACACGAACTCCTTTTTGAGGTATCGATCCTCCTAATTAATTAAGCCATCAAAGTACCAGAAGAAAAGCCATTAGCTTGATTGGAACCGGCTGGAACTTGCACATCAATTTTGTTATGGGACAAGGTCCATGGCTCAGCTCCCCAAGCTGACGTTCTGCTCCTAGGCTCAGCACACCGCCGTAACGGACACAACCCACGCAATGTACGAACTGGGCCCACAGCCACCACTGTGCACGCCCGTATAGCGGGTGTATTCCGCTTTTCAGTCGAACCAGCTCTGACACATCTGTCCCTCTTTTCCCAATCCCAAAGCATCAGCCAACGAACAAGATATGAGGTGCAGCTGAGCTCGAGCACCGAATTGCCACTCTCAGTTCGTATTTAATTGACTAAATATTCAAGCGTAGCAGGTGAGACGACACATGCTTAGGTTAGGTGGAACTAATTGAGTCTTCAACATTTTTTTAGCTTGTCGGGAAGCCATGCAGCTCAGTGCGTGCATTTGGTCATGTGGATGTGTTGAATTAGTGTAGAATGTACGCGTCTCCCTCATATTCGGGAGAAAATGCTTTAGGATAAAAGTATGGCATCTAATCATTAACAAGGGCCAACACATGTTTTCTCTATGTATTGAGCAGATTTCTCCCTCTACACATCAAGAATTTGATGTGCTCTGCTACCACTTGATAGAGGCAAACGTGTCCTGATGTTTCGATAAGAGGTAGCTATTATTTTCGGTAGAAGTCAACTTTGATGATTCGACTATGAACGTGCGAAGACGCCGTGCCTTAACAATCTCTAAAACAACACCAAGAGGTTATTGATCAGGAGGGTCTATTTTCTGCACACAAACAAAGAACAAACAAGAAACTGAATTGCAATATGGATATTGTGAATATAAGAGGAAAGTTTTATTCATCGAAAGTGGGATTCTGTGACGTCTTGTCTGGTCCTTGAACACAAATGAAGGTCGCGAGTTGTAGCTATGGCGAACTCTAATGTAAACAAAACCCATGTCTCAAACGAAACCCTAAGGGCTATATTTATAGAAAGACGGAGGGGAATTTTATCCACCCTTTGCACGTTGGGACTAAATTTTGTCATAAGTCGTTTTCCCTATTAAGACAGACTATAAAAACAGCATATTAAGTGTATTTTGAAATTACATGGGCCTGACGGAAAAAAAAGGTTCGTAGCACCTATATTAAGCTATGAATGAAATTTATGAAAGGTCATTTTGTATATTTCGTCCGTGTCCTTTGTATGTCATCATGGTGGCTTCAAAATGCTGAAAACTCCACCAGAAACACCGTTCTTGTTCCCCTTGTGCTCGCCATCATCTCCATGCTTGATCGTGCTACAATGTTTATCCTTGTCCATGTTGGATCCTTCATTTGTAAGCAAAACACCCACGTGTCACCCCCATATCGCTCCCGCACCGGGCGACTTGAGCGTGCCACTACCCGAGTCGTCGTTGAGCCCCGATCTACTCCGTCATTTCCTCCTGCCACCGCCGTGTGACGCTGTCAGGCTAAGCCCGGGGGAAGATGGCAGTGATGAGGGTCTCTCCTTCTCTCCCGCGGCTTGGGGTGTGGCGGGGCCCCCGGCATGTGGAAGGGCGGCTGGTCGGGTCCTGCGGCACGGTGGCCAGCCTTGCCTTGCGGCAGCGGGCGGCTTAGCAAGCGGCCAGATCTCAAATTGGAGGTCGCGGCATGGAGGGCCTGGTGGATGGATCGACTATATGTGTGGTCTAGTCTCTGGTCATATCTGATCTGGCCGGTGCGGCCTGCTCCATGCGCATCGGCGGTGATCAGTGGCGGTGCCGTGCACATGAGGCTGGATGGAGGTTCTCCGAGCGGATCCGGGTGAAAACCCTTCTCTTGGCTCATTGCCAAGGCCGACGATGGCGGCGTTTTCTGCGCCATCCCCTTATTGAAGGCATCGTCATGGAGAAGCTCTAGACCCCTATTCGCCACCTCCGGGGAAAACCCTAGATCGGTCGATCGGATGACGGAGGCGCCTTGTGCCTTATCCCTCTTGGGGCGTCATTCTCGGAGGTATGCACAGGCTCGAGGGACCAGTGGACGGTATCTGTGGTGGAGCGGCATTCTGTGTGACACATCGACAATGTGGAGTCTCGGCGGCACTGTGGATGAATGTGTGATGATGGACGCGCGTGGGGAGGAGGTGTTGTCTGGCACCATGGTGGCGTTGACAATAGGCATGGGAAGGTCAGCGCGTCAGTATCTGCTCTGAATATCGATCGATGGAAGATGGCGACGACAACGTACGAGAGTGCGTCGGACCGGTTCATGCCCCAGACCTGATATGTGGCTTGGCTGGGGTCTCTGGCTTTAGATGTTAGGCTTAGGTGAGAGGTCTCGGTATTCGGCTGACACTTTCTCCACCCCTTCATCAATGGATAGGAGTAGCGATAGTTGTTGCCAAGATGGTGGCTTCAGACATGTTGATGTATTACTTTGTAAGGTTTTTGTGAATAATTGAAAAAGTGGTTGCATGCATCTCCCAGATGCATGCAGAGGCCGAGGTTCATCCTCATTTTAAAAAAAGGCGATAATTTGATATTGACATATCTTAAAACTTACAGCGGTAGATTTTTATGTTAAAATTTCAAGATTAAAATTCTTAGTTTTCATGGTTTGAAATTTCAAACAATGCGGTGTGGCTGGTAGTGTGAACTCGTGTCCAATACTCCTATGTTGGTTCTGGTGGTAAAATTATTCACTTCTCACTTCGGTCGCCCAAAACCAGCTATCAGAAGGCTAAACCTAACATCAGAGGTGCTACCTTAGTGATGTTTGAATTTTGTTTATGTACTACTACTATGCATTGTCTCATTAATCTTGCTCCCAAAAAAATTCCATGTAAAAATGGATAAAAATAGTCCCGACAAAAGCGATTATTATTGCTGAATCACAAGGTATTCCGGCTGAGGCAAAAGCTGAAGAACTCGCAGAAGTTCACGTTAGAAAAGCAAAGGAATGAATGAATCAAGATATTATTGACATTCGCCTGCTGCATGAACATCTTGATGATTTGGAAAATTTGAACTGGAATTTTTTAAAATGGAAGGCCAATGCATTACACAAATCAAACAAGCATGGAATCAATCAAAAATATGTAATCTAATTTTTTTTCCTATTCACGCATCGTCACTTTGGTTATCCCCCCTTATTGTTGTTGCTGCTCCTATTCTTGCCCTTAGCGACGTCGTAGGCTGCACCATGGAAGTCGAGAAAGAGCGCGAGCAGGGACACGTTGAAGATGACGTTGAAGGCCCACCTGGCCCCCTCACAACCGCCGCCGGCGAAGTGGAACCAGATGTCTGCAATACCATAGGGATGAATTCCGAAAACCTTAACAAAGCACATTTGGTTTATGAGCATTATCATGTTAACATTTTCACATTTTTTAGTCTACATTCAATGTATGGTCATCACCATGTTTACCAAATCCGTCTTCACTTCTTTCTTATCCTACCACCAACCGCATGAACCTTATATATAAGCGTGCAAATGGGTAGAGAAAGCAATACAAGGAGCGATAGAAACGCAGACTGACCATGATGGAGGGAGCTAAAATAATGATGTTCATACGTACTTCTTGTTTAGTGTTGAGCTTTCATTGTTGTTTGGATTAGTTTAGAGTAATGGAACTACTACAAAGACCCAATATGTTATACATAAAGGTGCGATATATAAGAATATGAGCTTGGGAGGCATTTGGAATGAATAGAAGGAGAAGATGAATGAACGAGCAAGCGCCAACCAATAGCTGCACTATCTCATTGGTCATCCAAGACAGTGAAGATCCACGCCAACAGCGTCGCCCACGTGATGAACGACGAGATGGTGAGGAAGTACCTGCAGTCCGTGAAGCGGCTCATGACCTTCTGCCAGCGCAGGGTACCCGACGAACCCGTCGAGGTCGAACGAGTTCAAAAGCCTCGCCAATGGCAGTGACCTATAGTCCCTCCTCGCCGAGAAGGGCGCCGAGAAGCACCCGGAGGAGACACTCCGGCTGGTGGCTGCCTCCTGACGACGAATCACCATCGCCAATGTCTGCATTGTAGAAGCTCAACTTTATTGCCATTTGAGAAACAGTTGATTATTGAAAATTGTTCTCTTGCGCTCTTGTTGGCTGATAAAGATCTGGCTGTGATGATCAAGACCTAAAGCCATCCTGATGACCATTTGTATATTCATTATTTTGCTATAGACGCGATAAAAAGTTGGGAGTGTCATGATGATTACTTGGTGTGCTGCTGAACGCAGCAGCACTCTGTTCCTTGTTTTGTTACTCGGTGTGCTGCTGAAGGCAAAAACGAGTGCTCTTAAAAGTCTTTTTCTTTACTTTTTTGTCAGTATCATCACACATCTTTACTTCGCTAAAATTTGAAACAAATGTGCTAATTGTAAAAAGAAGTTGCTTCCTTACCTATTTTTTCCGATTTACGATTCATATGGGGCTCACACTTGAATTTCAGCATCTCGGTAAGCTGCTTTTGAAAAACACGGGGAAAATGCTTATAAGAAGGATGAGCTTTGGGTCACTATATTCACAAATGCTTCGACGTTTCCACAATTTTTAACACAAGGAAGGTGCCATTGAGCGCTAAATTTTCATTCGACTCAAAACCAAAGTACAACATGTATTACAAATCCCTCCACCTCAAAGTTATGAAGAGAAAACATAGAAGGGCAGGAAGAATTGCCTTGAGAAGAACGGGTGAGCATAGGTTCCATTCTTGAATTAAGAACCTGATGAGCACAATTGTGTAAGAAATTGCTGACTGGAGGGCGACATCTCCAACGTATACTTTGGTCTTGTTGATGATTCCTGACGCAACCATCTTCACAAGAGAGAGATTAACTATCAAGAAAGTAAACTGCAAAAGAGGAATCTCCATGCACATGCTTTGTACAGTACATGACAATGGGCCTCATTATCATTAACTCTATAGTGATACTAGATGCGTTGGGTGTCTTCATTACTTGATTCCCATGTGGTTCTCGACAAAGTGCACAACACGTCTATTTATACATCAAAGTTGTAACACTTCGTCCAGCAATTCAAGCTTGTTGTCTGATACTTTTTTTCTTCAGATTTTGTACGCTCCGAGAGTAAGTAGGAAAGGGGAAGAAAGAGCACAATAGCACTAGGAATGGAAACATGGAGTAAAGCTTAACTTTTTTGTTTTAACTTCTCATGTTGGAGGTGCAAATATTTAGTTTTGTGTTTTCCTTATGCCTTACATTTATATGGTTGTTGAGCACTCCTTCCTCTCCTCCTTCGCTTGAGCAAAAGATTAATGTACCCTAAATATGTGTGCACATACTTAGACAATCCGAGATCTTGAAGGCTAGTCGAGAAGAGGAAGAAAAGAGAGCTTGAGAGCAATGGGAATGGGAACATGGAGGAAAGTCTAAATTGCTTTGCTTTCACCTCTAGTGTTGGAGGTGAGAATTTTTTATGGTATTTCCCGATGCCTCCTATTCCTATTGTTCTCAAGCACTCCTTCCTTTTCTTTTTGGCTTGCTTTGGTGCTTGAGCGTAAAAACAAAATTTAGGTGCACATATTCGATGTGATATCCAAAAGAAAGCTAGGAAGAGCAAGAAGGGAGGTCATAAGAGCAATGGGAGTAAGAACATAAAGGGCCTAACTTGCTGGTTCTCCACTTCTTGTGTTGTAGTCGATATTTATTTTGATATTTCTCTATGCCTCACATTCCTATCCTTCTTATGGGCTCCCCTCTCTTCCTTTTTGTCTGCTAAATTGCTTTAGCAGAAAAACAGAAACATACATGTGCATATATTCAGGTGATATGAGTTGTCCACTGTGAGATGGGAAGAGGAAGAAATAGGGCCTAAGAGCGGTGAGCATAAGAATACCATCGAAGGCTAAAGACCTCAGTACGGTGCGCGCATTTGGTCACGTGGATCTGTTCAAATATGTTCACACCGATAACACCCAAGAGAGCAGCCTCAAACAAGGTGTCAGTTTTCTGAAAAGCTTGTTCCTGCTGAGGATCAAGAACTCCTTCAGGTTTGCCAAGAGTGGCATCATAGCAGCTCATGGTTTGAAACCATAGAACGGCTCTCACACGCCACCTCTTATAGTGCACACCCTCAAACATAGGAGGCCTCATGGAAGCAGCAAAACCACTCGGGGTAAATTGCCTACAATAAGGTTTTTGGATTGTTGGAAATATGAGCAATTTACCATATGATTTTATTAACAGAAATAGTAGATAAAACATGACTATTATAGTAGAGATGAAACAAGTCATGTAATCTATAGGAGAGAAGGCAAATAGCATGGAGCACATGTGAACTAGAATAGAACATATGTAAAACAGATACTAGAATGAGAAACTGTAGCAAGATCTCATACATAAAGAACATGAGAACGTACGAAGCAGCAGCAGAAGCATTGATCTTGGGGTCGACGTCCTCGCCGGCCATGTCATCGAAGAGATTGTCGACGTCGGGGAAGTGGTCATCAGCGTCCAAAGCGTCCGTGATATAGAAGTCAGTAGTCGCGCAAAGCGCTCCCCAAAAACCTTATCACCCTTCTCCCATATAGGACTCAAAGACGTGGGGTTTTGGAGGCCTACTGTTCAACCTGCGGTGCACGCCGCAAGCCGGGATGGGGAAGATCGTAGTAGTGGCTCAGTGCACAAGAACTTGGAGGCGAGAGGAAGGTGGTGTTCTACTGTGTCTCTCTAGAGAGGAGTGGCCTCTCTTTTATAGGCACAAGAGGAGGAGGCGAAGCAAACAGTCAGCAGCCAAAGAGCTGCACTGTTCGGATTCAATCTCCACTACAGCAAAACGTTTTAGCTCCCGTGTGACCATTCATATACCCGTCGTGCATGGCAAAAATTTAGACATCGGCTCGTCTCATTCCCGCAACCCGCGGCGCGGCAAGGCGGACTGCGGAGGAGGAGCGCACGTGAATGTCCCTCTTGTTCTCATGCTCATACATGTGGAGAAACAACCTCTTATAAGGAGGTCCAACTCCTACCAAACTAGCAATATGTGCCTAAACTTTAGTTCTACCTCTTGCCTTGCAGGAATAAGCTGAGTGGGCCTCTAGAATTTATTAATTAGGAATTTATGAAATTGCTATTGGGCTGGCCCAAAATTAATTAAATTCCATCACTAAGTAGACATGGGAGTTCATTGCCTTGGCCACCGTCATCGTCTTCGTGGCTCTTGACCCGATTTGGCGGAACACCATCACCTGGATTTGGAACTCTAGCATACAATACTCCTCTTGCTCTGTCTACGTGGCACAATTCATCGGTGTCACAAAAAAATTCTCAGCAGAGAAGATTTGAAGAGCCCATGTGGAATGGAAATGCAGACTCTTCTATTGACTTGTCTTCCATGGTAAGATTCTCACCATGGACCGATTGGCGCAACGGGGTTGACTACTTGACCCCAGCTGCCACCTTTGCCTTAGGGCCCCTGAGACTATGCTCCACCTATGACAGGATTGCCTCTTCACGATCACCGTCCACCACCTGGTGCTTGCTTGGGTGGATAACGATGTCCCTCCGGAGTCACCCTTCATTTACCAATAATAGAAGCTTGGTGGGATGGCATTTTGCATCATACAGATAGTAACCATAAGCGGAGGCGCACGAGACACCTTATATACTTCACGTGGAATGCCTGAAAAGAGAGGAACCAATGAATCTTCAACACCACGAGTTCAATATACGTGCATATTGAGGTGGCGCACCTGACTTTTGAGTATAATATCATACTAGCTATGATGGTTCTTATGCTTAAATTCATTCAGTTCTCAGCCTAACGTGGCAAAGCTAACTTTAGATTTTTTTTTAGAAAAGGAGGAATACCCCCGGCCTCTGCATCTGGTCGATGCATACGGCCAATTTATTAATTTTGCACCACAAAACCTTACAAAGTCGTACAACAGTAAGACCAAAGCCACCATCTTCGCAACCTTTGTCGCTACTCCTATCTAAGCGATGAAGGCGGCGATGGTCAGGCCTAATACCAAAGCAGACCTCGCAGCCAAACCTAACATCTAAGAACTGAGGTCCCAAGCTGGACGCGGTATGGGCATCCACCAGTCTGGCGTGCTCCTCAACCAGGCCACCTGTTGGGTATGAGGCCGCCACAACCACCTACCACATATCCATCTTCAGAGCTGTACTGTTGCAATGGCCTTGCCCGGTCTCGCTGCCGCCGACGCCACCACGACGCCAGATAGCGTCGACCTCCTGCGCGTGTCCGTCACCACACATCTGACGCCAAGCCTCCGCTGCTCCATGCCGCCAAGAGCCGCCGCCAAGAATATGTAGAAAGAAACACCGCTCCACCGAAAGGGAGGCAGCACACCCCCACCCCTCACCTGCAGACCCTTCCATCCGATCCCAATGTCCTTGGCGTCGCCTCCAGGAAGGTTACGGTGCACAAGGCGCCGCCGATGCCCGATCCGCATCGGATCTTGGGCTTTCACCCGGACATAGGTCGGAGAGGAGAGATGGTGCCCTCAGCAGCGCCCCCAAGGAGGAAAGCGGCGCCAAAAATCGGCGTCGCCGCTGCCGGCCAGCCAAGGCGGCCAAGATTTCCCCCGGACACCGATCTGCTCCACCAGAACACACCGGAGGTGGATCCGCAAGATCCAAACCGAACCGGGGACTGGGAAGGGATGCATGGAAGGGAAGGGGGCAATACCTCCAGATCTGGCACGCCTGCGACTCGCCGTCCTCACGGCCGAACCCTCAGGCACGCCGCACGCCACGCCAGCAGGGCCACCACCCCTGGATCCGATGGCCTCCGCGAAGAACGAAGCGCCGAAGACCCCGCCGCCACCTTCCCCGGCGCACGCGCGGGCTTTCCCGGCGGTCGTCTCTGGTGGCGGCGAGGGGGGTGGGGGAGGTGGGGGAAGGCGTCGGCGGAAACCCTAGACTCCCCCGAGTAACTTTACATACTATACTAATTTTACCGTCCAAATTAAAAAGGAAGATTAGAATGGTACTGACAGTAGCGATATAAAGCAGAGGAATTAATCAAGATGCAACCGTCCCTCGCCTGCTGCAATTCTCACGTGAAGACCGCAACACGAACATCCTGATCATCTGCAAAACTTGAGCCATGATTGCTAAAATCGCAGTAGTTGCGTTTCAAAACTTAAGGAACACGAGCGTGGTACTCCTGCTATTGCTGGCCACATGTTAAGGCAGGGGATGTTGTCATCGTTCATGTATGTATCAACGTACAATATCAGTTTGATTGAACGTTTTGTATTGTATTGGACGTACTCCTACTTCTATAGATTCCCCAAGTCCCAACATATGTATGTAGTGCTTCCTTGGGCCCGGTTTGTTCGTGCAACAGTTTCGAGTCTCGCGTTTAAACCTCGACTGTCTCAACGTGATCAAACGTTTCTTCTTTCTTTTCTTTCCCTCAAGGAAGAGAGGATTTCGTTGCTGATTACTCGAGATTTCTAGAACCTCGAGCGAGCACTCAAGTAGTTGACATAACACGGGAACAAAATGAGGCCAAATAACAGTACCTAAAAGAGATCCATAGAGAAACAAAAGCTTACTACATAGCTCATAGACATTCACGTTAGGAACAGGGGAATCAATCTTAGAGGTTATTGTCATTTGGTAGCTGCAGGATACACTTTAAGACTTCAGACTGTAACATGAATAGGTCGGTGGTTTTGAGCGAGTTAACCAGAATTGTTAAAGTTGAAAGCTACTACATTTTACAAATTAAACAAGCTTAAAATTAGAGCTCGCTCCTTCGCCTCCTCCGTTGGTCTCCTTGATTCCTTCCGATTGTTGTCACTCCTCTTTTTTTTTCTCGAATACGCTATGAAGCGTATCATTGCATTGATAGGAGAGAAGAACGTACAGGGCGGCATCACGGTCACGTACACGTGATGGCGTGGCCGTGATGCACAGTGAGCATAGGAGAGGTTGCGCAGCCCCAAAAAGAATGTTGGGATAATAGCGCTAAGTCCTTTGGCTCCGGCGCAGGCCCAGGAGCGGGTATCCTCTTGGATCGCGGCCCGGAGAGAGGCGGAGGAAGGCGTGATCTTATCGAATATAATGGTGTTACAGAGACACTAAAGAGACCAGGTCGTGAGCACGGTGATGGTGGAGAGGCCACGCCGCTTGTCCGAAGTCGTCAAGGGTAGTATCGTGCTTAGCCAGTTGAAGAATCCCAGAGAACCGTCCGGTGCGGCAACCGCGGGGCAACACCAGGAGAGGATGCCATGCCAGATGACACGAGCAAAGACGCACTCGATGAGGATGTGGTGCAGGGTCTCGGCCTATTGGGAGCAAAACACCTT
This sequence comes from Aegilops speltoides, assembly GCA_021437245.1. Classification (NCBI taxonomy): domain Eukaryota; kingdom Viridiplantae; phylum Streptophyta; class Magnoliopsida; order Poales; family Poaceae; genus Aegilops; species Aegilops speltoides. Next base: position 17,449,993 of record CM038144.1, read on the forward strand.
TTGTGAAGAAATATTTGAAACTCATTAGTTCTTGAATCCTTCTTTTTTGTATATTTTTCATATCAGGAGTTCATGACTGTGCTAGAAAAATTTTAAAGAAAAAATAACAAGGAACCAATATCATGTAGTAAAAGCATACCATTATGAGTCAATATCATGTAGTAAAAGGACTAAGGAACCGAAAAACATACCATTACCAAAGATTTTTATAGTAGCACTACGCTATGAGCTTCTTGCGCGCAATCTTGCCCTCGTGATGTTGGTCTTCTCGTAAATGAAGTAATGTCATGGTTAGAGACGTACATGATGAAGGCGACATATGTCCCACCTGTTTTATTTATGAGGTATGTACATATGGACCCCCACGGTTAGACTACTATTTAATGGCACTAAATCAAACAAAATATGTGGCATTTAATATATTTTTGGAGGTAACATGACATTTTCTATAAAAGGTGGGATTTATCGATCACTATACTACCGATAATTTAAAATTGGGACTATGTTGTTAAAAATGTCCAAATTGCATTTTTTATTCAATCTATTAACTTCGAATATGAATATTAATAAAGTGTACACCATGAATAAACTTTGGTTGTTGTGTATGATTTTTTTATTCCAATGCACAATGTATCATTTTTAGAACATGTGAAATTAGAAACATCTGTTGCATGATTAAATAAATTGATTTTATTTAAAATTCCCTAAAAATATCAGCCGTAGTGTCAAATACCCAAATAACAAGAGTGTTTTAACTTTGAAAATATACGAAAACAATTAATCTATAGTTGTGAACATTTTGAAATACTATAACCATTTGTCTTTAGCATATAACCATTTGATCTTTATAACATGTACTAATTCCTTAATGCACCCTCGCTACTGCGCACCAAATCCGCCTTCAATTCTTCTCATCCTACTGTATGACCCTTCTATATAGGCATCTGAATATGCAAGGTAAGCAATAGAAGTAACAATAGGAAGACATACTGATCATGATGAAGGAGCTATAATATGATGTTCATACATACTTCTTGTAGAGTCTCTTGAGCTTTCCTTGTCGTTTGGTTTAGTTTAGAGAAAGTGAGAAAGGAATTATGGAGACACCATGTGTCCTACATATATGTGTGCATAATAAGATGTATGAGGTTGAGAGGCATCTGAAATGGAAAGTAGAAAGAGAAGATGAGCTACCATCAAAGTGCACACTAATTAGAAGCAGGAAATTGTTGTTTCGCTTGCATCAAGACCCAAAGGAGGGCTAGGCGGCTAGGAGAACCGACTTGTTTCGAAAATCACTTCCAAAATAACCACTTTGCAGGCCTTTCCCAACTTCCCGAGATGGATCAGTAGACAACTGGTCGTGATCGAGTGAACTTCTCTGCAAATGATTTTTACAATTTTTTTCTAGTGCTTGCGGCTTTGATGTGAGGGTTCACAACTCACAAGATTGCTCCCCCCCCCCCACACCCCGATGTGTGCGCGCGCTTGTTTCTCCCACGAAGGCCTCAAGTTATTATGCGGAAAAGGTCCATTTTAAACCCGAACTCGTGGACGTTCGGCGAAACGAACCCCCAAGTCCAAATCTCGGTCGATTGTACCTTGAAGTATACAATCCCGGTCTAAATCAAACCTTTGAGTCGTTTGGATGGACGGGATTGCTGGGGTTTCGCTGAGGGCACACACACCTCCACCCTGCTGGGCCGGCTCGCTTTATTTTTTTCGTTAAGAAATAAAAATTCACAAAGGGCACTACACCTTGCTTCTGCTGGGCCGGCCCACTTTTGCTTTTTTGTTAAAAAAAAGCGCACGGTGTGCCTTGAACACGCGACCCCGTGCTGGTGCTGTTTGATCGACACAACTAACCATCAGGGACAAAACAGAAAAAAAAAGTCCTCGGATTTGAAAAGAAATTCATGGATTTAATAAACACTGTAAATTGAAAAGGAGTTCATGGATTTACAAAAAAGTTCATGGATTCGAAAACTTCCATGAAAATGAAATTTTGAAAATGTGTTCAGAATGTTTTTGTTTTGAAGATTCAAAAAATATTCTTTGTTCAATTTTCTGTTTTTCTGTTTCTTTTTGCTTTCTGTTACCTTGTTCGATTTTTTTTCTGTTTACAAATATTTGTTCTAAATTGAAACATAGAACTGACTTCAAAAAGACATTTTCTTACAAAGATATTCAATGAAATTTAAATATTGTTCAATGGATATCACAAAAATGTTCAATATGTATTAAATATTGTTCAGCGTATGTCACGAAAATGTTCAATTTTTTAAAAAAATTGTCAACGTATGTAAAAAAATGTTCAAAGTATATTTTTAAAGAATTCAACGTATTTAAAAATCACATTTATTTCCAAGAATTGTTGAAAACTTTGAAGAAAAAAGAAATCTGTCGCGATACATTGTACTTTAAAATTGGCGCTGCAATATAGACATACTGAGTAGGTAGCTAGTGTGGTTGCCGTCGCTGCTATTTATTCTCTTTTTCAAATTTTGTTCACAGTTTTAAATTGTTCAGTGTACATCAAAAAATGTTCAACGGGTATTTAAATGGCTTTTCAGCGCATATCACAAAATTGTTCAATGTGTAGTTAAAAAATTATTCAGATTATATTACAAATATGTTTTAAATTATTTCAATTTATATCCCAAAAATGTTCGCTGTTTAGTTAAAAATTGTTCATCGTACACTTAAAAAATGTTCAATGTATATTTGAAAATCATTCGTCATATATAATTTTTTGTTCATGTTTTCAATAATTGTTCATGTTTAGCAGTTTGTTTGAGTTTTAAATTTCTTCAAGAAAACATTGTTCATTTTTTTGAACGAAGATTAAAAAAAACCGGATCTGCCGCTGACCATACTACTTTAAACTTACGCTGTACTCTAATACCAATCCCAATCGCTAGCTTCACTGGCTGGCGTCGCGGCTATCCAGCGAAAGGTCGCGTGTTTGAATCCAACCAGCGGCACAACTCTAAGTTCCGTACATTTTTTTCGTACGTTCGCTCGTTTCCTGGCAATGGGCCAGCCAGTTTGCGCGAGCCCTACGCGGAAACTCTTCTGTTTGACGCTAATCCCGTCCGCAATTCTGCCGCAAAGAGCGACAGAAAAATAAAGACAATTTTTTTTTGAGCAAACAAAAGACTAAATGGGCTGGCCAAGCGCGGAGGACGGGTGCTCCTTGGCCCACCAGCTAAACAAATCTTGACCGGGATTTTGATTTGGGGGTTCGTTTCACCAAACGTCTACGAGTTCAGGGTTTAAAATGAACTTTTTCCGTTATTATGGTAAGGGCATCTACAACGCGGGCGATATCAGTGGGCACCCTTCCCAGCGGTTACGCTCGATTCCCGTCCGATCCTGGGATTTCTCTTTGCGTCGATGCAAAAGTTGTCGCCCCGACGCCTGTGTGAGATTTTTCTCTAGCGCAGATTTAGCGGGAGGCGGGCGCTAACCGAAGCGCTAAAAAATCTCTACCCTCAACGTACAAGCAGTTCTTTTTTTTTTCGTTGTTCGTATAGCCTTGGAGGTAGAGGCTCTATCGCAGGCGTTAAACAAAAAGTGATTTTCTTTTTTTCCCTAAGCGCCTATACAAGCGTCTTTGCATTGAAGATGCCCTAACGAGAACTTGCTCCGGCTGCTAGTGGGCCTTTCTAGATCCAGTGCGACCTCGCCGGAAGGAAGAGGTGATCTATAGAAAATTATGCATCATTGAGGATGCTCGCAACAGTTTGGCAGTGAGTAATAGATGTTGGATGGTGGTCCGAATTCAGTAAGCTAGTTGGAGTCCGCGGGCACACACCTACTGGTTCATATACCTTTGGGTCCGAATCAGCCAAACCGGCGAGGTAGATCATTCAATTAGGGTGTGATTCAAAGTGAAATTGGACTCATAGTGTTGTTGTTATGTATATGAGCGCAGCGTGCCTACAAGTGATGGAGTTGGCTGGAGGGATGATACAGATGTTCGTCGTTGAGCCTAAAAGAACAAAGTATCTAGACTTCCTGTTAAGAGTGGGATGTTGTCTAATATCGAGTGAACATCCGTGCGGACTATATATTCCTGGATTTTCTCACGGAAATTGTTGATTCTATGCTACGCACAACCGAGGCATGTTGATTGCTGTTAAGAGAGTGCTCTAGCGCGTGAATGAATTCGACGCATGACGGTGGCCCTGACTGTTTGGGCGGTCCACCCGTCATGGATCGCCCAGATAGGTCCCTGCCGCAGGCGCCGACTATAGCAATCAGACTAGACGGCGGGGGCGAAGATGCCGCCATGCGGGTCCGCCAGGCCCTCACGAGCGGGAGGGGCTCACAAGAAACCGGCCAATGACTGTGGACCGGACGCGCTGAGTGGTCCACCCGTCATGGACCCTCCAGCCTGGTCGCCGGGCGCGAGCCGTCCAGGCAGGTCGAACGGCTCACATCATCCCTGAAAGGCCCCCATGGCCAGCCAGCCGAAAATGGATGGCGTGCTCTCGGTTGCGAGGAGCCCAGAGAGGCGGGTACTCCAGCATCGAGTGATGTCCAAAAGCGACGTTATTTTCTGGACCACATGGAAGTAAGAAATGCTCACTCGGACTTATGCCCGTGTAGCTCACACCTATCAGTCATTATTGATTAATATGTTCTGTAAAGAGGGAAAGAAAGACACTAAAGAACTCGACAATGTAGACCACATGAGGACGAGGAGGATAATGTAGACAACACTTGGGATATCAGTGATATTTAATATGTTGATTGACCTATGATACACCAATGGTATTTGGACACTCCTAATAAGTTCCTTTCCATGTGTCATCTCTCTTCTCATGCATGCTTCTTCCTTTTGGGAGTCTAGAGTCCCATCACATGTCTTCGGTGATACTTCATCCATCCCAAAGAGCATAAAAGAAAAAGGAAATTGACGAGATGGATTGGGATGCATAGGGAAACACGATCAAACTGTCAAATGCCACATCTGGTATCCTACGAGTGGTTGCTCTACATAGTCCTAGGTACCAACATAAGTTTAAAGTGGTTAGTTGTCCTGGTAACAAAGATATCAGGGCGGTGGAGTCTCAAACCCTCCACTCAGGAGTGTTCTGCATCTCAAGATTACTGGGGATCGTCTGATACGCTAGGACATACAACGAGTTTATATTTCTGAGAATTGTCATACACATCATGTGGTGTGGCGGTCATCGAGAACTCGTGGCGCCTGAGTGTCGGATCCTCTATTCCTATGATTCGTCGTTGTTTGGTCATTCAGTGAGAGAGGACAATCTTTTTCCCTTCTTGTAAATATCTGTAAATTTGTGGTCTCTTGTGCTACTCTAGCACTTTCTTTTTGATTAAAATGACACAATAGCAATCTACCTTGCATTCAGACTGAAGTAAAAGCTGCAGAACTCACAAAAGTTCATGTTAGAAAGCATGGGGATCAATCAAGATGTTATTGTCATCCGCGTGCTGTAATTCTCATGTGAAGACAAACACATGAATAGCTTAGTTATTTGGAAAAATTGAACCGAAATTGTTCAAGTTGAAAACCATTGCAATTCACAATTTAAGCAAGCTGCTCCGCTTCTTCCCCTTGGCAACTGCTAGTAGGCAGCGCCATGAAAGTCCAGGAAGAGAGCAAGCAGGGATGCATTGAAGACATCGTTGAAGCTGGAGAGGAACTGCATGATCTGCAACTCAATGACACACTTCTAGGCGTGTTCGTGGAAGAAAAATCGAACAATATGGTATAATTCCTAAAAGGATAATGTGGTATAAAGTGGTCAGCTTGGAGTACTTTAGAACGAGTTCTCAAAAAAATCTTCTATGATGGTTCTTGTGGTAAAATTCTTCAATTCTCTATTCACTCACCCAAAAACCGTATATCACAAAGCTAAACCCAGCATTATAGGTGGTTTAGCACTGTTTGATTTTTTTCATGTACGATATGTTTTCCAACTAATCTTGCTCTAAAGGAAGAAAATTAATATTTTTTTAAAAAAAGAAAGATAAAGTAGACCTAACAGTAGTGACTGCTATCGCTGAATGTAGGGCACATTCAGACTGAACTAAAAACTATAGAACTCTCACAAGTTCAGTTTAGAAAGTAGAGAAATAGATCAAGAGATTATTGTCACTCGCTTAGTTATGTTGTATAATGTTTGTATAATTGCTCTCTCATAGCCACTAATTACTATAGTACATTAGGCCAAAATATAAATCATAATTCACCTTTTCCTCAATAATTATCATAGACCAATGCCCAAAAGTATACTGTTTACAATTTATGAACCGCATGGACTATGTAGGGTTCACTTACGTGTATGCAGGTCACACCTAGCACTCGTTATTTATTAGTACATTTTATAAAGAGGGAAACGAAGATATTGAAGAATTAGACAATGTAGGCCACATGGGAACGAGGAGGATAATGCAAACACCATGTGAGCTATCAATGATATTTAATGTGTCGATCCACCTATCCATGCAAGAATGGTGTTCGGTGCTTCTTATAGTTGTGTTACTTCCAATGTGATGTTCTCTTCTCGTACCATCCATCTTCCTTTTGGGAGTCCTGTCACATGTGCTCACGAGCTATGATACTTTCCATCCACCCCAAAGAGCACAAGGAAAATAAATGGTTCTAAAAGGATTGGGATGCTTAGGGAAACATGATCTAAGCGTCCGATGCAACCTCGGGTTTCTTGCATCTGGTTGCTCCATGTAGGAATGTGTAGCATCATAAGTTTAATGTGGTTTGTTGTCAGGGTGACAAGAAATATTGGGGCATTCGACTCTCACTCCCTCTTTCTTGTAGAGTCACGCACCTTAAGGTTTGTCAGGGATCGTCCGTTACGCTAGAACATACAACAATACGAGAGGTAGGCACTGGCTGTAAAGTATGTCAAGCACATGGAGATAGGAGAGATCACATACTCTCTAAACAAGCTTTCGCCGAGCTTTATCTATATAAGAGCAAAGTGCATTTTTCGCCCTCAACTTATCGCAAAGTGTGGCTTTCGTCCTTGATTTTATTTTTGGTGCAACCTTCGTCCCTCAACTCTTAATACGGGCTATAGTCAGTCCCTGTCGGCGGTATTCCTCAGTCAAACCCGATTTTGGTCTTGTGTGACATGGTTTTGGCCAAAACATCAATGTAAGGTGGCATTTTTCGCCCCTCAACTTATCGTGAAGTCTCTCTCTCTCTCTCTCTCTCTCTCTCTCTCTCTCTCTCTCTCTCTCTCTCTCTCTCTCTCTCTCTCTCTCTCTCTCTCTCTCCCTCTCTCTGCTCGCTTTAAATGTGCAAGATAGTTGATGGGAGCAGCTCCTCCCGCTTTAGATGGTCACCGGGAAGGTTGACAGGGAGGATACAGTGGCGGTGGTAGCTAGCTCACTGGAGAGGAAGAGCGAGGCAAGTGACAAAGAGAGGGGAAGGGGATCATTTGGGAATAACAACAGAGAGGGGGGGCGGGGGGAGATGGCATGTAGTCCTATTCCACCTTACAGTGATGATGTAATAAAAAATAGTGCCATCAAAAGTCAAAACTGGATTTGACCGAGGAATACTTCTATTAGGGACTATTTCTACCTGATATTATAAGAGTTGTGGGACAAATGTTGCATCAAGATGTAGTCAAAACCGTACGTGGCACATCAGGTCAAAATTGGGTTTGACCTAGAAATACCTGCTAGATATATTAGCACCTTTTTATTAATTTAATCCATGAAAAAATCATGATGCTAGCAAAATAGTATGAAGCTCATACCGATATCTAAACATGTGAGAACACATCGAACTTAGAACCAAAACATCTATGAACACAGTAAATACGGCTAGCACATAAACGAGCAAGTAGGGGCCTCCAATAGGCCACGGCTTCCTCCGCAGCCTTCTTCTTGGCAGCGGAGTCGTCAACCATGGAGTCGGTGTATCGGAAGTAGTCGAAGCAGAGGACGAGGACGAAGACGAACATGACAAGTCGCGTCGAGACGCTCCCCAAAACCTTATCATCCTTCTCCCTGTCCAGGATCGCGAAGGGAGGGGTTTCGGAGGCCAACTCTCCTGAATGGTCGTGCACGCGATCACCGGAAGCAACAGTAGATGACGGCTAGGTTATGCGTGAGGATGAACTGAGTCTTGGCTGGAGTTGCCAATGCCTTCGATATATAGGTCGTCGGGTAGGGAGTCATGGGCCTGGGCTTAGGCTCACGATTGAGTTGGCAAACGGACCACGGTCCAATGTTTCAGACAATGACACTTTCATTAATGACTCATAATTAATTTTTAATTAATTAATCATTTCTGGCCGGCAAAAATTAATTGCTTCATTGACTAAATATTCAAGCATAGCAGGTGAGACGGCACGTGCTTAGGGTAGGTGAAACTAATTGAGTCTTCAACATTTTTTTAGCTTGTCCAGAAGCCATGCAGTACGGTGCGTGCATTTGGTAATGTGGATGTGTTGAATTAGTGTAGAATGTACGTGTCTTCCTCATATTTGGGGGAAAATATTTTAGGATCAAAGTATGGCATCTAATCGTTAACAAGGGCCAACATATGCTTTCTTTATGTATTGAGCGTATCTCTCCCTCTACACACCAAGAATTAATGTGCTCGAACACCACTTGACAGAGGTAAAGGTGTCCCGATGTTTTGAAGTGAGGTATCTATCATTTTGGGTGGAAGTCGACTTTCATGATCCGACTACAAACGTGCGAAGACGCCGCGCCTTAACAATTGCTAAAAGAACTCCGAGAGGTTATTGACCACGAGGGTCTATTTTCTGCACACAAACGAAGAACAAGCAAGAAACTGAGAATGCAATCTGGATATTATGAATATAAGAGGAAAGCTTTATCAACAAAAAGTGGGGTTATGTGACGTCTTGGTCTGGTCCTTGAACACAAACGAAGGACGCGGGTTACAGCTATGGCGAACTATAATCTAAACAAAACCCAAGTCTAAAACGAAGCCCTAAGGGCTATATTTATACGGAGACGGAGGGGAATTTCCTCCACCCTTTGCAAGGTGTGACTAAATTCTGCCATAAGTCGTTTTCCCTATTAATACGGGCTGTAAAAACATGAGCCTGACCCAAAAATAAGGTTCACAACACCTATATTAAGCTATGAGCGAAATTTATGAAATGTCATTTTGTATATTTCGTCTGTGTCCTTTGTATGTTATCATGGTGTCTCCAAAGTGCTGAAAACTCCACCAGAAACACTGTTCTAGTTCCCCTTGCAATCGCCATCATCTCCATGATTGATCATGCTCCAATGTTTTATCCTTCTTGTCCATGCTGGCTCCTTCATTTGTAAGCGAAACACCCCGACGTCACCCCCGCATCGCTCCCGCACCGGGCGACTCCGGCGGGCCGCTACCCGAGCCGCCGCTAAGCCCCGATCTACTCCTCCTCTCCTCTCGTCGCCGCCGCGTGATGCCGCCGGGCTAAGCCCGGGGGCAGATGGCGGTGACCGAGGTCTTTCCTTCTCTGTCGCGGCTTGGGGTGGGGCGGGGACCCCCAGCGTGTGGTTGCGCGGCTGGTCGGGTCCTGCGGCACGGCGGCCGGCCCTGGCTCGCGGTGGCGGGCGGCTCAGCGGGCGGCCAGATCGCAAATTGGCGGCGGCGACATGGAGATCCTGGTAGATGGATCGGCTGTACGTGTGGTCTGGCCTCTGATTAGATCCGATCTGGCCGGTGCAGCCTACTCAATGCGCGGCGGCGGTGATCGGCGGTGGTGTTGTGCACACGAGGCTAGATGGAGGTTCCCTGAGCGGATCCAAGTGAAAACCCTACTCTTCGCTCGTTGCCAAGGCCGACGATGGCGGCGTTTTCTGCGTACTCCCCTTCTTGAAGGCATCGTCGTGGAGAAGCTCTAGACCCCTATTCACCACCTTCGGGGAAAACTCTAGATCAATCGATCGGATGACGGCGGCACCTTGTGACGTATCCCTCTTGGTGGTTGTCGGTGTCAAAACTGGCGGATCTCGGGTAGGGGGTCCCGATCTGTGCGTCTTAGGCTGATGGTAACAGGAGGCAAGGGACACAATGTTTACCCAGGTTCGGGCCCTCTCGATGGAGGTAAAACCCTACTTCATGCTTGATTGATATTGATGATATGAGTAGTACAAGAGTTGATCTACCACGAGATCATAGAGGCTAAACCCTAGAAGCTAGCCTATGATGATTATGATTGTGATCGTCCCTCTAAGGACTAAACTCTCCGGTTTATATAGACACCGGAGAGGGCTAGGGTTTACATGGAGTCGGTTACAAAGAAGGAAATATAATATCCGGATCGCCAAGCTTGTCTTCCACGTAAAGGAGAGTCCTATCCGGACACGGGACGGAGTCTTGAGTCTTGTATCTTCACGCTCCCACAGTCCGGACAAAGTGTATAGTCCGGCTGTCCGGATAGCTCCTAATCCAGGACTCGCTTAGTAGCCCCTGAACCAGGCTTCAATGACGATGAGTCCGGCGCGTAGTCGTGTATTCGGCATTGCAAGGCGGGTTCCATCTCCGAATACTCCAGAGTACCTGTTACGATGAACAGTGTCCAGCTTCCCATCAATGTTGTACTCATCGGCTTCAGTGCCTCAATAATGACCATCTCCACATGTCGAGTGAATGCGAGGAGCCGAGGCATTTTTGCATTTGCCACCCCCGGTCCGGCAGGTTAACCGTCTATTTGAAGAGACGGGGATTCTCATATCCAAACCTTACCCTCTTCCCTCGAGCAAGCATCCAACAGAGCACTCCGGAAAGACCATTCCAACATGGCCGGTCGCCCCAACTCTTCTTCTCGCTCTCCTCGCTCCAAGCCGGGAGACTGGGAAGAGTGTTCAGTTCCTCACAGCCGTTTGATAGAGTTACAGACCCCAGGGTTTCTCCCACCGGCGTTCATGGTCCCCGTCCGAGCCAGAATAGCCACCTATAGTGGCGGGGAGCAAGTGGAGGGATCTCCTAATCCCTCCCCAGATGAGCGAATATGCCTCATCCCGCATCTGCTAAGGGGCGTCGGGTTTCCTATCCACCCATTTCTTCGCGGGCTCCTGGAGTTCTACGACCTCCAGCTGCACAACTTCACCCCTGCCTTCGTGCTGCATATAGCAGGATATGTTGCCCTTTGTGAGCTATTTCTAGGCTGTGAGGCTCACTTTGGGTTATGGAAGAAGTTGTTCTGCCTTGTCCCTCGCAACCAGGGAGAATCCCTATGTCAAGTGGGCGGAGCCGAAGTATGGCGCATCGCCAAGACCAGATACCTATCCGGTACTCCCAAGAAGGCACCGGAGAACTGGCCTTCGGAGTGGTTTTATGTTGATGACGTTCCCCTTTCGGATCCAGTCCGGACAGTTCTCCCTGAGTTCAATAATGCTCCGCCGAAGGCACGTCGAAGCTGGCGCCATCGGGGCCCCCAGGAGGAGGATACCAGAGAAATACACTTTCTGATGAGCAGGATAAAATTACTGGCCAAATGGGCTGATGATAATCGAGGTTATGGCAATATGAATAATGCGGGGAGTGCAGCCGCTTCAATATCAGGGGAAGCCCATGTAGCACTACAACGGGAAAGATGATGCCATCCGCTGTGGCCATAAAGGTCCCGACTCTGCCACTGCTCTGGCGAGGATATTGTCCGATTTGTATAAGGGAGAAGAAGAAGAATTCCTTCATATTAAACCGCGGGATGGGTTTTCTATGTACAACCCCCCAAGCTGGGTAAGTCGTCATTCTTTCCCCCGCTTCACTCATTGTGGCGTTCTTCGCCAAGATTATTCACCTCTATATTTCCGAGCAGGAACTAAGGAGGGTCGTAGAAGGAATCTCCAGCCCCTCCCCGCAGCCAGAGGACCCCGGAAGGGCTCTCGATCGAGGACTCGAAGAAGATCCGGATATTACTATGGAGCTCGTCAATGGGATATTTTATCAGGCGAGCTGCGATGAAGCCTCAGTGGCTATTATCGCCGACTATCCCAGACTGCTACCTACATCGCGTGTAAGCCAAGCCGAAAACCCTGTCCTCCGAAGAGGACTCCTTTCTGATGCCATGCCTTAGACCCGGAGTTTCGTGTTTTGCAGAGACGACGGTCAGAGCGCGGGGCCGAGTCCCTAGGGACCCGTCGGCAAAGGGTGTCCGGATCGGGCAGGCTTAAGAGGAAGGCGGTTAGGGCCAAAACGCCACTACAGAGGTATGGTAAAAACCTGCTCTGTGATTATTGTATTTGAAATGTAACAGCGCCCTTCGTGTCCTGGCAGGAAGAGGAGCAGTCGGACTATATCCGGGGATCCTGCCAATCACGTCTCCACCAGCCAGATTCCAGAACCGGCTTCGAGAGAGGAGGCGGACGTGGGGCCGATGCCGCATTGTCCTCCGACAGAGGATGCGGATATGCTCTCCGCCATGAATTCTGAAGTAGAGAGCGCCATGAATCACCGGCGCCGACGGACCGTACTTCGCAACAACATTTTTTCCGAAGAGGCTTTTAATGCTTTCCATTCAGGAGACGCATACATCTGAGCTGCTCAAGGCGGGCTTGCCCGAGCGACGGACCAGTATACCAAAGATATACGGGTAAGAAAATTTCATAAGCATGTATAGCAGTAGCCCCTGAGACTTGAAACGGTTGGAACAACAGTTTTAAGGATCAATGTATGCACAGATCCTTGTAGATAAGAATGAGCAATTGTCTCGAGAGCTGGAGGAGTGCAAGACCCAACTAAGGGCCGCGGTTGCCAAGTTGGAGGAATACCAGAAGGCCTCATCTGGTAACATTTGTCTTAATTGTACGGAGACGTACCAGTTAGTAAGTGGCTTTTATTAACAGAAAATTCTGCAGACCATCCTGGGGTGAATTCGGAGGTCGTAGGAGATAACGAGTCACATCTCCAAAAGCAGCTAAAAGATGGCGAGCATCTTCTCACGCAAGTTAGGAAGGAGAAGAACAATCTTCAAGATGCCAATGTCCGGCTGGACGTCGAATTAAAAGATGTTCGCACTCAACTGGCGGACTCCGTGAAGGAGAACAGAAGGCTTCGATGCTGCATTTATGGTAAGTGCCTAGACGAACTGCAGTATAGCTCGGCGGGGAAGCATATTGATTTTTTTTATTTGTAGGTATGTTAACGGGCCGCCCTGAGGAGGAGGTGCCCGCGTCTGCAGGCGATTTACTGCAGGACCTCTCACAACTGCATGAGCGAGCTCGGCAGGTGATGCAGGGCATTGCTCAGGCCTTGTGGCCATCAAGCTTCCTGCTGAAGGGCATGGGGGAGCTTGTGGACATGCTTCAAGGAGCACGGCGGCGCTTCCGTTTGTGGAAGATGTCAGCCTGCCGATGTTGGGGAACGTAGTAATTTCAAAAAAATTCCTACGCACACGCAAGATCATGGTGATGTATAGCAACGAGAGGGGAGAGTGTTGTCTACGTACCCTCGTAGACCGTAAGAGGAAGCGTTATGACAACGCGGTTGATGTAGTCGTACGTCTTCACGATCCGACATTTCCAAGTACCAAACGTACGGCACCTCCGTGTTCTGCACACGTTCAGCTCGATGACGATCCCCGGACTCCGATCCAGCAGCCTGTCGGGGATGAGTTCCGTCAGCACGACAGCGTGGTGACGTTGATGATGTTCTACCGATGCAGGGCTTCGCCTAAGCACCGCTACGATATGACCGAGGTGAATATGGTGGAGGGGGCACCGCACACAGCCGAGGAACGATCACGATGATCAACTTGTGTCTTCTAGGGTGCCCCCTGCCCCCATATATAAAGGAGCAAGGGGGAGGCCGGCCGGCCCTAGGGGGCGCGCCAAGGAGGGGGGAGTCCTCCTCCTAGTGGGAGTAGGACTCCCCTTTCCTAGTCCAACTAGGAAGAGAGAGGGGGAAGGAAAGAGAGGGAGAGGGAGAGGGAAAGAGGGGCCGCGTCCCCCCTCCCTAGTCCAATTCGGACTCCCCTTGGGGGGGGCACCACATCCTGGGCTGCTGCCCTCTCTCTCCCCTCAAGCCCACTAAGGCCCAATACTTCCCCGGGGGGTTCCGGTAACCCCTCCGGCACTCCGGTTTTCTCCGAAATCACCCGGAACATTTCCGGTGTCCGAATATAGTCGTCCAATATATCATTCCTTATGTCTCGACCATTTCAAGACTCCTCGTCATGTCCGTGATCACATCCGGGACTCCGAACAACCTACGGTACATAAAAAAACTTATAAACTCATAATAAAACTGTCATCGTAACATTAAGCGCGCGGATCCTACGGGTTCGAGAACTATGTAGACATGACCTAGAACTATTTCCGGTCAATAACCAATAGTGGAACCTGGATGTTCATATTGGCTCCTACATATTCTACGAAGATCTTTATCGGTCAAACCGCATAACAACATACGTTGTTCCCATTGTCATCGGTATGTTACTTGCCCGAGATTCGATCGTCGGTATCCAATACCTAGTTCAATCTCGTTACCGGCATGTCTCTTTACTCGTTCCGTAATACATCATCCCGTAACTAACTCATTAGTTACAATGCTTGCAAGGCTTAAGTGATGTGTATTACCGAGAGGGCCCAAAGATACCTCTCCGACAATCGGAGTGACAAAACCTAATCTCGAAATACGCCAACCCAACATGTACCTTCGGAGTCACCTGTAGAGCACCTTTATAATCACTCAGTTACGTTGTGACGTTTGGTAGCACACAAAGTGTTCCTCCGGTAAACGGGAGTTGCATAGTCTCATAGTTGTAGGAACTTTGTATAAGTCATGAAGAAAGCAATAGCAACATACTAAACGATCAAGTGCTAGGCTAACGGAATGGGTCAAGTCAATCACATCATTCTCCTAATGATGTGATCCTATTAATCAAATGACAACACATGTCTATGGTTAGGAAACATAACCATCTTTGATTAATGAGCTAGTCAAGTAGAGGCATACTAGTGGCATTATGTTTGTCTATGTATTCACACATGTATCATGTTTCCGGGTAATACAATTCTAGCATGAATAATAAACACTTATCATGATATGAGGAAATAAATAATAACTTTATTATTGCCTCTAGGGCATATTTCCTTCAGTCTCCCACTTGCACTAGAGTCAATAATCTAGATTACACAGTAAGGATTCTAACACCCATGGAGTCTTGGTGTTGATCATGTTTTGCTCGTGGAAGAGGCTTAGTCAACGGGTGTGCAACATTCAGATCCGTATGTATCTTGCAAATCTCTATGTCTCCCACCTGGACTTGATCCCGGATGGAATTGAAGCGTCTCTTGATGTGCTTGATCCTCTTGTGAAATCTGAATTCCTTTGCTAAGGTAATTGCACCAGTATTGTCACAGAAGATCTTCATTGGTCCCGATGCACTAGGTATGACACCTAGATCGGAAATGAACTCCTTCATCCAGACTCCTTCATTTGCTGCTTCCGAAGCAGCTATGTACTCCGCTTCGCATGTAGATCCCGCTACGACGCTTTGTTTAGAACTGCACCAACTGATAGCTCCACCGTTTAATATAAATACGTATCCGGTTTGCAATTTAGAATCGTCCGGATCAGTGTCAAAGCTTGCATCTACGTAACCCTTTATGACAAGCTCTTTGTCACCTCCATAAACGAGAAACATATCCTTAGTCCTTTTCAGGTATTTCAGGATGTTCTTGACCGTTGTCCAGTGATCCACTCCTGGATTACTTTGGTACCTCCCGCTAAACTAATAGCAAGGCACACATCAGTCCAGTACACAAGATTGCATACATGATAGAGCCTATGGTGAAGCATAGGAACTCCTTTCATTTCTCTCTATCTTCCGCAGTGGTCGGGCATTGAGTCTGACTGAACTTCACACCTTGTAATACAGGCAAGAACCCTTTCTTTGCCTGATCCATATTGAACTTTTTCAAAAATTTATCAAGGTATGTGCATTGTGAAAGTCCAATCAAGCGTCTTGATCTATCTCTATAGATCTTGATGCCCAATATGTAAGCAGCTTCATCGAGGTCTTTCATTGAAAAACTTTTATTCAAGTATCCTTTTATGCTATCCAGAAATTCTATATCATTTCCAATCAACAATATGTCGTCCACATATAACATCAGAAATGCTACAGAGCTCCCACTCACTTTCTTGTAAATACAGGCTTCTCCAAAAGTCTGTATAAAACCATATGCTTTGATCACACTATGAAAACATTTATTCCAACTCCGAGAGGCTTGCACCAGACCATAAATTGATCGCTGGAGCTTGCACACTTTGTTAGCTCCCTTAGGATTGACAAAACCTTCCGGATGCATCATATACAACTATTCTTCCAGAAATCCATTCAGGAATGCAGTCTTGACATCCATCTGCCATATTTCATAATCATAAAATGCGGCAATCGCTAACATGATTCGGACAGACTTAAGCATCGCTACGGGTGAGAAGGTCTCATCGTAGTCAACTCCTTGAACTTGTCGAAAACCTTTTGCAACAAGTCGAGCTTTGTAAACAGTAACAATACCGTCAGCGTCAGTCTTCTTCTTGAAGATCCATTTATTATCTATTGCTTGCCGATCATCGGGCAAGTCAACCAAAGTCCACACTTTCTTCTCATACATGGATCCCATCTCAGATTTCATGGCTTCAAGCCATTTAGCGGAATCTAGGCTCACCATCGCTTCTTCATAGTTCGTAGGTTCACCATGATCTAGTAGCATGACTTCCAGAATAGGAGTACCGTACCACTCTGGTGCGGATCTTATTCTGGTTGATCTACGAAGTTCAGTAACAACTTGATCTGAAGTTTCATGATCATCATCATTAACTTCCTCACTAATTGGTGTAGATGTCACAGGAACTGATTTCTGTGATGAGCTACTTTCCAATAAGGGAGCTAGTACTATTACCTCATCAAGTTCTACTTTCCTCCCACTCACTTATTTCGAGAGAAACTCCTTCTCTAGAAAGGATCCATTCTTAGCAACGAATGTCTTGCCTTCGGATCTGTGGTAGAAGGTGTACCCAACTGTCTCCTTTGGGTATCCTATGAAGACACATTTTTCTGATTTGTGTTCGAGTTTATCAGGTTGAAGCTTTTTCACATAAGCATCGCAGCCCCAAACTTTCAGAAACGACAACTTTGGTTTCTTGCCAAACCATAGTTCATAAGGAGTCGTCTCAACGGATTTTGATGGTGCCCTATTTAACGTGAATGCGGCCGTCTCTAAAGCATAACCCCAAAACGATAGCGGTAAATCGGTAAGAGACATCATAGATCGCACCATATCTAGTAAAGTACGATTACGACCTTCGGACACACCATTACGTTGTGGTGTTCCGGGTGGCGTGAGTTGCATAACTATTCCACAATTTTTCAAATGTAGACCAAACTCGTAACTCAAATATTCTCCTCCACGATCAGATCGTAGAAACTTTATTTTCTTGTTACGATGATTTTCAACTTCACTCTGAAATTCTTTGAACTTTTCAAATGTTTCAGATTTATGCTTCATTAAGTAGATATACCCATATCTGCTCAAATCATCTGTGAAGGTGAGAAAATAACGATATCCGCCACGTGCCTCAATATTCATCGGACCACACACATCTGTATGTATGATTTCCAACAAATCTGTTGCTCTCTGCATAGTACCGGAGAACGGCGTTTTAGTCATCTTGCCCATGAGGCACGGTTCGCAAGTACCAAGTGATTCATAATCAAGTGGTTCCAAAAGTCCATCAGTATGGAGTTTCTTCATGCGTTTTACACCGATATGACCTAAACGGCAGTGCCACAAATAAGTTGCACTATCATTATCAACTCTGCATCTTTTGGCCTCAACATTATGAATATGTGTATCACTACTATTGAGATTCATGAAAAATAGACCACTCTTTAAGGGTGCATGACCATAAAAGATATTACTCATATAAATAGAACAACCATTATTCTCTGATTTAAATGAATAAGCATCTCGCATCAAACAAGATCCAGATATAATGTTCATGCTCAACGCTGGCACCAAATAACAATTATTCAGGTCTAAAACTAATCCTGAAGGTAGATGTAGAGGTAGCGTGCCGACCGCGATCACATCGACTTTGGAACTATTTCCCACGTGCATCGTCACCTCGTCCTTAGCCAGTGTTCGCTTATTCCGTAGTCCTGCTTTGAGTTGCAAATATTAGCAATGTAACCAATATCAAATACCCAGTGCATCTGCGAGCTCTAGTAAGGTACACATCAATAACATGTATATCACATATACCTTTGTTCACCTTGCCATCGTTCTTATCCGCCAAATACTTGGGGCAGTTCCTCTTCCAGTGACCAGTTTGCTTGCAGTAGAAGCACTCAATTTCAGGCTTAGGTCTAGACTTGGGTTTCTTCTCTTGAGCAGCAACTTGCTTGCTGTTCTTCTTGAAGTTCCCCTTCTTCTTCCCTTTGCCATTTTTCTTGAAACTAGTGGTCTTGTTGACCATCAACACTTGATGCTCCTTCTTGATTTCTACCTCCGCAGCTTTTAGCATTGCGAAGAGCTCAGGAATTGTGATGTTCATCCCTTGCATATTATAGTTCATCACGAAGCTCTTGTAGCTTGGTGGCAGTGATTGGAGAATTCTGTCAATGACGCTATCATCCGGAAGATTAACTCCCAGTTGAATCAAGTGATTATTATACCCAGACATTTTGAGTATATGCTCACTGACAGAACTATTCTCCTCCATCTTGTAGCTATAGAACTTATTGGAGACTTCATATCTCTCAATCCGGGCATTTGCTTGAAATATTAACTTCAACTCCTGGAACATCTCATATGCTCCATGACGTTCAAAACATCGTTGAAGACCCGGTTCTAAGCCGTAAAGCATGGCACATTGAACTATTGAGTAGTCATCAGCTTTGCTCGCCAGACGCTCATAACATCCGCATTGCTCCCGCAGAAGCTTGGCACCCAGCGGTGCTTCCGGGGCGTAATTCTTACCGTAGCAATGAGGATAATCCTCAAGTTACGGACCCAGTCCGTGTAATTGCTACCATCATCTTTCAACTTTGCTTTCTCATGGAACGCAATTAAAATTCAACGGAACAATAGCACGAGCCATCTATCTACAACAAACATAGATAAGCAAAATACTATCAGGTACTAAGTTCATGATAAATTTAAGTTCATTTAATCATATTACTTAAGAACTCCCACTCAGACAGACATCTCTCTAGTCATCTAAGTGATCACGTGATCCAAATCAATTAAACCATAACCGATCATCACGTGAGATGGAGTAGTTTTCAATGGTGAACATCACTATGTTGATCATATCTACTATATGATTCATGCTCGACCTTTCGGTCTCCGTGTTCCGAGGCCATATCTGCATATGCTAGGCTCGTCAAGTTTAACCTGAGTATTCCGCATGTGCAAAACTGGCTTGCGCCCGTTGTAGATGGACGTTGAGCTTATCACACCCGATCTCACGTGGTGTCTGGGCACGACGAACTTTGGCAACGGTGCATACTCAGGGAGAACACTTCTTGATAATTTTAGTGAGAGATCATCTTAAAATGCTACCGTCAATCAAAGAATCAAAGCAAGATAAGATGCATAAAGGATAAACATCACATGCAATCAATATAAGTGATATGATATGGCCATCATCATCTTGTGCTTGTGATCTCCATCTCCGAAGCACCGTCATGATCACCATCGTCACCGGCGCGACACCTTGATCTCCATCGTAGCATCATTGTCGTCTCGCCAACTATTGCTTCTACGACTATCGCTACCGCTTAGTGATAAAGTAAAGCAATTATAGGGCGTTTGCATTTCATACAATAAAGCGACAACCATATCGCTCCTTCCAGTTGCCGATAACTCGGTTACAAAACATGATCATCTCATACAATAAAATATAGCATCACGTCTTGACCATATCACATCACAACATGCCCTGCAAAAACAAGTTAGACGTCATCTACTTTGTTGTTGCAAGTTTTACATGGCTGCTACGGGCTGAGCAAGAACCGTTCTTACCTACGCATCAAAACCACAACGATAGTTTGTCAAGTTAGTGATGTTTTAACCTTCGCAAGGACCGGGCGTAGCCACACTCGGTTCAACTAAAGTTGGAGAAACTGACACCCGCCAGCCACCTGTGTGCAAAGCACGTCGGTAGAACCAGTCTTGCGTAAGCGTACGCGTAATGTTGGTCCGGGCCGCTTCATCCAACAATACCGCCGAACCAAAGTATGACATGCTGGTAAGCAGTATGACTTGTATCGCCCACAACACACTTGTGTTCTACTCGTGCATATAACATCAACGCATAAAACCTAGGCTCGAATGCCACTGTTGGGGAACGTAGTAATTTCAAAAAAATTCCTATGCACACGCAAGATCATGGTGATGTATAGCAACGAGAGGGGAGAGTGTTGTCTACGCACCCTCGTAGACCGTAACCGGAAGCGTTATGACAACGCGGTTGATGTAGTCGTATGTCTTCACGATCCGACCGATCCAAGTACCGAACGTACGGCACCTCCGTGTTCTGCACACGTTCAGCTCGATGACGATCCCCGGACTCCGATCCAGCAGCGTGTCGGGGATGAGTTCCGTCAGCACGACGGCGTGGTGACGGTGATGATGTTCTACCGATGCAGGGCTTCGCCTAAGCACCGCTACGATATGACCGAGGTGAATATGGTGGAGGGGGGCACCGCACACGGCTGAGGAACGACCACGATGATCAACTTGTGTCTTCTAGGGTGCCCCTGCCCCCGTATATAAAGGAGTAAGGGGGGAGGCCGGCCGGCCCTAGGGGGCGCGCCAAGGAGGGGGGAGTCCTCCTCCTAGTGGGAGTAGGACTCCCCTTTCCTAGTCCAACTAGGAAGAGAGAGGGGGAAGGAAAGAGAGGGAGAGGGAGAGGGAAAGAGGGGCCGCGCCCCCCTCCCTAGTCCAATTCGGACTCCCCTTGGGGGGGCACCTCCTGGGCTGCTGCCCTCTCTCTCCCCTCAGGCCCACTAAGGCCCAATACTTCCCCGGGGGGTTCCGGTAACCCCTCCGGCACTCCGGTTTTCTCCGAAATCACCCGGAACATTTCCGGTGTCCGAATATAGTCGTCCTATATATCATTCTTTATGTCTCGACCATTTCGAGACTCCTCGTCATGTCCGTGATTACATCCGGGACTCCGAACAACCTTCGGTACATCAAAAACTTATAAACTCATAATAAAACTGTCATCGTAACGTTAAGCGTGCGGATCCTACGGGTTCGAGAACTATGTAGACATGACCTAGAACTGTTTCCAGTCAATAACCAATAGTGTAACCTGGATGTTCATATTGGCTCCTACATATTCTACGAAGATCTTTATCGGTCAAACCGCATAACAACATACGTTGTTCCCTTTGTCATCGGTATGTTACTTGCCCGAGATTCCATTGTCGGTATCCAATACCTAGTTCAATCTCGTTACCGGCATGTCTCTTTACTTGTTCTGTAATACATCATCCCATAACTAACTCATTAGTTACAATGCTTGCAAGGCTTAAGTGATGTGTATTACCGAGAGGGCCCAGAGATACCTCTCCGACAATCGGAGTGACAAAACCTAATCTCGAAATACGCCAACCCAACATGTACCTTCAGAGTCACCTATAGAGCACCTTTATAATCACCCAATTATGTTGTGACGTTTGGTAGCACACAAAGTGTTCCTCCAGTAAACGGGAGTTGCATAGTGTCATAGTTGTAGGAACTTTGTATAAGTCATGAAGAAAGCAATAGCAACATACTAAACGATCAAGTGCTAGGCTAACGGAATGGGTCAAGTCAATCACATCATTCTCCTAATGATGTGATCCCGTTAATCAAATGACAACACATGTCTATGGTTAGGAAACATAACCATCTTTGATTAATGAGCTAGTCAAGTAGAGGCATACTAGTGATATTATGTTTGTCTATGTATTCACACATGTATCATGTTTCCAGGTAATACAATTCTAGCATGAATAATAAAAACTTATCATGATATGAGGAAATAAATAATAACTTTATTATTGCCTCTAGGGCATATTTCCTTCAGCCGACAAGGTGCGAGAGAAGCCTGGGCTATGGTGAAGAAGTGCTACACCAAGCTGGACCCGAACCATATGGCCGAAGTTGGACCGGCGGGGCCAGATGGGCAAGAAATTCCCGTGAGTCTGGTGTATGACTGGGTAGCGTTAGCCGCAAAGTTTTCCCAACAGGATTGTAAGCTAGTTAGTCTGTTGGATGGTATAGAGGAGGAATATAGTCAGTCCAAGTGACTATGTAATTTAATGGACATAAGTTGTCCCTAGCCAGATTAAAATCATTTGTCATGGCGGACCATTTCGCTTCAGCCCCCGGATCCGATAGTTCGGGGTGTATCCAAATATCCGCTCAGTTATACAAAACCAGGGTATGCATGGAAACCAGGCGTAGGGGTCATAAGTGCTTGAACAGACAAGTACCCAACTAGTTATGTTATATTACATGGATAGTAAGAAACATCTTCCAGGGAGAATAGTTCCGTTAGGGGTTCCTTTCCCTGGGTATGCATGTGACGATGCACATGTCCGAACTGCGAACAAGGACGCAGGATACAAAACTTCTGGGAATTCACGTTGTAATAAACGAAAAACATCTTTTGTTCACCGACCAAATATTCCCTTAAGAACGCTAGCTTTCGGCTTCACCCGATCCCGAGATACACATCCAAATTGAACCGCAGAATAATCGCAGAGGTGCTCCCCTTATGCCCTAGCCGAATTAACGGGAACATAGGACATAAACACAAGAGCCTGGCAACCCAGCATGGCCACATCTTAAGTCATACCGATGCATATAATGGTGAAGAAAAGGCACATATGGAAAAAGAACGCATATGTGATGGGCAAAAAGCCGTTAAAGTAATTATATTTAGCTTCCGTATAGGAAGCCCCCAGGTATTGCTTACACACATAGTGCGGTCGGAGTGATCCGGGCGTCCGAACTGTATTTAGTACTTTGTGTGAAGAGGAAAAAGGTCGAGAAAGGAAAAGGGAGGGAACATAAATAAAAGAGAGGGGTAAGGAGACGAACACTGAGTTCGGCGCTAGGCGTAGAATCTCCGGAGTCTGGCCGCGTTCCATGGGTTCGGCTCGAGTCTATTATCGGATGCAGTGCGTAAGCGGTACGCTCCTCCGGTGAGAACTTTATCAATGACGAAGGGACCCTCCCACTTAGGTTTGAGCTTGTCCTTCTTCTTCTCCGGTAGGCGTAGAACGAGTTCGCCAATATTATAAGTTTTGGCCCGCACTTCTCTGCTTTGGTACCGTCGAGCCTGCTGCTGATAGAATGTGGAACGGGCTTTTGCGACGTCGCGCTCCTCCTCCAGGGCATCTAAGTTATCCTGCCGATCTAACTCGGCTTCCTTCTCTTCGTACATGCGCACGCGAGATGAATCATGTATTATGTCGCAGGGTAGTACTGCTTCTGCGCCGTACACCATAAAAAATGGTGTGTATCCGGTGGTGCGATTCAGCGTGGTCCGCGGCCCCCAGAGTACGGAGTCGAGCTCTTCGACCCAGTGCGTGTCCGACTCTGTCAAGGATTACACTAGTCTGGGTTTGATGCCGCTCATGATGAGACCGTTTGCACGTTCGACCTGGCCGTTTGTTTGGGGATGGTAGACGGAGGCGTAATCGGGCTTTATGCCCATGTTGCCGCACCAAGTTTTCACTTCATCGGCTATGAAGTTTGACCCATTACAGTGATGATGCTGTGGGGGACACCATATCGGTGTACGACCCCGGATATAAGTCTATCACTGGTCCGGATTCGGCCGTTTTGACTGGTTTAGCTTCTATCCATTTGGTGAACTTGTCCACCATGACTAATAAGTATTTTTTCTTATGGCTTCCCCCTTTAAGGGGTCCGACCATATCCAGCCCCCAGACCGCGAAGGGCCAAGTTATGGGGATTGTTTGGAGAGCGGTGGGGGCATATGACTCTGATTGGCAAAGAGCTGGCAACCGACGCAGTGTTGGACCAGGTCCTGTGCGTCTGCTCGGGCTGTCGGCCAATAGAAGCCTGTACGGAAGGCCTTGCTGACTAGTGCTCGAGCCGCGGCATGGTGCCCGCCCAGTCCGGCATGGATTTCAGCCTGTTGGGGAACGTAGTAATTTCAAAAATTTCCTACGCACACGCAAGATCATGGTGATGCATAGCAACGAGAGGGGAGAGTGTGTCCACGTACCCTCGTAGACCGAAAGCGGAAGCGTTAGCACAATGCGGTTGATGTAGTCGTACGTCTTCACGATCCGACCGATCAAGTACCAAACGCACGGCACCTCCGAGTTCAGCACACGTTCAGCTCGATGACGTCCCTCGAACTCCGATCCAGCCGAGCTTTGAGGGAGAGTTCCGTTAGCACTACGACATGGTGACGATGATGATGTTCTACCGACAGAGGGCTTCGCCTAAGCACTGCTACGATATTATTGAGGTGGATTATGGTGGAGGGGGCACCGCACATGGCTAAGAGATCCAAGGGATAATTTGTTGTGTCT
Organism: Aegilops speltoides; assembly: GCA_021437245.1. Taxonomy (NCBI): domain Eukaryota; kingdom Viridiplantae; phylum Streptophyta; class Magnoliopsida; order Poales; family Poaceae; genus Aegilops; species Aegilops speltoides. The sequence continues at coordinate 17,474,553 of CM038144.1, forward strand.
AGAGGTGCCCCTGCCCCCGTATATAAAGGAGCAAGGGGGGAGGCGGCCGGCCAAGAGGTGGGCGCGCCAAGGGGGGAGTCCTACTCCCACCAGGAGTAGGACTCCTCCTTTCCTTGTAGGAGTAGGAGAGAAGGAAAGAGGGGGAGAGGGAGAAGGAAAAGTGGGTTGCACCCCTTGTCCAATTCGGACCAGAGGGGTGCTACCTCTTGAGCTCTGCGTTGGATTTCCCCGAAGAGGAGAGGATGATGCAGCAAAGTAGCGTAAGTATTTCCCTCAGTTTTTGAGAACCAAGGTATCAATCCAGTAGGAGACCACGCGCAAGTCCCTCGTACCTACACAAAACGATAGCAACTCGCAACCAACGCGATTAGGGGTTGTCAATCCCTTCACGGTCACTTACGAGAGTGAGATCTGACAGAGATGATAAATAATATTTTTGGTATTTTTGATAGATAGATGCAAAGTAAAAAGTAAAAGGCAAAGTAAAAAACAAAGCAAGTAAATAAAGCGATAGAGATTGATATGATGAGAATAGACCCGGGGGCCATAGGTTTCACTAGTGGCTTCTCTCAAGAGCATAGATATTCTACGGTGGGTGAACAAATTACTGTTGAGCAATTGACAGAATTGAGCATAGTTATGAGCATATCTAGGCAATGATCATGTATATAGGCATCACATCCAAGACAAGTAGATCGAACGATTACGCATCTACTACCATTACTCCACTCATCGACCGCTATCCAAAGATGCATCTAGAGTATTAAGTTAAAAACAGAGTAACGCCTTAAGCAAGATGACATGATGTAGAGGATAAATTCATGCAATATTATAAAACCCCATCTTGTTATCCTCGATGGCAACAATACAATACGTGCCTTGCAACCCTTTACATCCTTTGGGTAAGGACACCGCAAGATTGAACCCAAAGCTAAGCACTTCTCCCATTGCAAGAACTACCAATCTAGTTGGCCAAACCAAAAAGGATAATTCGAAGAGACTTGCAAAGATAACTCAATCATACATAAAAGAATTCAGAGAAGAATCAAATATTTTCCATAGATAATACTTGATCATAAACCCATAATTCATCAATCTCAACAAACACACCGCAAAAAGAAGATTACATCGAATAGATCTCCACAAGAGAGGGGGAGAACATTGTATTGAGATCCAAAAAGAGAGAAGAAGCCATCTAGCTACTAGCTATGGACCCGAAGGTCTGAAGTAAACTACTCTCACTTCATCAGAGGGGCTATGGTGTTGATGTAGAAGCCCTCCATGGTGGATGCCCCCTCCGGCAGAGCTCTGGAACAGGCCCCAAGATGGGATCTCGTGGATACAGAAGGTTGCGGCGGTGGAATTAGGTTTTTGGCTCCTGTTCTGATCGTTCGGGGATACATAGGTATATATAGGAGGAAAGAGTACGTCGGTGGAGTAACAGGGGGCCCACGAGGTAGGGGCGCGCCCAGGAGGGGCGCCCTCCACCCTCGTGACCGCCTCTGGCACTTCTTGGAGTAGGTCCAAGTCTCCTGGATCACGTTCGGTGAGAAAATCACGTTCCCGAAGGTTTCATTCCGTTTGGACTCCGTTTGATATTCCGTTTCTTCGAAACACTGAAATAGGCAAAAAAAAACAGCAATTCTGGGCTGGGCCTCCGATTAATAGGTTAGTCCCAAAAATAATATAAAAGTGGAAAATAAAGCCCAATATAGTCCAAAACAGTAGATAAAGTAACATGGAGCAATCAAAAATTATAGATACGTTGGAGACGTATCAAGGGGGGGGGGCGCGCGCCTCCTTCCTTTTGGCCTCTCTCCTCTATTCATGTATGGCCCAATAAGGCACATATACTCCCCGGCGAATTCCCGTAACTCTCCGGTACTCCGAAAAATACCCGAATCACTCGGAACCTTTCCGAAGTCCGAATATAGTCGTCCAATATATCGATCTTTACGTCTCGACCATTTCGAGACTCCTCGTCATGTCCCTGATCTCATCCGGGACTCCGAGCTCCTTCGGTACATCAAAACACATAAACTCATAATATAATCGTCATTGAACTTTAACCGTGCGGACCCTACGGGTTCGAGAACTATGTAGACATGACCAAGAAACGTCTCCGGTCAATAACCAATAGCGGAACCTGGATGCTCATATTGGCTCCCACATATTCTACGAAGATCTTTATCGGTCAAACCGCATAACAACATACGCTGTTCCCTTTGTCATCGGTATGTTACTTGCCCGAGATTCGATCGTCGGTATCTCAATACCTAGTTCAATCTCGTTACCGGCAAGTCTCTTTACTCGTTATGTAATGCATCATCACGCAACTAACTCATTAGTCACATTGCTTGCAAGGCTTATAGTGATGTGCATTATCGAGAGGGCCCAGAGATACCTCCCCGACAATCGGAGTGACAAATCCTAATCTCGAAATACGCCAACTCAACAAGTACCTTCGGAGACACCTTTAGAGCACCTTTATAATCACCCAATTACGTTGTGACATTTGATAGCACACAAAGTGTTCCTCCGGTAAACGGGAGTTGCATAATCTCATAGTCATAGGAACATGTATAAGTCATGAAGAAAGCAATAGCAACATACTAAACGTTCAAGTGCTAAACTAACGGAATGGGTCAAGTCAATCACATCATTCTTCTAATGATGTGATCCCATTGATCAAATGACCACTCATGTCTATGGCTAGGAAACTCAACCATCTTTGATCAACGAGCTAGTCAAGTAGAGGCATACTAGTGACACTATGTTTGTCTATGTATTCACACATGTACTATGTTTCCGGTTAATACAATTCTAGCATGAATAATAAAAATTTATCATGAAATAAGGAAATAAATGATAAGTTTATTATTGCCTCTAGGGCATATTTCCTTCACAGCCAAGAGCTGCCGCCCTTCCTCTTCGGAGATACATCGTTGGAGCACTCCGGTCGCACTTTTCTTATAGAGTTCCCCTTCATGGACTTTGTAAGCTTTAGAGCGCCGCACGATGCAACGTGCTTCGTTCTGGTCTTCGGGGAGCTCCTGCCTATTTAGGTAGGCCAAGAAAGGCTCAGTCCACGAGGCGATTACAGCCATGATTTCGTGGGTTGAAGGTGTTTTTTCGGTGGTGGAGCCTCCGATTATGTCTGATGGTTCGAATCTGGGGATGTATTCGGATCCGTGCTAGTGTTGCCGGACTCCCCTTCCCATACCATGGATGGCTTGAATAGCCTTTCCAGGAATATGTTGGGTGGGACAGGGTCGCGTTTAGCACCGATGCGGGCGAGAATATCCGCCGCTTGATTGTTTTCTCGAGCCACATGGTGGAATTCGAGCCCCTCGAACCGAGCTGACATTTTGAGGACGGCATTACGGTAGGCCGCCATTTTCGGATCCTTGGCATCAAAGTCTCTGTTTATTTGTGATATTGCGAGGTTTGAATCCCCGCGCACCTCCAGGCGTTGAATGCCCATAGAGACTGCCATCTGAAGACCATGCAACAGAGCCTCGTATTTGGCTGCATTGTTGGAGTCTGTGTATAATATTTGGAGTACATACTGGATCGTATCTCCGGTGGGAGACGTCAGGACTACACCTGCTCCCAATCCGGCCAGCATTTTAGAGCCGTCGAAGTGCATGATCCAGTTAGATTACGCGCCGTACTCTTTAGGGAGTTCGGCTTCTGTCCATTCGGCGACAAAGTCAGCAAGTACTTGCGACTTGATGGCCCGCCGTGGTTTGTATGTTATGTCGAACGGAAGGTGCTCAATGGCCCATTTAGCAATCCGGCCCATAGCGTCGCGGTTATTTATTATGTCGTTCAGTGGCACTTCGGAGGCCACCGTAATCGAACACTCTTGAAAATAGTGTCTTAGCTTCCGAGATGCCATGAAGACCGCGTATGCTATTTTTTGATAGTGTGGGTATCGGGATTTGCATGGGGTGAGGACCGTGGATATGTAATATACTGGCTTCTAGAGCAGAAATTTGTATCCGTCAGCCTCTCGTTCGACGACGAGCACTGCGCTTACAACTTGATGTGTTGCAGCTATGTACAACAGCATAGGTTCGCCAATATTTGGCGCTGTTAGGACTGGATTACTGGCCAATAAGGTCTTTATTTCGCCCATTCCGGCCACGGCTGCATCCGTCCACACGAAGTGTTCGGTGCGCCGAAGAAGGCGGTAAAGAGGTAATGCCTTTTCTCCTAACCGGGAGATAAAGCGGCTTAAGGCAGCCATGCATCCAGCTAGTTTCTGGATATGCTTGAGGTCTGTTGGGATAGCCAACTGCGACAGAGCTCTGATCTTTGTCGATTCGCCTCAATTCCTCTATTGAAAACAATGAAGCCGAGCAGCTTCCCAGAGGGTACGCCGAAAACGCATTTTTTCGGGTTTAGCTTGATGTCGTATGTTCGGAGGTTGTCGAATGTAAGCCTCAAGTCGTCTATTAGGGTTTCGACGTGTCTTGTTTTTGACCACGTCATCCACATACGCCTCCACTATTTTGCCGATTTGCTTTTCCAGGCATGTTTGAATCATGCGTTGATAGGTTGCGCCGGCATTTTTAAGCCCGAAAGGCATAGTGTTGAAGCAGAAAGGACTGTATGGTGTTATGAAAGCTGTTGCAGCTTGGTCGGACTCTGCCATCTTTATTTGATGGTATCCAGAGTATGCGTCGAAGAAACACAGTGAGTCATGTCCTGCAGTAGCATCGATGATTTGATCAATGCAAGGGAGGGGAAAGGGATCCTTGGGGCAAGCCTTGTTGAGGTCTTTGAAGTCGACGCATAGGCGTCAGGATTTGTCCTTCTTTGGTACCGTTACCAGATTTGCCAGCCAATCCGGATGCTTGATATCTCTGATGAATTCGGCCTCGAGTAGCTTGGCTAGCTCTTCCCCCATGGCTTGCCGTTTGGGCTCTGAAGACCGCCTTAGAGTCTGCTTGACAGGTTTGTATTCTTTTAGTATATTGAGGCTGTGTTTGGCCAGTCTGCGTGGGATGTCCGGCATGTCCGATGGGTGTCAGGCGAAAATGTCCCAATTCTTGCGTAAGAAATCTCGCAGTGCGGCGTCCATTGCGGGGGCAGGGGAGCTTCCGAGTTTGACAGCTCAGGATCCGGGGTGCTGCCCTATTTTTCCGGCCCAATACCCGATTCTAAGTCCGGGGTCTGGGTCATGTCTTCCCTTGAGCGGGTGTCCAGCTCAGGGAGCTCGGTTATCCGGACATAATTCGTCCTCAAAATAGAGGGGTGATCCGTATGTGGCTCCTCCACTACCGCTATCTCATGGGTGGCCGGCGGGGATTTAATGTCCCTTTGGTTGGGTTTAAGCCCGATCCGGTCATATTCTGTGGTGACTCCCAAAGCGGCAATGCGATCCAAGAGCTCACTAAGGGAGGAGGGCTCTATTGAATCCATCTGTTCGGCGAGTTCCGAATTGACGTGGAGGCTATGCATGATGACTCGAGAGGTCATTGTCGGCGCGACAGCCGATGGGGCAGCCATAATGAAGCCGCCAAGTCAGAGAGTTTGGCCTACAACCAGCGCTCGCCCAGAGGTGATGTTGTCCTTGACAACGAGACGGGCCATCGAGCCTTGCAGCGACGACACAGAGGAACTCTCAATGAAAGCACCAATGTTGGTGTCAAAACCGGCGGATTTTGGGTAGGGGGTCCCGATCTGTGCATCTTAGGCTGATGGTAACAGGAGGCAAGGGACACAATGTTTACCTAGGTTCGGGCCCTCTCGATGGAGGTAAAACCCTACTTCATGCTTGATTGATATTGATGATATGAGTAGTACAAGAGTTGATCTACCACGAGATCATAGAGGCTAAACCCTAGAAGCTAGCCTATGATGATTATGATTGTGATTGTCCCTCTAAGGACTAAACTCTCCGGTTTATATAGACACCGGAGAGGGCTAGGGTTTACATGGAGTCGGTTACAAAGAAGGAAATATAATATCCGGATCGCCAAGCTTGTCTTCCACGCAAAGGAGAGTCCCATCCGGACACGGGACGGAGTCTTGAGTCTTGTATCTTCACGCTCCCATAGTCCGGACAAAGTGTATAGTCCGGTTGTCCGGATACCCCCTAATCCAGGACTCCCTCAGAGGTGTCATTCTTGGAGGTATGCATAGGCTCGAGGGACTAGTGGACGGCATCTGCGGTGGAGCGTCGTTCCATGTGACGCATCAACGGTGTGGAGTCTCGGCGGCATGGCGCGGCAGGGCCTCGGTGATGAATGTGTGATGATTGACGCGCGTAGGGAGGAGGCGTTGTCTGGCGTCGACAACAGGCCTGGCAAGGTCGGTGTGTCAGTATCTGCTCTGAGGATGGATCGATGGAAGACGGCGGTGATGACCTACGAGAGTGCGTTGGACCGGTTTGTGCCCCAAACCTGGTATCTGGCTTGGTTGGGGCCTCCGGCTTTAGATGTTAGGTTTAGGTGAGAGGTTTGGGTATTCAGCTCACACTTTCTGCACCCCTTCGTCAATGGATAGGAGTAACGACAGTTGTTGCCAAGACGGCGGCTTCAGACATATTGATGTATTACTTTGTAAGGTCTTTGTGAATAATTAATAAAGTGGTTGCATGCAGCTCCTAGATGCAGAGGCAGGGGGTCATCCTTATTTTCAGCAGAAAAAAACACCAGAATTTGATATTGACATATCTTAAAACTTATAGTGATAGATTTTTTATGTTCAAATTTCAAGATTAAAATTCTTAGTTTTCATGGTTTGGAATTTCAAACAATGCAGTGTGGCTGGTAGTGTGAACTCGCCTCCAAAATACTCCTATGTTGGTTCTTGTGGTAAAATTATTCACTTCTTACTTTGGTCGCCCAAAACCTGCTATCACAAGGCTAAACCTAACATCAGAGGTGCTACCCTAGTGATGTTTGAATTTTGTTTATGTACTACTACTATGCATTGTCCCATTAATCTTGCTCCGAAAAAAGAAATTTCCATGTAAAAAAATGAATAAAACTAGTCCCCATAGAAGCGATTATTATTGCTGAATCACGAGGTATTCGGGTTGAGGCAAAAGCTGAAGAACTCGCATAAGTTCACGTTAGAAAAGCAAAGGAATGAATGAATCAAGATGTTATTATCATTCTCCTGCTGCATGAACATCTTGATGATTTGGAAAATTTGAATAGAATTTCACAAATCAAACAAGCCTGGAATCAATCGAAAATATGTAATCTATTTTTCCCTCCTCACGCACGCACGTTTTCACTATGATTATCCCCCATTATTGTTGTTGTTGCTCCTCTTCTTGCCCTTGGCGACGGCGTAGGCAGCGTCATGGAAGTCGAGGAAGAACGCGAGCAGGGGCGCGTTGAAGACGGCATTGAAGGCCCACCCGGCCATCCCCTTGCAGCCGCCGCGGGCGAAGTGGAACCAGATGTCTGCAATACCATTGGGGGATGAATTCTGAAAACCATAACAAAGCACATTTGGTTAATGACCATATAACAGTTTTAACAAAATTTCTCTGATGAACATGTAATCCTACTTTCTTAAAAAATAATCTCATTTAGTGTGCCATAATTATTATGGATCTGCAACGAAGAAGTACAGTTAGTGCTTTGGACCCCATATGCCCCACTATTGCAACCTTCTGGAATTAACTATACTAAGATCCACACTTTTTGTATTCCTCCCATATTTTCATTGTATATGTGGCTTGGTTATATGATTACAAGTGATGGTTTTTAGTCATTGTTCTACTTCTCATAAATGAAGCGATGCCTTGGTTGTATGAGTACGAGCTGTTTTTTTTCCTTTTTTTTTGCATGGTGAGTACGAGCTGTTAGAGAGCAACATATGCCCTATGTGTTTTTATTTGAGGTACATGAAATGTATTTCCTACTTTTTGTATGAGTTGCAAACTTACAATACACTAGGACAATGCCCATGCGTTGCTACGGGCAGAAGGCGAAAAATGCCTCAAGTACGTTACAACAAGCAATAAAATTTCTCCTCCCGCATCCCACCTTTTTATCGACCACTGTGATTCCCAAGCAAAGCAGGATTAAATTCTCAATGTCATATTTAAGTACCTAATGAAGAGAAGCTAATGATATGTTGCAGCACGGCCTAAATTTGCTCATGGTTCCACATAAACTATGTTGCAACATGACCTCAATATTCTCCTTGCAAAAAGATAAAGCGGCATATCTCTTATCGTCCCTCCTCCCCATTCACAGCTATTCACTTCATTCGTCCTTACTCTAGTATTATTGTCGCTTTGAAACATCTTCATCTCGCCTTACCATCGTTTGAGACCTTTTTAACTTCAGCAAATCAATGAAATGGCCTTAGGTTGGAGATAGGTACATATGGACCCCACGGTTAGACTAATACGCAATGGCATTGAAGCATACAAAACCATGTGGCACTTAATATACTTTTGTAGGGAAAATAACAATTTATATTAATGTTAAGATCTATCAATCAATGTACTGCTGATATTTTAAAATTAGGACTATGGTATTAAAAATGCGTAAATTATAATTTTTTCCCCCAACCTTTAGCTTTGAATTTGAATATTTTATCCCGCAAAAAATGCATATTTAATAATTGGATGCCAAAATTAACTTTTGGTTCTTCCGTATATTTTTTATTCCAAATACAAATACAATGTATCGTTTTTAGATTAGAAACAATTGTTGCATGTTTAAAAACTTAATTTTATTTTAAAATCTATAAAAATGTCAACCATAATGCCGAATATCCAACATAACAAGAATTCTGTTTGAGTTTTGAAAATATATGAAACGGATAATCTAGCATTATGGTTGTGAACATTTTGAAATATTGTAACCATTTGACCATGTAAAATCTTGGTTTTGAGAATCGTCGGCAATACCATAGGGATGAATTCCAAAAACCATAACAAAGAGGCATTTGGTTGATGACCATTATCATGTATTAACAATTTTCAGTTTTTTTTTCTGATGAACATATGCTCTTACTTTCTTTAAAAAATAGTCTAGCTTAGTGTGCACTAATAATGATGGATCTGCAATGAGGAAGTATATATAGTCCCTCATCGAACGTACCATATCCCCCAGTACTGCAACCTTTTGAACTTTTTAGGTAGCAACCTTCTGAAATTAACTTCCCGCAAAAAAGAACTTCTGAAATTAACTATACTAAGATCCACACTTTTTGTATTCCTCCCATATTTTCATCATATATGAAATCTGTTCATTATGCATACATCTCATGTACTAACTTTTAGGCTAGATTTAATCTTTAATGCATCCTCGACGCCATGTGCTCCAAATCCGCCTTCACTTCTTCTCATCCTATCGCGTGAACCTTATATATAAGTGTGCAAATGGGTAGAGAAAGTAGTACAAGGAGCGATAGGAAAGCATACTGACCAAGATGGAGGGAGCTAAAATAATGATGTTCATATATACTTTTGTTAAGTCTTGAGCTTTCATTGCCATTTGGATTAGTCTAGAGTAATGGAACTACTAAGGAGACCCAATATGCCATATATAAAGGTGCCCATATATAAGAATATGAGCTTGGGAGGCATCTGGAATGAAAAATAGAAAGAGACGAGGAACAAACGAGCAAGTGCGGGACAACTAGTAGCAGGACTGGCTCATGAGTCATCCACGATGATCAAATATCGAACGACGGCCTTATTCGTTTGGGCTTTTGAGCAGCATCATATAGAAAAAAAGCATGAAGTCCTCACGAACAAGGTGTTTTGGCTTGTTGCCAAACCATAGCCGGAGCGGCCTTTAGTTATACAGGTCGTAGCACCACTTGGAGGAATTGCAAATTCTTCTTCCTTGGCAACGTCCACATTGCTCTTTTGACTTCTCTAATATTATAGAGACAGCAAGACTTCCGGATCTCGTATAATTAAGCCCCACAGATGCATACACAACTCCATAATATTGAAGTTCGTAAGGTGTTTCTAGTCGTGCAGAGGCTGAGGGTGTTCATCCTCTTTTTTTAAAAGCAAGATATTTCCGGCCTACTAGTGACTTAGTGGTGGGAGCTAATTGTTCCTTCATTCCTCGAAGCAGGCTTTAGTCCCGCTTTATATATAAAGCAACATCCAAACAGATTATACATCATAATGACACAAGGTTGACGAGGAAGCCCTCAAACAACGGCGATCCCAAGATAATCGAAACACGCAAGACGCACGCAACTACGCTACCACAAGAAAGAGCAGGAGGAATTGAACAAAACTCCACACTATGCCCTGTAACACCTAAGCTCCACGACAACGCCTCTGGAAAGAAGAACGACGCTAAGCGTCACCGCTGCCGAGTCCACAAGGACAAAAAATTTCACCCGGAACCCAGACACGAAGAGAGGCAGCACGATGACGTCTTCAAGAACATAACGATGCCCGCGAGCGTCGGTGGCGGCGGCAACAAAGCGCAAAGATTTCGCTCGGAACCTCCCCGGGCCACCACGAGGCATCAAGACAAGCGCGACGAGGTTAGAACTCTAGATCCGTATCGGGGCAATGCCATAGCCAGATAGCATGCCCGAGCCACCCACTACTCCACCTCTCGCCGCCCACACGACCAAGAGGAAAGGCCATCACCGCCGCCATGGGGCCGTTGGAGAGCCACCCATGCGACCGCCAACCGGGGCGGCCGACCCGGTATCCATGTCAGATACACTACCAACCGCCCACATCACGGTGCAACCACCACGGTAGGAGGAGTAAAGGCGTTTCCTTTCACTCCTAGCCCAGCATCAGCCACAGAGTCTAGGTCAACGCCTCCACAATAGAAAGCATACACGCCCAACCTGTGGATTAAACACGGCTCCTTCCCTAGGAGTAAACACGGTGTTTGTATTTAACTGAAGCACATATTCATGCATATTAAGTGGGACAACATGTGTTCACGTTAAGTGAAACTAATTGACCCTCCAACATCTCTTTAGCTAGTGCAGAACACGGGCAGTACAGTGCGTGCATTTGGTCACATGGATGAGTCGAATGCAGAATATATACATTTCTGCCTAGTATGCCGGAGAAAAACCTCTCAGGATCAAAGTGATACCTTCATCTAATCAATGATGACGGCAACATATCTTTTCTCCATGTATTGAATGGACTTCTGCTTCTACACACCAAGTATTTAGATACCCACAGATAGATTATGAGTTAATTTCATTTTTTTATAGATGTTGGATGGTAGTCTGGATTCAGTGAGCTAGATGGAGTCCACGCACATGCACCTATTGGTTCATGACTTTGGGTTCAAATCAGCCAAATCGATGAGGTAGATCATGCATCATCATGATGCAGAGGCCAGGGGTACGCCTCCATTTCCAAAAAAAAAAGAGGGTGTGATGACGGAGAGTTATTTACCCAAAACCACCACATTATGGGCTAGGGTAACAGATCGGTACCACTTTTTGGACAGGGCACAAAAAACCACCAATTTTGTGCCTAATGACTAACGGGGAGCACTGATTGCCTGATAAGCATGCGAAAATAGTGAAACTGACAAGTTGGGCCCACCTGCCAGGCTGACGTGGCATGCTTGTGTGGACAATATGTTGAGTTGGACAAGAGACCCACCTGTAAGTGACTCATCTGTTTGTCTCTTTTAAAATTCCTTTTCTTGTGGGCATTTCAACAAACAGGTAATGGGCTTATCAGCACACTGGGCGCCGCCGGCGCGGCTCGCCGCCCTTGCTGGTCGACGGCCATCTGAGACTTGGCCGCCGATGTCAAGCTGCTGGAGCTCCCCTCGCCGCCCCTTTGTTTTTGTCCTCCTCCTTCCTCCCTGATTCCCCTCTCTCTCAAACAGGAGCAAACTGCCATTCCCGCGCCATGGATGAACTCGACCTCGCCGCGCCGCCCCGACATCGCCGAGCTGCTCCAGCCCTCTGTTGCGCCTGGATCCAACAAGTTTCGGCCTGGAACTCGTGCTCGCGGCAACCGCCAGAGGCCCTGGTCGTGACCGTACAGAGGGGGGAGGGGTGCCGTGGTGGAGTGCCCTAGTCGCGCCCATGCGCACGGTGCCCGGCGGGAGGCCCTGGCCACGCGCGCCGCCGTGGAGCGCTCTGGCCACGCCTGTGCTCGCGGCTCACGCATGGAGGCCTTGGCCGAGCGCGCTGTCGTGGAGCGCCGTGGCTATGCCCGTGGTCGCCCGCGCCCGACGGAGGCCATGGCCACCCTGTGCTCTGCTTTCGCCCGCCAGAGGGCCTGGTCGCTCCCGACGGGAGGCCATGGCCACCCCCGTGCTCTGCTCGTCCGCCAGGAGGGCCTGGTCGCACCCGTCGGGAGGCCATGGCCACCCCCGTGCTCTGCTCGTCCGCCAGGAGGGCCTGGTCGCGCCCGACGGGAGGCCATGGATGGCGGGGAGGATTGTCGGGGTGGGGCGGCTCGCCGGGGTAAGGCTCTGGCGGCGGCGCTGGATATGGCCGACTGTGTCGGGGTGGGTAGGGAAGAAGGTAGCTTGGGGGGAGAGAGAGAGGGGGTGAATAAGACAGAGGCTGACATGTGGGGCCTTTGGCCACCTCAACAAATTATCCAGGTAGGCATGCCACATCAGCCGGCCAGGTGGGCCCAACCTGTCAGATTCGCTGTCTTCGTGACCGAATTCAAGCATCAGTGCTCCGCGTTACAGATTAGGCGCAATTTTGGTGGTATTTTGTGCCCTGACTCAAATGTGGTACCGATCTGTTATCCTAGCCCATAATGTGGTGGTTTTGGGTAAATAACTCGATGACGGATCGAAGTGAAATTGGACTCATATAGTTATTGTTTATGTATGCGCACCAACGAGTGATGGAGTTGGCTAGAGAGATGATACACATGTTCGCCGTTGAGCCTAAAAAAGCAAAGTATCTAGACTTCCAGTTAAGAGTGGGTTGCTGTCTAATATCGAGTGAACATCCATGTGGACAATATTCTTGGATTTCCTCACAAATTTTTTTGATTCTATGATACGCACAAGCATTTTGTGGCATGATTTTTCTCTAACATTGTCGACACTGACCGGGCTCTATCAAACTTTCTTGTGAGATTTGTGGCGATGGCAAGGATAAATGACTGATTTACCTATTCAAAGCAATTTACGCGAGGGACTTTCTTTGAGAACATATAATTTCCTGCTATGGAGCCGAGTGTTTGAATCAGGACCAGTAGTAAACTGTTGTAGTCTTTACCGGAGTGAGCTTCTATTTTTATACATAGTGAATTACCGAAGTTTGAGGGTGAACTTCTATTTTCAGTTTTTGTTCAGCGAACTAACATAGTTTAAGCGTTGTGGACCTCTTTTTATATTGGCTACTAATGAAGCTCAAAGAATGAAATTTTATGATGCACATACTCGGCGGTGGGTGGGTTCAGCTCGATTATCTGGGATAGGAGTTTTTTCTCTATCTTGCTCCATGGTGTTCAAGCATTGCATCTAGAAAGGTAAAAATAGACCTAAGTGGGAGGAAGTTTTTTCGCCAACTAGCTGACACGTTTTACAAATTCACTTTCTACCTACAGCTTTGGAGACCATGCATTGACCAGCGCAAGGGATGTGGAGAACATCAACTTGTTGTTATCCGATTAATCTTTTGCTTCGGGGTGTCGTGGCTGGTTGTGTTGTCAAGCAAATTTTGCTAGGAAGGAAGACAAATATTATTTCCCAAACAAAAAAGAAAGATAAAAATAGACATAACAGTAGCCCTTTTATCGCTAAATGTACACCACATTTATAGACTAACACAGAAGCCGCAGAACTCGCACAAGTTCACGCTAGAAAGCCGAGCAATCCACCAAGAGGTATTGCACTCACCTGGTTATGATGTATAGAGATAAAATTGCGCTCTCATAGCCTTCTCATTGCCCAGTAATTACTATAGGGCATTAGGCCAAAATACAAATGATATTTCACCTTCTCCCCAACACTTATCGATACATCAGACCTGTCCAAAAGTGCACTATTTATAATTTATGAACCACATGAAGTATGCAATGCTCACTTGCGTCCATGTAGCTCACACCTAGCCGAATTATTGATTAGTATGCTTTGTAAAGAAGGAAGAAAGACGTTGAAAGATACTGCAATGTAAACTATATGGGAGGAGTATAGTGCTGACCACATGTGAGATATTAATGATATTTAATATGTGGATCGACCTATGCGTTCGATAATCGTGTTTGGATGCTTCATATAATCTGGCTTCTTTCCATGCACCTTGTATAATCTGGCTTCTTTTGTATTGTATAGAACGTACTCCTACTTCTATAGATTTCCCAAGTCCCAACATATGTATGTAGGGCGTGTTTGGTTGCCGTAGTGAATAGTAGATGCATTGCATAGTCTTCTCAACTCAGCCTGGCTATGCAAATGCAGCCTCAAATGCACCATCTGTAAGTTGTTTGGTTGCCTGCATGCCCTCTTGCCTGCATGGGGTGAACCACACTGCCTGGTGTTTGGTTGCCTGTATGTTAGTGGACAAACCCAAGGCATGGTGTTTGGTTGTATGCAACGCCTGGGTGTGGTAACCTCTTTGGCTTGTTGGTGAGGTTACCAGCACACTTCGGCACAATCATGTAGCACACATCATAAGCAGAGCAGAGTATAAATAGAGAATCAACTACTTAAGAGCATATTTCACATAAGCAGTACCACACTTCATAACAGTTCAATACATAACCATAAACAATTCAAAGCATAATCATAAACGGGCAAGTGCAGGGCAACTAGTAGCAAGGCTGTCCCATGAGTCATCCAAGATGATCAAGTATCGAACAATGGCATCATTCGCTTGGGCTTTTGAAGCAACTTTCTATAGAAAGAAGCACGAAGTCCTCACAAACAAGGTGTTTTGGCTTGTTGCCAAACCATAGCCGGAGCGGCCTTTAGTTATACAGGTCGTAGCACTACTTGGAGGAATTTCAAAGTCTTCTTCCTTGGCAACGTCCACATTGCTCTTTTGACTTCTCTAACATTATAGAAACAACGGCACCTCCGGATCTCGTAAAATTAAAGCCCATGTCTAACTTGGTCCGCCTTGGCTCCAGAGAATGACTGTTTTTCTAGTGGGCATACCATCCAAACAAACCATCCTCAGGGCTCCGAGATTTGTTAACGAGGTTCACCGATATGGCTACATCCCCAGGGCCTGACTATAGGCGCTTCTCCCCATGACACCGCTACAATACCGCACCCCGGCCGCCCGGACGCCAGCACATGCCGCCGGCTCCCCCGCGTGCCTGTGTTATTATGTTGGCATAGGTTACATCGTGTGTCTACCCCCGACATATATGAGAGGCCTGGGATACAAGTGTCCTATTAGGACACAACTCCTACCCTGTCTACACACAATCCAAAACCAAGTCCAACTGTAACCTACCTTATACAATAATATTAGACATAGTTTTAACAGATAATATGGTATAAAGTGGCCAGCTTGGACCTTGGAGCATTTCAGAATGAATTCTCAAAAAATCTTCTATGATGGTTCTTGTTGTAAAATTTCTTCAATTCTCTAGTACTGTTTGAATCTTTTTTTTCATGTATGATGTGTTTTCCAACTAATCTTGCTTAGAAGGAAGAAATTATTGCCACTCGCCTGGTTATATTGTACTATAATGCGTGTATATTTGCTCTCTCGTAGCCAACGTGTTGCTAAAAAACTAAAGCCGTCACTAATTAGCACATGAAATTAGGCCAAAATATAAATTATAATTCACGTTTTCCTCAATAATTATCATAGACCAATGCCCAAAAGTATATTATTTATAATTTATAAACCACATGGAGTATGCAATGTTCACTTGCGGCCATGCAGCTCACACCTAGCACTCGTTATTGATTAGTACGTTTTGTAAAGAGGGGGACGAAGACATTGAAGAATTTGGCAATGTAGGCCACATGGGGACGAGGAGGATAATGCATACATCCTGTGAGCTATCAATAATATTTAATGTGTAGATCAACCTATCCATGCAAAAATGGCGTTTGGTGCTTCTTATAGTTGTGTTTCTTTTCATGTGATGTTCACTTCGCATCATCCATCTTCCTTTTGGGAATCCTATTACATGTGTTCAAGAGCTATGATACTTCTCATCCACCCCAAAGAGCACAACAAGGAAAATAAAATGGATATAAAAGGATTGGGATGCTCAGGGAAACATGATCTAAGCGTGAAATGCCACCTCTGGTTTCCTGCATATGGTTGCTCCACATAACCAGATGTTTCATCATTAGTTTAATGTGGTTTGTTGTCCGAGTGACAAGAAATTTTGGGGAAGTTGACTCTCACCCCCTCTTCTTTGGAGTGTGCCGCATCTCAAGGTTTCCAGGGATCGTCCATAATGCTAGAACACACAACGATACGACATGGTTACACTGTTTACAAAGTAGTATGCCACACAACCGTGGAGATAGTATGGTATAAAGTGGCCAGCTTGGACCTTGGAGCATTTCAGAATGAGTTCTCAAAAAATCTTCTATGATGGTTCTTCTTGTAAAATTTCTTCAATTCTCGTTTCACAAGGTAGAATGTATGTGTCTCCCTCGTATTCGGGAGAAAATGCTTTAGGATCAAAGTATGGCATCTAATCGTCAACAAGGGCCAACACATGCTTTCTCTATGTATTGAGCGGATTTCTCCCCCTACACACCAAGAATTTGATATTGACATATCTTAAAAACTTATGGCGATAGATTTTTATGTTCAAATTTCAAGATTAAAATTCTTAGTTTTCATGGTTTGAAATTTCAAACAATGTGGTGTGGCTGCTAGTGTGAACTCGTCTCCAAAATACTCCTATGTTGGTTCTTGTGGTAAAAAAATATTCACTTCTCACTTCAGTGGCCCAAAACCTGCTATCACAAGGCTAAACCTAACGTCAGAGATGCTACCTTAGTGATGTTTGAATTTTGTTACTACTATACTATGCATTGTCCAATTAATCTTGCTCCGAAGAAAATAAATTCCATAAAATAGACAAAAATTGTCCTTATAGAATCGACCGCCATCGCTGAATCTACATCGCATTCAGACTGATGAAGCAAAAGCTGAAGAACTAGCAGAAGTTCATATTAGAAAAGAGTCTGAGTCGGTCAGGTTTCTTCGGAATCGACGATCATTGCTGAACAATCGACCATGGTGCGGCAGCCAGAGAAACAACCTGCACCAGTTAGTCGCATAGTTCTTCCCCCATATGAAATCAGCGAACAGATCATCCAACCTAGATGTAAAAGCCGCTTCATATGCAGAAGCAATAGAAAGGGGCTTGTGCTAAAAATCTTGAGTTCTCTCTTCACTCGCCCAGAATACTATTCGTTTCCTATGCAGGTTCTTGTGGTAAAAGAAAAAAAAACTTCAGTTCTCTCTTCACTCGCCCAAAACCAGGTATCGGAAGGCTAAACCTGACATGAGAAATACTTTACTAATGTTTGAATTTTGATCATGTACGATGCAATGTCCAACTAATTTTGCTCTGAAGAAAGAAAGAAAAAATCATGAAAAGAGAGACAAGAAATAGTCTTACACAGTTGCGACTGGTATCGCTGAATCTACCTTGCATTAAGAGTTTCGGACTGAATCATCGCGCGGGCGACCGAGGGTGGCGCGGTCTGTCTCCGACAAATCCTCGACCAGTTCGTCGCCGCCACTGGACTGATCATCAACTTCACCAAAAGTTCCTTGGTTCCGGTGCATGTGGAGGAGGAGGCCCTGGCTCAGGTGGTGCCCGCTCTGGGTTGTGCCACGGGGTCGTTTCCGCAAACCTACCTCGGCCTCCCCCTCTCATGGGAGAAACTTCCTTCCGCTGATTGCAAAAGTGGACAAGTATCTCGCCGGTTGGGCGGCTCGCCTACTCTCTCCCGCCGGGCTTCTGGTGCTCATCAACATCGTCCTGGATGCGCCCCCCACGTATGTCATGGCAGCTCTGCTGCTGCCGCCGTCCGTGGTCCGCGCACTGGACGGGCTCGGTCGTGCCTTTCTTTGGAACGTCGCCGAACGGGTCTCGGGCGCCCAATGCCTTGTGGCGTGGGAACGGGTGTGCCGGGCAAAGAGTGAAGGCGGTCTAGGAGTCCGCGACCTGGCGACGCAGAACATGTGTCTGCTGCTGAAGATGCTTCATCGCCTGCACACGACCCCCCAGAATCTCGGTGGGCAACCTGGATTTGGGGCAGAGCTGGTGGGCACTCCCTCCTGGCTCGCGGGGAGCTGGCCCATGGCAAGCACCGGGCCGCGATCATGAAGTTGCTCCCGCTCTACCGCACCATCTCCGTGGTCGATGTCGGGGAGGGGGCCACCTGTTCCTTCTGGTGGGATCGCTAGCTTCCCTGCGGGCCCGTCGCGGTGGCGTACCCTGCCCTCTTCTCCCATGCCCTAGACGCGGAGGTGACGGTAAGGCAGGTGCGCGCACGCGGCCTTGCTTGTTGCCTGGTGCACGGCTGACGAGGGTGGGCGATTGTGAGCTTGCAGCGGTCGTTGCGCTCCTGGCGGCGTTGCCAGCGCGGGGCGGAGGAGATGAGAGGCGGCTCCTTCACGCCGCTGCGCCCAAAGGCGCCCTGTCGTCCAGCTCCGCATACAGGCTCCAGCGGTTTGGCGGGGTGACCGCTGGCTTCGCCTCCATGATCTGGGAGGCGCGTGCTCCGTCGTAGGTGAAGTTTTTCTGGTGTCTGTTGGTGCAACAACGCATCCACACGAGGGACGTCCTGCTTCGGAAGTGCATTGTCGCCGCGGAAGACGCCGGCTATCCCTTCTGCTCTGCTGCTCTGGAAACTGCTGACCACATGCCACTAGTAGAAAAGGGGGCAATGGTCCAGGCCAGGTCAGCCCATTAGTCCCGGTTCAATCCAGAACATGGACCAATGGGGGCGTTGGACCCGGTTCGTGAGCCACGGGGGCCGGCCGGGCCACGTGGGCCATTGGTCCCGGTTCGACTGGACCTATTGGTCCGGTTGGTGGGACGAACCGGGACCAATGGGCCTCGCTCCTGGCCCACCATCATTGGTCCCGGTTGGTGGCTTGAACCGGGACCAAAGGCTGCCCTTTAGTCCCGGTTCTGGCCATGAACCGGGACCAATTAGTTGCCTATATATACCCCTCGCCCGTGAGCAGAGCACTCCCACTGCTCTATTTTTTCGTGGCCGGCGAGGGGAGAGCTTTGTGGTGCTCTAGCTCACCTCCTATGCACACGAGGTGTTCGATGGAATGCCCGAGCCACACTACTTAAGCTTTCTCCTCTCCAAGCTCGACCTCCAAGCTCCATTTTCCTCAATATTTGTCTAGGTTTAGCAGTCCGTCACGTCTCGTCCCCGTCTTCACCGCCGTTGATCGCCCGCGCCGATCTCGTCGCCGGCACCACCGTGGTGAGCCTCTTGTTCTTATCTTCTTTCTGAAAGGAAAAAAAATTCTTACTTGTATGTTTATATAGATACTTGTATAATTTTCTTACTTTTATTATTGCATCTTATATAGTGCGATGGTTTTGGTATCCGCGCCCATCGGTCCTCGTCCTGTCTATGATTCGGATGTGGTATATATTATCTTTTCATAACTATTGGTTCATTTATTGTTTATGACAATTATGCCGACCAACGTGACATAGATTTTATTTATCTAGGAGGTTGTTGAACCGGAAATTTCAACCGACCCTATTGTCGAGAGGTTAAATTTAGTTGAAGAAGAAAACAATTTGTTGAAGGAAAAAATTAGAAAAATTGAGGAGGAGAAGATTATATTGGATTGCATGTTGCGGATGTCGTCGATGATCACAAGATCAAGATGGATGCAATGCGCTTGAAGATTAGAAAGATTAGAAAATATGCCATTCATACCGAGGCTTGGTATCATTATGCCGTTGGATCAGTTGTTACATTGGTTGCGATTATGATCGCATTTGTTTTCGCATTGAAATGTTTTACATAGTTTCAGTGTATGGTTTAATTAATTTAGATGCTCTGTAGACCTTTATGTTGTTAGATGAGAACTATGTATGTACTTTGGTTTTAATGTGATGATGAACTTCTATTAATTTGGTCACTTAATTATCTATTCATGATGTTCTGTAATGATTTTTGACACACTTAATTATATATAATGCATGCAGATGAACCGGCAATGGATGTACGGTTCAAGACACACCTCCGAGTACATTAAGGGTGTGCATGATTTTCTCGAAGTGGCTGAGGCAAACAAGCAGAATGGTTTTATGTGTTGTCCATGCCCTATATATGGGAATACGAAGTCTTACTCTGACCGAAAAATCCTTCACACCCACCTGTTTTACAAGGGTTTCATGCCACACTATAATGTTTGGACGAGGCACGGAGAAATAGGGGTTATGATGGAAGACGGCGAAGAAGAAGAGTACGATGACAACTATGTGCCCCCTGAATATGGTGATGCTACTGAACATCAAGAGGAACCAGACGATATGCACAATGATGCTGCAACGGGCGAAGCTGCTGAAGATCAAGAGGAACCAGACGATGTGCCCGATGATGATGATCTCCGCGGGTCATTGTCGATGCAAGGACATAATGCGAAAGTCAAAAGGAGAAGCTGAAGTTCGATCGCATGTTAGAGGACCACAAAAAGGGTTGTACCCCAATTGCGAAGATGGCAACACAAAGCTCGGTACCGTCATCGAATTGCTGCAATGGAAGGCGAGAATGCTTGTGCGACAAAGGATTTGAGAAGCTATGAAAATATTGAAGAAGAAGTTTCCAAAGGATAACGAATTGCCCGACAAGACATACGCAGCAAAGAAGGTCGTATGCCCTCTAGGATTGGAGGTGCGAAGATACATGCATGCCCTAATGATCGCATCCTCTCGCGGTGCGTATAAGGATCTGAACGCATGCCCGGTATGCCGTGCATTACGGTATAAGATCAGACGAGATGACCCTGGTGATGTTGACGGTGAGCCCCCCAGGAAGAGGGTTCCTGCGAAGGTGATGTGGTATGTTCCTATAATACCACGGTTGAAACGTCTGTTAAGAAACGGAGAGCATGCCAAGTTGATGCGATGGCACAGTGAGGACCGTAAGAAGATGGGAAGTTGAGAGCACCCACGACGGGTCATGATGGAGAAAAATCGAGAGAAATCTTGGGATGAGTTTGCAAGTGAGCCAAGGAACGTATGGTTTGCTTTAAGTGCGGATGGCATTAATCCTTTCGGGGAGCAGAGCAGCAATCACAGCACCTGGCCCGTGACTCCATGTATGTACAACCTTCCTCCTTGGATGTGCATGAAGCGGAAGTTCATTATGATGCCAGTTCTCATCCAAGGCCCTAAGTGAAGGAAATATGCCCTAGAGGCAATAATAAAGTTATTATTTATTTCCTTATTTCATGATAAATGTTTATTATTCATGCTAGAATTGTATTAACCGGAAACATAATACATGTGTGAATACATAGACAAAACTATGGTCACTAGTATGCCTCTACTTAACTAGCTCATTAATCAAAGATGGTCATGTTTCCTGACCATAGACATGTGTTTTCATTTGATTAGTGGGATCACATCATTAGAAGAATAATGTGATTGACATGACCCATTCTGTTAGCCTAGCACTTGATCGTTTAGTATTCTGCTATTGCTTTCTTTGACTTATACAAAGTTCCTGCAACTATGAGATTGTGCAACTCCCGTTTACCGGAAGAACACTTTTGTGTGCTACCAAACGTCACAAGGTAACTGGGTGATTATAAAGGTGCTCTACAGGTGTTTCCAAAGGTACATGTTGAGTTGGCATAATTCGAGATTAGGATTTGTCACTCCGATTGTCGGAGAGGTATATCTGGGCCCTCTCGGTAATACTCATCACCTAAGCCTTGCAAGCATGTAACTAATGAGTTAGTTATGAGATGACATATTACAGAACGAGTAAAGAGACTTGCCGGCAACGAGACTGAACTAGGTATTGGATACCGACGATCAAATCTCGGGCAAGTAACGTACCGATGACAAAGGGAACAAAGTATGTTGTTATGCGGTTTGACCGATAAAGATCTTCGTAGAATATGTAGGAACCAATATGGGCATCCAGGTCCCGCTATTGGTTATTGACCGGTGACGTGTCTTGGTCATGTCTACATTGTTCTCGAACCGTAGGGTCCTGCACGCTTAAGGTTTCGGCGATGCTTATATTATGAGTTTATGTATTTTGATGTACTGAAGTTTGTTCGGAGTCCCGAATGTGATCACAGACATGACGAGGAGTCTCGAAATGGTCGAGACATAAAGATTGATATATTGGACGACTATATTCGGACACCGGAAAGGTTTCGGAAGTTTCCGGAGAAAACCGGAGTGCCGGGGGGGTTACCGGAACCCCCCGGGAGAGTTAATGGGCCACACGGGCCAAGAGGGGAAGAGAGAGGGGCGGCCAGGGTGGGCGCGCCTCTCTCTTCCAATCGAATGGACTAGGAGGCGGCACGCCCTTTCCTTTCCCCCCTCTCCCCCTTCCTTCCCCTCCTAGTAGGAGTAGGAAAGGGGGAATCCTACTCCTACTAGGAGGAGGATTCCTCCTCCCTTGGCGCGCCCCAAGGGGGCCGGCCGGCCTCCCCCTCCCTCCTTTATATACGGGGGTAGGGGGGCACCCTAGACACACAAGTTGATGATTGATCGTTCCTTAGCCGTGTGCGGTGCCCCCCTCCACGATATTACACCTCGATCATATTGTAGCGGTGCTTAGGCGAAGCCCTGCGACAGGAGAACATCAAGATCGTCACCACGCCGTCGTGCTGACGGAACTCCCCCTCGGAACCTCTACTGGATTGGAGATCGAGGGTGCGTCATCGAGCTATACGTGTGTCAAGAACTCAGAGGTGCCGGAGTAACGGTGCTTGGATCGGTCGGCCGGGAGGACGTACGACTACTTCCTCTACGTTGCGTCAATGCTTCCGCTTCGATCTACGAGGGTACGTAGACAACACTCTCCCCTCATTGCTATATCATCACCATGATCTTGCGTGTGCGTAGGAAATTTTTTGAAATTAGTACGTTCCCCAACAGTGGTATCCGAGCCTAGGTTTTATGCATTGATGTTATATGCACGAGTAGAACACAAGTGAGTTGTGAACGATATAAGTCATACTGCCTACCAGCATGTCATACTTTGGTTCAGCGGTATTGTTGGATGAAGCGGCCCGGACCGACATTACGCGTACGCTTACGCAAGACTGGTTTTACCGCCGTGTTTGCACACAGGTGACTAGCGGGTGTCTGTTTCTCCAACTTTAGTTGAACCGAGTGTGACTACGCCCGGTCCTTGTGAAGGTTAAAACGGAGTCTATTTGACAAACTATCGTTGTGGTTTTGATGCGTAGGTAAGAACGGTTCTTGCTCAGCCCGTAGCAGCCACGTAAAATTTGCAACAACAAAGTAGAGGACGTCTAACTTGTTTTTGCAGGGCATGTTGTGATGTGATATGGTCAAGACGTGATGCTATATTTTATTGTATGAGATGATCATGTTTTGTAACCGGTTATCGGCAATCGGCAGGAGCCATATGGTTGTCGCTTTATTGTATGAAATGCAACGCCTGTAATTGCTTTACTTTATCACTAAGCGGTAGCGATAGTCGTAGAAGCAATAGATGGCGAAACGACAACGATGCTACGATGGAGATCAAGGTGTCGCGCCGGTGACGATGGTGATCACGACGGTGCTTCGGAGATGGAGATCACAAGCACAAGATGATGATGACCATATCATATCACTTATATTGATTGCATGTGATGTTTATCCTTTATGCATCTTATCTTGCTTTGATTGACGGTAGCATTTTAAGATGATCTCTCACTAAAATTATCAAGAAGTGTTCTCCCTGAGTATGCACCGTTGCCAAAGTTCGTCGTGCCCAGACACCACGTGATGATCGGGTGTGATAAGCTCTACGTCCATCTACAACGGGTGCAAGCCAGTTTTGCACACGCGAATACTCGAGTTATACTTGACGAGCCTAGCATATGCAGATATGGCCTCGAACACGGAGACCGAAAGGTCGAGCGTGAATCATATAGTAGATATGATCAACATAATGATGTTCACCATTGAAAACTACTCCATCTCACGTGATGATCGGTTATGGTTTAGTTGATTTGGATCACGTGATCACTTAGATGACTAGAGAGATGTCTGTCTAAGTGGGAGTTCTTAAGTAATATGATTAATTGAACTTAAATTTATCATGAACTTAGTCCTGGAAGTATTTTGCAAATTATGTTGTAGATCAATAGCTTGCGTTGTTGCTTTCATATGTTTATTTTGATATGTTCCTAGAGAAAATTGTGTTGAAAGATGTTAGTAGCAATGATGTGGATTGGATCCGTGATCTTAGGTTTATCCTCATTGCTGCACAGAAGAATTATGTCCTTAATGCACCGCTAGGTGACAGACCTATTGCAGGAGCAAATGCAGACGTTATGAACGTTTGGCTAGCTCAATATGATAATTACTTGATAGTTTAGTGCACCATGCTTAACGGCTTAGAATCGGGACTTCAAAGACGTTTTGAACGTCATGGACCATATGAGATGTTCCAGGAGTTGAAGTTAATATTTCCAGCAAATACCCGAGTTGAGAGATATGAAGTCCCCAACAAGTTCTATAGCTAAAAGATGGAGGAGAATCGCTCAACTAGTGAGCATGTGCTCAGATTGTCTGGGTACTTCAATCGCTTGAATCAAGTGGGAGTTAATCTTCCGAGATAAGATAGTGATTGATGAATTCTCTAGTCACCATCACTAAGTTGCTAGAACTTCGTGATGAACTATAGTATGCAAGGGATGACGAAAACGATTCCCGAGCTCTTCGTGATGTTGAAATCAACGAAGGTAGAAATCAAGAAAGAGCATCAAGTGTTGATGATTGACAAGACCACTAGTTTCAAGAAAAAGGGCAAAGGGAAAAGAAGGGTAACTTCAAGAAGAACGGCAAGCAAGTTGCTGCTCAAGTGAAGAAACCCAAGTATGGTCCTAAGCCTGAGACTAAGTGCTTCTACTGCAAAGAGACTGGTCACTGGAAGCGGAAATGCCCTGAACATTTGGTGGATAAGAAGGATGGCAAAGTGAACAAAGGTATATTTGATATACAGTTTTTGATATGTGCCTTACTAGTGTTTATAGTAGCCCCTGAGTATTTGATACTTGTTCGGTTGCTAAGATTAGTAACTCAAACAGGAGTTCTGAGAATAAGCAGAGACTAGTTGAAGGGAAAGTGACGATGAGTGTTGGAAGTAGTTCCAAGATTGATATGATCATCATCGCACACTCCCTATACTTTCGGGATTAGTGTTAAACCTAAATAAATGTTATTTGGCGTTTGCGTTGAGCATGAATATGATTTGATCATGTTTATTGCGATACGGTTATTCATTTGAAGTTGAAGAATAATTGTTATTCTGTTTACATGAATAAGACCTTCAATGGTTATACACCCAATGAAAATAGTTTGTTGGATCTCGATCGTAGTGATACACATATTCATAATATTGATGCCAAAAGATGCAAAGTTAATAATGATAGTGCAACTTATTTGTGGCACTGGCGTTTGGGTGATATCGGTGTAAAACGCATGAAGAAACTCCATAAAGATGGATTTTCGGAATCACTTGGTTATGAATCATTTGATGCTTGCGAACCGTGCCTTTTGGGCAAGATGACTAAAACTCCGTTCTCCGGAACAATGGAACGAACTACTAACTTGTTGGAAATAATACATGCCGATGTATGCGTTCCAATGAGTATTGATGCTCGTGGCAAGTATCGTTATTTTCTGACCTTCACAAGATGATTTGAGCAGATATGGGTATATCTACTTGATGAAACATAAGTCTGAAATTGTTGAAAGGTTCAAAGAATTTTAGAGTGAAGTGGAAAAATCATCGTAACAAGAAAATAAAGTTTCTGCGATCTGATCGCGGAGACGAATATTTGAGTTACGAGTTTGGTCTTCAATTAAAACAATGTGAAATAGTTTCATAGCTCACGCCACCTGGAACACCACAACGTTATGGTGTGTCCGAACGTCGTAAACCGCACTTTATTGGATATGGTGCGATCTATGATGTCTCTTATTGATTTACCATTATCATTTTGGGGTTATGCATTAGAGACAGTTGCGTTCACGTTAAAAGGGCACCATCTTAATCCGTTGAGACGACACCAGATGAACTGTGGTTTAGCAAGAAACCCAAGTTGTCGTTTCTTAAAGTTTGGGGCTACGATGCTTATGTCAAAAAGTTTCATCCTGATAAGCTCAAACCCAAATCGGAGAAGTGCATCTTCATAGAATACCCAAAGGAAACTGTTGGGTACACCTTCTATCACAGATCCAAAGGCAAGATATTCGTTGCTAAAAATGGATCCTTTCTAGAGAAGGAGTTTCTCTCGAAAGAAGTGAGTGGGAGGAAAGTAGAGCTTGATAAGGTAATTTGTACCTTCTCCCGAATTGGAAAGTGGTTCATCACGGAAATCAGTTCCAGTGATTCCTACACCAATTAGTGAGGAAGCTAATGATGATGATCATGAAACTTCAAATCAAGTTACTACAAAACCTCGTAGGTCTTCCAAAGTACAGTCCGCACCATAGTAGTACGGTAATACTGTTCTGGAAGTCATGTTACTAGACCATGATGAACCTACGAACTATGAGGAAGCGATGATGAGCCCAGATTCCGCGAAATAGCTTGAGGCCATAAAATCGGAGATATGATCCATGTATGAGAACAAAGTATGGACTTTGATTGACTTGCTCGATGATCAGCAAGCCATGTTAAATAAATGGATCTTCAAGAGGAAGACGGACACTGATAGTAGTGTTACTATCCACCAAGCTCGACTTGTTGGAAAGGTTTTCAACAAGTTCAAGGTGTTGAATACGATGAGATTTTCTCACTCGTATCGATGCTTAAGTCTGTCTGAATCATGTTAGCAATTGCCACATTTTATGAAATCTGGCAAATGGATGTCAAAACTGCATTCCTTAATGGATTTATTAAAGAAGAGTTGTATATGATGCAACCAGAAGGTTTTGTCATCCTAAAGGTGCTAACAAAATGTGCGAGCTCCAATGATCCATCTATGGACTGGTGCAAGCATCTCGAGTTGGAATATACGCTTTGATAAGTTGATCAAAGCATATAGTTTTATATGGACTTACGATGAAGCCCTGTATTTACAATAAAGTGAGTGGGAGCACTACTGCCTTTCCGATTAGTATATGTGAGTGACATATTGTTGATCGAAATGATGTAGATTTTTCGCAAAGCATAAAGGAGTGTTTTAAAGGAGTTCTTTAAAAGAAAAGGCCTCGATAAAAGCTACTTACATATTGAGCATCAAGATCTATTGAGATAGATCAAGACGCTTGATAAGATTTTCAATGAGTACATACCTTGGCAAGATATTGAAATAGTTCAAAATGGAGCAGTCAAAGAAAGAGTTCTTGCTGTGTTGCAAAGGTATGAAATTGAGTAAGAGTCAAATCCCGACCACACAGAGAAAATAGAAAGAGAATGAAAAGTCATTCCCTATGCCTCACCATAGGTTCTATAAAGTGTGCTATGCTATGTACCGGACCTATTGTATACCTTGATCTGAATCGGCAAGGAGTACAATAGTGATCTAGGAGTAGATCATGGACATTGGTCAAGAATATCCTTAATGAGGATTAAGGAGATGTTTCTCGATTATGGAAGTGATAAAGAGTTTGTTGTAAAAGTTACATCAAGGTGCAAACTTTACACTGCTCCGAGATGACTCTAAGTCTCAACTGGATACATATTGAAAGTGGGAGCAATTAGCTAGAGTAGCTCATGCGAGCATTGTGGACATAAAATATTTTCAAAATACATACGGCTCAATGTGACAGACCCGTTGGTGAGCTTCTCTCACGAGCAAAACATGATCACACCTTAGTACTCTTTGGGTGTTAATCACATAGCGATGTGAACTAGATTATTGACTCTAGTAAACCCTTTGGATGTTGGTCACATGATGATGTGAACTATGGGTGTTAATCATATGAGATATGAATATTGGTGATAAATCACATGGCGATGTGAACTAGATTATTGACTCTAGTGCAAGTGGGAGATCAAGGAAATATGCCCTAGAGGCAATAATAAAGTTATTATTTATTTCCTTATTTCATGATAAATGTTTATTATTCATGCTAGAATTGTATTAACGGAAACATAATACATGTGTGAATACATAGACAAAACTATGGTCACTAGTATGCCTCTACTTAACTAGCTCATTAATCAAAGATGGTCATGTTTCTGACCATAGACATGTGTTGTCATTTGATTAGTGGGATCACATCATTAGAAGAATAATGTGATTGACATGACCCATTCTCGTTAGCCTAGCACTTGATCGCTTAGTATTACGCTATTGCTTTCTTCATGACTTATACAAAGTTCCTGCAACTATGAGATTGTGCAACTCCGTTTACGGAAGAACACTTTGTGTGCTACCAAACGCCACAACGAATCGGGTGATTATAAAGGTGCTCTCTGGTGTTTCCGAAGGTACATGTTGAGTTGGCATAATTCGAGATTAGGATTTGTCACTCCGATTGTCGGAGAGGTATCTCTGGGCCCTCTCGGTAATACTCATCACCTAAGCCTTGCAAGCATGTAACTAATGAGTTAGTTATGAGATGACATATTATAGAACGAGTAAAGAGACTTGCCGGCAATGAGATTGAACTAGGTATTGGATACCGACGATCAAATCTCGGGCAAGTAACGTACCGATGACAAAGGAAACAAAGTATGTTGTTATGCGGTTTGACCGATAAAGATCTTCGTAGAATATGTAGGAACCAATATGGGCATCCAGGTCCCGCTATTGGTTATTGACCGGTGACGTGTCTCGGTCATGTCTACATTGTTCTCGAACCGTAGGGTCCGCACGCTTAAGGTTTCGATGACAGTTATATTATGAGTTTATGTATTTTGATGTACCGAAGTTTGTTCGGAGTCCCGGATGTGATCACGGACATGACGAGGAGTCTCGAAATGGTCGAGACATAAAGATTGATATATTGGACGACTATATTCGGACACCGGAAAGGTTCCGGAAGTTTCCGGAGAAAACCGGAGTGCCGGGGGGGTTACCGGAACCCCCCGGGAGAGTTAATGGGCCACATGGGCCAAGAGGGGAAGAGAGAGGGGCGGCCAGGGTGGGCCGCGCGCCCCCTCTCCCTCCAGTCCGAATTGGACTAGGAGGGGGGCGGCGCCCCCCTTTCCTTTCCCCCCTCTCCTCCTTCCTTCCCCCTCCTAGTAGGAGTAGGAAAGGGGGAATCCTACTCCTACTAGGAGGAGGATTCCTCCTCCCTTGGCGCGCCCCAAGGGGGCCGGCCGGCCTCCCCCTCCCTCCTTTATATACGGGGGTAGGGGCACCCTAGACACACAAGTTGATGATTGATCGTTCCTTAGCTAGTGCGGTGCCCCCCTCCACGATATTACACCTCGATCATATTGTAGCGGTGCTTAGGCGAAGCCCTGCGACAGGAGAACATCAAGATCGTCACCACGCCGTCATGCTGACGGAACTCCCCCTCGGAACCTCTACTGGATTGGAGATCGAGGGTGCGTCATCGAGCTGTACGTGTGTCAAGAACTCAGAGGTGTCGGAGTAACGGTGCTTGGATCGGTCGGCCGGGAGGACGTACAACTACTTCCTCTACGTTGCGTCAACGCTTCCGCTTCGGTCTACGAGGGTACGTAGACAACACTCTCCCCTCATTGCTATATCATCACCATGATCTTGCGTGTGCGTAGGAAAAATTTTGAAATTACTACGTTCCCCAACACTAAGCAACCCGGCTACGACATTGATGTGTACCTAAGGCCATTAGTTGAAGAACTTTTACAGGTGTGGAATGGAAACGGTGTACGTACGCTGGATGAGCACAAACAGGAGGAATTTAACCTAAAGGCATTGATGTTCATGACCATCAACGATTGGCCCGCTCTCAGTAACCTTTCAGGACAGACAAACAAGGGATACCATGCATGCATGCACTGTTCACTTGACACCGATAGTATATACCTGGCAAGCTGCAGGAAGAATGTGTACCTGGGCCATCGTCTATTTCTTCCGACCAACCATCAATGTCGAAAGAAAGGCAAGCATTTCAAAGGCGAGGAAGATCACCGGAAGAAGCCTGCCATGTGTACCGGTGATAACGTACTTGCTATGGTCAATGATTTACACGTAATCTTTGGAAAGGGTCCCGGCGGACTAGCTGTTCCGAGTGACGCTGGGGGACACGCACCCATGTGGAAGAAGAAATCTATATTTTGGGACCTACCCCTTTGGAAAGACCTAGAGGTCCGCTCTTGATCGACGTGATGCACATGACGAAGAACCTTTGCGTGAACTCGCTAGGCTTCTTGGGCGTGTATGGGAAGATAAAAGATACTGGTGAGGCACGGAGGACTCGCAACATTTGCACGAAAAAGACGGCATGCCTCCAAAGCGGTATGAAGGTTACGCCACTATGCTCTTACCAAAGAAGAGAAGGAAATCTTCTTTGAATGCCTGCTTAGTATGAAGGTCCCGGCGGCTTCTCGTCGAATATAAAAGGAATAATAAATATGGCGAGAAAAAGTTTCGAACCTAAAGTCTCATGATCGCCACGTGATTATGACGCAACTGCTTCCGGTTGCATTGAGGGGGCTTCTACCGGAAAACGTTCGATTAGCCATTGTGAAGCTATGTGCATTCCTCAATGCAATCTCTCAGAAGGTGATCGGTCCAAAAATCATACCAAGGCTAAGGAGTGATGTGGTGCAATGTCTTGTCAGTTTTGAGCTGGTGTTCCCACCATCCTTCTTCAATATCATGACGCACGTCCTAGTTCATCTAGTTGACGAGATTGTCATTCTGGGCCCCGTATTTCTACACAATATGTACCCTTTGAGAGGTTCATGGAGTCCTAAAGAAATATGTCCGTAATCGCTAGGCCGAAGGAAGCATCTCCATGGGCCATCAAGCGAGAGGATGTCATCGGGTTTTGTGTTGACTTCATTCTGGCCTTAAGAAGATAGGTCTCCCTAAATCGCGGTATGAGGGGAGACTGGCTGAAAAGGCACGCTTGGAAGGGACTCAATAATATGCGAGGACGGATATTCTTGGTCTCAAGCACACTACAGATTCTAGAGAACTCTACCTTGATGACCCGTATGTCGATGAACACAAGAACGATCTGGCCCAAACACCCGGAGCAAAGGCGACGATCGGATTACATGTGAACACATCAGGACTTTCAGCAGTTGGTTGGAAGCACGTCTCAGAGGTGACAACACTGTTTGGGATGAGCTCTACTTGTTGTCCAGGGGACCATCTTTGACTGTATTGATTTGGAAAGGATACGAGATAAATGGGAATACATTTTACATGATTGACCAAGATCAAAAGAGCACCAACCAAAACAGCAGTGTCCGCTTTGATGCAACAACCGAGAGGGGAAAGGACACATATTATGGTTACATAGTGGACATATGGGAACTTGACTACGGACATGATTTTAAGGTCCCTTCATTTAAGTGCAAATGGGTCAATCTATCAGGAGGCGGGGTACAGGTAGACCCACAGTACGGAATGACAATAGTGGATCTGAAAAATCTTGGGTACACTGACGAACCGTTCGTCCTAGCCAATGATGTGGCACAGGTTATCTATGTGAAGGACATGTCTACCAGACTGAGAAAGAGAAAAGATAAGGAAGCGAATACATCATACGATGAGCCAAAGCGCCACATAGTTCTTTCAGGAAAAAGGGACATCGTGAGAGTGGAGGGCAAGACAGACATGTGTGAAGATTATGAAAAGTTTCATGAAATTCCTCCCTTCAAAGTCAAGGCTGACCCCAGCATCCTGATAAACGATGAAAATTATCCATGGTTATGGCGCAATAAGCAAATGACACAAGCGAAGAAAAAGTGAAGACTTTCTCCCGCAACTATTATGATGATACCATGCCAACTTTGTAACTGACGAGTATGATACCATTGTCCGTTTTGTACATGCACATGCTATGTGGGTCAATTTATGATACCATGCCAACTTTCAACTTTTTCAGAGTTCATTTGAAATGCTTTAATGTCTTATGGTTCGGCCCTCGTAATAATTAAAAATAGCAACAATAAGTAATTTGTTGTAAGTAGAAACAAAATAAAATAAATAAAGCAAGAAAGAAAACAAAAAAACAAAAAAGTGTTTTCAAATTTGAAAACTAATGGCACTAACAGAAAGTTTATAATTTTCCTAAAACTAAAAGCAAAAAGAATTAAAAAATAAAGCAAAAAACAAAAGAAAATAAATAATGCAGAAAACAAAACAGAAAAACTGGAAAAAAATAAAAATAGCAACAATAAGTAAAGAAAACAAAAAAATGCCTCCTACTGGGCCCCCACGGCCTGAATACGACTAGAAACCCTACTATGGGCCAGGATTCAGGCCCGCAGTAGGCCCAGAAGGCCCATCAGGCAAAGCAATAGCAAGTAGGCCCGAAAGCCTGCGGTGGAGAGGAGCTCAAGAGGGTTGCGGCAGTGAGGCTTATAAACCACTGCGCGCCCCTCTCAACTAGCGAGGTGGGACTAAACTTTGGCCCCGACGTGGGCAGCACAGGGGCCTTTGGTCCCGGTTGGTGGCACCAACCGGGAATAAAGGGGGGCATTGGTACCGGTTGGTGCCACCAAACGGGACAAATGCCCACCCTTTAGTCCCGATTGTTGCCACCAACCGAGATCAAAGGCCGCCGCTTCGAAAAGAGGCCTTTGGTCCCGGTTGGTGGCACCAACCAGGACTAAAGGGTGCATTAGTCTCGGTTGGTTTCACGAACCGGGACCGATGGCTTTGCTATATAAGCAAACACTTTGCAAAAATTCAGAATTTCATCGCCAGTTGCCCCCGACGACGCCGACCTCCTCGACGCCGCCAGGCTGCTCCACCTCGCTGTAGCCGCCGCCGCCAAGGCCGTCGCCTCCACGAGCCAGCGTCGTCCTCGTCGCCGGCCTCCCGAGCCAGCGCTGTCCTCGTCCCGTCGCAGCAGGCCTCCTCGAGCCCACCTCCTCGTCCACTCGCTGTGTGCCGCTCGAGACCGTCGTCCCGTCACGCGTGCCGCCCGAGCCCCTGCCCGTCTCGCCCAGCGGCTGGCACCTCACCGCCTCCCACCGTCGCCATCGTCATCGCTAGCTAGCCCGCTGTGAGCCGCCGCGCCGCCCCGGCTCTATTTTTTTTTCATTTTTATTAGTTTAATTTTTTTGTTCATATATATATATATATGTGTGTGTGTGTGTGTGTGTGTGTGTATGTATGTGGCTATGCGGCCCTGTTTTTTTCATTTTATTAGTTTAGTTTTTTGTTCATATATATATATATATATAATGTATATGTGTATGTATGTGGCTATGTGTATGTAGATGTTCAAAATGTATAAAAAATTGTTTATATGTATTTTTTTGTTCATATGTGTTTTAATGTTTTCATATATGCAAAAGATAGATTTTTAGAAAAGTTAGGATTTTTTTTCTGTTCATAGATTTTTTTTGGTGATATTAATTATTGTAGAATATGCAAATGTTTGTATATTCATATGAACAATGCATTAGGCAAAACTTTGTTTTTTTTCGAAATTTTCTATTTGAACATATTTTTTTTAAAACAAGCAATACTAAAAGAATGAGAGGAAAAAGAAAAATAAGAAGAGGAAGAAAGGAGAGGAAGAAGAGGAGAAATAAATAAGAAGAGGAAAAAAGAAGAAAAAAAGAGGAGAAGAAGAAAGGAATAGAGGAGAAGAAGAAAAAATAGAAATTGACATGTTGACCAATATATATATCCATCTATACCATGTTTGAATAATAATTGACATGTTGTAAATATTTGCAGAAACTATGGAGCACTCCCGAGACGAAGAAACATAAGCGATGTTGGGGGACATGATCGCACAAGGAAGTGATGTCGTTGCGTCATTTCTCACAGCGATCGTCAGGAAGGACTGGGTGAAGAAGAGGGCTATGTTCATGATGGCTCCGACCCATTAATGCCGGTACAAGAAGAGGGCTATGTTCATGATGGCTCCGGTGACCCAATGGAGGTACAAGAAGGAGACCGTCTCGATTGCTCGGTGACCGAACCGAGTCCGCCAGTATATATATATTAGTTAAGCCCGTGCTGACTAGTTAATTGATGCATTCATTGTTTTGGTATATGTACACATATTAATTAACTCTTGTCTTTCTTCTTTTTTCTAGCCCTCCGGATCGAGCACAACTTCGGTAAGGAGACGAGGATCAAAGAAAAAGTTGAGCTCGGATGAAAAGTTTGAGATCATAGAAATCGCGCCCGACGGCGAACCGATTTAACCCATCCGGACAAAGCGCGCATTTTTTGCTCAGTGCGGGGTTCTTTTTAGGGACAAGATCCCAATCAGCATCCAGCAATGGTATAAGCCTAAGGAGGAAGACCCTGAGGTGTCTTATGTCAATGATATGCAGAAAGAAGATCTTTGGACTCAGCTGAAGGCAAATTTCACCCTACCGCCAGAGGAGGATCCGGAGAAGCCAGTTAAAGAGCAATTAATCAAGTCTTGTGCTCTTAAGAAGATGGCAACCCTATTCAGGAGGTGGAGGAAAGAGCTGAACAAGTTTGTCGACAAAAAAAAGACACCAGAATTCATCGGCAAATATGAGAAGATCAAAGATCACTGGCCCGCATTTGTGGCCCACAAGACATCGGAAAAGAGTAAGAAGATGTCGGCGACAAACAAGCAAAATGCTGCGAAGAAGATGCTTCACCATCGCACGGGGTCAGGTGGCTACCTCAAAGCCCGCCTAAGTGGTGCAAGGCTGAGAATGATCTGCTTGAAAAGGGATCGAACCGAGACAATGTATCGCTGGACCGTTGCCGGACTTGGTTCTTCGGGGCTGGCGGAACCTTGGACCCTGTATCAGGGAAGTGCCATTGGACGAACGAACATAAGAGAGGTCACTTCTCTCTATTAATTAGCTAGCTAACACAATATATGAAACACCTAAATTAACCCCCAAAACCCCCTTTCAAAACAAAAACAAAAACCCCAGCCATCGAATGTCGACGCGTGGATGCCTTTTGGTCCCGGTTGGTGCCTCCAACCGGGACCAAAGGCCCCCCTGCCTGGGCTTGGCGCACCGGCCACGTGGAGGACCATCTGTCCCGGTTCGTGTTTGAACCGGGACTAATGGGGTGAGGTATTAGTAACGAACCATTAGTCCCGGTTCATGAACCGGGACTAAAGGCCCTTACGAATCGGGACAAATGCCCTATTTTCTACCAGTGTGCTCTTCTCCTGCCCGTTCGCGATGGCATTCTGGAGGCATGTCCAGGTCGTTGTCGACGGTGTTTCGGTCTGCAAGCTCAACGCTCGCTGCGGCTGCGGCGGGCGTCGAGTCAGAGGTTGAGTTCGCCATGCTGTGCTGCTGGCAGCTTTGGAAGCACCGGAACGCGGTCGTGTTTCAGCGGCCGTCCCTTGCCCGACTGCTCTGTTGCTGTAGGGAGGACGCGGTCCTCTAGCGTGATCGGCTGCCCGAAGCTCGCCGATCGCATGCGGGTGGCTTGGTGCGTGCGCTCTGTCCATTACTTGCGTGATGTGTGTGCCCCCCCCCCCCTCTCTCTCTCTCGTAAAGCTGATACTTTGTAACTATCTGGGATTTTAGCCAAATTGCTTTAGCAGAAAAACAGAAACATACATGTGCATATATTCAGGTGATATGAGTTGTCCACTATGAGAGGGAAGAGGAAGAAATAGGCCTAAGAGCGGTGAGCCTAATATGGAAGGCTAAAGACCTCAGTACGGTGCGCGCTTTTGGTCACGTGGATATGTTCAAATAGTGTAGAATGTGCGTGTCTCCCTCGTATTTGGGAGAAAATGCTTTAGGATCAAAGTATGGCATCTAATCGTCAACAAGGGCCAACACACGCTTTCTCTATGTATTGAGCCGATTTGCCACCCTACACACCAAGAATTTGATATTGACATGTCTTAAAACTTATAGCGATAGATTTTTATGTTCAAGTTTCAAGATTAAATTTCTTACTCCCTCCGTCCCATAATATAAGAGCATTTTTGACACTAGTGTAGTGTAAAAAATGTTCTTATATTATGGGACGGAGGGAGTAGTTTTTGAAATTTCAAACATTGTTGTGTGGCTGCTAGTGTGAACTGTCTCCAAAATACTTCTATGTTGGTTCTTGTGGTAAAAAATTATTCACTTTGCACTTCGATCGCCCAAAACCTGCTATCACAAGGCTGAACCTAACATCAGAGGTGCTACCTTAGTGATGTTTGAATTTTTTTTATGTACTACTACTATGCATTGTCCCATGAATCTTGCTCCGAGAAAAGAAATTCCATGTAAAAAATGGATAAAAATAGTCCTGACAGAAGCAATTGTATTGCTGAATCACGACGCATTGGGTTGAGGCAAAAGGTGAAGAACACACAGAAGTTCATGTTAGAAAAATCAGAGGAATGAATGAATCAAGATGTCATTTTCATTCGCATGCTGCATGAACATCTTGATGGTTTGGATTTTTTTTAAACCACCTCATATATTAATTAACCAACATAGCTATTACAATCCCTCATTACAAAATTCACCATGCAGGACGGAACACCACTAACTAAGATACCATCTGATCTATTATCAAAGCTAAATTTAGCAATCATATGGGACACCGCATTGGCCGAGCGATTGATCTTGGAGGTCTTAAGACTAGATATAAGCTTGAAGATACTCATCGCTTCCTTCTTCAAATCCACCAATGATGACCTGTCAAAATTTTCATTTTCCAAGGTCGCCACCATAAACACACAATCAGTCTCTAAGATTATAGGATTTTGTAGAGTAATACCTATATAAAGACCAGCAATGCAAGCCGGAGCTCCGCCTCCTCCACGCTTTTACAAAGTCCAATGAAATCCCGGGAGGAGACTATGACCCTCCTAGAAGAGTCCCTTGCCACCACCCCCAGACTCGCCGCACTAATGCTCTTCACAAAACTTGCATCAACATTGATCTTTGGGGGAAGTTGCCATATCACCTGAACTTCAGAAGGATTAGGGGTAGTACTTGATCCAGCCACCTGTCTCTTACCTTTATTTTTCGAGTTGACCTCTGGGTATGCATGACAAGAGACAAACGATGCCCAATAATTATGTACAAAACTTGCAGAGGCTGAGACAGATTCCTTCCCCTTACCAAAAATCATGTCGTTTCTCAAATGCGAGGCTCTCCAGAAAATGAATATAATTTGGTCACGCATTGTAGGGCTTAATTGATCCAAAAGAATAAGAAACCAATCAGCCCTAGTATACTTGAGAGCCTCCTCTGCAGGCAAGATCCAAATATCCCTCATGGCCATGCGCAGCGCATATGCCTTAGGGCAAATGACTAGCGCATGAAAGGTACTTTCATCTTCCACTCCACAGATAGAATAGGTACGAAGAGTGGTTTGGTGCTGGAGAACTCTGTTTACCTGGACAGCCAGACTATCGGTAGCGACACACCATACAAAAATACGGATTTTCTGAGGAACATTGGCCTTCCAAATAATATCCCAAATTTTCTCTCTCCCAACATTACACCACTATATATATTGGCCCTCGTTATCTTTACGGTCCTTTAGACTAAGCGCAAGCTTATACACGCTTTTAACTGAGAACAACCCATTCTTCTCATGGTGCCGGGCAACAAAATCACCGTCCCCATGTGACTGAATCCGTAGACTTAGGATCTCCTTCGCATCATGTGGATAAAACGGGTGCCTAATCAATTTCTCATCCCATCTCCTTTGTCCACTCATCATTAGATCAGGAACCCATTTGATCCTGAATATCCCCCATGATTATTGTTGTTGCTCCTCTTCTTGCCCTTAGCGACGGCATAGGCTACGCCGGGGAAGTCAAGGAAGAGTGCGAGCAGGGACGCGTTGAAGACGACGTTGAAGGCCCACCCGGCCATCCCCTCACAGCTCCCGCCGGCGAAGTGGAACTAGATTTCTAAACTACCATAGGGTTGAATTCCGAAAACCTTAACAAAGCACATTTGGTTGATGACCATTATCATGTTAACAATTTTCACTTTTTTCTCTCATGAACATGTAATCCTACGTTCTTAAAAAATAGTATCGTTTAGTGTGCCCTGATGATTATGGATCTGCTACGAAGAAGTAAGTTAGTGCTTCATGAACCCCATGCTAAGATCCATAGTGTTTGTATTCCTCCCATATTTTCACTATGCTAAGATCCACAATTTTTTTATTCCTCCCATATTTTCACTGTTTATAAAATCCGCCCAGCATGCATACATCTCAAACAAGTACTAACATTTAG
Organism: Aegilops speltoides; assembly: GCA_021437245.1. Classification (NCBI taxonomy): domain Eukaryota; kingdom Viridiplantae; phylum Streptophyta; class Magnoliopsida; order Poales; family Poaceae; genus Aegilops; species Aegilops speltoides. Next base: position 17,512,942 of record CM038144.1, read on the forward strand.
TCTACATTCAATGCATGATCGTCACCATGTTTACCAAATCCATCTTCACTTCTTTCTTATCCTACCACCTACTGCATGAACCTTATATATAAGCGTGCAAATGGTTAGAGAAAGCAATACAATGAGCGATAGAAAAGCAGACTGACCATGATGGAGGAAACTAAAATAATGATGTTCATACATACTTCTTGTTTAGTTTTGAGCTTTCATTGTCATTTGGATTAGTTTAGAGTAATGGAACTACTATGAAGACCCAATATGTTATACATAAAGGTGCGATATATAAGAATATGAGCTTGGGAGGCATTTGGAATGAATAGAAGGAGAAGATGAATGAACGAGCAAGCGCCAACCAGTAGCTGCACTATCTCATTGGTCATCCAAGACGGTGAAGATCCACGCCAACAGTGTCGCCCACGTGATGAACAACGAGACGACGAGGAAATACCTGCAGTCCGTGAAGCGGCTCATGACTTTCTGCCTGCGCATGTACCTGACGGACCCGTGGTGGTCGGTTGAGTTCAACAGCCTCGCCAATGGCAGTGACCTACAGTCCCTCCTCGCCAAGAAGGGCGCCGAGAAGCACCCGGAGGAGACGCTCCAGCTGGTGGCTGCCTCCTGACAACAAATCACCATCGCCAATCTCTGCATTGTAGAAGCTCAACTTTATTGCCATTTGAGAAACAGCTGATTACTGAAAATTGTTCTCTTGCGCTCTTGTTGGCTGATAAAGATCTGGCTGTAATGATCAAGACCTAAAGCCATCCTGATGACCGTATGTATATTCATTATTTTGTTGTAGACGCGAAAAAGTTGGGAGTGTGATGATGATTACTTGGTGTGCTGCTGAACGCAGCAGCACTCTGTTCCTTGTTCTAGAAACCACATGGACTCCCTCAAAGAAACAAAATCGCAGGTACTGTGAAACTGCAAATTCGTTTTATGTTCGTCCGAGAATTCATTTTAAGATGTGAAACTGAGTAAATTTGAGCAAGTTCTAACTGCATGTAAATTTTCGACGGGAATAGTCATGTGCCAATCTGTGCAAAGAAAGGCAAAAACGAGTGCTCTTAAAAGGTTTTTTTCTTCTTTTTTGTCAGTACCATCACACATCTTTACTTCGCTAAAATTTGAAACAAATGTGCTAATTGTTAAAAGAAGTTGCTTCCTTCCCTATTTTTTTTTTCTGATTTACGATTCATAGGGGGGCTCACACTTGAATTTCAGCATCTCGTTAAGCTGCTTTTGAAAAACACGGGGAAAATGCTTATATGAAGGATGAGCTTTGGGTCACTATATTCACAAATTCTTCGACGCTTCCACCTTTTTTTAACACAAGGAAGGTGCCATTGAGCGCTAAATTTTCATTCGTCTCAAAAGCAAAGTACAACATGTATTACAAATCCCTCCACCTCAATGTTATGAAGATGAAACATAGAAGGGCAGGAAAAATTGCCTTGAGAAGAACGGGTGAGCATAGGTTCTATTCTTGAATTAAGAACCTGATGAGCACAACTGTGTAAGAAATTGCTGACCGGAGGGCAACATCTCCAACTTATACTTCTGCATGTTGATGTTTCCCGCTGCAACCATCTTCACAAGAGAGAGATTAACTATGAAGAAAGTAACCTGCAAAAGAGGAATCTCCATGCACATGCTTTGTACAGTACATGACAATGGGCCTCATTATCATTAACTCTATAGTGATACTAGATGCGTTGGGTGTCTTCATTACTTGATTCCCATGTGGTTCTCGACATAGTGCACAACACGTCTATTTATACGTCAAAGTTGTAACACTTCGTCCAGCAATTCAAGCTTGTTGTCTGATACTTTTTTTCTTCAGATTACGTACGCTCTGAGAGTAAGTAGGAAAGGGGAAGAAAGAGCACAATAGCACTAGGAATGGAGACATGGAGGAAAGCTTAACTTTTTTGTTTTCACTTCTCATGTTGGAGGTGCAAATATTTAGTTTTGTGTTTTCCTTATGCCTTCCATTTATATGGTTGTTGAGCACTCCTTCCTCTCCTCCTTCGCTTGAGCAAAAGATTAATGTACCGTAAATATGTGTGCACATACTTAGACAATCCGAGATCTTGAAGGCTAGTCGAGAAGAGGAAGAAAAGAGAGCTTGAGAGCAGTGGGAATGGGAACATGGAGGAAAGTCTAAATTGCTTTGCTTTCACCTCTAGTGTTGGAGGTGAGAATTTTGTTTGGTATTTCCCGATGCCTCCTATTCCTATTGTTCCCAAGCACTCCTTCCTTTTCTTTTTGGCTTGCTTGGTTGCTTGGGCGTAAAAACAAAATTTAGGTGCACATATTCGATGTGATATCCCAAAAGAAAGCTAGGAAGAGCAAGAAGGGAGGGCATGGGAATAAGAACATAAAGGGCCTAACTTGCTGGTTCTCCACTTCTTGTGTTGTAGTCGGTATTTATTTTGATATTTCTCTATGCCTCCCATTCCTATCCTTCTTATGGGCTCCTCCCTCTTCCTTTTTGTCTGCTAAATTGCTTTAGCAGAAAAACAGAAACATACATGTGCATATATTCAGGTGATATGAGTTGTCCACTGTGAGATGGGAAGAGGAAGAAATAGGGCCTAAGAGCGGTGAGCATAAGAATACTATGTAAGGCTAAAGACCTCAGTACGGTGCGCGCATTTGGTCACGTGGATCTGTTCAAATAGTGTAGAATGTACGTGTCTCCCTCGTATTCGGGAGAAAATGCTTTAGGATCAAAGTATGGCATCTAATCGTCAACAAGGGCCAATGCATGCTTTCTCTATGTATTGAGCCGATTTGCCCCCCTACACACCAAGAATTTGATATTGACATATCTTAGAACTTGTAGCGATAGATTTTGATGTTCAAGTTTCAAGATTAAAATTCTTAGTTTTTGAAATTTCAAACATTGTGGTGTGGCTGCTAGTGTGAACTCGTCTCGAAAATACTCCTATGTTGGTTCTTGTGGTAAAAAAAATCACTTCTCACTGATTGCCCAAAACCTGCTATCACAAGGCTGAACCTAACATCAGAGGTGCTACCTTAGTGATGTTTGAATTGTGTTTATGTACTACTCCCTCCGTCCGAAAATACTTGTCATCAAAATAGATAAAAGGAGATGTACCTGTCACATTTTTTTCTCCTATGAACACATACTTCTACTTTCTCATGGATTGGCCGGCTACCGAACCACACAGCCCCGACAATAAGTCTGTGCCGCATGCAGGTATGGCCACCTCCTCTAGCTGCTCGGATCTCAGTTGTCGCCGACTCGTCGGCAAAGTCACGCCCGACCGTCAGCCGGTCTCTACACTGGCCCAACAGCTAGTAGGATCCCCTTTGCTGGTAATAAAGTGCGACGACTGCCCACAGCAGGTGATCCGTCGAGTTTCTACCATGCCAGAACATGCCGGATGGGAGTTCCTCAAGTGCAAAAAAGATGGGATGCGTGCTTGTTTTGATTCGGTTGGTTACCGGAATCGGCGCAATTTGTAGCTCATTGTTTGCTCAAATTTGTGTGTAGGATGGATGCAAGGTTTGGTGTTGGGAAAAAGATTACATCGATCTATTGATCACGAAAAATTTGTAGAGTAGAGACTAGATGCGATGCAATGTCGAATTCGTCGAAACCGAAGAAAAAAGGAGTAACTCGAGAAGCCAATCGAGAGAATCAACAACGAAGACAGAGAGAAAAATTTAATCCCACTAGTGGGAGCAGTTATGGAAGTTGGACATCTATTAAAGTGCCTAATTGTGATCCTTGTTTTCTTTGGCCTCGTTCTCGTAGCGAAGAACTGGTTAATTGTGTACTCCGATGTATCAAAATGTCGTTCAATGAAATAAAGAAGGAATGAAATTTGTTTCGGTGGCCGAAAATAATATGCAAATGACAAAGAAAAATCTCCGTTATATTTAGAGGATCAGCTAGGTTCGACCAAAACTTAGTGGAGTAAAAATACTCCACTAAGTTTACTCCAGCGTTTTACTGCTCTATTTATAGGGGATCGGTTAGAGTTGGCCTAAGATCCACATTTTATATATTCCTCCCATATTTTCATCATATATAAAATCCGTTCATTATGCTTAGATCTCTACAAGTACTAAACTTTAGTCGAGTCAATTACACCGGTGGTGCTAGAACTTGGTGCAAATGGTCACTTTAGTGCTAGAACTTGTGGTGTACATTCAAATGGTGCAAAAACTTGGCTTGGGCATGCAAATACGGTGCTAATCGTGTATGTATACATCGGGCCGGTGATGAGGCAAGCCAGCGTGGCTTAGGGCCCATCGTCAGTCACTAGAATGTGCACGGTGACGAGTGACACTTTTGCAAAAGAAAAAAAAACCTTGGGTTTTATTTTTTTTCTCGGGTGTACAGTAATTTATATGTGCGGCATCGGATGGGTCCCATCTGTCAGGAAACATCACAAAATTTGTAATAAAATGAAGAAAAAAAAAAGCACAGTGTGGGTTTCAAACCAGTTACCAAGGTTCAAACATCATGCACAGCTAGCCACCAGCCGACCAAGGTTCAAACAGTATGTGGTTTTTTTTTCATTCTTTGAAATTTGTAAATAAAATTTATGTAAGTTCTACTCCCTCTCATTCAAAATAAGTGTGTGGTTTCGAAGTAATATTAGTTCAACCTTATTTTAAAGTTGCGACACTTATTAATGAACGAAGGGAGTAATAAATAAATATTATACATATAAATAAAATAAATTAGACAAAAATGCTCGCCTATTAATTTAAAAATCGTCAAATTAAATTATGAATGACTTGTAGGTTTTTGCATAAATAAAGTATTAATGCAATTTAAAAAATACATCTATTTAAACAAATTACCATAGAATTAAAAAATGTGTTTTACATTAAATTTCATTTTTTTTATGTAACGTGATCATGCATTCTTTTTTATGTTGTGTTAAAAGTGTTCATGCATTTCAGTAGTTTGTGTGTTTTCTAAAAAATATATATTTATTTTGAAATAAATATAGATATATGTTTGCAAACAATATGAGCCTAGTATGCCCTCAGACTGCAGATTCTCAAATCAATATGTATATATCATTATAATTTAGATATTATTTTTTTTCAACTTTGGAAAAATAATAAGAAAAAATAACATGTTCTAAATAACATGCAGTCTGTTTTAGCCCTACAGGCGTTCTGTTGTAGACATAAGGATTGACGATCCTCTCTAGCCATCAAAGTTCCATTGTTTGTATTGGTAGGCTGTCTTGCTGGTATCTCCTAGTAGGTCGCTGGTCAAAAAATCCCACGGCCGTATCATTTTTTTCCGAATTAAATTTTTTAGTTTACGTTATTTTGCCAAAAGTTATATAGGTTTAGTATCCATGTAGAACATCAAATGTTATCTTGGTGTGCGTGTTTGACCGAGGACACTAGTTCCACTAGTTCGAATACAACTCCGGCCTATTTTTCATTCTATTATAGATTTGTGGTGATGTTTCGCTGACAGGTTCGACCCACCCGATGCCATGCATGCAAATTACTGTACTCCTGACAGTGGCTTTTGCATGAGAAAAAAAATGAGTTTTTTTTATTTGTAAAAAGAACGTGTCACCCCGTCCCCTTTCACCATGCAGTCACTGACGGTGGGCCCTAAGCCGCACTGGCTTGCCTCGTCACTGGTCCCGGCATATACGATCGCGATTAGCACCGTATTTGCACGTCTAAGCCAAGTTTTTGCACCGTTTCAATGTACACCACAAGTTCTAGCACTAAAGTAAACATTTACACCAAGTTCTAGCACCATCAGTGTAATTGACTCACATTTAATCTTTAATGCGCCATGAGCACCAAATCCGCCTTCACTTCTTCTCATCCTACCGCGTGAACCTTATATATAAGTGTGCAAATGGGTAGAGAAAGTAGTACAAGGAGCGATAGGAAAGCATACTGACCAAGATGGAGGGAGCTAAAATAAAGATGTCCATATATACTTTTTGTTAAGTCTTGAGCTTTCATTGCCATTTCGATTAGTTTAGAGTAATGGAGCTACTAAGGAGACCTAATATGTCGTTCATAAAGGTGCGCATATATAAAAATATGAGCTTGGGAGGCATCTGGAATGAAAAATAGAAAGAGGGGAGAAACAAACGGGCAAGTGCAGGCCAACTAGTAGCAGGGCTGTCCCATGAGTCATCCACGACAATCAAATATCGAACAACTGCCTTATTCATTTGGGCTTTTGAGCAGCATCATATAGAAAAAAAGCATGAAGTCCTCACGAACAAGGTGTTTTGGCTTGTCGCCAAACCATAGCCGGAGCGGCCTTTAGTTATACAGGTCGTAGCACCAATTGGAGGAATTTCAAAGTCTTCTTCCTTGGCAACGCCCCATTGCTATTTTGACTTCTCTAATATCATAGAGACAGTGGTACTTCGAGGTCTCATAAAATTAAAGCCCATATATAACTTGTTCCGCGTTGGCTCCAGAGCATGACTGGTTTTGTAGTGGGCATACCATCGAAACAAACCATCATCCAAATTATCAATCTCTTCACGAAACTACTACACCAATAGATTGACAATTGTATTAGGTGTATTGGGTAAATAAGAGACTACCGACGCGTTTGGTTCAGAGAAAATATCACGGTTTTCGATTGCAACGCTTTTCGAAACGGTAGCCAATGTTTATTTCGGGTACGACTGTTTCTGTCACCGCGGTTTCTGATACGCCCGTTCGTAAAGTGGAAACCGCACAGACCAGAGTGTATTAGAAACCGGTGCCCGTCGGCGCTTTCGGATACGAGAAACCATATACGTTACAAGAGCTGAACCAAACGTGTCGTACTTGTATTTTGATTACAATGCTGCTTGAGAGTGTAATACTTTCAATCTACGTCTCGTACGGATTGATAAATCTTAGATGATCCGCTCAAGAAAAATTATGGTTGTCCCATAAGTGCTTATTTGGCCAAAGTGGTTGTGGATGATGAGCAAAAGTTTACCAATAGTAAGAAATACTGTAGATAACAGCAAATAAAAAAGAAATGGATTTTTTCGGGGAAGAAATTATATTTCATATGAAAGAAAAGATAGTACTATACTAGTCAAAGCGGCCCATCTTGTTGACGTCTGCCGATCTACTACTGCTATATGCGCACGCGGGGCGAAGCCCATTTTAGGCCCTGCGGTTGGTGGGAATTTCTTATCAGTTTGCCCTACGTGTCACCCACAGCGCCACACGAGGAAGGTCAAATTCGCCGGCGCCGTCGGTTGGAGCGAGCTCACCCCAATGGCGGCCGCGCTGCTGCGCCACGTCCGGTGGCTCCTGGTCGAGCACCCCGCCGTCGCCTCCTTCCACTGGCGCCCGGGCACCACGCTCGCGGCGTCGCCGTCCTTCCCCGCCGCCGTCATCTGCGCCTACCTCGCCACGGTGCTCCTCCTCCACCGACGCATCCTGCCCCTCCCGCCCCTCCCGCCGCGCGCCCTCCGCACCGTCTCCGCGCTGCACAACTGCGTCCTCCTCGCCCTCTCCGCCGCGATGGCCGCCGGCTGCGTGCTCTCCGCGGCCGCCACGGCGCCCTCGCCGCGCTGGGTCTTCTGCTTCCCCCCGGGCGGCGCCACGGAGGCGTCCGGCCCGGTCTTCTTCTGGGCGCACGTCTTCTACCTCTCCAAGATCTACGAGCTCGGCGACACGCTGCTCATCCTCCTCGCCCGCCGCCCGCTCACCCTGCTCCACGTCTACCACCACGCCCTCGTCATCGCCATGTGCTACCTCTGGCTCGCCACGCGCCAGTCGCTCATGCCCGTCGCCCTCGTCACCAACGCCGCCGTCCACGTCGTCATGTACGCCTACTACCTCTGCTGCACCCTGGGCCTCCGCTGGCCCCCGCGATGGAAGCGCGCCGTCACCGAGCTGCAGATCCTGCAGTTCCTCTTCAGCTTCGCCGCCTCCGTCGTCATGCTCTGGTTCCACTTCGCCGCCGGCGGCTGCGAGGGGATGGCCGGCTGGGCCTTCAACGCCGTCTTCAACGCCTCCCTCCTCGCGCTCTTCCTCGACTTCCACGGCGCCGCCTACGCCGCCAAGGCCAAGGCCAACAAGAGGAACATCACCAATGGCAACAATGGCAATGGGGGGAAATCAGAGTGACGAACAAGGAAGGGGACTTCTTTTTAGATTACACACATTTTCTGATTGATTCCAGTTCCAGGCCTGTTTGATTTGTGATGAAATGCATTGGCCTTCCATTTTTGACAATTCTAGTTTTTCAAATTTTCCAAATCATCAAGATGTCCATATGCAGCAGGCGAATGACAATTGCAGCTTTGTTTGATTTGATTCCTCTGCTTTGTTTGACAATTGCAGCAGGCGAGTTCTCCAGTTTTTGCTTCATCAGTCTAAATGCAACGTAGATTCGACGATTGCAGACACATCTGACAGGACTATTTTTTTTATCTTCGTTCGGCTTTACCAATTCTGGTTCATTTATTCCAAATAACTAAGCCATTCATGTGGCTATCTTCACATGAGAATTGCAGCAGGCAAATGGCAATAACATCTTGATAGATCCCTCTACTTTCAAATGCGAACTTGTGTGAGTTCTGCGGCTTTTGATTCAGCCTGAATGCAATGTAGATTCCACGATACCTGCTGGTGCTCTTTCTCGACTTCCATGGCGCTGCCTACACCGCCGCCAAGGCCAACAAGTGGAACATCAACAATGGGGGAAAATCAGAGTGATTGATTCCAGGCTTTGTTTGATTTGTGATGAAATGCATTGGCCTTCCATTTTTGACAATTCTAGTTCAAATTTTGCAAATCATCAAGGTGTTCATGCAGCAGGCCAATCACAATAACTTCTTGATCGATTCCTCTGCTTTCTAATGTGAACTTCTGCGAGTTCTTCAGCTTTTGCTTCAATCTGAATGCTTCTGTCAGGACCATTTTCTTCTTTCAGCTTTTAACAATTCTGGTTCAATTTTTTCCAAATAACTAAGCCATTCATGTGGCTGTCTTCACGTGACAATTGCAGCAGGCGAATGACAATAACATCTTGATTGATTCCTTTGCTTTCTAACGCGAACTTGTGTGAGTTCTGCAGCTTTTGATTCAGTCTGAAACTGTTAATGCAAGGTAGATTCAGCGATACCAGTCGCAACTGTCTAAGACTATTTTTTGTCTCTCTTTCATGAATTTTCCTTTATTTCTCCAGAGCAAAATTAGTTGGACATTACATCGTACATGATCAAAATTCAAACATCAATAAGGTATTTCTCATGTTACGTTTAGCTTTCAGATACATGGTTTTGGGCGAGTGAAGAGAGAACTGAAGATTTGTTCTTTTACCATAAGAACCTGCATTCTGCATAATCTGGGCGAGTGAAGAGAGAACTCAAGATTTTTCACCACAAGCCCCTTTCTATTGCTTCTGCATATGAAGCGGCTTCTACATCTAGGTTGGATGATCTGTTCGCTGATTTCATATGGTGGAAGAACTATGCGACTAACCGGTGAGGTTGTTTCTCTGGAGGCACGACGGAGTCAACGAGTTTATCGGGTGATTATCAGTGGGGTCCACCTGAACGTGACTTCAATCCCTCAACTTCGTGTTTTGCTGTGTGTTCTAGGATCCAAAACACCAAGACCACCAGCATTCTTGGTATCACACACTTAGATTGTGCTTCCCTACGCATCCCAATCCTTCTCGGTCAATCTTGTGTTTTCATCTGTGCTTTCTAGGATGGATGAAGTATTACTGAAGACATGTGATAGGACTCTGAACTCCCAAAGGAAGAAGCATAGAAGCATGCTACGAGAACAGAGAAGACACATGGAAAGGAACTTATAAGGAGTGTCGAAATACCATTGGTATAGCATAGGTCGATCGACATATTAAATATCACTGACATCTCACACATTGTCCACATTATCCTCCTCGCCCCCATGTGGTCTACATTGTGGAATTCTTCAATGTCTTCCCTTCCCTTTTTAAAAACGTACTAATCAATAATGAATATTAAGTGTGAGCTACATGGGCATAAGTTGGAGACCCGAGTGAGCATTGATTACTTCCATGTGGTTCACAAAATAGTATCGGACACTGTTAGGCATCCGACTACTGATAGGATACATCCATCAGACTAGTCGTACATCGTCGGATTAGGATAAGGATGGACGTTAGATGTGTTGGCTAAGCCCCGCGTGAGAGGATTTTCCGTTCGCTAAGTGCCTGCTTCTAGGCTTGTTTATGATGTATACATATTTTTCTGCCCGCGTGAGAGGATTTTCCGTTTGCTAAGTGCCTACTTCTAGGCTTGTTTCTGATGTGTACATATTTTTCTGGTTGATTCCAGGCTTGTTTGATGTGTGAAATGCAATGGCCTTTCATTTTTGACAGTTCTAGTTCAATTTTCCAAATCATCAAGATGTTCATACAGCACGCGAATGGCAATAAATTCTTGACTGATTCACTGCTTTTCTGATGTGAACTTCTGCGAGTTCTTCAGTTTTTGCTTCAATCTGAATGTGACGTAGATTCGGCGATTGCAGTCGCTTCTGTCAGGACTATTTTTTTTATCTTCGTTCGGCTTTACCCGTCCTGGTTCATTTTTTCCAAAATAACTAGCCCATTCATGCGGTTATCTTCACATGAGAATTGCAGCAGGCAAATGACAATAACATCTTGATAGATTCCTCTACTTTCTAATGTGAACTTGTGTGAGTTCTGCACCTTTTGATGCGGTCTGAATGCAAGGTAGATTCCATGATACCAGTCGGGACTATTTTTGTCTTCCTTTTTATGGAATATTTCTTTCTTTCTTCAGAGCAATATTAGTTGGGCACTGCTCATGTTAGGTTTAGCTTTGCGATACCAGGTTTTGAACGAGTGAAGAGATTACTGAAGATTTTTTTACCACAAGAACCATCGTAGGAATAGTATTATGCGTGAGTGAAGATAGAACTCAAGACTTTTTACCACAAGAACCAATATAGGAATGGCTTTCTGGAAAACTCACTCTGAAGTGCTCGAAGCTTGCTAGTTTATACAAAATTGTTTGATTTTTAAGGCCCCAAATTGTGTCATTTTAATCAACTGTTAAGTGCTAATGTAACTCAAAAGACCACAATTTGTAGATATCTACAAGAAGGGAAAAGTTGTCCTCGCTCAGTGACACAATTATGGTTCTGATGCAATAAACAATAAGGTAGTCCAGATGGGTGAATTGACACAATTATTGTTCGTATTCCTGAAGTTGAAAACCCGGAGTAAATTACCTAATGTAGGCCTCTCAGTCCATGTAACATTCTTTCTAAAGTAATACTCCCTTCGTCCCAAAACAAGTGTCGCTTACAAAATGTACGTGCCCCATGTGCAATGCACAGACAATTGTCTAGTCAACCTATAATAATAATCCCATCTGAATCTTACGTTTAATAAAGGAAAGTTGGTCAAGTCCAAATGGTTTCTCGGCAATCATCGCAATTGTTAAGCCAAGTGTTGCTAGCCGTGTCAAGACGTCCTCTGCACATCCTCATGGGGGTTAGGAATCTAAGCAAGAGCACCAACACTTTACTGTCTAGGAGAACCACTCGGCAACGAAACTCTCATGGACTCCAGGTCCTTGGAACGCCGCGTGAATCTCTTGGCAAGGATGCGACCATCCTTGCTCCACGATTGTTTGACATACTTTGTAGCCAGTCAGGGCTTCTCGTATGGTTGTATGTCCTAGTGTATCACCGGATCCCCATAAATCTTGAGATGTAAAACACTGGTGAGTGGAGCGTGTGAGACTCGAACGCCCTGATATCTTTTGTTACCAGGACAACTAACCGCTTTAAACTGGTGTTCATACTTTGGGATGGGTAGAGCAACCGCGTGTAGGAAACCAGAGGTTGTATCTAACACTTAGATCGTGTTTCCCTATGCATCCCAATCCTTCTCCGTCAATCTCGCTTTCCTTTTGTGCTCTCTGGGATGGATGAAGTATTATTGAAGATATGTAATAGGACTCTAGACTCCTAAGGAAGAAGCATAGAAGCATGCTACGAGAAGAGAGAGGACTCATGGAAATGAACTTATAAGGAGTGTCCAAAGACCATTGGTATAGAATACTCCCTCCGTTCCTGAATATAAGTCTTTGTGAATATTTCACTATGGACCACATACAGATGTATGTAGATTCATTTTAGAGTGTAGATTCACTCATCTTGCTTCGTATGTAGTCCACAATGAAATATCAACAAAGACTTATATTGAGGAACGGAGGGAGTAGGTCGATCAACATATTAAATATCACTACATCTCGCACATTATCAACATTATCCTCCTCGTCCCTATGTGGTCTACATTGTTGAATTCTTCAACGTCTTCCCTTCCCTCTTTACAGAAGGTACAAATCAATAATAATAATGTTAAGCGTGAGCTACATGGGCATAAATTGAAGACCCGAGTGAGCATTGCTTACTCCCATGTGGTTCACAAATAGCATCGGACCCCGATAGCTAGCGAAGCGCCAACTAGGGTGACAGTGGCGAATCCTCCCGGATGGCTTTTTTTGTATTGGATGAGCTAGGGTGACATTTTGGAAAACTACCATGGTAGTTCCTTTAAAGGGGTTTTAGGATCTTTTTTTCTCCGAAAAATGCCATCGACCGGATGAAGAGCATGCGGTTCACGGGCAGTTCACTAGCAAAACATCCCTTGCTGACATTCCCTAGATAAGTTTTCCAATATTGTTTTGGGTAGGAAAAAAATCTTCCTTTTATTTCCATGTAATTTCCTTTTAAACACAATACACAGGCACACGCTCATACATACGCACATATACCCATACTTACTAAACGCACACATTACACCTTACCCATGTGAGCATCTTCAAGAGATTGAGCCGATACATCATCTTGAGATTGACAAAGTCGACGCAGATGTCTTTGTAATCGACGGGAACGTCTACTCCCACTGAACGCACATCGTCAAAAGGGCTAAAATAAATTCAGAAAAAATGCAAGCACCAGTGTCAAAGTCTAGAACTAACTCTGATGGACTGATGATACCACAGGGCCACTAACCATCAAACAATAGATTGATTTTGCATTCCCATGCAATTTTAGGCTATGTTCGGTTTGCAGGATCAGAAAACATAGGAACAAAAAAATGTAAAGGAATAGGGAAAACAAGCACCTATAAAACTAAGGATTTTAAAAGAGAGGAATAGCTGGGAGTGAAGTGTTCGTCGGTAATCAAAGGAAGCTGGACATCAACGGAGCACCGTACTGTAGCTTTGGAACTTTTTATTTGGCCGCAGACCTTTCCCTTGGGCATGTGATGGAATATTATATTGGATTACAAGACTGTTTCAGCTTTGTACAGAGTCAGAACCAGTGCGTTGCCTTGGCCAACCGCGAGAAACAAGAGCTCCGACTGGATGTTTCTTTTCCCGTGAAATATGTAGGAATCACACCGAAACCGAAGACTTTCCCTAGTTTTACTGTTCACTTTTCCTTCGGTCCGAACGCACCAAAGGTAGAAAATACCACAGGGTCAGGTTCCTTTGTGTTTTCCTTCAGACCGAACGCACCCTTAGATGTGTTATTCGAGCCATTCTTTTCAAGAAAAAGACCCCTTTTTTTATACGTACAAGTTTTGGGGCCTCTTTGATTCATAGGATTGCAAAAACACAGGAATAGAAAAAACGGAGGATTGAAATGGCATGTCCATTGGATCCCTGTAGGATTTGAGTTTATTTGATTGTGTCATGGGAAAAACAAAGGATTTCTTTCAAGAGGTTGGAGTGGATGTTAGAATTCCTGTGAAATGTAGTACAAATGAATCCTTAGGAAAAAATCCTACGAGATTCAATCCTATTAATCAAATGACCAACGTAGGAAAAATTCATAAGGATTTTAATCCTTCAAAGATCCTATCAAAAACCTTTGAATCAAAGAGCCCCTTGGAGTTTGTTGTTCCTGTTTGGACTCCGAAGGCACGACAGGGTCAAGGAGTTTATCGGATATTTATTAGTGGGGCCCACCTGAGCGTGACTTCTCAATCCCTCAATTTCGTTCTACTCCTGGTTTGGAAGCACGGCACCAACCCAACCCCCAATCGAGCACGCCGTCCACTTCTGATCTGAGGTTGCGTGCGTGGATAGGGTTTGCTTCGCCGCCGTCCTACCGATTGCGCCTCCCCTCGTCGTCGCGCCAGCGCCGGGGAGACCAGGCCACCACCATCCCAGCTACCGAGCGATCGATCGATCGGCGCGGTGATGGCGATGGCCGCGGCGCACCAGATCCCCAAGGTCGCCCACACCCTCGTCGAGATCGCCGAGGTCGCGCGCTACGCCTACGAGCACCGCTCCGGCCACGCCCCGGACCACGACGGCGCCACGGCGCTGGCCGCCGACGGGTCGGAGGCCGAGCGGCTGCGGGCGGAGAACGCCATCCTCCGCGCCCGCCTCGCGGACGACCTCGCCCTCCTTCGCGAGCTTCAGGGCGCGCCCTTTGTTTCCCAGGAGTGCCCTCCCGACGTGAGCTCCTCGCACCACCACTTAGGCTTCATTTGTTCTTACCTATTTTCGCCATGATGGTGCATGATTAATTGTTACCAACACCTGTTTATCTGATCACAATGAGAAATTAGCTTCACTAGATTCATCATAACATATATTTTCATACTACATATTTGATGTCGTAGATATTAGCAAAATTTTCTCTGAAGTTGATCAAACTTGTATAAGTTTGACTTGGGACAAACCTAGAACCTCAAACATTTTGGAACGGAGGTAGTAGCACCCTAGTTTCGTTGTTAGAAACAACACATATATGTCTGCGATTCGGCGTGATTCAGCATCACAATGAGATACAACATCGTGGTTGTGGGCGGCTTTGAGCCATATCCATGCAGTGAAGTTACTTCTAAGCATTCTGCTCCATGTTATTAAAGATGGTGTTGGCATATATTATGTTTACAGTGTGACAAGCGCTAATCGTTTAATTAATATCTCCATGATATGAACTCAAGATATAATAGTATAAATTTATGGATTCATTATGCTGCAATGACACGTTATTCAGTTTATAATTAAACGGTTCTTCTTCATGCCGACTGACATCTTTTGTCGATGTGATTTTGTGGTGCAGCTGCATAATCGTCTTGTAGCATCAGTCAACAATGCTGGCTTCCTTGCTCATCTTGAGAAAGTACGAGATGAGCCGCTGCATCAACATACCAAACTATCTATTGGCGGTGTGACAGGTTCACCCTTGCTAAAACCTTCTGAAGTTTGTTGCTGAACTATGCTTTCATAGCATTTCAGCAACTGTTTATTACTTCATTCTTTTTATATTCTACAATTATTATGAATTTAACATCTTTCTGTTTTCTATTCGAATCAAACCAGAGGTGGATATTGGAGATATTCCTTACACTAAAGATGAGGGGAAGACTGGGTCATGGCTCTTGGTTTCCTGTGACACTGCTGGGGGCAATTTGGAGGAAATTAGTGGAATTGATGACGAAAATTATGTGATGGTTAATGAAGATGACATCGTCGATGCAATTGCTACCTTCGTTGCTAGATGCATTCTTGAAGATCCAAAGTCCAAGGTATTTTTTATTTTCAAGAGTTGATACATCCTCTTCAGCACTGCTTCATCATCTAACTGTTTGTTGTTTTTTCTCCAGTCATTATCATCGAAAGAGCTGCAAAAAGGTATGACTATCCTCCATGCTTCTGCCCTTGAAGTTAAAATTTGTAATTTTCTAAATGGTGTTTTCTTTCTGAAGTCATTGCTTTCAAACAGTGAGACAAGCACATGGGTTAATTAATTAGGTTTATCTAGTTAACGCTATTATGAGAAAGTTCACCATAATGGAGACATGCAAGCTGACAAAAAAAAGCCAGAATTTATAAGATAGGCTGTTTGCAGTTGAGAAGGTTCACCACAATGGAGACCCAGTGCGTCCAACTCTATAGTCCTTTTTGTTTCTGATTTCACATGTAGTTTGCGACATTGTGGAGATTAACAGCTCACTGCTATGTCATGGACTCATGATGGGTCTGCAATTTTCTATTCTACAACAATTGTTGCATGTATTATCTCCTTATTACCCGAGGATCTCTTGGGTCAGCGCATCATAGAGATGACCAACTATCACATCTGGTCCTATCTTAGAAACTCGGACTAGTTAGCCATTATTGGAAGTATCCTTTACTTTGATTGAGGTTAAATGATACTCTATGTTCTAAATGATACTTCGATTGAGGTTAAATAAGTGTCGTAGTTTTGAACTAAGGTTGAACTAATCTTAGTTCAAAACTGCGACACTTATTTTGGATTGGAGGGAGTAGTTTATTCCGCCCTTGTTCTCTGGCATTCTTTATTTCAGAGTAGAACAAATGTTTCTCTGACATTAACTTAATTATATATCACTACACATTTGAGGTACATTTTTGTTTGATTTGATATGGATTCTGACTTATAATTTGTAAGCAGCTGTTGCAACGGCATTGAGCAGCATGACAGACCGGAAGAAATGGATAAGTTTCTGGGAGGCTGGAAAGGTGATTTACATACTGGCAACTTGGGGTATCACAATAGCAGGGTAAAGCTCTCATCTTGCGAAACTTGTATGTCGGCGTTACAACTTAGTTAGAAGCGAAAACAGAATCATTCTGATTGTTATTTTGCGGTTGGATGCAGGCTGTACAGGAGTCGCGCTGTCCTGAAAATGGCAGCCAAAGGAGCTGTCGTCTCCACCAAATTTATCATGAAGGCATTGTGAGGTGCCAAGTGCCAATGAATAGTGGCATCATGATCACACGCAACGGTCCGCAAATTGTAAATACAAACTCGTCGCGTCAACTGTACATATGTGTTGTGTGATATGATTTATCTGAGACCTATTCGTTGGTCAGATGTGCTGTAACTTCTAAATTGATAACGATTTCTCTCATCGTGTATGAATAATGGGTGCAACTATCTGCTTGTCATGTAAGCGTGTTTGGTTGGCATCCACGCCACCTCACGCCTGGCCTGGATGCTCCCTGAAGTCTGCCTGGCACTTGTTTTGTTCGTGTCCTCCTGGCCTGGCTCGCGGAGGCCTGTGATTAGCCTGGTAAAGTTGAATAAAAAAATAGGAAAAAAGATGGATAGCTCAGGCAGCTGGATTAGCCTGGCCCCAGGCGTCCTGTTTCTTTCGCCTGGCCCATGCCGCACGATGCCTGGCTCCTACTTTCTCCGTCCGAAAATACTTGTCGTCAAAATGGACAAAAAGAGATGTATCTAAAACTAAAATACATCTTGATACATCCCCTTTTATTCATTTTGATGACAAGTATTTCCGGAGGGAGGGAGTACTTAAGATTTTTTTTAATCGCTAAATGACAAAGCAGCACTGCAGCAGGGCAGCAACATGCCAGGGATGAACCAAACGCATCGATGCCAGGCTAGCCTGGGCAGGCGGGAAAAGGCGACCTCACCAGGCCGACGCTCAGGCTCTGGAGTGATATATGGGGGCTCTGCTCGGCACGTTTGTTGTATGCCGGAGTCTCCCTGGACTGATTTGGCTTTCCTGGGAACTGCCTTCTCTTCACATATATACTCCAACTAGCTGTTCACTGTATGGCCATCTGACAAGAAATTTCAAATACCTAAGATGTTTCATGTGAATTGTACTAGTAGTTTCATACTTCTTATGAATCTTTGCCGAATTTTACACTGAATTGAATGTGAAACCGGCATTAGTTCCTGCATGATGGTGTGTGGCATGTTTGCAAAAAGGTCTCAGCCACTCCTATATGCAAAATAAGATCCTGTATCTTTGGAGCAGCCACATCCCTTCTCACATCATCTTAACACACTTCGGATATCCTTTTTGATATTCACAAACTTCTTTTCAAGTTTGTGGATATGTAGTCTTTTGAATTGGTTGCAAGACATGGACGCTTTTGCCTTGCTTTTGGGGACGAAGCACGTGCATTTTGAGCTATGCTCATCAGTGGATGCAGAAAGAACATGACTTTGGCACCTTCAAATATTTTAGTGTAATTTATCTTTCTGTATGAATGTGTCTTTAAGGACCTGTTGTATTTAATATTTAGGTTTCAGCCCTTTTGAAAAGAAAAAGGAAGAGGCAGCCTTTTTTTTTCTTTGAGAGAGAGCACGGGTACTTTTTTTTCGGAAAGAGCACGGGCACTTTGCTAACAGGAGAAAATTAATCTTTTTGAGGGGTAGGAGAAAATTAATCTGGCTTCCTTTTTTCAGGGGTCACTAATCTCGCTTCCAAACGGGCCTTATTAAGGCCGTGTGAACAATGTTCCTGGGTTGGGCCGATCGGGCCAACCCAACCCAAAGCCTGAGGTGTTGCTTGACCCACCTTCTTCTCCCCGTGTCTCTCCGCTCGCCGTTTACCCAAACCCTTGTCCCCGCGCCGCCACCCCCAAGAACCTCATCGGCTCCGGTCCTCCTCTCCTCCGGCCGGCAGAGGCATCGAATCCCCCACGCCACATCCTCCAATGGCCACCAAGTCCCAAAAGAAGAAGAAGCTCTCCGCCCCCAACCCCTCCATCGACGCCAAGGCCCCCTCCCCCAAACAAAAGCCTACCCCTCAGAAACCCGCGGAGGAGCCAGCGACGGCGGCGGCGGCGGCGGCCAAGAAGCCGAAGAAGCAGAAGCAGAGCAAGGAGGTCTCTGCCAAGAAGACAAAGCAGCAGAAGGAGGGCAAGGAGGTCTCTGCCAAGAAGCCGAAGAAGCAGAAGGAGAGCAACGAGATCGACGAGATCTTCGAGGCCACCAAGAAGCGCAAGCTGCAGGAGGAGGAGGAGGAGGAGTCCGAGGGGGACAAGAAGCCCAGGAAGGGCAAGGCCGAGGGGGCTAGTAAGAAGAAGAGCAAGAAGGAGACCAGAGGTAATGGCTGGGAGCCCGACCACGATGATGAGGTTGAGGAGAAGCGGCCGCGGCGGCGCACCAATGACGGGCTCACCATATACTCCGCTGACGAGCTTGGGTTTGGCAAGGCCGACGCCGGCGGCACGGCTCTCTGCCCCTTCGACTGCGACTGCTGCTTCTGAGCCTTTCAGGGGTCCTCCGTGCCTGAGGTGATGTAATCGGGTTGCGTCGCAGTGGTGTTTGTTGTAATGCATGGTCAATTCGATAACTATGTGCTTAGACGTGTGATCCGATGAAATGGAATTTTGGTTCTCTGATATTGTCAGTTTTGCAAGAGCTCCAGATTATATATCTTTCTAGTTCAACCAGTTCGTTGTTTCGACATTTTGTTTTTAAAAAAAAATCTTAGCTGTTTCAAGTAAAATTCTGTCTGATGGGGGGAAATTGATCTTGTCGAGGTATTGCATGAGCATTGGGGCTTTTTATATGATGTCAATGTTCTAGTTGCTTAAAGGGCCTTGTAAGAGAATACTCATTTTTAGGAAGAGATTGTTATGGCATGATGATCAGTGGAGACAGAAACACCATTTAGTCAACTGGCCAGCCTTTGGATCAAGTCGGTTTCGAGCAGTGGATCTCGAGGTTAAGAATGCTGTTTTGCTAAGTAGATGGACATGGAAGTTGGAAAATGATAAGGAACTGTTACAGAGTTTAATTATTACTCCCTCCGTTCCTAAATACTTGTCTTTCTAGACATTTCAAATGACTACTACATACGGATGTATGTAGACATATTTTAGAGTATAGATTCACTCATTTTACTCCGTATGTAGGCACTTGTTAAAATGCCTAGAAAGACAAGTATTTAGGAACGGAGGGAGTAGAAGATATGTTAGGCAGGCTAATCAAGCACAAGTTCACTTTGAGGCTGCTCAATCTCATTTCCTTCATGGAGACCTGAAAGTGGGAGATGTCGTTATAGGTTTGTAGAAAAATAGTGGGTCTTGGCTCAAAACTAGGTTTTGGAAGGATGTGGGTCTGTCGAAGGAGGAGGATAGGAGTAGATGGATGCTCAGTAGATCTGCTAAGTATTTAGCCCTGAAATTAGCCAAGGTAAGATGTCCATATAAAAAACTATGGCTTGTTGAAGTGCCTTTAAAAATCGGAGTTTTTATTTGGCTTGTTCTTATATAGCATTTCAAGTTTTCAACTGAGGACAGTCTATTAAGAAAGCTAAGATGTGTATGGTCTGTAGTGAAGAGGAGACCCTAGATCACCTTTTTCTGACATTGTACTAGTACGGTTAGATATATTGTTTAATTATGCTCTGAAGATTGACACAACTAGATCCACAGTTCTTTAGCTCCGTAGGTGGGTATTGGTAAGATGTGGAACTTAGTGGCAGGTAGGGATCATGGTGCTGCTTTGGTCCTTATGGAAAAACAGGAATGCCAGTTGTTTTACAAATATCTTTCTGTATGATCCAAGTAGTCTGATTGCGCAGATGGCTCACTGGTTATCGTGCTGGGTTGGACTTCAGAGAGCAGGTTTGCTGCGACAGGGAGCGCCAAGGAACAAAGCAGCTGCTGCACTGGTACTTTCGGAACTCCATGTTTCAGTTTCATTGAGAAATTAAACTAGTTGTCGAACAAAAATCTACTCCCTCCGTCCCATATTAAGTGTCGCTCAAACGGATGTATTTCAATGCTAGATACATCCATTTGAGCGACACTTTATATGGGAGTATTTGTTTTGTCGGGCTGCCTAGTTGCTGTGATAACTGTTGTGAATTGGTAACTCACTCCGTACTGCCTACACCGACTGAGCCCTAGCTAAAATACAAATGTTCTGTTAACCAATATTTTACCATCAAGAGTGTTTCATAGCTACACATTATCCAAATCCCTGAATGAAACAATAATGCCCCTTCTTAATACTGCATGTTTGTGGACAGACCCAACCCTTTTCTCAAGAAGGGCCAATGTTTTTTTCTTCCTTTCATTACCAGAAGAACTTGTTGTCCTTATGAATGTGCAAATTAAAGGTACCTCCAGTGTTTTGCCACTTATTTTGAGCCCCGCCATATTACATCCCAATAGGCCAAATTACATTATGCCACTGATTGACAAGTGCCATACATGGATCAAGGGATGGGGCATCTGTGGCAGCATGTGTCAAAAACGAAGGAGAACCACTGATAGTGAACGTTCCACTACTGAAACTGGTCATCGGCAAGCGCTGTTGTGATGAGCATGCCTCCCTAAGCTATACATATGCCAATGCGTTGTCTCAGACTTGGAGTGACCATCGGGTCATCCAAGTGCCCGACGATATGCTCGCAAGGGAGCATGATGTAGAAGATGTCCCTATGCATCCCAGCCCTATTGGTTCATTTCTGCTTATCTCACTATGCTCGTGAGGAAAGTGGATATCGAAGAGGGGTTGAGGAGAATACATGGACAAGAACTGAAATATAAAGCATGCAGGCACTATTCTCGCTAGCAATCACATGTTTGTGTATTCGATGTTATTGATAGCCATTTGTTGTTTACATCTGCTCCCAGCGCCAGACAATCTAATGCCTAAATGCCTTCAACAAAACGTGCAAATGGCACTAGGTGTACATAAGTGTTATCTTCAATGTTAGGGACCTCAGCTTACTCCTTTACCATTCATTTTCGAAAATAAGAATACTGATAATGAAAATATATTAAAAAAAAGGTTTTTAGTGTCATCTCTGGAAATTGATGCCCTAATAGATATAAGTATGCTGATTGAAACAATTTTGGAAAATATGATGATACGATGAGATTTGGTACAAGAAATAAATATATCATTTTGGCATGAACAGATTACATTCGCCATGCCTTAATACATCAACAAATATCTAAACATTACATTTCTAACCGGTTTGTACTGTTGCCCCTTGGAGTTGCTATTCTTCTTTCCCTTCCCTGCTTCATCATCATCAGTCTCGGGATCCTTGGTACTGTCCGAATCAGCATACTTCACTAAAGCGGCCATGAGGGTTCCCATGTCATTACAGAACCGCTTCATGCGTCCCAATTTCAATTTTAAAGGCTCAAACCGGCAATTGCCTTCCAGGGTTAAGATCGCAGAGTCAGCATTAATCCTGTTAGATGAGTGCAAAATTTCCGAAACGCGGCGCACCCAACGGGTCGTTGATTCTCCTTCCTCCTGGACACAAGCCGCCAGGTCTACTATGGGCTTGGGCTGCTTACATGTATCCTTGAAATTTGATAAACCGGCCCGCAATCGGGCCCATGAGCTGATAGAGTTGGGCGGTAGGCTCTTCAACCAAGTACGAGTCGTGCCTTCAAGCATCATGGTGAAGTATTTCGCACACGCAGTCTCATCCACGTCTAGCATCTCCATGGCCATCTCATAACTCTCTACCCACGCTTCAGGGGACAAATCGGCGGTGTAATTTGGTACCTTGCGCGGACCCTTGAAATCTTTAGGCAGGCGCACATTACGTAAAGCAGGGATTAAACAAGGCACTCCCAAAGCGGATGCGACTCCTGGTCCGGCGAAGGTGGTAGGGCGGACCGGTGTAAGTTGACCCGCATCATCCTGCGCTGCTAATTCGGCCTCCCTTCGTGCCCGGGCCCGGTCCACCACCTCCTGAGCATCGCGGATGCCACCCGCTGGGTTATTGCCACGGGCCGCTTCATGGTCCCGCGCATTGCTCGATATGGCCGGTTCATCCACGGGCCTGCTATAGCTCCGGCTTGGACGGGGCGTAGAGTGAATCTGATCACGGCTGTACGAATATGCTTCCTGCTGAATCAGCGTGGTCCGGAGAAGCTCCTTAACCCGGCGCGTCTCTACCGCTTGCGGGGAGTCCCCTTCGACTGGGATAGCCTCCAATCGCGCGGCGGCTGCAACAAGGTTGTCCATAGGGTTAGAATAATGGCCTGAGGGCGTCTGAACCGGCGGAGGAACCACAATGTTCTGCTGAGGAGGCTCCATCAGGCGAGGTTGGACTGTTGCTTCGGTCTGGTGCCTCAATCCGGTTTGTCTCCGGTCTTTGCGGCGGATTCTCGGGTCCAGCTCACGGGTCCGAAGAGATTTTGGGTCAAACCCTAATGGCGGCGTGACTGTACTTCCACTTCGTAACCTCTGTGATGCATTCGGTCAAGCATGAGTTTATAGGCTCAGGCGTCCAAAGCGCCCACTCTGTAGCCATCTGTTTTTTCGCGCGCTAGATCCGCTTTGGCTTGCGCGACCGTTCTTTCACTTTCGCAATCTCGCATTATGGACCTCTGATCCGCCGGATTGTCCTCGCCATAAGCGCAGCGATGCATCAAACAGATCGGATAGGACTTGAACCGGCGGGCGCCAAGGCCTCCGCCCCGCCGCCGCCGCCGTTGTTGATCCGGAGAGCATCGCTGCGGCGGTCAAGAGTGATTCGCCGCTGTGTACCTGCCATGAATATTCCAACCCGTTGATCGGCACGGGGTCCGGAATCGCCGCCATCGAACAACCCTGACCATATCGTCTTGTAACTGGTATAGTGATTCAGTCTCTCCTGTTGAGGACTCGTCACCAGAATAGACGACGGTCTCACTACCGTGTTCTGATCCGTCCTCGCGTTCTCCTCCGTGGATGACTCCAACGAAGACACGTTTCACGGCCGGTTTAGCCTGGGTAGATCTCGCACGCTGAGCCGTCTCGATGGGGTCGGTGTAGATGTCCGGCTCAGGCCCAGGCCCACCGATCTTGCCGATGAAGACGTGTATGCCACCAAAGGGGACCCGGTACCCGTACTCGATCGAATCGGCCTCAGGACCCCATCCTGCGTCGTCGATGTAGATCCGGCCGCGACGACTCTTGGTCATCCGGCCCACAACATAGCCTTCGAGTCCCTTGAGCTTGCCCTCCAAGATCGTCAAACCATCGCGGCGATAGCCCCACGGTGGGCGCCAACTGTCGTGGATTTGTCACGGCAGATGTCCTAGTGAAAGGACTTAGTCGTGGAGCCATCGCTACGAAGTTTACTTGAAGGGGTTAAAGCGGACACAAAGACACGAGGGTTTTATACTAGTTCGCCCCTTCGATGAAGGTAAAAGCCTACGCCTAGTTGTGATGGAATTGATGTGGTCTCGATGGCTAGGAGCAAACAAGCTTCGCTTAGGCTCGAGTTGTGGTTATCGTCTTGAACCGCCGCCGGTCGCCCCTTATATACACGGGTGACGTCCGTCGGTTCGTAGAGTCCCAACCAGTTCATACTCGTATCCCGGTTGGTATCTCTCTATTCCTAACTTACAATACAAGTTATACATCAGTCGGTTTACGGCTACAGGCTCTAAACCGACTACAGGCCTTGGACCTTTATCTGCTTATACCACTAATGAAGTTAACCCGGCCCAGGTAGGCCGGTTTACGCCTAGTGGTAATATCCCCAACAACTACTGAAATTGGTCATCGGCAAGCGCTGTTGTGATGAGCATGCCTCCCTAAGCTATACATACGCCAATGCGTTGTCTCAGACTTGGAGTGACCATCGGGTCATCCAAGTGCCCGACGATATGCTCGCAAGGGAGCATGATGTAGAAGATGTCCCTATGCATCCCAGCCCTATTGGTTCATTTCTGCTTATCTCACTATGCTCGTGAGGAAAGTGGATATTAGAAGATGGGGTTGAGGGAGAATACATGGACAGTAAACTGAAATATAAAGCATGCAGACACTATTCTCGCTAGCAATCACATGTTTGTGTATTCGATGTTATTGATAGCCATTTGTTGTTTACATCTGCTCCCAGCGCCAGACAATCTAATGCCTAAATGCCTTCAACAAAATGTGCAGATGGCACTAGGTGTACATAAGTGTTATCTTCAATGTTAGGGACCTCAGCTTACTCCTTTACCATTCATTTTCGAAAATAAGAATACTGATAATGAAAATATATTAAAAAAAGGTTTTTAGTGTCATCTCTGGAAATTGATGCCCTAATAGATATAAGTACGCTGATTGAAACAGTTTTGGAAAATATGATGATACGATGAGATTTGGTACAAGAAATAAATATATCATTTTGGCATGAACAGATTACATTCGCCATGCCTTAATACATCAACAAATATCTAAACATTACATTTCTAACTTCGTTTGCAGCTTATATCTTCACATTACCGGCTGATGGTCTTGTTTGGAAACCATACAGAGCTGCAGAATATCAGTTTGTGTGTCTGTCGTGATGGTTCATCTATGGCTGTTTCCGTTTCCCAAAGTAGCTATGGCAGTTGTTTTTGTTAAGGTTGTTGTTGTCGCTGGTACTTTCAGAATTTGACAGAACTCCGTGTTTCAGTTTCATTGAGAAAGGAAATTGGGAGCTCTGCTCCAATTGTCAAGGCTACTTTTTCACGACGCTGCCTAGTTTCTGTGATAAGCGTCGAGAATTGGTAGCTCACTCGTCATTTGCCGGAGCATCGAGAACTTGCTTACATATATACTGACTGGAGTTGGGTTGATCTCGTCCTGATACGCCAATTGAGCCCTATATAAAATACTTATGATCTGGTAATATCGATATTGCTATGCAAAATATATTAAGCACTATTAGTTTATTACCATCAAGAGTGTTTCATAGCATTACGTTAGCTTCATTGCCAAACCCAAATTCAATGAAATAAGAATCCCCTTTTAGGTACTACATGTTTGTGGACAAACCTCATTGCTCCATAATGTGGCTGGAAGCATGGTTCCGCAGTCGCTGGAAGGAGAAGCAGTCGCGGCGGCGCACGAATGACGGGCTCACCATATACTCCACCGATGAGCTTGGATTCGGCAAGGCCTACGCTGACGGCACCGCTCTCTGCCCCTTCGACTGCGACTGCTGCTTCCTCGCTGGAAGGAGAAGCAGTCGCGGCGGCGCACGAATGACGGGCTCACCATATACTCCACCGATGAGCTTGGATTCGGCAAGGCCTACGCTGACGGCACCGCTCTCTGCCCCTTCGACTGCGACTGCTGCTTCTGAGCCTTTCAGGGATCCTCCATTCCTGAGGTGATGTGCCTGAGGTGTATGTTGTAATGCTCGGTTGATTCGATAACTATGTGTTGGACGTAGGATCAGGTGAAATGGAATTTTGGTTTCTGATATAGTCAGTTTTACAGGAGCTCCAGATTATATATCTTTCTAGCTCAATCAGTTACTTGTTTCAATTTTTTTATAAAAAAGCTTACTTGTTTTCAAGTAAACTTCTTATTGGAAAAAAAATGATCTCACTAAGGAATCGCATGAGCAATGGGTCTTTTTATATGATGTCAATGTTTGAGTTGCCTAAAGGGCCTTGTAAGAGAATACATATTTTTAGGAAGAGATTGTTATGACATGATGATTAGGGGAGACAGAAACACCACTTAGTCAACTGGCCAGCCTTTGGATCAAGTGGGTTTGGAGTAGTGGGTCTCGAGGTTAAGAATGTTGTTTTTTGTTAAGTAAATGGACATGCAAGTTAGAAAATGAGAAGGGAGTTGCAGAGTTTAATTCTTAGAAATACTCCCTCCGTCCCAAAATAAGTGTCTCAACTTTGTACGAGCTCTAGTACAAATTTGTACTAAGCTCAAGGCACTTATTTTGGGACGGAGGGAGTAATATGTTAGGAAGGCTAATCTTTTGGGACGGAGGGAGTAATATGTTAGGAAGCCTAATCTAGCACAAGTTCAGTTTAAGGATGCTCAATCTCATTTCCTTCACGAACACCTGAAAGTGCGAGACATTGTTATAGGTTTGTAGAAAAATAGTGGGGTATTGTCTCAAAACTAGGTTTTGGAAGGATATTTGGATATGGGATGATGTGTGATAGTGTGGTCTGTTGAAGGAGGAGGATAGGTGTAGATGGATGCTCAGCAGATCTGGCTAAGTATTTGCCCCTGAAAGTAGCAAAGCTAAGATATCCGTATAAAAAACTGTGGCTTGTTGAAGTGCCTTAGGACAGTGATGTGTATTGTCTGTAGCGAAGAGGAGACCCTAGATCACCTTTTTCTTACATTGTATACTAGTATGGCTAGATATGTTTGGAATGTGCTTAATTATGCTTTGAAGATTGATGCAACTAGACCCACAGTTCTTTAGCTCCGTAGGTGGGTAGCTGTTTTAATGGTAAGATGTGTAACTTAGTGGCAGGTAGGGATCACGACGCTGCTTTGGTCCTTGTGGAAAAACAGGAACGCTTGTGTCGGTGTCAAAACCGACGGATCTCGGGTAGGGGGTCCCGAACTGTGCGTCTAGGCGGATGGTAACAGGAGACGAGGGACACGATGTTTTACCCAGGTTCGGACCCTCTCGATGGAGGTAAAACCCTACGTCCTGCTTGATTAATATTGATGATATGGGTAGTACAAGAGTGGATCTACCACGAGATCATGGAGGCTAAACCCTAGAAGCTAGCCTATGGTATGATTGTTGTAATGTATGTTGTGTCCTACGGACTAATGCCCTCCGGTTTATATAGACACCGGAGGAGGCTAGGGTTACAGTCGGTTACAATGGTAGGAGATCTACATATCCGATCGCCAAGCTTGCCTTCCACGTCAAGGAAAGTCCCATCCGGACATGGGACGGAGTCTTCAATCTTGTATCTTCGTAGTCTTGGAGTCCCGGACGATGATAGTCCGCTGTCCGGACACCCCTAGTCCAGACTCCTCAAGAGTCCCTGAACCGGACTTCAATGACAATAAGTCCGCGCGCATAATGTTTGGCATTGCAAGGCGGGTTCCTCCTTGAATAATCCAGAGAAGATCATGAACACGAGGATAGTGTCCGCTCGCAAAATAAATTCCACATTCCACCGTAGAGAGAATAAAATGTACACTAGTTCAATCTGCTGACGTATTATGCGGCGTGACATCACACCGCTACCAAGCCACTGTTTGAATCGTTTTTTACTATATCACCTCAGCACGTTTAGCGAAGCGGTTTCCTTGGCACGTCTTGTCGAAGCAGAGATCGTGTTCCTCTTATTCCGGGATTCTCATCAATACGTGCGTGGGTAACCCAACCGTTCCC
The DNA here is from genome assembly GCA_021437245.1 of Aegilops speltoides. Lineage (NCBI taxonomy): Eukaryota > Viridiplantae > Streptophyta > Magnoliopsida > Poales > Poaceae > Aegilops > Aegilops speltoides. The sequence continues at coordinate 17,540,843 of CM038144.1, forward strand.
GTTGCCACGCCTCCTCTATCGAAGGTGAATCCCAAACGGTCACGGAGACGGCTCTTGGTATTTTTCCCCTTTATAAGAGGACCAAGGCTCGTTCTTGTTCTTCAATCTCGCATCGAATCTCCTCCTCGCTCCCAGTTCCAACACCCAGAGCCTCAGATTCGAGCGCTTCGGATCCTCAACCATGTCCGGCTCCGACCTCCAGGGCCGGTGGATGCCCTCCTCCGTCACGGAGGAGGACATATTGAAGTTACGTGAGGCCAAGTACCTGACCTATGAGATTTCACACAGGTTGCCTGCCCAAGGGCAGGCCGTGCCCGCCCCCGAGCCCGGCGAATACGTCGTCTTCGTATCCCACCTCCGTCGGGGTTTAGGCTTCCCGACGGACCCCTTCGTGAGAGGGCTCATGTTCTACTATGGGATGGATTTTCATGATTTGGCTCCGGAGTCCATCCTCCATATCTCCGCATTCATTATCGTCTGTGAAGCCTTCCTCCGCGTCACTCCCCACTTCGGCCTGTGGCTGAAGACCTTCAATGTGAAGCCGAAGATGATCGGGGGGCGTCAAGCGGAGTGCGGCGGGGCGTCCATAAGCAAAAAGGCCGATGCCCCGTGGCCCGAGGGTTCCTTCCAAGAGGAACTCGGACTATGGCAGCAGGAGTGGTTCTATATCACCGCTCCGAAGGGCAGCAAGCAAAAGCCGCCGCCTTCATTCCGCCCGGGACCTCCACGCCGACTGATGTCGTGGGTCAACCAAGGGCTCAATTGGGGCCGTCAAGACGTGCCCTCATTGCGGGCCGGATTCGAGACCTCCAAGCGAGGGAGATCAATCTGGTCGTGGTGATGCGAGTTATGCTAATCGGGCATCTTTCGCCTGCAAACGCCGCCCTCTCCGCTTATGGGAGTTCAACCCGGAGGGACCTCAGATTCTCCAACACTTTATGGGTGCGACACCCGTGGAGTTGTACAAGTTGTTCTTCGGACCGCAGGTGGCGTGTCCGGAATTAGCCGAGGACGCAGGCCTAAGCCGCAATCGCCCGGATACTCAGGTAAATAGCTCAGAGTCCGGACGTTATGTTTATCTGCTTTTCTAGAGTTCGCCTCCTGACCCATTACTCTTCACAGGAGTGGGTAGCACAATCGAGGCTGATAAGGTGTCCGGCCCCCCTCCCAGAGACCGCACTGGAGCCCGTGCTGGTCAGAATGTTGGAGGTCGCGCCCATGGAAGGGAGCGATGGGGAAAATAGAGGAGCTATTATTTCGCCCAAAGGGGCATTTGAAGAGAGGGGAATTAAAAACCCCTCCCTCCAAGGGGAGAAGAGGACCGCCTCCGAAGATCCGGAGGCCAAAGCCCCTAAGCGGGGGAAGAGATCTTCACCGGGGGGTCCGGCGTCCGGGAAGAATCCGGACACACAATCATCGCCAAAGGATCAGCCCTCCAGCGAGCCGTCAGTATGAAAAGGGGGAGTTAATTAGTAAGGAAATACCTCCATTTGTGCTTCTGTGGGTGGCCGAAATATTTATCTTGCAGGTCGGATCTGCAGCCTTCTTAGATGAGTTCATCTTCGGGGGACCTTCTTCCGGAGATGATGGAGAGCGAAACGCCTCCGTCTGCCGCGCCGTCAGATAAAGCGGACGAGCCTGAAGTATCGTCACGGAGGGTATCCCCGAGTCTGGAGGGGCCAGAGAGTTTGACACACACTAGTATCCGGACGGGAGAACTGAAGAATCTGCTTGAAAGGGCGTCCATTTCAGAAGATCACCGTGCGTTGATGCGTATGGTGATTGGAAGGATTTCGTCCGCCGAGAGCGGATTGCGCAATGCCGCCATGAGTTTGTTGGCGGGGTTTGAGGTACACGAAAATGACACATCCCTTTGTCTATTAACAGTTTGCACATAAAATGCGCCTCAGATAGATAGTAGCCCCCGAGACTCGGTAGGTTGTCGAAGACGACAGCGTGCCGAGGATCAAAATCGCAAGTAATTAATGTCGCCATTCCTATGCAGGTGGCGGATAGTCCGAGGGGTAGCCGGACTAGTGGAGTTGCCGAGTTAATGCGGCGACTTGACGTGGCGGATGCGGACATCGCGCTTGTCAACCGGCGACTTGGCGAGTCGCAAGGTAAATGAGTTCTCCGCAATCGCTTTATTAAGGGGGTCAAAGCCCTCCTCTTGATAAATTATATGCTGTTGTACAGACGGTGCTGCTGCTGTGGAGAGCCTTCGGGCCGAACTTGCCCAAACTAAGGAGCAAGCCCGAAGGAGTGACGCGGCTGCCTCGAGGGCGGCCGAGGAGTTGAAATCGAAGGGCTGCATAACGCCTAAGCTAGGGAAGAGGTGGCCGAATTGGCCGTGAAAGTGAAAGATGCTGCCGACCGCAATGAGGCTCTTGAAAAGGAGCGTTTATCGGAGCGGGAAGACCTGAGGAAGGCCACCGCCGAGGCCAAGGATGCCCGCTCTGCAATGCGAGCCATGAGGGAGGAGCTGCGCCAGGCCAGAGATATCGTGGCTGGCAAGCCTTATCTGCTGCGTCGCCGGTTTATGGATCAAAAGTATGCTCAATTTGATCGGCTGTGGAGTCCGGAGGATCCGTATATGGACTTAGCGGCAAGTGCGGCTGATGCCGTTGAGCACTTTCGGAGCCAGAAGGATCACAAGACGGAAGAGCTATTTTGGTCTCAATTCCATAGTCCGGATCGCTCACTTCCGTTGACCGACCGGTTGGCCGAATGGGCCGAGCTAAATAGGTTGTCCGGACTTGCCATGACTGACATCGTGGCTCATGTCTGGCCAGAGAGGCCCAAGGCGACGAGCTACTTCGGCTTACTGCAGCAATTCCTTGGAGCGGTGCCGCATATCAAGGAGATGAAGCGGTCGGCCTGCATCGAGGGCGCGCGGATGGCTCTTGCCCGCGTGAAGGCGCATTGGACGGAGATGGATGCCACTGTTGTTGCCGCCCAGGGCTCGGATGAAGACCGGCTCCCCGCCGAGCACTATTTCGGGGAAGTTATGCGTGGCGCTCGTGTAATAGAGTCGCAGTGCTCAAAAAATGTCACGTTCAAATGAACGTTTTAGCTTGTAAAACGATGATTATGCTATAACTGCTTTTTATACTTGTGCGTCCCAAGTAGTAAAACTTTATGCGCCGTTACGTATACACTTGTATAACCTGAAGATTGCGGTCTTGACTTCAGCCCCCCCACGCACAAGGTGCGGGGTGTTATAAAAATAGCACGTTTTACACTTAATCCGGCGTCTCGGTCTGTTAAGGAGGTGGTAGCGAGAAAACGAGGCAATCCGGACTATAATGCTTTATCACTTTCACTTAGCCAGTGGAGTTCGAGGGTGGGGCTACAATATAGCCCCTTGTGGCACCGCACTTCTCCGAGTTCGGGGCGCGCGTGTGCCTGACCGGGAAACGGTCCTTCGTCAAAGCGCGGAATTCTAAACATTCCGGTGGTCGATCGAGTGGTTGACCAGTCTCTCGCTATATCATGACGAGCCGCGGCTTTTCATCGAGGTGCTCACCCAAATTAACGGGGCACAATCGCAGATAGTTCTCCGGTGCGCGTTAGCCGATGATACGGAACATAAGGCAGCAAAACATAGGAGCCGGGCAAACCCAACATTTGACCAAAGACATGATTCAGAGCTGATGCATATAATGCCTAACTCGAGACGCTGAACACTCCCTGAGGTGTTCGGTCTTTATAATAATGGGCAGAACAATGCCCTAAGCCCCTGGTGTCCAGGTACAGGCATGGTCTTCTGACGCGGCCGATGCCAAAACGTCAGGCTCCGCTTTGGCTATAGGAAGAAACCAAGGGATAATAACAACAAGAGACAGTAAAAAAGGTCTACGCAGGGTCTTAATCTGAAAAGAATCCTCACAACGGGTCCCTACTGCATGTCTGCGCCTGTGTCTCCGTTGCGCCGTTATCCTGGATGGGTATGCACGTTGTTCATCTGTAAAAAGAGAGGAACGCTCAGTTTGAAAACAATTTGTGCGAAAAATATATGTGTAAAAGAAGAAATATAAATAAGTAAAGCGGGGTTTGTATGAACCCGCGGTTGTTTGTGCGCGCAGCCCCCTGTGAAGAGGTGTGCGGCTAGGGAGCCCCTAGCCTGCTGAAGCCGGACTCGTCTATCCGAGTCCGGGGTCTTTGAGTGACCCTCGCACTGAAATGATGCCACGCGGACCGGGCATCTTGAGTGTAAGAGACGCGTAATGCGGTATGGCGTTGAAACGGACAAAAGCCTTTCGTCCCAATAGTGCTTGATATCCACTTTTAAATGGGACGATGTGAAAAATTAGTTTTTCGCGCCGAAAATTGTTTGGTGATCCGAACACGACTTCTAGTAATATGGAGCCTGTGCACTTGGCGTAAGGTCCTGGCGTCACTCCTTTGAAGGAAGTGCGGCTGTGTCGAATTTTTGTAGGGTCTATCCCCATCTGACGGATTGTGTTTGAATACAGCAGGTTTAAGTCGCTGCCTCCGTCCATTAGGGCTTTAGTGAATTGTAGTCCGTCTATTATGGGATTCAATATCAGGGTAGTCCGTCCCGCGTTTCGAACGCTTCTGGAATAGTCCAGGTGGTCGAAAGTGATTGGTTTTGATATCCAATCTCTATGGTCTGCTGGGTTGGACCGCGCGAAGCTCTTTTTTGAAAGTGCCGCACTATTTTTCTGTATTATCACATGAAGTGAATTTGCTGCTTTGACCCCTTGCGGGAAAGTCTTTTGTTTTCTGGTGCTCTGCTGGTGGGGTTTATCGTCTTCGCTTGACACGTCGAGCCCCTTGTGTTCGGCGTTTAGTCGGCTGGACTATTTAAAAACCCAACAATCCCGATGGGTGTGGTTCGCAGGCCTTCCGGGGGTGCTGTGGATTTGACATATCCGACCCAAAATCTTGTTTAAGTTGGACAACTCATCACTGTCATCCTTAGGAGGCGGTGTTTTGTTGTTTGGCCGCGAGCTTTTGAATCCGGCGTTGACTGCCGTGCTCTTTGGGCTTTTCTCTTTATTCCGGCGCTGCTCTTTTCTGGGCCGTGATTTTCCGTTTCCATCTCTTATCTCGGATGTACTTGGGTTGCTGGTGCTGCATCTTGCTAGCCAACTATCCTCTCCCGCACAGAAGCGGGTCATGAGGCTTGTTAGTGTGGACATTGTCCTCGGTTTCTCTTGGCCGAGGTGCCTGGTAAGCCATTCGTCTCGGACATTGTGTTTGAAAGCTGCTAAGGCTTCGGCGTCCGGACAGTCGACTATTTGGTTCTTTTTGGTGAGAAACCTGTTCCAGAATTTGCGCGCTGACTCTCCGGGCTGTTGAGTTATATGACTTAGATCATCTGCATCCGGAGGGCGGACATAAGTCCCTTGAAAATTTGCTCTAAACGCGTCCTCGAGCTCTTCCCAACTTCCAACAGTGTTTTCTGGGAGGCTTTTAAGCCAATGACGGGCTGGCCCTTTGAGCTTGAGGGGTAGGTATTTTATGGCGTGGAGATCATCTCCTCTGGCCATGTGTATATGTAGTATGTAATCTTCTATCCAGACTCCAGGGTCTGTTGTTCCATCGTAGGCCTCTATGTTTATGGGTTTAAATCCTGCTGGGAATTCATGGTCCAGCACCTCATTGGTGAAACATAGTGGGTGTGCGGCGCCCCTGTATTTGGGTGTGTCGCTATTTTCGGACACTTGACGTGTTGCCTTGCTTCCTGGGGCCTTCTTCTTTGGCCCGTAGATGGACCTGGCTGGGCCATCTGTCTTTCCAGGTTCATTAGTTGGTTTGTGTGCGGCGCCGCTTTCAGAATTTGGCCTATCATCTCGCCGTCTATCCAACCAGGCAGCCTCTTTATTTTTGGACGGTGGAGGCTCTATGGCCTCCTCGTCGAATTCTGGTAGCAGCTCACGCTTCGGGTAGCTCTTTTATTGGTGGCCATTGCTGTATTTATCTGCGGTTTTGAGCACTTTGCTCCATCTCATTCTGAGTGTGTCTTCCACTGTTTTGAGCTTCCGCTTTTCCTTCTTCAGGCTTCTTGCAGTGTTGACGAGTCTTTTCCAAAGGTTTTTGCTCTCCGGCGGCGTGTCCGGCATGAGGTCATCCGGACTGTCGTTTTCGCCGGGCCTGGACTGATTATCTGACTCGTCATGTTCAGACGGTTGCTTATCTGCATGTTCGTCGTCCACTTGTGAGCCCTGCTGTATTACGGGCTCCTTTGGAGCGTTATTGTCGTCGAGGCGGGACTTAGGGCGGCGTCTGCGTCGCCGTTTTGGTTGTTTATCGGCGGGGTTATCTTCTACCGCGGCCCGTTGGTCCTCGTCATCGCTCTCCTTTGGGGTATCCACCATGTATATGTCATATGACGAGGTGGTCCTCCCGTGCCTTATAGGCTTTGTTTCTTGTTCGTCTCCGGCATCATCGTCTATTCCGTCGATGTCTTCGGAGTCATGGTCTAGCATGTCGGTTAGATCGTCGACAGTGGCTACAAAGTGGGTGGTGGGTGGGCTCTGAATTTCTTCGTCGTCCGTACCCCAACCAACCTGGCCATAGTCCGGCCAGGACTGTCCCGATAACGAGAGGTGCTTTAGCGAATTTAGGACGTCGCCAAAGGGCGAGTGTTGGAAGATGTCCGCGGCGGTGAATTCTATAACCGGCGCCCGATCCGAATCGATTGGTAGGGGCGTGGGAGGTTCGGAGTCTGGCAAGGAGTCCGGCACCTCGGAATCACGAGTTTTGCGGGGGACAAGATTAATGTTTGGCTCCATCGCCGTGGAAGTCGAAGCCCCCGAGGCGACGTCTATCCACCGATCCTCGATCTGGGTGATCGGCCGGATCAAGGCAAGCGGATTCATGTGCGCCACCAGGCACTGCTTGGCGGCAGAGCTAGATCATGCCCATCGTCACGGTGCGGCACGCTAGGCTGCGGCTTGAGTCCGTCAAGATCAAGTCTCCGCGACATCGGCCGTGAAGTTTAAACTTCTAATCGACTCGACGGCCGGGCGTAGCTTCGATCCGCTCCGGATGGCCAGCGAATTAGCCCGCAGCGCGGCCGCCGAATCTGAAGATCTGTCCGGGAGAAAAGTCTCACCCGACGGTGTTGTTGGTTGAAGATGCCATCAAGCCTATCGGTGACGACTACGGAGGAACTCTCAATGAAAGCACCAATGTCGGTGTCAAACCGCAGATCTCGGTAGGGGGTCCCGGCGTGCGCCTAGGCGGATGGTAACAGGAGACGAGGGACACGATGTTTTACCCAGGTTCGGGACCTCTCGATGGAGGTAAAACCCTACGTCCTGCTTGGTTAATATTGATGATATGGGTAGTACAAGAGTGGATCTACCACGAGATCAAGGAGGCTAAACCCTAGAAGCTAGCCTATGGTATGATTGTTGTAATGTATGTTGTGTCCTACAGACTAATGCCCTCCGGTTTATATAGACACTGGAGGAGGCTAGGGTTACACAGAGTCGGTTACAATGGTAGGAGATCTACATATCCGTATCACCAAGCTTGCCTTCCACGCCAAGGAAAGTCCCATCAGGACACGGGACGGAGTCTTCAATCTTGTACCTTCGTAGTCTTGGAGTCCGGCGGACGATGATAGTCCGGCTGTCTGGACACCCCCTAGTCCAGGACTCCGTCAGCTTGTTTTAGAAATATCTTTCTTTCTGATCCAATTGTGCAGATGGCTCACTGGTTATCGTGCTGGGTTGGAGTTCGGAGAGCAGGTTTGCGCGACAGGCAGTGCCAAGGGGCAAAGCGGCTGCTGCAAGCTGCGGCTTATATCTTCGCATTGACAGCTGATGTCTAGTTTGGAAACCATCTGAAGCTGCAGAATATCGAGGTTTATTTCTGGTTTCTATAATTTCTTAGTGAGGTTACTGTATGATTGTTTCCAAAAGTAGCTAGTATTATTGTGGCCGCTGTTACTTTCGAATTCCCATGCTTCAGTTCCATTGAGAAATTAAACTGGGACCTCTGCTCCTATAGTCAAACAAAAAAACTACTCCTAGTTGTATGGCAGCTGGGAGTAGTTGTTTTGTAACGTTGCTTAGTTGTGATAGCTGTTGTGAGTTGGTAGCTCACACCTCACTGCCTACGCCTCCTGAGTCCTAGCTAAAATACATATGCTCTGTATACCAATATTTTGCCATCAAGAGTGTTTCATACCTAGACATTATCTAAATGCCCGAATGAAATAGTAATGTCCCCTTTAATAATGCATGTTTGTGGACAAACCCAATCCTTTTTGGGCCAGCGTTTTCCCTCCTTCATTACCAGAAGAACTTGTCCTTATGAATATGCAAATTAAAGGTGCCTCTAGTGTTTTGCCACTTGTTTTGAACCCTGCCATATTACATCCCAAAAGGCCAAATTACAGTATCCTATTGCTGAACAAGTGCCATAAGGACACTTAGTGAGGGAGCATCTGTCACAGCATGTGTCAACAACGAAGGAGAAGCACCGACAATGAACGTTCCACCACTGAACCTGGTCATGGGCAAGCGCTGCTGCGATGATCATGCCTCCCTAAACTAGACATATGCAATGACAGTGTCTTGGACTTGGAGTTGGGCAAGACCATTGGGTTTTCCAAATGCCCGACAATGTGCTCGCAAGGGAGCATGTAGAAGATGTCCCTATGCATCCCAGCCCTATTGGTTCATTTCTGCTTGTCGCACTATGTTTCTAGGTTGAGGTAAAGGATTAGCTCGTGAGGAAAGTGGATATTGGAAGAGGGGTTGAGGGAGACTACATGGAGAGTAAACTGAAATATAAAGCATGCAGACACCATTCTAGCTAGCAATCGCATGTTTATGTATTTGATGTTATTGATAGCCATTTGTTGTTTACATCTGCTCCCATCGCTACACAATCTAATGCCTCAATGCCTTCAGAAAATGTACAGATGGCACTAGGTGTGCATAAGTGTCATCTTCAATGTTAGGTACTTCAGCTTACTCCTTTACCCTTCATTTTTGAAAATAAGAATACACATAGATAATGAAAAATTATTCTAAATTTTTTTTAGTGTTATCTCTGGAAATTGATGTCCTAATAGATACAAGTACACCGATTAGAACAATTTTGGAAAAATATGATGATACAATAAGATTTGGTACAAGAAATAAATATATCATTCTGATGTGAACATATTACATTCACCATGCCTAAATGCATCAACAAATATGTAAAAATTACATTTCTAACTTCGTTTGCAGTTTATATCTTCACATTACTGGCTGATGGTCTTGTTTGGAAACCATACATAGTTGCAGAATATCGGTTTGTGTATTTGTAGTGAGGGTTACTGTATGGCTGTTTTCGCTCCCTTTTTGTTATGGTTACTGTGGTTGGCTGGTCGCTGGTACTTTCAAAATTTGACAGAACTATGTGTTTCAGTTTCATTGAGAAAGGAAATTGGGAGCTCTGCTCCTATTGTCCGAAACAAGGTTACTTGTTTCTGTTTCACGACGCAGACTAGTTTCTGTGATAAGCGTTGAGAATTGGTAGCTCACTCGCCATTTGTCGGAGCATCAAGAACTTGCTAACATTATATGCTGACTGGAGTTGGGTTGATCTTGTCGTGATACGCCAATTGAGTCCTATATAAAATACTTATGATCTGGTATATCAATATTATTACCATCAAGAGTGTTTCATAGCGTTACATTAGCTTCATTGCCAAACCCCATGGTTCCGTAATGTGGTTGGAAGCATGGCTCCGCTGTCGTTGGAAGGAGAAGCGGCCGTGGCGGCATTTAATGACGGGCTCACCATATACTCCGCCGATGAGCTTGGATTTGGCAAGGCCTACGCCGGAGGCACCGCTCTCTACCCCTTCGACTGCGACTGCTTCTTCTGAGCCTTTCAGGGGTCCTCTGTTCCTGAGGCGATGTGCCTGAGGTGATGTAATCAGGTTACATCCTAGTGGTGTTTGCTGTAATGCTCGGTTGATTCGATAACTATGTGCTTAGACGTGTGATCAGGTGAAATGGAATTTTGGTTCTCTGATATTGTCAGTTTTACAGGAGCTCCAGATTATATATCTTTCTAGTTCAATCAGTTACTTCTTTTAATATTTTTTTATAAAAAAAGCTTAGTTGTTTCAAGTGAAATTCTTTCTTATGGGGAAAAATTGATCTTATTGAGCAATCGCATGAGCGATGGGTCTTTTTATGTGATGTCAATGTTCGAGTTGCCTAAAGGGCCTTGTAAGAGAATACATATTTTTAGGAAGAGATTATTATGGCATACTGATCAAGGGAGATAGAAACACCACTTAGTCAACTAGAGTCAACTGGCCAGCCTTTGGATCAAGTGGGTTTGTAGTAGTGGATCTTGAGGTTAAGAATGTTGTTTTGTTAATTAAAATGGACATGGAAGTTAGAAAATGAGAAGCTATTGTAGGGTTTAATTCTTGGAAAATATGTTAGGCAGGCTAATCCTGCACAAGTTCAGTTTAAGGCTGCTCAATCCCATTTCCTTCATGGAGACCTGAAAGTGTGAGATGTTGTTATAGGTTTTTAGAAAAATAGTGGGTTACTGGCTCAAAACTAGGTTTTGGAAGGATATTTAGGTATGGAATGATGATGCGTGACAGTGTGGGTCTGTCGAAGGAGGAGGATAGGTTTAGATGGATTCTCAACAGATCTGGCCAAGTATTTAACCCTGAAATTAGCCCAGGTAAGACGTCCATATAAAAAAAACAGTGGCTTGTTGAAGTTACTTCAAAAGATCAGAGTTTTTATGTGGCTGGTTCTTTGATATAGCATTTCAACCAAGGACAGTCTATTAAGAAAGGTTGGGTAGGAAGTAAGATGTGTATGGTATGTAGTGAAGAGCAGACCCTAAATCACCTATTTCTTACATTGTACTAGTATGGTTAGATATGTTTGGAATGTGGTTAATTATGCTTTGAAGATTGATGCAACTAGATCCACAGTTAAGTTAATTTCTGGTTTTGTACATTTTCTTAGTGAGGTTACTGTATGGTTGTTTGTTTTCAAAAGTAGCTAGTAGTATTGTTGTACCTGCTAGAACTTTCGGAACTCCATGTTTGTTTCAGTTTCATTGAGAAATTAAACTTGGAGCTCTGCTACTATATTCGAAGAAAAAGTTACTTGTTTTGTAACGCTGCCTAGCTGTTGTGATGACTGTTGTGAATTGGTAATTCACTCCTCACTGACTACATGTACTGATCCCCAGTTAAAATACATATGTTCTGTATAGTGTATACTAATATTTTGTCATCAAGAGTATTATCTAAATGCCTGGATGAAACAATATGCCCATTTTAATACTGCATATTTGTGGACAGACCCAACCCTTTCTCAAGAGGGCTAGTGTTTTTTTCCTTTATTGCCAGAAGAACTTGTTCCTTTTGAATGTGCAAATTAAAGGTTTCTCCAGTGTATTACCACTTACTTTGAACCCTGCCACATTACATCCCAATAGGCCAAATTACACCATCCCATGGGTGAACAAGTGGCATACAGCGATGAAGGGAGATGGCATTTGTACAACATGCGTCAACAACAGAGGAGAACCACCGACAAAGAACGATGTTCCACCATTGAACCTGGTCATGGGCAAGCACTGCAATGATGAACATGCCTCTCTAAGCTAGAGATATTCTGATGAGTTGTGTGGGACTTGGAGCTGGGCGGGCAAGACCATTGGGTCATCCAAACGCCCGTTGATTTGCTCGCAAGCAAGCATGATGTAGAAGATGTCCCTATGCATCCCAGCCCTATTGGTTCATTTTTGTTTGTCTCTACTATGCTTCTAGGTTGAGGTTAAGGATGCCAGAAGAGGGATTGAGGGAGAATGCATGGACAGTAAACTATGAAATATAAAGCATGCAGACACTATTCTTGCTAGCAATCACATGGTCGTGCACTTGGTGTTATTGATAGCCATTTGTTGCTTACATTTACTCCTGGCGCTACACAATTTAATGCTTCAATGCTTTCAACAAAATGTACAGAAGCACTATTCATGCTAGGTGTGCATAAGTGTCATCTTCAATGACAGGGACCCCAGCCTACTCCTTTGTCCTTCATTTTAAAAAATAATAATGTTGTTTTGTTAAGTAAATGGACATGGAAGTTGGAAAATGAGAAGGAACTGTTGCAGAGTTTAATTCTTAGAAAATGTGTTATGTAGTCTAATCTAGCACAAGTTCAATTTAAGGCTGCTCAATCCCATTTCCTTAATGGAGACCTAAAAGTGAGAGATGTCGTTATAGGTTAGTAGAAATATAGCAGGGTATTGGCTCGAAACTAGGTTTTAAAAGGATATTTGGATATGGGACGATGATGTGTGATAGTGTGGGTCCGTCGAAGGAGGAGGATATGTGTAGATGGATGCTCAGCAGATCTGGCCAAGTACTTAGCAGTGAAATCAGCCAAGGTAAGATGTCCATATAAAAACTTGTGGCTTGTCGGAGTGCCTTTGAAAACCGGAGTTATTATTTGGCTGGTTCTTTGATGTAGCATTTCAACTAAGGACAGTCAATTAAGAAAGGTTGGGTAGGAAGTAAGATGTGTATGGTCTGTAGTGAAGACGAAACACTAGATCACCTTTTTCTGACATTGTACTAGTATGGTTAGATATGTTGTTTAATTATGGTTTGAAGATTGACACAACTAGATCCACTGTTCTTTACCTCCGTAGGTAGGTAATGTGTTTCGATGGTAAGATGTGTAACTTAGTGGCAGGTAGGGATCATGGCGCTGCTTTGGTCCTTAGGGAAAATCATGAATGCCACTTGTTTTAGAAATATCTTTCTATATGATCCAAGTAGTCTGATTGCGCAGATGGCTCAACAGTATCGTGCTGGGTTGGACTTCAGAGAGCATGTTTGCTGCGACAGGGAGCGCCAAGGGGCAAAGCAGCAGCTGCATTGGTACTTTGGGAACTCCATGTTTCAGTTTCATTGAGAAATTAAATTGGGAGCTCTGCTCCTATAGTTGAACAAAATTCTACTCCCTCCGTCCCATATCAAGTGTCGCTCAAATAGATGTATCTAGACGTATTGCAGTGCTAGATACATCTGTTTGAGCGACACTTAATATGTGAGTATTTGTTTTAGCAGGCTGCCTAGTTGCTATGATAACTGTTGTGAATTGGCAACTCACTCCTCACCGCCTACGCCTACTGAGCCCTAGCTAAAATACATATGTTCTGTTAACCAATATTTTACCATCAAGAGTGTTTCAACACACTATCCATTTCCCTGACTGAAACAATAATGCCCGTTTTTTAATGTTGCATGTTTGTGGATAGACCCAACCTTTTCTCAAGAGGGCCATTGTTTTTTTCTTCCTTCCATTACCAGAAGAACTTGTTGTCCTTATGAATAGGAACCTCCAGTGTTTTGCCACTTGTTTTGAACCCTGCCATAATCTTTATCTTTACCTAATAATAAAGCAAATTCGGTTTCTGTCGTACGTCGTCGCACATTTTACAAAAAAGACCCTGTGGTTTGAGGTATTCAACCCGCAGTCCCTGTTTTAGTGGCACCCTGAGAAAACGTTTTACTTTTACAAAAACAACCTTGTAAACCCGCTCGGGCCTGAAACGAACCGCAACGCCGCCCGCAGCTCCCTCTTGCCCTCGCTCCCCTCGCGCCCGCAAGCCGCGTCGCCGGCGACCCACACCTCCGCCACGCCCCGCCGCCGGACCTCCGGCCGCTCCAGCGCCTCACGCCTCTCCCTTCTCCTCCTTCCTCTCGGTCTCCTCTCACCTCTCTCCCTCTTTCTCGCCGAACATGGACCTCCAGGAAGGCCATGGCGCCACCGGCCCTCAATCTTGCCGGATCCGGCCGCCTCCACACCAAATCCGCCATAAATGGATCCACCCCGGCCAGATCCGCCAGGATCCGACCGGGCCCCGTCGTCGTCGCCACCAGGCGCGCCACCGCCGACCTGCAGCGCCAAGATCCCAGCCCACGCGCAGACGAGGACGACGCTTGTCCCTTCGCCGCAAAGACTTGCTCGGACGCCGCCGCACCGGCCCGCATCAAGCCAAGGCCCAGCCCAAGCCGCATCTTCTGCCACTCTGTCGCCGCCCACCCGTGGCACCACCTTGAGATCAGCCCCGACGCCACCACCGAGCTCCCCTGTGCTCGTCGGGCACCCGCGGTCCTAAATTTGGCTGGTTCAAGTTAAGTTGGAAGAAAGGGAAGGGGACACGTGCAGGAGGAGCTCGCCGGCGGCAGCGCTTGCCCCAGGCGCGGGGGTGATTAGCTGATGCGGTGGTGGCCATGGGCGCCGGTGGCTGGAAGAGGTACAAAGGAGAAGAGGCGCAAGAGGGAGAGAGATGATAGGAAGGGGAGGATTAGCGGGCTTGTGAAGGTAGACGGCGGCGAAGTTGATGCTAGAAAAAGAAATTACCTTCCATGTAGCCATCGGGTTCAGGAAAGGAGGTGGAATTTGCCAACTGTTCTCTTCCTATGGCCATCTTCTCTGTTTTGCTGAAGGATCAACTCTCAACACCCCTGCATGAGCCCAAAGGCACCACATGATTCCTATGATACACTGACATTGGGTCGGTCCTACATTGCTGAACTAATCTTCGTATGATATATGACATTGGGCAATTTTCTTTATAGCCCGCGGTAGCAGGCAGTGTACTTAATCTAGCTTCAGTTATAGAAAAATCTGACAATGTAATTTGATCCAGATCTTGACTCCAATCTCAGGACAGGACAATGTAATTTCTTTTATATGCAGCTTGCAGTCTTTGCGTCCCGGTGGCATAGAAATTAGGGTCATATGCATACTAAATGTGCAGCTTGGCATGGCTTTTGGCACACACACAATCCATCAGATGAACAGAACACTCTTGGAGTACTCCTGTATCTCCTACAACAATATTACTTACATTTAGTTTGGTGCCATCGTGGAAATTCAGATGGGTGTTCCGCAACATGTTCAGTATAATACTTCGCAAGGGACAGCAGCTCGACGTCGAGCAGCAGCAGCAGGTTCTGCAGCTTCAACGACCCCGATGAGTCTGTGATCGTGATCAACTCCTACCAGAAGGGTGTGGAGGAGTTTCCCCTTGAACACCATGACCTGATTCTAAGGTTCGTAGTTTAGCCTTTTTTGGCTGTTGATTACTCCTTTGGTTCTTTGTACATGTTCTGATTAATGGTGCTTTGGAACTCTTGTGGTCTGTAGGTCATTGTTCTACTGGCACTCACTTCACCTGAACGGATGGACCAGATGATAGTGGATATACACAGTGCAGTATATTGCTATAATGTTGCGTATTAGCTTTGAGTGATTTTACTCTTATTGGTATCTTGACAAAGCTTGAATTATATGCTGGTGTCTTGATAGATACAAGCCTCCCTCTTCTGCCCTTCTTTTCTCCATCCTCTGCTGGTCGCTAGCACATGTGAATCATTCTCGTCAAGAGCATGCTTGTGACATCATTACTGTATGTGATGCAGGGCAAAAGGATGTTGTCAGAAGGTAAAAACACATTTAATCATTTCCTATTTTTTCCTTGCCTGTTTTCGCCGTCATATACACTGCATCTCCCACTGTAACGGACAACCAAATTTGTATTCTTGAAAGTTTTAATCATCTCTATTGCAGCTAAGTGTTCAAGTGCAATCTCTAGCCAAGTTCCCTTTTGTTGTTGTGTTGTATTTTGAAGAAAGGTGGCCGAGAAGCTCACGGCATCTGTGTCGCGCCTGCTCTGCCGCTGCCTTGACCCGCCGACGACGTCGCCGGTTGAGCTGCAAGGGTGCAAGATCATCGTGGGGCCCATTGCATGGGCGTCGAGTGTGCTTGATTGCCATGTTGTAGGTGAAGGTGCTAGAGCTTGGTGGCGTGTTTGTGATGTTTTTTTTCTCCCGTTGCAACGCATCGATTGATTTATTCATGCATCTGTAGATTTACTCTAAATTTTTTTCAGTCGTCAAACATTAACTGGATTGGTTTGTGGATATGCAGTGTGACAAGTCGTGTGAGATGAAGGTGGTGAACCATCTCAATGTGAAGCCAAGTATGTCGTGGATTTGCCATGGATGATGGAAGACTGGTAAGGGTAAAAGTTTGAGCTGTCAAATTTTGTGTGACCGAGGTCCTGGACGGTCAAACCTAAAAAGTTCAGTGCAGATTCAGATTACATATGGATTCCTTTTTGTTGCCTACAATGCTATAATCACGCTAACTATGCGCATGGTGTGTACCAGAGATGATTCAAAAATTGCTTGCCAATAGGCAGCTGGATGTCAAGGAGGCTGAAGCCCGTTGTGCCAAAACTAACACATTAATTAGAATCTTTCAATTTGCTGCTACCATATTTCAAAGTAAGAACATGATGATGCAAAGGAATCTTATTATGTATAAACTATGATAGGAGTAGGCCCATATAGATGTGTATCCATTTTTGCCTTCTATTGATCTATGACAAAGGGGATGTGCTGGACTAAGTGGCCGTTGCTATTGAAGCAAAGGAGTGGAACTCGCAATTTTTCAATCAATGGAGGTTATCTTTCATATGGATTTTATTATTAGATAGTTGCAGATGTGTGTCACTTCCTTAGATCATGTTTGATTCTTAAAATTTTAGATGTTTCATGTAACCATCAATTATGCTCTTGGCAGTCCTCAGACATTCTTTTTACCCGCTCTAAAAAATTATCTCGGTTTATAACCATCATACATTTTAATGTATAAGTAAGATTATGAGTTGATCCAGTGCCGAAAACAATTCAGTTGAACGTGTTTTTGTAGCCATTTTAGGCAACAATTCATCTGCATATGAAGTTTGATTCCATGTAAAGTCTATGATTGATTTTTTCTGGGATTCTTCAGGTTTGATTGGTGAAGCTACATTCAGCAAAGAAGATATGTTTATCTGTAGGGAATTTTTGCAGGTACAATCCATCCAGCCATACATAAGACTGATATTCTCATTCTTTAACAATGTGTACATGGCCTCTACTACGTCGTGTGTTGAGAAAAGGCTACGTATGCTGAGAAAAGGCTGGACATATATTGTTGTTTGTATAACCTTACTTTGTAAAATAATTTGTGGTAACAAAAATGTTAACAAGGGCGCAATTTTTTTTCTATACATAATTTCATAAGTACTCCCTCCATTCATAAATATATGACGTTTTGGTAGTTTAATTTGAACCACCAAAACGTAAGGAAACAGAGGGAGTACTATTAACTTTTTTGGCTGATTTCCCGAACTAAATCGCTAAAGCTTTTTGAGCCATTTAATTCTGAGCTACGGAGGAGAGCAAATATTATTCATGGTATGTTGTAATTAAGAAAGAAGAGTGATTTAATGGGAAAAACTACATGATAAGTATTGCACCGATAAAATATCTATCCCACTAGCCTGATTCTCGCACTTTGTATTCTTCCGTTGCAACGCACGGGCATTTTTGCTAGTACATCCCAATAGGCCAAATTACTTTGTGCCACTGATTGACAAGTGCCATACATGGATCAAGGGAGGGGGCATCTGTGGCAACATGTGTTAAAAACAAAGGAAAACCACTGATAGTGAACGTTCCACCACTGAAATTGGTCATCGGCAAGCGCTGTTGTGATGAGCATGCCTTCCTATGCTAGACATACGCCGGTGCGTTGTATCAGACTTGGAGTGGGGCAAGACCTTTGGGTCATCCAAGTGCCCGACGATATGCTTGCAAGGGAGCATGATGTAGAAGATTTCCCTATGCATCCCATCCCTATTGGTTCATTTATGCTTGTCTCGCTATGCTCGTGAGGAAAGTGGATATTGGAAGAGGGGTTGAGGGAGAACACATGGAGAGTAAACTGAAATATAAAGCATGCAGACATTATTCTCGCTAGCAATCACATGTTTGTTATTGATAGCCATTTGTTGTTTACAATTGCTCCCAGCGCTGCACAATCTAATGTCTCAATGCCTTCAGAAAAATGTACAGATGGCACTAGGTGTGCATAAGTGATATCTTCAATGTTAGGTACCTCATCCTACTCCTTTGCTCTTCATTTTTGAAAATAAGAATACACATAGATAATGAAAATTTATTCTAAAAATGGTTTTTAGTGTTATCTGTAGAAATTGATGTCCTAATAGTCTATAAGTAAGCCGATTAGAACAGTTTTGGAAAACTATGATGATACAATAAGATTTGGTACAAGAAATGAATATATCATTCTGACGTTAACAGTTTACATTAACAATGCCTAAATACATCAATAAATATCTAAAATTACATTTCTAACTTTGTTTGCAGCTTATATTTTAACATTACCGGTTGATGGTCTTGTTTGGAAACCATATTGAGCTGCAGAATATCAGTTTGTGTATCTGTAGTGATGGTTCCTGTATGGTTGTTTCCGTTCCCAAAGTAGCTATATCAGTTTTTTGAAGGTTGTTGCGGTCGCTGGTACTTCCAGAATTTGACAGAACTCCGCGTTTCAGTTTCATTTAGAAAGGAAATTGGGAGCTCTGCTCCTATTTTCCGTAAAAAGGCTACTTGGTTCACAACGCTGCCTAGCTTTTGTGACAAGTGTCGAGAATTGGTAGCTCACTCGTCATTTGCCGGAGCATCATGAACTTGCTTACATTATATACTAACTTGAGTTTTGATGATCTCGTGCTGATACGCCTTTTTTTGAATGAAAGGGATCTTTCCCCTGATTTTATTAACGAAACCAAATAGTCTTTGTTACAGCCAAAACACACCTGTCCGGCCACCTATGCGCTGCAAAACGCATATCTCCCTAGCCCTAAGCACCAGAGAACTCTAGTAACACAAGCAAAGGAACATAGCAATCCACACACAACCCCCAACTTATTACATGAGCATTTTTATCAAGGTTAACAAGTTTGCCTGAAAATTGACATCATTTTTCCTCCGGAAATACATAGGACATTCATCTAATCTCAGCTATCCTTCAGCCTTGGCACCCAGGTCACCCATTCTCGTCTTGACTGGAAGATTTCACTGGCGACTCGATCCAGATCTTGCGCCCCGTGGCAACGCCACCTTTGTGTGCCCCCCCTCACCAGCAAAACACTCTATTCATTAATCCAATGCGACATTTTGAACATTACTATACTAGGGTCAGCGGGCCAAACATGTTGAAAATAAGCTATGGTTTTCTAGATACTCCACATTAGGACTGCCACTCCTACAAAAAGTATTTCCCCTTTTTTCTGACCTAAAACTCCCAAGACAGCCATGTAAGCATGTGTCCATATCTCGAAAGTCACATTATTGTATTCCCATACAGTGACTTACAACATTCCACATGTATCTGGCAAGTGGGCATTGGAAGAAAAGGTAGTTAATTGATTCTTTTCCACCACAGAAAAGACATTTTTCTTCACATTTTCCTCCTCTATGTAATAGAATATCTCTGGTCAATATGCTTTTCTTCATTACCAACCAGATAAATGTTTTGAATTTTGGAGGGATTTTAACTTTCCATAAGAATCTACTGGGACATTTCTCCCCAATCCGCAAAACAGAGTAAAAAGATCTCACACTATATATTCCTGATACATCAGGTATCCAGGATAATTTGTCATCTTCATTATTTAAACTAACTTATCCACAAATTTTCAGCCATTCGTGCCATTGAGTTGCCCTCTCCCCCATCAGGGCTCTTCGAAACTGCACAGCCAGGCCGGAGGAGATGACATCATAGACAGTAATGTGGAGATTGAGTGAGATATTATATAGAATGGGAAAAGCATGCGATAGACTTTGTTTTCCGATCCATATATCCTCTAAATTCTGGTTTCCTTCCCATTTCCAACCTTAAATCTACAGCAGGTTAGAAACAAATCTTTACATTTCAGCAAACTCTACCAAAAATGTGAATCTCCTTGTTTCTTATTGACCCGCCTGAAGGTGGATTTACCTATATATTTATCCCATAACAGTCTCTACCATAGACCTTCCTCATTAAAGAGTTTCCATGACCACTTAGATAACAAAGCAATGTTCATGATTTCCAAGTCTAGAATCCCTAAACCACCCAGATCTTGGGGTCTACACACTTTTTCCCAAGCAACCAAATGATATTTGTGCTTGTTTTTCTCTCCACTCCATGAAAAGTTAGCTCTAGGTCGGTCCAACTTCTTCTTCACCCCTTTTGGTATACCATAAAAGGAAAGCATGAAGAGGACCAGGCTAGTTGAAGAGGAATTAATTAGTGTTGTTCTACCAACAATATTAAGAACCCCCCCCCCCCCAATTCTCTTCTCTGCTTATAGAAGGATTCCAATCATTCATTTTTAATCTATGTTTGTCAACTGATATTCCCAGATATTTAAAAGGAAGAGTCCCTCTCTTACAACTCAGAATTTCCTCAAAAAATTTAATTCTATTTTCCTCCAACCCAACACAGATCACCTCACTCTTATGAAAATTGATTTTCAGCCCCGACATGATTTCAAATAAACTTAAAATCCTTTTCACGTTCCTGGCTTGATCCAAATCATCTTGGAACAGAAGAATAGTGTCATCTGCATATTGCAAGATACACACATAATTTTCTTTATTATTTTTGGCAAGACCACAAACCAGGCCTTTTTCAACTGCTCTATCAAACATAATAGCTAAGTTGTCAACTGCAAGGTCAAAGAGCAAAGGTGACATTGAGTCCCCTTGTGTCAGGCCCTGGTGAGTTTTGAAGTATGGTCCAATCTCTCCATTCACTTTAACAACCACCTTTCCTCCAGTCACCGTTTTCATTACCCAACTAATCCACTTGTCAAGGAATTTTTCCATTCTAAGTGTTTTAAAAAGGAAAGGCCATTTGACTTTGTCAAAAGCTCTCTCAAAATCAATCTTAAAAAGCACCCCTATTTTTTTTGGTTTTATGCATTGAATTTAAAGTTTCATGTAACACCAGCACCCCTTCCAAAATATATCTCCCTTTTATGAAAGCAGTTTGAGAAGCCCTTATCACCCCAGAGATTATTATGCTCAATCTATTAACCAAAATTTTAGTAATTAATCTTGAAAATAACGTTCAAAAGGCATATCAGTCTATATTTTTGGATCCTATCAGCATCACTTCCTTTGGGCAAGAGGGAGATTACTCCATAATTAACCCGTCAAGGTCTAAATTATGTTAATAAAACTCCTCTAACAATGCGAAAAAATCTTGTTTAACCAGATCCCAATAATGTTGATAGAACTCAATGTTAAAACCATCAGGACCAGCAACTTTATTTCTCTCCATCCCCAAAATAGCTTTTTTAACCCTTCCATTGTGAATTTCCTAACAAGGAATTCCTGCTCCTTATCGGTGAGTGTTTCCACACCATTGGAGTCCATCTTTAAGGATTAATTTCTGGATCACTAAAAAGTTCTTTATAGAAATTAGTAAATATTTTTTTTAAATTGTCCTGTCCTTCAATCACCCCCTCATCTTGTATCAATTTGATGATTCTATTTTTTCTAAGCCTCCCATTTTCTTTATGGTAGTAATTAGTATTAGAATCACCATCAAGCAACTCTGTATCATGAGATCTCTGAAGCCATTTGATTTCTTCTTCCTTAAGAATTTTCTTCAAATCCTCATGACAGTTTTTTTATTTTCTCTATCCTCATCACTAATATTGCCTTCTTCTCCTCTTATATCCAATCTGTTCAACTCTTCAATCAAACTTTTTTTCTGCCTTTTGGAAACAGCTTCAATATTCAGATTCCATCCCCTAAGCACTTTCCTCAGTTCTTTCAACTTATCGTGTACCTTATCTAAAATGGAATTGCCAGGGAATTTTTTCTCCCAACCTTCCTAACTACTTCATCTAAATCTGGTCTCTGAAACCAACTGTTCAAATCTGAAAACAGAGGACCTCACAAGTATCTCCCTAGTTTTAATTAGTAATGGGGTATGGTCTGAGAGCTCTCTGACCAAATCCTCAATATAGATCAAAGGATATTTTTCCTCCCATGTGGAAGAGATCAACACTCTGTCCAATAAGGCATAAGTGGGTTCCTCATGATTATTGGACCAAGTGTATTTTCTTCCCACCAATGGTAACTCCATCATTTCTTCATAAGTAATTACATAATTAAAAAGCATGCTCCATTTGTTATAACCCCGAGGTTTGCTTTTATCACTATATTTCTTGGTCATATTAAAGTCTCGCGCAACCAGCATAGGGTTTTTAGATTTTTTGAATAGGTGAACTAATTCCACCAGAAATTTTTGTTTGCCTTTGGGTTTAGCATCTCCATATACTACAACCAGATCCCAGCAAAAACCATCTATGATGTTTCTCACCTTGAGCCTTACAAAATACTCCCCCTGCTCTACTTCCTCCTTGACTAATGTGGCAATATTAATACCTACTAAAATCCCTCCTGATCTTCCTCTAGATGGTAAATAATCCCAGTCAAACCTTTCTTGGGCACTTAATCCAGACAATTCCAACAAGTTAAAATCAGCCTTCATTGTCTCTTGAATGCCCACAAAGTCTAAATTGTTTTTGTCAATCTGTTCTTTTATCATGTCTCTCTTATTTTTATCTCCAACCCCCCTACAGTTCCATTCTAGACAACTCAACATTTTTATTGATTACTCCTTTTCTTCTTTCTTCTCAACACAGTCTTCACATGGGTCTTAATTAATAGCAATAACCTCAAAGTGAGCACTGTTAGGTTTGAGAGCCTCTCTAATCCCATCGAACACACTTTTCATTCTCTCATCCACTTGCTCATCATCATCCTCTCCACTTAAATTCAGCAATTCCTCAAGAATATCATTAACATCTTCAAGTTTCAAAATGTGTTCCTCTTGTAGCCTAGTGGAATTTTCCCTAGAACTAGCCAAAAACAAATCTTTCCTAGCTTGTTCTAACGAAGAGACCAAGTGTAAATTGTGTTCGACCATATCTAAAGTAACCCCCAAATCAATACCTAATACATTGGCTACATCAATAAGTTCAATGTTTCAGTATAAATGTTCTATGAAATCTCAGAATTAACTGGCACACCTTCAGATAAGGCCAAATTCTTGGCTCTTGCCAAAATCATAGCCCTATCCAGTATAGGGATGCCATCTCTGTTTTTTGAGGCTATTTTTCCACTATACTTGATACATCTCCAACGTATCTATAATTTTTGATTATTCCATGCTATTATATTATCTGTTGTGGATATTTTATATGCATTAATATGCTATTTTATATTATTTTTTGGGACTAACCTATTAATCTAGAGCCCAGTGCCAGTTTCCGTTTTTTCCTTCTTTTTGAGTTTTACAGAAAAGGAATATCAAATGGAGTCCAAACGAAATAAAACTTTCATGATGATTTTTCTTGGACCAGAAGACATCCACGAAGCTTGGAGAGGAAGTTAGAAGTGTCTTGAGGGCTCCACAACCCATCAGGGCATGCCCTGGGGGGGGGGGGGCGCCCCCTGGCTTGTGCCCCCCGGGAGTCCACCGACCTCCAATTCAGCTCTGTAAAACCTAATATATTCCCAAACCACCAGAAGCGTCCACCAAAATACTTTTCCGCCGCCACAAGCCTCTGTTCCCGTGAGATCCCATCTTGGGACCTTTTTCGGTGATCTGCCGGAGGGGGATTCGATCACAGAGGGCTTCTACATCAATCCTATTGCCCTATCGATGATGTGTGAGTAGTTTACCACAGACCTATGTTGGGGAACGTAGTAATTTCAAAAAAATTCCTACGCACACGCAAGATCATGGTGATGCATAGCAACGCGAGGGGAGAGTGTATCTTCATACCCTTGAAGATCGCTAAGCAGAAGCGTTTATCAACGCGGTTGATGTAGTCGTACACCTTCACGATCCGTCCCGATCAAGTGCCGAACGCACGGCACCTCCGCGTTCAGCACACGTTCAGCTCGATGATGTCCTTGCCTTCTCGATCCAGCAAGACGGGCGAAGTAGTAGATGAGTTCCGGCAACACGACGGTGTGATGACGGTGTTGGTGAAGAAAAATCTCCGCAGGGCTTCGCCTAAGCACTACGGAAACTATGACGGAGGATAAACTAGAGGGGACGGGGTTGCCGGCACACGGCTTGGTGTTTCCTGATGTGTCTTTGGTGCTAGCCCTGCCCCTCTATTTATATGTTGAGCCCTGGGGTTGAAACTTGGAGTAAAAGCCTCCTCAAAGTCGGTTTTGCCCGAAAGGCAAGAGTCCTACACGGACTCCAGGGCTAGACGCCAGGGTTCCCAACGTCTATCCCCTAGACGCCACGGTTCCTGGCGTCTAGCCTCTAGTCTCCGCAAACTTCCTTTTGCACTTTTCAAAAGCATCGTGGGCTTTCCCCTTTGGCCCAAATAACGTGTTCCCGTACCCAAACATTTCGGAAAACATCCAGAACCCTTCTGGAGATCAAACACTATTATCCCATATATCAAACTTTCTCTCCGAACCATTCCGGAGTTCCTTGTCATGTCCATGATCTCATCCATTAAGGAATGCAGTTTTTGACATCCATTTGCCAGATTTCATAAAATGTGGCAATTGCTAACATGATTTGGACAGACTTAAGCATCGATACGAGTGAGAAAATCTCATCGTATTCAACACCTTGAACTTGTCGAAAAACTTTTTGCCAGAAGTCGAGCTTTGTAGATAGTAACACTACTATCAACGTATTTCTTCCTCTTGAAGATCCATTTATATTCTATGGCTTGCCGATCATCGGGCAAGTCCACCAAAGTCCACACTTTGTTCTCATACATGGATCCTATCTCAGATTTCATGGCCTCAAGCCATTTTGCGGAATCTGGGTTCATCATCGCTTCCTCATAGTTCGTAGGTTCGCCATGGTCAAGTAACATGTGACGCCCGGATAATTAGGCTACAGTAATCCCGCGTTAACAATGCCACGTCACCTCGGTTATTGTTGCTAACCTCGCGTTAGATCGAAACCGGTTCGAAATCAAATTCAAAATCAATCAAAAAAATAAAAGTTTTCAAATATTAAAACTAAAATGTTCGGAGTGAACCAAATATTGTATAGGTAATTATGGTGGAGAAGCCACACCTTTATAAAATGCTAAAATACTATAAGATGAATAAAAAACAGCAAAAACAATTATTTAAATACCTTTTGTAATAAATAAAAGGTTAAACTAATTTATTTGAGGACTAGACTTCTTGTGACTATGGACTAAGTTGAAATACTAATTTAGATACTACGTGTATATTTTACTAAAACTAAAATAATAGGAAACAAAACTAAAACAGAAAAGGTAAAGTAAATAAAAAGTAAAAACAAAACAAAACAGAAGAGAAGGGAGCCCCCCCCACTGGGGCAGCGACTGAGCGGCGCGCGCCGGGTTGGACTGCGTAACACGACTTCCTTTGTAATGGAGGTTGCTAGGTCTGCTCACCGTCACAGACGCAACATGCTTGTGTGTGCAATGGGCGATGGGCCTGCACTGCACAAGATAGGATTTAGACCGGCGTGCTGACCTCTCTGTTGTGCCTAGGTGGGGCTGCGACGTGTTGATCTTCCGAGGCCGGGCATGACCCAGGAAAGTGTGTCCGGCCAAATGGGATCGAGCGTGTTGGGTTATGTGGTGCACCCCTACAGGGAAGTTAATCTATTCGAATAGCCGTGTCCCTCGGTAAAAGGATGACCCGGAGTTGTACCTTGACCTTATGATAACTAGAACCGGATACTTAATAAAACACACCCTTCCAAGTGCCAGATACAACCCCGTGATCGCTCTCTAATAGGGCGACGAGGAGAGGATCGCCGGGTAGGATTATGCTATGCGATGCTACTTGGAGGACTTCAATCTACTCTCTTCTACATGCTGCAAGACGGAGGCTGCCAGAAGCGTAGTCTTCGATAGGACTAGTTATCCCCCTCTTATTCTGGCATTCTGTAGTTCAGTCCACCGATATTGCCTCTTTACACATATACCCATATGCATATGTAGTGTAGATCTTTGCTTGCGAGTACTTTGGATGAGTACTCACGATTGCTTTCTCCCCCCTTTTCCCCTTTTCCTCTTCTTCTCGAATGCCGCAACCAGACTTTGGAGCCCAGGAGCCAGACGCCACCGTCGACGACGACTACTACACTGGAGGTGCCTACTACTACGCAAGGTGTCACCGACGATGACCAGGAGTAGTTAGGAGGATCCCAGGCAGGAGGCATGCGCCTCTTTCGATCTGTATCCCAGTTTGTGCTAGCCATCTTATGGCAACTTGTTTAACTTATGTCTGTACTCAGATATTGTTGCTTCCGCTGACTCGTCTATGATCGAGCACTTGTATTCGAGCCCTCGAGGCCCTTGGCTTGTATTATGATGCTTGTATGACTTATTTAGGTTTTAGAGTTGTGTTGTGATATCTTCCCGTGAGTCACTGATCTTGATCGTACACGTTTGCGTGCATGATTAGTGTACGATTGAATCGGGGGCGTCACATAACATGACCTCTAGAATAGGATTACCATACCACTCTGGTGCAGATCTTACTCTAGTTGACCTACGAGGTTTGGTAGTAACTTGATCTGAAGTTTCATGATCATTATCATTAGCTTCCTCACTAATTGGTGTAGGCGTTACAGGAACTGGTTTCTATGATGAACTACTTTCCAATTCGGGAGAAGGTACAATTACCTTATCAAGCTCTACTTTCCTCCCACTCACTTCTTTCGAGAGAAACTCCTTCTCTAGAAAGGATCCATCTTAGCAACGAATATCTTGCCTTCGAATTTGTGATAGAAGGTGTACCCAATAGTTTCCTTTGGGTATTCTATGAAGACGCACTTCTCCGATTTGGGTTCAAGCTTATCAGGTTGAAACTTTTTCACATAAGCATCGCAGCCCCAAACTTTAAGAAATGACAACTTTGGTTTCTTGCCAAACCACAGTTCATAAGGAGTCGTCTCAACGGATTTTGATGGTGCCCTATTTAAAGTGAATGCAACTGTCTCTAATGCATAACCCCAAAACGATAGTGGTAAATCGGTAAGATACATCATAGATCGCACCATATCCAATAAAGTGCGGTTACGACGTTCGGACACACCATTACGCTGTGGTGTAACATGTGGCGTGAGCGGTGAAAATATTCCACATTGTTTTTTTTAAATGAAGGCCAAACTCGTAACTCAAATATTCTCCTCTACGATCAGATCGTAGAAACTTTATTTTCTTGTTACGTTGATTCACCACTTCACTCTAAAATTCTTTGAACTTTTCAAATGTCTCATTGGACCGCATACATCGGTATGTATTATTTCCAACAAGTCAGTAGCTCGTTCCATTGTTCCGGAGAACGGAGTTTTAGTCATCTTGCCCAAAAGGCACGGTTTGCAAGCATCAAATGATTCATAACCAAATGATTCCAAAAATCCATCTTTATGGAGTTTCTTCATGCGCTTTACACCGATATGACTATGACCCAAACGGTAGTGCCACAAATAAGTTGCACTATCATTATCAACTTTGCATCTTTTGGCATCAATATTATGAATATGTGTATCACTACGATCGAGATCCAACAAACTATTTTCATTGGGTGTATGACCATCGAAGGTTTTATTCATGTAAATAGAACAACAATTATTCTCCGACTTTAAATGAATAACCGTATTGCAATAAACATGATCAAATCATATTCATGCTCAACGCAAACGCCAAATAACTTTTATTTAGGTTCAACACTAATCTCGAAAGTGTAGGGAGAGTGTGATGATGATCATATCAATCTTGGAACTACTTCCAACACACATCATCACTTCACCCTCAACTAGTCTTTGTTTATTCTGTAACTCCTGTTTCGAGTTACTAATTTTTAGCAACTGAACAAGTATCAAATACTCAGGGGCTACTATAAACACTACTAAAGTACACATCAATAACTTGTATATCAAATATACCCTTGTTCACTTTGCCATCCTACTTATCCACCAAATATTCAGGGTATTTCCGCTTCCAGTGACCATTTCCTTTGCAGTAGAAGCACTCAGTTTCAGGCTTTGGTCCAGCTTTGGGCTTCTTCATGGGAGTGACAACTTGCTTGCCATTCTACTTGAAGTTCCCTTTCTTTCCCTTTGCCCTTTTCTTGAAACTAGTGGTCTTGTCAATCATCAACACTTGATGCTCTTTCTTGATTTCTACCTTCATCGATTTCAACATCACGAAGAGCTTGGGAATCGTTTTCGTCATCCCTTGCATACTATAGTTCATCATGAAGTTCTAGTAACTTGGTGATGGTGACTAGAGAACTCTGTCAATCACTATCTTATACGGAAGATTAACTCCCCTTGATTCAAGCGATTGTAGTACCTGCATAATCTGAGCACATGCTCACTAGTTGAGCAATTCTCCTCCATCTTTTAGCTATAGAACTTGTTGGAGACTTCATATCTCTCAACTCGGGTATTTGCTTGAAATATTAACTTCAACTCTTGGAACATCTCATATGGTCCATGACGTTCAAAACGTCTTTGAAGTCTCGATTCTAAGCCGTTAAGCATGGTGCACTAAACTATCAAGTAGTCATCATATTGAGCTAGCTAAATGTTCATAACGTCTGCATCTGCTCCTGCAATAGGTCTATCACCTAGCGGTGCATCAAGGACATAATTCTTCTGTGCAGCAATGACGATAAACCTCAGATCATGGACCCAGTCCACATCATTGTTGCTACTATCATTTTTCAACTTAGTTTTCTCTAGGAACACATATAAAAACATAAGGAAGTAACAACGCGAGCTATTGATCTACAACATGATTTGCAAAATACTATCAGGACTAAGTTCATGATAAATTAAAAGTTCAATTAATAATATTACTTAAGAACTCCCACTTAGATAGACATATCTCTAATCATCTAAGTGATCACGTGATCCAAATCAACTAAACCATGTCTGATCATCACGTGAGATGGAGTAGTTTTCAATGGTGAACATCACTATGTTGATCATATCTACTATATGATTCACGCTCGACTTTTCGGTCTCAGTGTTCTGAGGCCATATCTGTATATGCTAGGCTCGTCAAGTTTAACCTGAGTATTCCGCGTGTGCAACTGTTTTGCACCCGTTGTATTTGAACGTAGGGCCTATCACACAAGATCATCACGTGGTGTCTTAGCACGAAGAACTCTCGCAATGGTGCATACTCAGGGAGAACACTTATACCTTGAAATTTAGTGAGAGATCATCTTATAATGCTACCGTCAATCAAAGCAAAATAAGATGCATAAAGGATAAACATCACATGCAATCAATATAAGTGATATGATATGGCCATCATCATCTTGTGCTTGTTATCTCCATCTCCGAAGCACCGTCATGATCACCATCGTCACCGGCGCGACACCTTGATCTCCATCATAGCATTGTTGTCGTCTCGCCAACTATTGCCTCTACGACTATCACTACCGCTTAGTGATAAAGTAAAGAATTTACAGGGCGATTGCATTGCATACAAGAAAGCGACAACCATATGGCTCCTGCCAGTTGCCGATATCATCTCATACAATAAAATTTAGCATCATGTATTGACCATATCACATCACAACATGCCCTGCAAAAACAAGTTAGACGTCCTCTACTTTGTTGTTGCCAGTTTTACGTGGCTGCTATGGGCTGAGCAAGAACCGTTCTTACCTACGCATCAAAACCACAACGATAGTTCGTCAAGTTAGTGTTGTTTTAACCTTCTCAAGGATCGGGTGTAGCCACACTCGGTTCAACTAAAGTTGGAGGAACTGACACCCGCCAGCCACCTGTGTGCAAAGCACGTCGGTAGAAGCAGTCTCGCATAAGCGTACGCGTAATGTCGGTCCGGGCCGCTTCATCCAACAATACCGCCAAACCAAAGTATGACATGCTGGTAAGCAGTATGACTTGTATCGTCCACAACTCACTTGTGTTCTACTCGTGCATATAACATCTACGCATAAACCTGGCTCGGATGCCACTGTTGGGAAACGTAGTATAAATTTCCTACGCACACGCAAGATCATGGTGATGCATAGCAACGAGAGGTGTCGGTGTCAAAACCGGCGGATCTCGGGTAGGGGGTCCCGATCTGTGCATCTAAGGCTAAAGGTAATAAGAGGCAAGGGACACGATGCTTTACCCAGGTTCGGGCCCTCTCGATGGAGGTAAAACTCTATTTCCTGCTAGATTGATATTGATGATATGGGTATTACAAGAGTTGATCTACCACGAGATCGTAGAGGCTAAACCCTAGAAGCTAGCCTATGATGATTATGATTGTCTGTCTAAGGACTAAACTCTCCGGTTTATATAGACACCGGAGAGGGCTAGGGTTTACATGGAGTCGGTTACAAAGAAGGAAGTATAATATCTGGATCGCCAAGCTTGTCTTCCACGCAAAGGAGAGTCCCATCTGGACACGGGACAAAGTCTTGAGTCTTGTATCTTCACGGTCCAACAGTCCGGCCAAAGTATATAGTCCAGCTATTTGGATACCCCCTAATCTAGGACTCCCTCAGTAGCCCCTGAACCAGGCTTCAATGACGATGAGTCCGGCGCGCAGTTTTGTCTTCGGCATTGCAAGGCGGGTTCCATCTCTGTCGTGGAATTAACATGTCAGATGTCCTCATGACAGGACTTAGTCGTGGAGCCATCGCAACGGGTTAGCTTGCAGGGGTTAAACCGGACGAGGGACACGGGAGTTTTATACTAGTTCGGCCCCTTCGATGAAGGTAAAAGCCTACATCTAGTTGTGATGGAATTGATTGGATTTCGATGACCAGGGAGCAAATATGCTTGCCTTAGTCTCGACTTGTTTGTTTCTTGTCCCTGAACCGCCGCCGGGTCGTCCCTTTATATACATAGGTTGACACCCGGCCGGTCTATGGAGCCCCAAAGCTGACTTATACAAAGTGTCCGGCTCGGTCTCTCCTTTCCTAACTTACATTACAAGTTACATAGTCATGGCGGTTTACCATTATGGGCCCTAACCCGCCTTTGGGCTTCAGGCCTCTAAGCTTTATTTAGTAAAGCGCCATCTTCTGGATCTCCATGGGCTTCAGCATAGTCGATGGTGAACCGGGCCCTCCTGGCCGGTTTACACTCAGTAGCTATATCCTCAACATTAGGCCCCAGATTGATTTGAACCTGTTCATGTCAATCTTCAATACTTCAAAGATATCTTGTAAACATCTTCCTGTATTTCGTAAACCGCCATATTGTCTTCTCCTGTAAATTTTGTTAAACCGCCGTGACGTCATCTTCTAGACATAGCAACGGTCCACCCTTACATCATCTCTATATAAAAGATTAAAAAGATTCCCCTCATTAATGGTCGTCCCAAAAATCGAGGCGACATGCGCACCCACTCTGCCGCTTCAAGCTCCTCGATTCACGCGCCTGCCATTTATCCTTTCCTCTATAAATAAAGCCCGAGGGCCCTTTTCTCTTTTTCCCCTTCTGTGCCTTCTTCTTCCTCGCGACGCCCCAGTTCTGAAGCTCCGCTGCCGCCCGCGACCCTTGAGAGCTTCATCAACACATGCCGCTGCATCAACCTGAAACAACCAGAGCTCGCCGCTTCCCTCCGCAGTAGATCTACACCGGTGAGTTTCCTCCTTCCTGCATCGTTAGATCTATGATAGGGTTCATGCGTTCATCTGTATAGTTCTTCGTTCTTCCTCCTCAACTCTTTGCTTTTCCTTCAGTCGTGGTTATGTTGATCCAATATCTGTGTAAATCTTGTGCGGTAGTTACTCCGCATCCATTTTTCATACTATTAGATCTTCCCTTTCTTTCTGTAGAGCATACAACCTTCCTTATCCTGCTTAACGCCATTGTAGGGTTCAGAAAAGTTTTCTTTAGTTATCCATGGTAGATCCAAAATTGTACTGTGATATTGTGAAACCTGTTTTGTAACACTTAGCAGATTTTTTGAATCCTGGCCCTTCTGCATATGGGAGGTTTAACCTTTGATAACCAATCCGCCATATATCATTAGCCCTCTCTTAAACCGCCAACTGAACTTGCATGATAATTCTCCGGTTTAACACCTGAATAGTACACTTAAACCGTTAATTTGTAAACCGGCTTTATTTTTCCTTTCAGTTCCCCTTCCAAGATGACTAAACAATTCTCAGCTTGCAATTGGGTTCTGTCCCGGATCACGGAGACACAAATCAACGAATACGTCACCACTGGCGCTTTAGCCTCAAAAGGGTCCTTCATTGGCGAGTTTTGGAATCTGAATGTCCACCTGAACCTCAAGATGGAGAAGTGATTGTATTTATGCAACACTTGGACCGGGGATTCAGCCCGCCCGGATCAAAAGTTTTTCGGGATGTCCTCGCAAGTTTCCAACTCCATCCACAAGATATTGGACCGAACTCTATGTCCAATATATGCAACTTTCAAGTATTCTGCGAAGTCTACCTTCAAGAAGAGCCATCTGTGGAGTTGTTCCGGGATTTCTTTCATCTGAACCGCCGTACAGAATTCTCGGATGGTCCCAACACAGAGCTTGGTGGCGTTTCAATTCAGAAAAGGAAAGAAGTTGACTTCCCTCATGCAAAACATCATAGCCATCCTAAAGATTGGAACCAAACTTGGTTTTATTGCCGGAACACTGCCCCTGATGGAGAAAATCCTTTGCCGGGTTATCGCCCTCACCGGCTTAGCAACGGTCACCCTTTACCTTCGCGCTTATCCGCTGCAGAACGGAAAAAACTTTGCACCTCAACTCGCAAGCTCCGTGCTCTCATGGCCAACGGTTTGACGGGCATTGATCTTGTCCGCTGCTGGGTTTCTTGGGGCATTTTGCCTTTAAGCCGCCGCCCCGGATTGATGCATGAATATACTGGCAATGTCAAAGACCCTCAACGATATCATGAAGTAGTAATGACCGATCTTGAAGTTACTGAATCTGTGAAGAAATGCTTGATGAGACGATCTCTGCATGCAACCAAACCGGGTTGCCACCTTTTTGCGTCTCCAATAAACCGCCAGCGGTAAAGTTCATCTTAATACTTTACTGATTCGCCTCCGTATTAACTATGCGCTAACCTTTTCTTGCCTTAATTTCAGGCTAACAGATCCTTTTGGAAGCGGACTAAACGGCCAGGGCTCCTCGTGCAAAGAGCAAGGTCACCAAGAAAGCTGCCAAGAAGAAAACCGCCGAGTCTTCTGATCCGCCAGAAGATGAGGAATCAGACGCAGAGGTAGAACTTGACTCACTTGGGTCCTTTTTCGTACATCTTATTGACAATGACTATTCCCAGGATGATGCTGAGGCCAGCCACACAGACCATGTTGAGGTAATCATTCTTTCTTCCGATTCAGATCTTGTACCGGTTCAAAGAGTTCGCCGTACAGTCCGGAAAATAAAACAATCTCACCCCCTTGCTCATTTGGATCCAAAATTTTCTTTGAAGACACAACAAGTTGAAGAGCGTCGCACGACTCGGCATAGTGGTTAGCAAATCACTTCGTCCGGTTTAGCAGATACACCAACCCGGAAACATCGTCCAGAGGTGACTTGTTCTCCTAAAAAACTTTATCGTTTGAAGGGTTTCTTCCGATGCCCACTCAATCCGTCTGACCCGAATTATCAGGCATCTTCCAACTCGTCCGGCGGTTCATCAACCACTCAACTGCCTCCCCTCAAGACCGTCGCTGGGTAAGTACATTGTTTCTTAACTTGTTTCTTCATGTGTCGTTTTATCATATTCTAATTTTTGATGTTGTAGTGCCAAGGCCCGATTAAGTAAGAAAGCCAAGACCAGCGACCCTACTGATGATGTTGATCCGGAGAAGACCCCAGAGAATGATGGCGAAAATCCTGAGATTGCCATAGACAGCTCTGCTCCGCAAAACCTAGGCGCTGATGCTAATCCGACAGAAGTTGAACCAGATGCTCATGTTGATACATCACATCCTCATGCCCCTCCAAGTCCAACTGCTGAGCAGCGGGATTCAACTGCTGATCCGCCAAGCCCTGCTGCCAAAGCGCCAAGCCCTGTTAAGAATGTCAATCCATCAAGCCCGGCCAAAGATGATGATGTTGTTGTTACTGGCACTGCATATACCACCCCTGGTAATCCGGTTGCTCTATCAAAGCACACTGCCAAGGATGAATTTGCTGCTATGAGCAAGGGGAAGGGGAAGACTGATTTGTCAGCCTATGTTGATCTTTCTGCTCAAGACCTTCACTCCGGTTTCTTAAACCGGCTTTACACCAGCCGGGATTATGAAGCCGGTTTGGTAAATCTGATGAAGGAGCGCTATGAGGTAAACAATTTGACCTTTTGCTCTGTACCTTTGTTGCATAGTAGCCCCCAAGGGCCGGTTTGTCTTTAGAAAGTCAAACCGGGACTTTTATATTCCGTACTGTACTTTGTTGATTTTCCTTGTGTATTATTTGATCAAATACACATTAGCCCCCAAGTGCCATGATTAAAACTTGTATTAATCCGTGGGACTTCAACAATTAGTAAGAAAAAATGATCCACATTAGCCCCCAAGGGCCAAGTATATAACTAGTTATATGCTTGGGACTTTCAAAGATATTGACACACTCTTCTTACTGTTGCAGACTGAGATAAATCAACAAGTCTCTCAAATT
Source organism: Aegilops speltoides (assembly GCA_021437245.1). NCBI lineage: Eukaryota > Viridiplantae > Streptophyta > Magnoliopsida > Poales > Poaceae > Aegilops > Aegilops speltoides. The sequence continues at coordinate 17,575,403 of CM038144.1, forward strand.
GCGGATCTTCAAGAGAATCTTAAATCCCAGCAAGCTGAAACCACCAAGGCAAAATATGAATTAAAAACCGCCTTAACCACCATGGAGCAGCTCAAAGAGTGGTTCAAGTCTGAAAGGGCCAAGCGGGACACGTAAAATTTGGATTGTCAAGCGGGCGGAATATCTTTGAATCAGCTCTTAAACCGGTGGCGGAAGAACTTAGTGGATTGAAGCGCCAAGTTAATGCCATGACTTCTGCAATATTTGGTAAGTATCTTTTGCCAAGGCTTTGTAACTGTAGCTTTGAAATTTCTCCGGTTTAACATGAAATTCTTAAACCGCTGCAGGCAGCCGCATTGCTCATCTGGGCTCTGATATGCGGAAGTAACTAAAGGCCGCCTATACACTGATTGAACAGTTGTATACCGGTGCCCAACGGGTTATCTGCGCATGTTCCTACGACAATGCGGCCCCAACACTGATCAAGGACACGCTGGCCAGGTTATTTACGATGCCAGCATAGATAGAAGAGTTGAAGCGATCCGCTGCCAGGGCTGGCACTTTGTTGGCACTTACTCGAGCCAAGGCATGGATAGCTGATGTTGATCCAGTTGATATAGCCAAGGGCTTCCCCAGTGAACAAGAAAACGGGGAAGTGTTTGATACAAAGCCCTCAGACGTGTGACGAGGGAGATGCATCCTCTGGCGAGTCAGTTGGCAAAAGAAGCTAACTTGATGGTTCACTGATCCTTCTATGATGCTGACAACAAACGGGTTGAGGCTGTCATTCCAGAAGTGCAAAATCTTATTCCGCCAATCCGTAAGCATACTTACGCCCCTGACGTTGATCCGACTGAGCTTATAAGCGAGGAGGCTGTCTTTCAGGCCTTAACTCGGATTGACTGGACCACCACTGACTTCCAGCCATTGGATGGGGAGGAGGAGGCTGAACCGACGTCAGATGACCCATCTACTTCACATCAACATGGCGATGAAGCTTGATTCGGCAATCTGGTTGATATGTCAGAAACTGTCCGGTTTAAAACAATTCCATATTTTGGGCCGCTAAGTGCCTTGTAATAGGGTAGCAAAAATACTTTGATCTTCTGCCATCGTGTAGTAGGAGATACTTTATGTGATCCGCCATGATAATTTCAATGTTGGTTCATGTATCATAATATGCAATTCCTATGTCTGCATAAAAAGAAATTGTCCTGGCGGTTTACCGCCGGACGGGTCATAATGCCCAAGATAAGGCCTGATTGATAATCAAACCGTAAAAAATATGAAATACTCATACCAGTGATGTAATATCACTTTAGTTGGTTGACCAACTTTGATTGTAGTAAGGGTGAAAACCCAAATCTGAAATTCTTATATAACTCCATCATGTACTGATGGCATATAATAAGTCATACCGGGTGATGATAAACACCAAATGATCAAAACTGGCTACAAGTAGTCAAAGCCAGGCCGGGTTAACGAACTCTGGTTTGATAATAAGGTCTGTCAACGTGTAGTTGAAAACCAAGCCGGTTTAAGGAACACCGGGCTAATAAGATGACTGATAAGTCATACCAGGTCAAAGAAACCGGTTTAACATAAAATTTATCAAAAGAAAAGTGACAAACGCAAATAAAACCGTGTAGTCGAGGCTTTTCAAGGTCTGCCAGGCCCAAATTCGAGGCTTTTCATGGGCTGCCAGGCCGCTGAGTTGAACTATTTAGCAAAGCCTTTTAAGATGGACCTCCAACTAACCAATCACCGTTTTAACTTTGACAAGTTCAGGGTCTCAATGAGAGTAACTGTCAAACGTTCGGAGGGTTATGCCAGGATTACCTGGATAGGAGTGTCTTACTTGATGAAGGCAGGTTAACCCGGGTTTTAGGTAAATATACTAGGCTTCCAAGCCGTGGGTCTATACCCAGCTACAAGGGTCCTTTCAAACTCCTTGGTATTTGACACAAGGAGCCCCCAAGTAACGTGATGAGCTGTGCTCATTGGGTGCCTATGTTTGAGCTGTGCATAGCATCCAGACTCTCTTTGGCCCCTTGGGTGTGAAGCTCCCAAGCTATGTTGTGGCATGATAGCCGGTTTAACAGGTAGTACTCCGCTTTGTCAGCTAAAGCCCCCATGTAACTCAAAGGATATATGAGAAAAAATAGCAGAGGCCCTGCTTATAGCAAGGATGCCGGTTTATTTATTGATCATAATATATACATCATTGAAATATGTACATAAGAAAAGCCTATGGCTCAAGTGTAGTAAGGCCGTAGGAGAGCTATGTTCCACGGCCGCCGGGTCTCCTCCTCAGAGTTGCGTGAGTTGTCTCGAACGTCAATGAGATAGTATGATCCGTTGTGCAGATTTTTGCTGACCACAAAGGGCCCTTCCCAAGGTGGGGATAACTTGTGCATGTCGGTCTGATCCTGGATGAGCCGGAGCACCAAGTCGCCTTCTTGAAAGGTTCTTGTTCTAACCCGGCGGCTGTGGTACTGCCACAGGTCTTGTTGATAAACCGCCGATCGAGCCAGAGCCATGTCTCGTTTCTCATCTAACAGGTCCAACGCCTCTTGGCGTGCTTGCTCGTTGTCCTCTTCAACATAATTAGCAACCCGGGGCGAGTCATGACAAATATCACTTGGTAAGACTGCCTCTGCTCCGTATACCATGAAGAAAGGTGTGTAACCTGTTGATCGATTGGGGGTGGTGTTGATGCTCCATAACACAGAAGGCAATTCTTCCACCCAACAACCCGGCGTCCGCTTTAAGGGAATCATGAGCTGGGGTTTAAGACCCTTCAAAATTTCTTGATTGGCTCGGTCCGCTTGACCGTTGGATTGAGGGTGCGCCACAGATGCTAAGTCAAGCTGGATGTGCTCTCTCTGACAGAAATCCTCCATCTCACCTTTGGAAAGGTTTGTACCATTATCCGTGATAATACTGTGTGGAAAGCCAAAGTGGAAGATAATCTTTTTGAGAAATTGAACCGCCGTAGCTGCATCACACTTGCTGACAGGCTCCGCTTCAACCCACTTGGTGAATTTATCAACTGGCACCAACAGGTGGGTCTTCTTATCCTGGGAACGCTTAAAGGGTCCCACCATATCAAGCCCCCAAGTAGCAAAAGGCCAAGTGATAGGAATCATCCGTAGTTCTTGAGCCGAACATGAGCTCTGCGTGAATTTTTTTGACAAGCATCACATCGCTCTACCAAATCCTCCGCATCAGCATGAGCTGTCAACCAGTAGAACCCAGGACGAAAAGCTTTGGCAACCAGTGACTTTGAAACGGCATGATGACCACAATCCCCTTCATGAATTTCTTGTAGGATCTCTTGGCCTTCTTCCGGAGAAACACAACGCTGAAATACGCCTGAAACGTTACAGTAGTGTAACTCGCCATTGTGAATAACCATGGACTTGGATCGCCGGACTATCTGTCGAGCCAGGACTTCATCATCTGGTAACTCGCCCCGGTTCATATAAGCCAGATATGGGACCATCCAATCTGGGACAACGTGTAAAGCGGCCACCAATTGAGCCTCCGGATCAGGAACAACCAAATCCTCTTCTGTAGGTATTACGAAGAAACAACAAAAAAATTCATATTCTGATACATAAGAGTTATAGATAATTTCTTGTCAAGATGAATATTTTCTAATGCCAGAGGATACCCCTTTGATCTGTATCTATTTAGTATTTAGTTTAGTATTTAGTATATAACAGACCAATAACAGAGCGGTATTGCTTAGAAAAGGGATTCAATATATAATCGATCGAAGTAATGGGTCTTCCTTTGTGCCCCCGGGAAGAGATCCAGTGGAGACAGCTGGGCCTGTAGCTTAGAGGATTAGAGCACGTGGCTACGAACCACGGTGTCGGGGGTTCGAATCCCTCCTCGCCCACAGCCTTCCAAAGGGGGAAGGGCCTTTACTTTCCCCCTGAGGGTAGGAAAATCATGATCGGGATAGCGGACATAAAGCTATTGAACTTAGGTATGCTCTTTCCTTTTGTCGAAGTGGAATCATAGAACAGAATGTGAACTCCACCGTTACGCCTACTTGTTCAACACTATATTTGGATTCTGCTCTTCTAAAAGGAACGTCTGCTCTAACAATTCCCTCCTCATCTACCAAAACAACCGGAAATGTTTCAAAAAAAGTAGGCATACGGCGTACAAAAAGCTCACGTCCTTCTTTATCTCTAAAGACGGGATGTCCTAACCATCCAACAGCTATTCCAGAATAATTAGACATAGAATCCTCTAAACAAAGGCGCACATATTAAAATAATATAGAAATCAATACTATTTTCTTAGTATTATTTGAGAATATCCATTTTTTAGTAGATTATTGCCAAAAAGAAAATCTTTTTCTATTCCTAATGTATCTCACGTACGTATAGTCTCCACAAATTCAAGTTATACCCACTTTACTTTAATTGATCTCGTCGCTACTGCCTGAGCCGTGAAAAAGATTCAACAAAAGACAGAAACAAATCCACTATTGGTTTTACGTCACGCAATACGTAGAGTAACTCCCAATATAGGAGTAAAAACAAGACGTAATAAAAAAGGGATCGACGCGGAAAGTTCTGATTGAAATAGGATCTAAACAAGGAAGAGCACTTGCCATTCGTTGGTTATTAGAAGCATCCCAAAAGCGTCCGGGTCGAAATATGGCTTTCAAATTAAGTTCCGAATTAGTACATGCTGCCAAAGGGAGTGGGGGTGCCATACGCAAAAAAGAAGCGACTCATAGAATGGCAGAGGCAAATAGAGATCTTGCACATTTTCGTTAATCCATGAACAGAATCTATGTATGTAGACACATGGATCCGTACATCTCGATCGGAAAAGAATCAATAGAAGGAGAATCAGACGATATCTTTCTCGAAACAAACAAAAAGGAAAAGAAAGAGAAAACAGAAATCATGATCAACTAAGCCCTCTCGAGGGCTTGCTTAAGAATAAGAAAGAAGAATCTTATGGAAATAGCATTGAATAAGGTTTGATCCTATTCATTTTTCTTTGCCAAATAAGCTAGCAAACGTCGATGTTTTCCCAAAAGTCTTCGTAGACCTCTTTCCGATGAAAAATCTTTTTTGTGTAATTCCAAATGTGAAGCAAGTCTCCGTATCTTATTGGTGAAACTGAATACTTGAAATTCAACAGAACCCCTGTTTTCTTCTTGTTCTTCTTTAACCATAAATCCAAAAAAAATTCTACCTCCTTTCTTTTTCATGTATTTTTCTGATCTGAGAAAGAATAAGATATCATTATTCTCTTTAATAAACTTTTGTCTCGTACGGAATACTATATGATTTCATTGTTTGTTTCATCAGAAACAATCTGGGATGGAAGGATTCGAACCTCCGAGTAACGGGACCAAAACCCGCTGCCTTACCACTTGGCCACGCCCCATTTCGGGTTTTATGCGACACTAATAAACACTAGTATGTTTATTTGTTATTCGTCAATACCATTTCAATTACATAAAAAAGGAGGGATATTCTCTTGCTAGTATTCTACACATGCGGATAATATAGAATCAAAAAAATGCATTGATCATTACATGGAATTCTATTAAGATATTATATGAAAGTGGAATAAGTATCTCTTGTAAAATATGAGCAACACAAAATCCTTCTAAAGCCCAAACTTCCATTTCTCCTACTCGTTGTCCCCCTTGCTTGGCTCTTCCTCTAACCGGTTGTTGTGTAACGAGTGAGTAGGGCCCAGTAGAACGCCCATGAATTTTCTCATCAACTTGATGAATTAATTTTAAGATATAGGACTTCCCTATTAGAACAGGTTGCTCAAAGGGGTCACCTGTTCTTCCATCAAATATTCTGCTTTTTCCCGGGTACTTGGGTTCAAATACCCATGGATTTTTTGTTTCTTTACTGGCTTCATATAATTCTGAAAACACAAGTTTTCTTGAAGCCTCTTGCTCATATCTCTCATCAAAGGGTGCTATTCTATAATGTTTCTTTAGCAGATCCCCCGCTAATCCGAGTGAGCTTTCAAATATTTGTCCCACATTCATTCGGGAGGGTACTCCTAAGGGATTGAAGACCATATCAACGGGTGTTCCCGTAGAGTACATTGAATGTACAGAAATGGCTATAACAGAGTTTCTGTTATTCGTATTAACAACTACTCTAGGGGGAATGTTTTTAACAGACGAGTTATGCAAGATATCTAAAAAGGCACTTGGAGGTACCGGTTTATGCTGGGAGCCAAGCCGGCTTAAAGCGTCTGCTGCTTCATTTTTGCGCCGATCGAGATGCTCCACCTGATACCCATTGAAGTGACCCGCCACAATATACACCTTATGTCTGTAAGCCGCCATGAGTGGATCCTTAGAATCCCAAGTGCCAGAAACTTGCTGAGGCACCAGATCAGAATCTCCAAAATAACAAACTCGACTTAAGTTCATCTCTTTAGCCACACAGAGACCATGGAGTAATGCTTCGTACTCAGCTGCATTGTTAGTACAGGGAAACATCAAATGGAGAACATAGCAAATTTTATCACCTTGAGGGGAAGTAAGGACAACTCCAGCCCCCGAGCCTTCCAACTGCCTGGATCCATCAAAATGAATAGTCCAGTATGTATTATCCGGTTTGTCTTCTGGCGCTTGCAACTCGGTCCAGTAATTGATAAAGTCCACAAGGGCCTGAGATTTGATGGCTGTTCGAGGCACATACTTCAAACCATGTGGACCAAGCTCAATTGCCCACTTTGCAACCCGGCCAGTCACTTCCCTGTTTTGAATTATATTGCCCAAAGGAGCAGAACTAACCACTGTGATGGGATGGCCTTGAAAGTATTGCTTGAGTTTTCAACTTGCCATAAAAACCCCATACACCAACTTCTGCCAATGTGGATAGCGTTGTTTTGACTCGATCAGACTTCACTGATGTAGTATACAGGTCGTTGAACCGGGTATTCCTTCCCAGCCTCCTTACGCTCAACCACAATTGCCACACTGACTGCTCGGGCATTGGCAGCCACATATAACAGCAAGGGCTCATTATCAACCGTAGCTGCATGAACCGGCGGTTCAACCAACTGCCGCTTTAACTCCTAAAAAGCCACATTGGCTGCCTCACTCCAGACGAAGTCGTCTGTCTTTTTCAACATCTGATACAAAGGAATGGACTTCTCTCCCAAACGGCTAATAAACCAGCTAAGGGCTGCAATCCAACCCGCCAGACGCTGAACATCGTTGATACACTTCGGTTTAGCCAGGGATGTAATCGCCTTGATTTTTTTCGGATTAGCCTCAATGCCCCGGTTGGATACCAGGAAACCTAAGAGCTTGCCTGCCGGAACACCAAAAACACATTTGTCCGGATTAAGCATCATTTTGTAAACCCGAAGATTGTCAAACGTCTCCTTGAGGTCATCTATCTGTGTTTCCTTCTTCCTGGATTTTACCACAATGTCATCCACATAGGCATGAACATTACACCCAATCTGTGTGTGAAGATAATTCTGCACAGAACGCTGATAAGTTGCTTGGGCACTCTTAAGCCCAAAGGGCATAGAAACATAGCAGAAGGCTCCAAAAGGAGTGATGAATGCTGTCTTCTCCTGGTCCTTAACTGCCATCTTGATCTGATGATATCCTGAATAAGCATCCAGAAAACTCAGGCGCTCACAACTTGCCGTCGCATCAATGATCTGATCAATACGCGGGAGAGCAAAGGGATCGGCCGGACAAGCTTTATTAAAGTCCGTGTAGTCCACACACGTATGCCAAGTGCCGTTTTTCTTAAGATCAAGCACCGTATTAGCCAGCCATTCAGGATGAAACACTTCAACGATAAACCCAGCAGCCAACAGCCAGGCTACCTCTTCACCAATTGCCTTGCGTCTTTCCTCATTAAAGCGGTGAAGAAATTGCTTTAACGGTTTAAAGTTGGGATCAATATTAAGAGGTGCTCAGCGAGTTCCCTCGATACACCTGGCATGTTAGAAGGCTTCCATGCAAAAATGTCCCGGTTCTCACGGATGAACTCGATGAGCGCGCTTTCCTATTTTGGATCCAGATTTGTGCTGATGCTGAACTGCTTGGACGAATTGCCAGGCGCGAAGTCAACAAGTTTGGTTTCATCAGCTGCTTTGAAATGCAGGGTTGGGTCATGCTCAATGGTGGGCTTCTTCAGAGGGGTCATATCTGCCGGATCAACATTTTCTTTATAAAACTTTAGCTCCTCTGTAGCACAAAGCGACTCAGCATAAGCCGCATCACCTTTCTCGCAATCCAAAGCGATTTTTTGACTTCCGTGAACCGTAATCGTCCCTTTATGACCCGGCATCTTGAGCTGCAAGTAAATATAACACGGCCTCGCCATGAATTTTGCATAAGCCGGTCGCCCAAACAGTGCATGGTATGGGCTCTGGATTCTCACCACCTCAAAGGTCAATGTCTCAGACCGGGAGTCATGTTCATCACCAAACACAACCTCCAAAGCAATCTTACCTATAGGATATGCCGATTTACCTGGTACCACGCCATGAAAAACAGTGTTGGACGGTTTAAGACTCTTTTCTGTCAACCCCATGCAACGGAAGGTCTCATAATACAGAATGTTGATACTGCTTCCTCCATCCATGAGTACCTTGGTGAACTTATAACGTCCCACTTGAGGCACCACCACTAAAGCCAGGTGACCCGGATTGTCAACCCGGGGCGGATGATCCTCCCTACTCCACACAATAGGTTGTTCGGACCACCGCAGATAACGTGGTACTGCCGGTTCAACAGCATTAACTGCCCTCTTGTGAAGCTTCTGATCATGCTTACACAAACTACTAGTGAACACATGATACTGTCCACCATTCAACTGCTTTGGGTGACTCTGGTAACCCGACTTCTGCTGATTTCCTTGATTACTCCGCTGGTTATTACCACCTTGGTTGTTCTGGTAGCCCTGATTATTCTGAAATCCAGAGTTTGAGCCACCGCCACCATGAAAACCTGGACCTGAACCGCCTGATGGACGTTGATCATACCAGAAAAGATCAGAGTTTTTGAACTCCTTCATAATGTTACAATCCTTCCAGAGATGCGTTGCAGGAGCCTCCTTGGTCCCATGCTTTGGGCAGGGCTGATTCAACAAGCGCTCCAGATTCATTCCGCTGCCGCGCTGGGGCGGTTTACCCTTACGATGCTGCACATTAGCGTTAGCCACAAAATCTGAATCCGCTTTACGCTTACCGTTATTCCCATGGCCTCCTTGGTTGTGCTGCTGTCCCTTTGCACCGCTGTTCTTCTTTCCCTTCTCCGGTAGTTTCTCATCATCAAAATCGGGATCCTTGGTATTATCAAAATCGGCATACTTGACCAAGGCTGCCATGAGGGTTCCCATGTCGTTGCAATGGCGCTTGAGCCGTCCCAACTTCATCTTCAGTGACTTAAACCGGCAATTGCGCTCCAGTGTTATGGTCGCCTGGCCAGCGTTAATCCGGTCAGATGAGTGCAAAACCTCTGAAACCCGGTGTACCCAATGGGTTGTTGACTCGTTCTCCCCTTGAACACAAGCATCCAGATCCACAATGGACATGGGCTGTTTGCACGTGTCTTTGAAATTGGCTATAAACCGGGCTTTCAACTGATCCCATGACTCGATGGAGTTAGCTGGTAGATTTTTCAACCAAGTACGGGCCGTTCCTTCCAACATCACCGTGAAGTATTTTGCACAGGCCGCTTCATCTACATCCAGTATCTCCATTGCCATCTCATAACTCTCGACCCACGCCTCCGGTGGCTGATCCGCCGTGTAATTAGGCACTTTACGTGGACCCTTGATATCTTTGGGCAGATGCACATTACGAAGAGCCGGAATAAGACACGGCACTCCCCAGGAACTGAAGGCAAGCCCGTTGCCTCGGTCGACTGACATTGCTGGCTGAACCGGGGCGGGTTGATGACGACCCAAAGTGGCATCCCTTCGTGCCCTGCCATGATCCACCACATCTTGAGCATTACGATGCCGCGCGCTGCTAGACACTTCCGGTTCATCCATACGCCTGCTATAGCTTGGGCTCGGACGAGGGGTTGAATGAATTCTATCCCGGCTATAAGAATAAGCCTGTTGCTGTACCACGGCGGTTTGAATAAGGTCCCTAGCCCACCGCGTCTCAATTGCTGCTATTGAATCGCCCTCCATCGGAATGGCTGCCAGGCGCGATGTTGCGGCAATCATGTTATCCAGAGGACTCGAGAAGTGACCCGGCGGTGCAGACATGTATTGCGGCGGGTTATCTATTCGCCGTGGTGGTTCTGTTATCCGTAGTTGATCCGGAGCTGTCCTAGGCGCATCAGTCCGGTTTGCAGCTGCCGGATTGCTCGGCCCAGCGCCTGGCGTTTGAAAGAGATTTAACCCTTCATAGACCGGCGGCAGACGAGACCGGTACTTCCTTCGCATTACATCCTCTGATGCGGTTCGATCCAGCATGAGCTGATAATTCTGCGCCTATATCCGCTGTGACTAGGCATCCAAAGTGGCCCGTTCTTCCGCCATCCTAGCATCCTCAGTTGCCAGGTCCTCCTTAGCCTGTGTTATCTGGTCCTTCAGCTTCGCAATGTCCGCATTGTGCTGATCCCGCGTCTCCGGGGTGACTGCCGTGGTTAACAAAGTTGCCTAGGCATCCATCAAACCGGAGAGGACTTGAGCCGGTCGGCGCGCCGGGACTCCTGCCGCGGCTGCTGATCCGGTGTTCATTGCTGCTGTAGAGGAAGATTGCAAAGTGGGCTGTGTTCCGGCCATCTAAACAACAACCTGACTTGGTGGTTCAAGGAGGTCCGGAATACTGTTGCCATCGGAATATCCTTCGAACACACCGTTATGAACCCGGTACAAGGACTCGGTTTCGCCAGTGGATGACTCGCCGTCGGAATAGACGGCAGTCTCGCCTTCAGACACCGGTTCAGATCCAATCTCATGGACACATCCTACGAACGCACGCTTCATGGCAGGCTTAACCCTGGCTGGACTAGCACGCTAAGCCGTTTTGACGAGGTCAGTGGAGATGTCCGGCTTAGGGCCCGGTTCGCCGATCTTGCTAATGAAGACATGAATTCCGCCAAAGGGGACCCGGTACCCGTACTCGATTGAGCCGGCCTCGGGGCCCTACCCTTCGTCGTCGATGTAGAGCTCGCCGCGACGACTCTTGGTCATCCGGCCGGTCACGTACCCCTTAAGTCCTTCAGAGCTGCCCTTCAAGAACTCGAAACCACCGTGCGATGGCCCCACGGTGGGCGCCAACTGTCGTGGAATTAACACGTCAGATGTCCTCATGACAGGACTTAGTCGTGGAGCCATCGCAATAGGTTAGCTTGAAGGGGTTAAACCGGAAGAGGGTCACGCGAGTTTTATACTAGTTCGGCCCCTTCGATGAAGGTAAAAGCCTACGTCTAGTTGTGATGGAATTGATTGGGTTTCAATGACCAGGGAGCAAATATGCTTGCCTAAGTCTCGAGTTGTTTGTTTCTTGTCCCTGAACCGCTGCCGGGTCGTCCCTTTATATACACAAGTTGATGCCCGGCCGGTCTACGGAGCCCCGAAGCCGACTTGTACAAAGTGTCCGGCTCGGTCTCTCCTTTCCTAACTTACATTACAAGTTACATAGTCATGGCAGTTTACCATTATGGGCCCTAATCCGCCTTTGGGCTTCTGGCCTCTAAGCTTTATTTAGTAAAGCGCCATCTTCTGGATCTCCATGGGCTTCAGCATAGTCAAGGGTGAACTGGGGCCCTCCTGGCCGGTTTACACTCAGTAGCTATATCCCCAACAATCTCCGAATACTCCAAAGTAATTATCGAACACTTAAACCGTGTCCGGATCTGCAAGATGATCTTCACATACCACCGTAGAGAGAATGATATTTCACAAATGTAATCTGCTGACAACTTTAGACAACATGACATGACACTACGGTCGGGTCATTATTCGAACCGTTTTCCCACAACCAGCCATAGCGCATATTGCGAGGCGGTTTCCTCGGCACGTCTTGTCAAAGAAGAGATCATGTCCCCTTATCACATGATTCCCATCAATACGGGTATGGGTAAACCAACCGCGCCATCAATCGTGGCGCTTGGGAAATAAGCAACTTTCAACGGGTAAGTGGGAAGGCGCACCTCTTTTGTCGCCTCTATAAAGGGATAAGGGTTCCCCATTTTCACCCATGCCTTCTTCCTCCTTCGCTTATCCATTCTTGCTTCCTCGAGCTCCACCTAGTCCATGCCTTCTCCGCACAACAAAACATGTCCGGAGCAGGAGGCAAGTGGGTGGCCTCCACCATGAAGGAGGAGCATATTGCGAAGCTCCGGGCGGCCGGATACTTGGCTGCAGACATCACGCACCGGCTACCGGACGCAGGGCAGATCATTCCAACTCTGGAACACCATGAGAGGGTCGTGTTTCTCGCCCACCTCGTCCATGGACTGGGATTTCCACTTCATCCCTTCGTCCGCGGGCTCATGTTCTACTACGGGCTAGATTTCCATGATCTAGCCCCAAATTTCGTCCTCAACATCTCGGCGATTATCGTCGTGTGCGAGGCCTTCCCCCGCATCAAGCCTCACTTTGGCTTGTGGCTATGAATCTTCTGCGTGAAGCCGAAGATCATGAGCGGCCAGCAAGCGGAGTCCGGAGGCGCCATGGTGGGCAAGATGCCCAAAGTCACCTGGCTTGATGGCTCCTTCGCGGAGACCGTGAAAGGGTGGTAGTCGGGGTGGTTCTACATCACCGAGCCGTGCAACGCCAACTGGGCGGCGGCCCCTGAATTCCAATCCGGAATTCCCATGCGGCTCACCTCCTGGGAAAAGAAGGTCCTGGCCTGGGGCGAGCCTGCGCGGCTGACCGGACTTCAAAACCGTATCAAAAATATGAAGGACAAGAAAATCAAGCTAGTCAACGTGGTCTAGGTCATGCTAGCCCGCCGAATTCTTCCGTGCCAAAGACGGGCTTTTAATATGTGGGAGTTCGTCCCGGCCGAACACCAGACACTTCGAGAGCTCTACGGCATGACACACAAGGACGCATGGAAGGCGCTATTCAAGGCCCCCGAAATACCTCCTCCCACATCCGAGGACCGCAGACTTCACGCTACGTGGCTCCCCCGTCCGGTGAGTTTCCTGACTATCACCAGAGGTAGTTTTTTTTATCATACTCATGGGAGGATCTTAAGTCAACGTGTGTACTTAATCAGGAGTACGTGGAGACGGCGTAGCGGATCGACTATCCGGCTCCACTGCCAAAAGGTCCAGCAGACGCTTTCCTGACGGAGATGCTTGTCCTGGCGCCCTATAAGGCGCCGGAAAAGAAGGCCCCGGGGACCAGGAAGGGGCTCCGGTGTAAGGTCGTACCGGACGCCTCGTCCGAAGACAACGAGGCACACTCCTCCCCCGAAGGGGAGGAAGAAGGCGGCCCAGGGGACCAGGAAGGGTCCCCGGCGCAAGGCCGTCATACCCTCGTCGTCCGAAGATGACGAGGCAGATTCCTCCCGCGGAGGCGCGGGAAAACACGAAGACACTCCGCCTCCCCGCACTGGGGAGGAGAGGAAGAGGAAAGCCGCCCTGAAGGGGGAAGCTAGGGCGCCCAAGAAGGGAAAGGCGTCCCTTTTGGATTACTCCACCACTGCCACCTATAGCGAGGAGGAGTGGCTGCCTAGGGGGAAGCCCTAGTAAGATCGTAAGTATCCGCACTCTATTGTACTTTAGTACGACTTTGCTTCGTAGTCTATTATAATGCCGAACACGTATATGCAGTCCGGCCAGGGTCCATCCCGAGGTATCCTCTTCGGATGGGTCCTTGAGTGATTCGGCGATGAACTCGCTCCCGACGACCACTACCCCTCGGCATGTGGACGACACGGAGGTGTTGTTCCAAAGGTTCCACGAGCAGGGGGAGGTGACTCTGGAGATGCCCCAAGGCGAAACCCCAGACGCCGGGTATGCGGGGCGTAAGATCCCCGCGGATTGTGCCGACGACAGCTGCAGCAAGCCGGGCTCTCAGCTAGACACTGTACCAGAACCTCCAATGGTTCCGGATTCGGGAAGGCGGCCCCTCGCTAAGGAGGGCGAGCCGTCTGTGCCCATGACTTCCGTTATGTCAGAGGCATCGGATAGTCTGCTGGAAGCGCTTCGCGGCGCTTCCATGGATGAAGAGCATCGTACTCTTATGAGTGCGGTGATTCAGAAGGTTCTGTCTGCCAAGAGCGGACTAACCGAAGCCTGCACCAGCCTCCTGACAGGCTTTGAGGTACGTAATCAAAAATGTGTGGAAGTATCACCCGATAGGTAGTAGCCCCTGATACTCTGTTTCGTGTTCGGAACAAAAAGCCAAACGGAGGGTCGAATATAATCTGCAGGAGTCTAATAGTAGGTGTGCATGTGAACAAGCAGGCGGTGCTGCTTGCCGCTGCTGCACGCACGACCGAGGTCGCCGGACTTAAACGGGACCTGGAGCAGGCACAGGGAGAGCTCGGCCTCACAAAGAGGCAGCTCGAAGAGAACAAAGGTGAGTGATACCCCGTTCGCATATCATGAAGAATAGACAAAATTGGTGATTCTAACGACAAAGGCGTCGTGACTTTGTAATAGGGGCCACAACCGAAGTGGCGTCAATGAAGAAAGCGCTGTCCGAGGCCGAAGACAAGGCGAGCATGGAGTGCATTGAGTGCGAAAAGCGGAATGCTAGCGTGGGCGAGGTACAACAAGAGCTCCAGGAGCTCTGCAAGAAGTTCGAGTCCTTGGAGCATGACCTCAAGACGAAGGAGTCTGAGCTTGCGAAGGCCCTTGCGAGTGTGAAAGACGCCAAGGCCGAGGTCGAAAAGGCCCAGCAGAAAATCCAGGCGGCCAAGAAGATAGCGGTGGGTAAGACATTCTTTATGCAAAGCAAGCATGTGGAGGAGGCGTTTCTCTTACTTACCCGAATTCGGGGCTCTCCAGGGGCATTCGCAGATATGCCATGCAGCGTATCCAATGCCGCGGACTTCTACCGTGCCGAGGAAGGGAGCTCGACGGAGAAGCTATTCTAGTCCCAATATGCTGGAGCTGAACACCCGATGCCTCTGAGTGACCAATTGAAGCAATTGGTTGAACTCCACAGGGCGGCCGAAGTGGCTGTGAAAGATTTCATAGTCCGGATGTGGCCTGGTGAGCCCTTGCCTGCCTGCTACTTCAGCCTGATAAAGAGGTGGTAAACGCCTGTCCGCGGCTTGAGGTGATCAAGCGATCCGTTTGCATTGAAGGTGCCCACCGGGCCTTTGCCCGTGCAAAGGTGCATGGCAAGCTAGATGCGGAGAAGCTGGTGAAGGACGGGCTGCCGGAGGGCAAGGCGCATCACTGTCCCGAAAAATATTATGATGGCGTTATGAAAGGCGCTCATCTCGTGGCCGATGAATGTACCAAGGACACGATCCTTGAGTAAATGTACTTCTGTTGTTGTTGTCATATAAAGACGAAGTTACTTGCGCTATATAGCGCTTTTTGATTTAAAATATTACCTTCTGTGCAGCTGTTTATAAAATTCTGAAAGTAGGCCAGTCGTCGGCTTCAGCCCCCACATAACTAGTATCGGGGTGTTCCTGGAAAAACCCAGACACTCTTTATCCAAATTTTTGGTCCCTGAAGGAGGTGTTTGGCGCAGCGAACAAGGCAATCGGACTATGCGGCTTTATAACTTTCACTTAGCCATAGAAGTCTACAATTTTAAATTTTGGTGAAGCCCCTAGAATTTGGAAAGCCGAATTGGGGCGCTATATATGCCTAAATCGGACGAAGTCGATTCCTCGCATAAAGCGGAAAAAATCTTTAAGGATTTTAAGACCTCTCGAACAGCGACCAGCACTCGCCGCATCATGCCGGTTAGTTTTCGGCTTTCTCTACTGAGGTGCTCGTCCGGAAGAACCAGGACACAATCGCAGTAGTTCTCCCTGCGCTACCTTAGCCGATATAACGGAACATAAGGTACCAAAACAAGGGAGCCGGGCAAACCCAACTATTGACCCAAGACATGATTCGGAGCTGATGCATATAGTGCTATAAGTTCGGGGTGCCGCAGTGTTGAAAGTGTCCGGACTTGTCTTGCCGTGTTATGGGGCGCCATAAGGAGCCCCTGGCAAACTAAACGTACCAAGGTGTACGGAAACATTTATAGAAAAAATGTGCAAATAGGAATAATAAGATGACGCTATATATTATCTCCCATTGATAAATAATACGTCTAAGCGTATGTTTACAATGAATGCGTTAAGCAGAAGTAAATAGGACTATTTGACATGTCCCATCCAAGGGCGGGCTGCATGTAGGTATATAGAACAGGTATAACGATCGTGAAAAGATTCCACCTCGGTATTCCCTTTGTGTGCAAAGCCTTTTGCCTCCTTGATTTTTTCTCCTGTGCGAGTCCGACAATCCGGCTCTTCTGAAAAGGCTGCCCGAAAGCAGTATCCTGAAAGGTAAAAAAGGGGGGTTATTAAAGTATGTTGCGGCTGAGCCGCACTGTTTGACTGAGTCCCTTATTGTGCCTCCGCATATGCCCATGGTATTTTTAGTGTGTAATTGTGTACGCGCGGCACGAATGCTGCCATGATGGTGCTAGAGCGAAGGCCGGACTGCTAGTCGCGCTCTTGGCGTGCCTGGCGATCTTGTTGCGGGGTACTCCGGACTCGCTTGATGGTGTTCGGGGTTGTTTTTGCCGGATTGGTGGTTTGCCGGAGAAGGCCGCATTGTACTTCCACAGCGAGGGCTGCAGTATGCTCTTCTGTTCGGAGAGAGCGGTCCATGTTTCCGTTGACTGTTATGACCCCGCGCGGTCCTGGCATCTTGAGCTTGAGGTATGCATAGTGTGGTACCACATTGAATCGAGCGAATGCGGTTCGTCCAAGTAGTGCATGATAACCATTGCGGAAAGGGATGATATCGAAGATTAACTCCTTGCTTCGGAAGTTATCCGGAGATCCGAAGACCACTTCCAGTGTTATGGAGCCCGTGCAACGGGCCTATACTCCTAGAATTACACCTTTGAAGGTGGTTTTGGTGGGCTTGATCCTTGAAGGGTCTATGCCCATTTTGCGCACTGTGTCCTGATAAAGCAGGTTTAGGCTGCTGCCGCCATCCATAAGGACTCGCGTGAGGTGGAATCCGTTGATGATTGGGTCTAGGACCAATGTGGCTGAACCACCATGACGGATGCTGGTAGGGTGATCCCTACAATCGAAGGTGATCGGACAGGCTGACCATGGGTTGAATTTTGGGGTGACTGGCTCCATCGCATAGACGTCCCGTAGTGCTCGCTTCTGTTCCCGTTTGGGAATATGTGTGGCGTAGATCATGTTGACCATTTTCACCTGGGGAGGAAATTTCTTCTATCCTCCTGTGTTCGGACGCCGGGGCTCCTCGTTATCATTGCTGTGCAGCCCCTTGTCCTTGTTTTCGGTGTTTATTTTACCTGCCTGTTTGAACACCCAACAGTCTCTGTTAGTGTGGTTTGCTGGCTTCTATGGGGTGCCATGAATTTGGCACGAGCGTTCAAGTATGCGGTCCAGACTGGACAGTCCCTAATTGTTTATTTTGAACGACTTTTTCCGCTGACCGGATTTCGAGCCACGGAATCCGGCATTGACTGCCGTGTCTTCGGTGTTGTCACCGTTGCTCTGTCGCTTGTGTCTGTTGCGCCGTGGCTTGCCGTTATTGTCGCGGACATCTGAGGTGCCTGAATTTATTGGCGTGGTGCTACTGTGAGCCAGCTAGCTGTCCTCGCCCGTGCAAAAGCGGGTCATGAGTGTCGTGAGGGCTGCCATGGACTTTTGTTTTTCCTGGTCGAGGTGTCGGGCGAGCCACTCGTCGCGGATATTATGCTTGAAGGCCACCAGGGCTTCGGCGTCCGGACAGTCGACTATTTCGTTCTTTTTGGTTAGGAACCGAGTCCAGAATTTCCTGGCTGACTCTCCGGGCTGTTGGGTAATGTGGCTCAAGTCATCGGCATCCGATGGTCGCACGTACTTGCCCTGGAAGTTGTCGAGGAACGCGTCCTCCAGGTTTTCCCAACTGCCAATGGAATTTGCCGGCAGGCTGTTTAGCCAGTGCCTTGCCAGTCCTTTGAGCTTGAGGGGAAGGTACTTGATGGCGTGTAGATCGTCACCGTGGGCCATGTGAATGTGGAGAAGGAAATCTTTGATCCATACTGCGGGGTCTGTTGTGCCATCGTATGATTCGATGTTTACAAGTTTAAATCCTTCTGGGAATTCATGATCCATCACTTCGTCAGTGAAGCAGAGGGGGTGTGCGGCGCCTCTATGTCGGGCTATGTGGCTACGCAGTTCGACTGAGTCCGGTTGGCTGTATTCGGCCTGGCCGGACTTGTTGATGGTGTATCTGGCGTAACGATCATCGTTACGTGTTGGGGCACGCCCCCGCGATCCGTAGATTGATCTTGGATATCCTGCCTTGTTTTCCGATATATCTTGCAGGTCCTGCCCATTGCACCGTGTCGTAGTGTGTTGGCGTGGGGGTGCGGGCTGGTATTCAGGCTGATATGCCGTTTTATCCCGGCCGCAAGGTGTCCGGTCAGCCATGTGGTGCTCGAGTCCGTATTCCTCAGCTGCCAGGACTTCAGTCCATCTTTCAGTGAGCAGGTCTTGATCAGCTTGGAGCTGCTGCTGCTTCTTTTTCAGGCTCCTCGCGGTGGCAATAAGCCGGCGCTTGAAGCGCTCCTGCTCCACGGGGTCCTCTAGCACGCCGAACTCGTCGTCGCCGAGGCTAATCTCATCTTCGGAGGGGGGCATGTAGTTGTCCTCCTCCGGGTATCCGTCCGTTGCCTGTTTGTCTGGGCTGACCTACCTGTCTTCCTGTTCGGCCTGCTCGAAGGCAGGCTGATCGGGGTTGTATTCATCTTCAACACCATCCAGATTTTTTTCGTTTCCTGTGCCGGTATTGCTGTGGTGGGTAAGGGAGTCCTGGACTAGGGGGTGTCCGGACAGCCGGACTATCATTATCCGCCGGACTCCAAGACTACGAAGATAGAAGATTGAAGACTCCGTCTCGTGTCGGGATGGTACTTTCCTTGGTGTGGAAGGCAAGCTTGGCGATACGGATATGTAGATCTCCTACCATTGTAACCGACTCTGTGTAACCCTAGCCCTCTCCGGTGTCTATATAAACCGGAGGGCTTTAGTCCGTAGGACAACATACATTACAACAATCACACCATAGGCTAGCTTCTAGGGTTTAGCCTCCCTGATCTCGTGGTAGATCCACTCTTGTACTACCCATATCATCAATATTAATCAAGCAGGACGTAGGGTTTTACCTCCATCGAGAGGGCCCGAACCTGGGTAAAACATCGTGTCCCTTGTCTCTGTTACCATCCGCCTAGACGCACGATTCGGGACCCCTACCGAGATCCGCCGGTTTTGACACCGACATTGGTGCTTTCATTGAGAGTTCCTCCGTGTCGCCACCGATAGGGCGGATGTCTCCACCCGTCTTCAAAGACGGAGTGTTCGCGGAGGGCCTTGGCCGCCGCCAAACTATCCGCTTGGTGGTTTCTCATGACCGCTGTCCGCCGCCGCTTCGCAATGACTTCTCAAGTCGTCGGAAGCAATCTTCGCGTCAGCCCTAAAGCTGCCGAACAGTTAGATCCAATAGAGCTCTCGTCTGTTAACGAGCTCTTGGATCGCATCGCCGCCCTGGGAGTCGCTACGGACTACAACCAGATTGGGCTTAAAACCGATCCGCGAGAGATTAACTCTCCCGTGCCACCCACCACGTCGCAGTGGTACGGGAGCAATACGGCAATTCTTTGCCAGTGTTGAAAACAATTCATGTCCGGATTCCCGAACCCTCCATGCCGGATTCCCGCGGAGGGACGGACTTCGATCGAGCATTGAACTTAAAATCATGCATCACCCCGGACTCGCTGGATTGTCTCCAGCAAACCAAGCTTCCGAATTCGGAAGCCCCTCGGCCTTTGAACCCCAAGATGGGCAGGGATCCGAATTTTATTCCACCCACCCGCCCAGACATATGCGATCTATCTCTAATACGGCAAGAGCCTTGTAAAGCGAGTACATCATTCTTGGGCGATTCCTCTGGTTATGGACAGGATAAAGGACTGCCGAGAGGAAAACGCAATCTCAATCTTCTGCAATAACTGCACGGACAAGGGAATCCTGAACGCCATTGATCGTCGCAGAATTACGCGCTTCACCGATCTGGCGTCCATAGTACGAAAGTACTGTGCGATGGAAAGTTTCCGGAAAACTGAAAATCAATTTTGGGATAATCCGGCCCCAAACCCAGTCCGCAGCAAAAGGGCGCCTTACACTCATGCCCCAGATGCAAAAACAAAAAAACAGAAACCCGATAAGGGAAACGGAACCGTACTGGAGGGATGGCTCAATGGACCCTGTAAACTTCATAGTGCAGAGGGAGCCGTCCCAACACACAGCCTTAGAGCATGTTGGATATTACGGCAGGTGGCCAAAAGTGGCGAGGAACTTCTAGCTCCGGGAAACCACTCCAACAATACCAGCACAGTGTCAACAGTCTTCGAGACCTTCGCATCAAACAATATGCGAAAGCGAACAATCCGCGGACTCGCCAAAGTCTACCAAGTAGCAACAGCAAACCCATGGAGCGACACAGCTATTACTTCCAACGCCAGCGATGAGCCTAAATTCCGAACAACCAGAGCACCAGCTGCACTGGTACTTAGTCCCATAGTGGACAGCTTTCGACTGACAAAAGTCCTCATGGACGGCGGCAGCGGACTAAACCTCATTTACGAGGAAACTCTGCGAAAAATGGAAATCGATTGGAGCCGTATTGAGCGAAGCAGCACAACCTTTAGAGGAATAATCCCGGCCGGAAGCACGCTGCCTTTGGAAAAATCACACTCGATGTGGTGTTCGGCTCTCCGGACAATTACAGATCCGAAGAAGTCACGTTCCAGGTGGCCTCGTTCAGCAGCGGATATCACGCTATATTAGGGCGAGAGGCATTCACAATTTTTCAAGCAGTACCTCATTACGGGTACATGAAGCTCAAAATGCCTGGGCCCAGCGGAATAATCACTCTCGCTAGTGATCCGGACATAGCACTCCGCGCCGAAAACAAGACAGCCGCACTAGCCCTCGAGGCACTATCCGAAGCCCTAGCGGCAGAAGAACTTACCACAATGCGCTCTACGGTGAACAGGGACGATGTGATACTTGATAAAAGACCCAAGTCCACCTCCTTTAAACCAGCAGATGAAATAATAAAATTCCAGGTCCATCCAACGGACCCAACAAAGACGGTCTCCATCGGGGCACAATTGAACCCTGGCGTAGACGCCGCACTGCGCGAATTCCTTCGAGAAAATTGGGATATCTTCTTTGGCATCCTTGGACATGCCCGAATCCCACGCAGTTGGCGAACACAGCCTAAACATCCTAAAAGGATTTAAGCCAGTCAAACAGGCTCTTTGGCGATTTTCCGAACCCAAAAGACAGGCAATGGGAGAAGAGCTAGCCAAACTATTGGAAGCCGGATTCATTAGAGATATCAAACATTCGGACTGGCTAGCAAATCTGGTGATGGTACCAAAGAAGGATAAATCCTGGCGCCTCTGTGTTGACTTTAAAGACCTCAATAAGGCTTGCCCAAAGGATCCTTTCCCTCTCCCCCGCATCGATCAAATTATCGATGCCACAGCAGGGCACGATTCATTGTGCTTCCTGGACGCATACTCTGGCTATCATCAAATCAAGATGGCGGAACAAGATCAAGCCGCAACGGCATTCATCACCCCATATGGACCATTCTGCTTCAACACGATGCCCTTCGGACTTAAAAATGTCGGCGCAACATATCAGCGCATGATTCAAACATGTCTGGCCACCCAGATCGGCAAAACAGTCGAGGCATACGTAGACGACGTAGTCGTCAAAACAAAGCACGTCGAAACTCTAGTAGACGATTTGAGGCTCACATTCGAAAACCTAAGAGCATATGACATCAAGTTGAATCCGGTAAAATGCGTTTTCGGCGTACCAGCCGACAAGCTGCTGGGCTTCATTGTATTCGGTAGAGGAATTGAAGCAAATCCGGCCAAAATCCGAGCTCTGTCATAGTTGGATATTCCAAAGGACCTCAAACAAATACAAAAATTAACAGGATGCGTGGCAGCCTTAAGCCGCTTTATCTCCCGTCTAGGAGAAAAGGCGTTGCCCTTTATCGCCTCCTCGGCGCACGAACACCGAGTGGGCGGATGCTGCCACCGCCGGACTCGAAGAAATAAAGGCCATACGGCAACAAATCCGGTCTGGCGGGCCCACTGGGCGAACCAATGTTGTTATACATCGCAGCAACACATCAAGTTGTAAGCGCGGTCCTCGTCGTCGAACGAGCGATGTAGGGCATAAATTCCCTCTTCAAAACCAGTGTATTATGTATCCTTTGTGTTAACCCTTGCAAATCCGTTACCCGCACTATCGAAGATAGCATATGCGGTGTTCATGGCGCCCCGAAAACTTTGGCACTACTTTCAAGAGTGTTCGATAACGATGGCCTCTCAAGTACCACTCAATGACATTATAAATAACCGCGACGCAACGGGTAGGATTGCAAAATGGGCCATTGAGCTCTTACCATTCGACATAACTTACAAACCTCGACGAGCCATAAAGTCACAAGTTTTGGCTGACTTCGTCGCCGAATGGACTGAAGCCGAACTCCCTAAAGAGTATGGCGCATACTCTAATTGGACTATGCATTTCGACGGCTCCAAAATGTTGGCCGGACTGGGGGCTGGCGTCGTATTGACATCCCCAACCGGAGATACAGTCCAGTATGTACTTCAAATAATGTACACGGACTCCAACAACGCAGCCGAATACGAGGCCCTGTTACATGGTCTCCGGATGGCGGTCTCCATGGGCATTCAACGCCTAGAGGTGCGCGGGGACTCAAACCTTGCAATATCCCAAATAAACGGAGACTTTGACGCCAAGGATCCGAAAATGGCAGCATATCGCAACGCTGTCCTGAAAATGTCAGCTCGGTTTGAAGGACTTGAATTCCATCACATAGCCCGAGATAATAACCAAGCGGCCGACGTTCTGGCACGCATCGGTGCGAAACGTGATGCTGTCCCTCCAAATATCTTCCTGGAATGGCTCTTCAAGCCATCCGTATTATGGGAAGAGGAGCCAGGTAGCAATAAACCGGAAAGAACCGCATCAATCAATGATTTAGCAGACGACATAACACCTTCAGTCCACGCCATAATGGCAGTAATCGCCGCGTGGACAGAACCTTTCCTAGCCTACTTGCTTAGGCAGGAACTTCCCGAAGACCAAAACGAGGCCCGCTGCATAGTCCGGCGATCAAAAGCCTACAAGGTCCATGAGGGAGAACTTTATAAGAAAAGTACAACCGGAGTCCTTCAGAGGTGTATCTCCGAAGAGGAAGGGCGAAACCTCCTGGCTGAAATTCATGCCGGACTAGGCGGACACCACGCAGCAGCCCGGGCCCTTGTAGGAAAGGCATTCCGTACAGGATTTTATTGGCCGACGGCTCGGGCGGACGCACGGGACTTGGTCCAGCGATGCGTTGGTTGTCAGCTCTTTGCTAATCAGAGCCATATGCCACCCACCGCCCTCAAAACCATACCCATTACCTGGCCGTTCATGGTCTGGGGGCTTGACATGGTTGGACCCCTTAAAGGGGGAACCCACAAGCAAAGGTACCTATTGGTCATGGTTGATAAATTCACCAAATGGATAGAGGCCAAACCGGTCAAAACGGCAGAGTCCGGACCAGTGATAAACTTTATATCAGAGGTGGTACACCGCTACAGAGTCCCCCACAGCATCATCACCGACAACGGCACGAACTTCACAGCCGATGAGGTTAAGTCATGGTGCAAAAATATGGGCATCAAGCTCGACTATGCTTCAGTTTATCACCCTCAAACCAATGGTCAAGTGGAAAGAGCAAACGGTCTAATAATGAGCGGCATTAAACCCAGACTAGTAAGGTCACTTACTAAATCCGACACACAATGGGTCGAGGAGCTCGACTCCGTACTCTGGGGGCTGCGGACAACGCCCGACCATACTACTGGATTCACACCATTTTTTATGATATACGGCGCAGAGGCAGTGTTGCCTTGTGACATTATTCATGACTCACCTCGAGTGCGCATGTATGAGGAAAGAGAAGCCGAGCTCGATCGGCAGGACAGCTTGGACACATTGGAGGAAGAATGTGACGTCGCGAAGGCTCGTTCCGCATTTTATCAGCAGCAGGCCCGAAGATATCAAAGCAGAGAAGTACGGGCCAAGACTTACAACGTTGGCGAACTAGTTCTATGCCTGCCGGACAAGAAAAAGGACAAGCTCAAGCCTAAATGGGAGGGGCCCTTCATTATCGATCAAGTACTGACTGGCGGAGCATACCGTCTCATTTAAATGCGTCGGACAACCGACTCGAGCCGAACCCATGGAACGCAGCCCACCTCCGACGATTCTATGCCTAGCGCCGGACTAAGAGTTCGTCCCCTTCCCCCGTCCAAACTTTTACACTTCGACTGTCTTTTTGTTTATCTTTTTTATCCTTTTTTATTCGAAAGCCCTTACGGGCCTATTTCCTCATTCTTTGCATACACATGATGTGCCATCCGCACTCATTATTCCTGGGGGCTTCTTTTACAGAAGGTTAATTATACAGGTTTCATACCCAACACATGTGTCAAGCTTCCACATGTACCTTTTACTCGCCATTATATGCATCGATATGACTTAAGTTTTGGCCAAGCTGGGTTGCCTGGCTCCTGTCCTTACCCCTACGTTCCCGATTGTTGGCTAGGAGGTAAAGGAGCACCTCTGCGATTATTCTTGCCGGTCACCGGATGTGTACCTCGATCGGGTGAAGCCGAAAGATAGCATTCTTAAGGGAATATTCGGTCGGTGATTTAAAAGATGACTTTTTACCCATTTTATCCATCTGCCCCCAGATGTTTTACTGCTTTCTTTGCAGTCCGGACATGCACTTTAGGGCATGCCTCCCAGCGAAAGGAACCCTTAACGGAACTATTCTCCCTGGAAGATGTTTCTTACTAACCATGTAATATAACATAACTAGTTGGGCACTTGTCCGATAAAGCACTAATGACCCCTACTTTGGTCTCCATGCATACCACGGTTGTGTCTCAACCAAAGAGGTATTCGGACACACTCCGGACTCTAGGGTCCCGAGGTTGAAGCGAAATGGTCGGCAAAGACAAACGATCTACAATCCGGCTAGAAGGCATTTCACATGTTACTGTATAGGATAACATACATTGTCAAATTTACT
This sequence comes from Aegilops speltoides, assembly GCA_021437245.1. Lineage (NCBI taxonomy): Eukaryota > Viridiplantae > Streptophyta > Magnoliopsida > Poales > Poaceae > Aegilops > Aegilops speltoides. The sequence goes on from CM038144.1 coordinate 17,600,748, forward strand.
GATTGTATTCCTCCTCAATCCCGTCTAACAGACTGTCTAGTTTACAGTCCCGTTGGGAAAATTTAGCAGCCAACTCTACTTGGCTGTACACTAAACTCACTGGGATCTCCTTCCCATCGGGCCCCACCGGTCCAACTTCGGCCATGTGGTTGGGATCCGCCTTCTTGTACCGCGTCTTCACCATGGCCCAAGCCTCCCTGGCACCTTGACGGCAAGCTGATATCTTCCATAAACGGAAACGCTGCCGTACTGAGGGCTGGCCACAAAGCCTGAACGACGCCGCTCATTGCCTGCCGAACTCGTTCGAGTAGCTGCAACAGTTCGGGAAGTTGATCACCCGTTGATATGGGCATCTCCTCTGCAGGACGACCCGTGAGTACACCTACAAGACAAATCATGTCAAAATACTTCCTCGCCGAACTCTTCTTTTCAAAGGAGTCCGCTCAAGCACTTACTATAAATGCCGCGACGAAGCCGCTGATTCTCCTTAACGGAGCCGGACAGCTCAGCCTGAACGCCTTTCAGCTCTTCTCTGAGCTTGGCGTTGGCATCTTGGAGCTTGTTCCTTTCCTGCTGAACCCTATTCAGCATACTCTCGCCGGCCTTTAGCTGGCACAGCAATGCTTGCCTGTCCGGATCTTGTCCGGCGGTACCTGCAATGTCAGTATTAGACTTGCGCGCACGCTGCACAGCGCTTATGTTTATTAATAAAAATGTGTTACCAGGAGGAGTCTATGCATCTCCTCCTGCGGCAGCAAGTGCGGCCTCCAGTTGGGCCTTGCAATCTTGCAGCTCCCGGGACAGCTGGGCGTTCTTCTCGGTAAGCGCCTGCAAATTCAAATGATCCTTAAATCAGTTTGCATAAACTACTTTAAGTCTCGGGGGCTACTGGTGTATAACCATTGAAATTCCATTACCCGTGTGTCTTTCACATATTGCTCCGTGGCTCTGGTAAAACCATCTTGAGCAGCACGGAGATGTGCGTCCCCTGCGTTAAAGGCATCCAATGCCTCAGGGGAAAAGCACGCTTCACGAAATACTGTCTGGCGGCGCCTATGGTTCATGGCGCTCTCCACCTCAGACTTGGTGGCGGACGATGCAGCCGGTATCCTCCGTTGGAGAAGGATCCGGCTCGCGTCTTGCACTTGCCTCCCCTCCGGCCGGGCGCTGGATCTGGCGGTGTTGGTAGGATCGACAATTCCTGCGCCGCATGATCTGGCGGCGCTTTTTCTCCTACAAAATCATGAGCACTCGATCGTTTCCTAACGCGTTGCTCGAAAATTGAATCTGAGCTATACCTTTGCGGCGACATTTCCGTCCGCACTGTGCTCCTTTTCCGCCTGCTGGTTTGGACTGGCCTTTGTTGGTCAGCCGCCGCGGGCTCGGCTTCCTGCCGTAAAGGCGTTTCCTGCAAAATACCATCGTTCGCGAAGGTCAGAAATGTGCAGGGAAGAGTTAACGGTGTCCGGACTTCGGTCGTGGTCACCTGGGAAGCCGGACTTAGTCCGGGATAGTCCGCCGTGATGGCGACCAGAGCATTGTCTATGCTGAGCTGGTGATACACCCCGTCGATCAGCTCCACCCCGATGTCCGGGTCCTCTTCGGAGGCCGGATCCAGGGATCCTTCTGGATCCTCGGGTTGCGGAGCCGGACTCACCATGTCCTCCACGATCCGCGAGATCCTGCGCCGAAGACATAATGTAAGAAGCTTAAACTTCGAAAGCATGGGTAGAACCCTTCAAGGTGTTCGATTACCCATCCTCTAGGGTTGATCATGGAAAACCCATTCAAAGGGTTTGTTCGAAGGAAGTCCTCCTTCTCCCCCTTGTACAAGCGGACGGGATCTTTACCAGTCCTCGGTTGAATCCGCCCTTTGCGGCCGTGCCGGTGGCATCGTCTTCCCGCTGAAATCCCACATGGGGTGGCCTCAGATTGTAGTGGCTGCACCTCGCTGATGCATGTCGTCATGACTCGATCATGGTCAAGCCGGAATGAGCCATTAATCTTATCCGGCCCATCAAATAATGGACGCTCTTGTCTTCCTCCTATCGGGGGCTCCGCGAGCGCCAGCTGAGGCGTTTCTTCAAGGGAGCAGCACTAAACTCCGGGAGGCCGATCCGGACTGGGTCTGGCAGCGGAGCGTCTCCTATATAAAACCACTCTGAGGGCCAGTCTTCAGACGCCTTCTTGGGAGTGCCGGATAGGTATCCGGTCTCGGCGATGCGCCATATTTCGGCGCCGCCCACTTGATATATGGACCCCTCATGAGAACGGGGCACGAGGCAAAACAGCCTCCTCCACGAAGCAAAATGGGGCTCGATGCCCAGGAATAGCTCACAAAGAGCTACGTAGCCCGCGATATGCAGGACAGAGGCGGGCGTGAGGTGGTGGAGCTGGAGTCTGTAGAACTTCAGGAGCCCGCGGAGGAACGGATGTACCGGAAATCCGAGCCCCCTTATCAAATAGGGGACGAAGCACACCCGCTCCTCCCTATTGGGGCTTGGGGTGTCCTCCGCCTGCCTCCCACCTTGATAAGTAACCAGTCCGGCCCGGACTGGAACCATGAAGGCCGGAGGGAGAAATCCCTCCGTTTGGAGCTTCACTAGCTCGTTGTGCGAAATAGAGCACCTCCTCCAATTCCCCGGTGGTGGGCTGGGAGCGCGTGAATAAGAGCCGCGTCAACGATCCATGATGGAATGGATTTCTAGGTCAAAGGCGCTTCAATGGAGTATTCGCGGGAGGAAGACGGTGCGGTTTGGATCTGGATTCTTGCCTCTTTTATAGGCGGACGACTTGCACAATTAGGGGGTGGAACACAAAATGCACCCTGGCTTTTCGTATTCGTGCGACGCGTGGAAGAGGGCCATTATTTGGCGTAGAAGCCGAGGGACACAGTATTCAAGATGAAGCCGGACACTATTCGGTAGGTACATGGAATTTGAAGGGAGAACCCGCCTTGCAACGCCGAAGACTATCAACGCGCTGGACTTATCGTCATTGAAGCCTGGTTTGGGGGCTACTGAGGGAGTCCTGGACTAGGGGGTGTCCGGACAGCCGGACTATCATTATCCGCCGGACTCCAAGACTACGAAGATAGAAGATTGAAGACTCCGGCTCGTGTCCGGATGGTACTTTCCTTGGCGTGGAAGGCAAGCTTGGCGATACGGATATGTAGATCTCCTACCATTGTAACTGACTCTGTGTAACCCTAGCCCTCTCCGGTGTCTATATAAACCGGAGGGCTTTAGTCCGTAGGACAACATACATTACAAAAATCACACCATAGGCTAGCTTCTAGGGTTTAGCCTCCTTGATCTCGTGGTAGATCCACTCTTGTACTACCCATATCATCAATATTAATCAAGCAGGACGTAGGGTTTTACCTCCATCGAGAGGGCCCGAACCTGGGTAAAACATCGTGTCCCTTGTCTCCTGTTACCATCCGCCTAGACGCACAGTTCGGGACCCCCTACCCGAGATCCGCCGGTTTTGACACCGACAGCGGGGCTTGGAGCGGCGCCGACGACGTCCATGCTTTGCTTTCTTCCCTGAGGGGTTATCCTCCATTGCCTCATCGCCATTGGTTTCCTTCGGAGTGTCCACCAAATATATATCATATGAGGAGGTGGCTGTCCACTGCCCCATGGGCGGTGGTTCATGTTCTTCTCCTACATCGTCGTCCATACCGTCGATGTCTTCGGATTCGAAGTCAAGCACGTCGATTAAATCATCGATCGTGGCAATGAAGTGGGTGGTGGGTGGGCAACGAGTTCCTTCGTCGCCTGCTTCCCACTCGAGCTGGACATAGTTTGGCCAAGAGTCTCCTGACAAAGAGAGAGACTTTAACGAGTTCAGTACGTCGCCAAAGGGTGAGTGCTGGAAGATATCCGCAGCGGTGAACTCCATTACCGGAGCCCAACCAGATTCGGCGGGCTCTAGAGTGCGCGGACTGGAACCTACACCCGGATATGAGTCCAGGGGTCCGGTGTCACAGGCCTCCTTGGGGGTGAAGCCTGTGTTCGGCTCTACCGCCGATGAGTGTGTGGCCTCCGGGGAGGGGTCCATCCACCCGTCCTCGGGCGACGCAATCTGCTCCAGATTTTGGTCCGGGGCTCCTGCAGGGGCGATATCCCGAGCATTGTCCGACAGCAGGTCTAAGCCGTGCTCATCATGACTGTCCGACGCTCCTGGCGCAGGCCTGAACTCGTTGAAGATCAAGTCTCCACAGATATCGGCCATGTAGTTCAGGTTTCCGAACCTGACCTGGTGGCCAGGGGCATAGCTATCGATCTGCTCCAGATGGCCATGCGAATTGGCCCGGCCGCCGAACACGAAAATCTGTCCAGGGAGAAAAGTCTCACCCTGGACCGTGTTGGTGTTGATGATTGAAGGAGCCATCAAGACTTGCAGTGACGACACAAAGGAACTTTCAATGAAAGCACCAATGTCGGTGTCAAAACCGGCGGATCTCGGGTAGGGGGTCCCGATCTGGGCGTCTAAGGCTAATGGTAACAGGAGGCAAGGGACACGATGTTTTACCCAGGTTTGGGCCCTCTCGATGGAGGTAAAACCCTACTTCCTGCTTGATTGTATTGATGATATGGGTATTACAAGAGTTGATCTACCACGAGATGTAGAGGCTAAACCCTAGAAGCTAGCCTATGATTATGATTGTCTGTCTAAAGACTAAACTCTCCGGTTTATATAGACACCGGAGAGGGATAGGGTTTACATGGAGTCGGTTGCAAAGAAGGAAATATAATATCCGGATCGCCAAGCTTGTCTTCCACGCAAAGGAGAGTCCCATACGGACACGGGACGAAGTATTGAGTCTTGTATCTTCACGGTCCAACAGTTCGGCCAAAGTATATAGTCCGACTATCCGGATATCCCCTAATCCAGGACTCCCTCAAGAGGGGAGAGTGTATCTTCATACCCTTGAAGATCGCTAAGCAGAAGCGTTTGTCAACAGGGTTGATGTAGTCATACACCTTCACGATCCGTCCCGATCAAGTACCGAACACACGGCACCTCCGCGTTCAGCACTCATTCATCTCGATGACGTCCTCGCCTTCTCGATCCATCAAGACGGGCGAAGTAGTAGATGAGTTCTGGCAGCACGACGGTGTGATGACAGTGTTGGTGAAGAACAATCTCCGCAGGGCTTCGCCTAAGCACTACAGAAACTATGACGGAGGATAAACTAGAGGGGACGGGGTTGCCGGCACACGGCTTGGTGTTTCTTGATGTGTCTTTGGTGCTACCCTGCCCCTCTATTTATATGTTGAGCCCTGGGGTCAAAAATTGGAGTAAAAGCCTCCTCAAAGTCGGTTTGGCCCGAAAGGCAAGAGTCCTAGACAGTCTCCAGGGCTAGACGCCAGGGTTCCCGGCGTCTACACCCTAGACACCAGGGTTCCTGGCGTCTAGCCTCTGGTCTCTGCAAAACTTCCTTTTGCACTTTCCAAAAGCCTCGTGGGCTTTCCCCTTTGGCCCAAAAAACGTGTTCTTGTACCCAAACATTTCGGGAAACATCCGGAACCCCTTCTGGTGAATTCCGGAACCCTTCCGGAGATCAAGTCGTATTATCCCATATATCAAACTTTATCTCCGGACCATTCCGGAGTTCCTCGTCATGTCCGTGATCTCATCCGGGACTCCGAACAACATTCGGTCACCAACATACATAACTCATATAATACTATATCGTCAACGAACGCTAAGCGTGCGGACCCTACGGGTTCGAGAACTATGTAGACATGACCAAGACACTTTTCTGGTCAATAACCAATAGCGGAACCTGGATGCCCATATTGGATCCTACATATTCTACGAAGATCTTTATCGGTCAAATCGCATAACAACATACGTTGTTCCCTTTGTCATCGGTATGTTACTTGCCCGAGATTCGATCGTTGGTATCATCATACCTAGTTCAATCTCGTTACTGGCAAGTCTCTTTACTCGTTTCGTAATACTTCATCCCGCAACTAACTTATTAGTGACAATGCTTGCAAGGCTTATTGAAAGAACATGCGGTGCCCCCATGTTTGGTTTTGGTAATTGATGACAATCTCTATGGACTAATGGTTGCCTTGAGTTATATTTGAAGGATTTGTCCATAGGCTTTTCTTGAAATCCATGTGTTGGTTCCAAGGAGTTTATGAGTTGACCAAGGTGTTATTAAGGAATTATCCAAAGATTGGTCATGTGAGTGTTGAGCTTATTTCAAGCATGTCTTGAAGAAGAAGATTATGTGATCATTCATGTTTACCTTCAAGACATCATCCAAATGAAGAGAGTTGGAAAGATTCAAGGTTGATCAAGACTAAGTCAAGACTGAATAAGGTTGATCAACTTACAAAGCGTAGAAGTTGTACCGAGAGGGATCAAGTGATCCCATGGTATCGTAAGCTTTGTCCATTGCACTTTGTGTACTAACCCATGGTCTATGTGAGAGTTCTATGTGGGGTTAGGTACGTGTCCATGGGCTTGCGTCAAGAGGAAGATATCATACAACCCAAGGAAAGGATGACATCAAGTGGTGAGCATCATCATGATTGCCGTGTGCAAGTTCAAGTGGAGCATCACGAAGAGATCAAGTGCGAATCTTTCCATCCTTTGTGGTGTCAATGGTCTTGTGAAGATGTGCCGAAGAGAGGCTCGCCCATAGTGGACTATGGGGGAGCAATCATCTAGTCTTCATCGAGCCAACGCAATCAAGAAAGGTGGTCCAACTTGACGGAGTAAAGATCGTCATCATCTAGCTCAAGTGGACCATGTGCAAGGCAAAGGTTTGCCCTTGATAGGTTTTCTATTTTACCGGTCTCGTGGTGGTAGTTGGGAGACCGGGTTATAGGATAGTTTGCCGTACTATCAAAGGGGGCTCTCAAGTTGGTAGCTTGATCGTATTGCTAGTAGAGAGCTCAAACCATTGCATCCTTGCATCATGTTTCTTGGTTCTTGTTTGGTTCTCCTTGTGAGTCTTAGAGCTTATGGTCATCTTGATGACAAGCTTTAGTTCATCGAAAACGGAGTTCACATGCGTCTTCTATGATATTTTCGGTGTTGGAGGTTTTACCGGTCTTATCCGAGGAAGGGTTCTCACCATTTTCTTATGGGACTTTTATAATTTGCTTATTATTGATATTTATTTCAAGATTGTGTTAGCCCTTGTCGCTAGCTTTCCAACAAACTTGGTTTCATCAAATTCGGAGTCCGTTTGCAAAAGTTCTGGCAGTTTTGGTGTTCTCAAAAGGCCGCAGCGGTACTACCGCGAATTGGAGCGGATGTAATTTTTTACTACCGCTCCGGACCAAAAATTTGTCCCAAGTCCTGCGGTGGTAGGCCCGGATGTAATTTTTTAGTACCGCTCGCAAGCAGTAGTACTGCTACCCTTAGACGTAGTACCGCTACCCCTAGCGGTAGTACCGTGAGGTCAAGCGGTACTACCGCTCCGACGGTTCTTCTAGCCTGTTTGCCTCCTCGCTGTTGTGTTTGAAAGGGGTACTACCGCCCTAGCAGTAGTACCGCTCCTTGGAGCGGTAGTACCGCTCTGTGCGGGCTGTGAGCATAACGGTTGGATTTTTTCCCACCTATAAAAGGGGGTCTTCTTCCCCAATGAACCTTATCCTTGGAGCTCATGTTCTTCCCCCATTGTTGACCTTCTTCGAGCTTGCTAACTCTCAATCCCTCCATGGATTTTTGCTAGTTTTTGAGGGAAAAGAGAGAGGATATCTAGATCCACATTTCCACCAATCACTTTCTCCTCTAAGTGAGAGGAACCCCTTGGATCTAGATCTTGGAGTTCTTCGTGTTCTTCTTTCGTTCTTCCTCTCATTTTCCTCCCTAGCATTAGTTGCTTTGGTGGGATTTCGGAGAGAAGGACTTGGGCACTCCGTGTGCCCTTGCCATTGCATTTGGTGCATCGGTTTGAGTTCTCCTCGATGATACGTGGAAGTGAAGTTTGAGAAGCTTATTAGTCTTGGGTGTTTGGGCACCCTAGAGCTTGTTCCTCTTGGGTCCCTTGGCGCCCTAGATAGTTGGTGGTGTTCGGAGCTCAATCATTGTGGAGTAAAGCTCCGGGCAAGCGTCGGGGTCTCCAATTAGGTTGTGGAGATCGCCCCGAGCAATTTGACGGGTTCCAGTGACCACCCCCAAGGGTTGGCAAAGTGTACGGGTTTGGTGACCGCCCCAAGGGTTGCCATTTGTACGGGTTCGGTGACCGCCCTCAAGGGTCCCTTAGTGGAATCACGACATCTTGCATTGTGCGAGGGCGTGAGGAGATTACGGTGGCCCTAGTGGCTTCTTGGGGAGCATTGTGCCTCCACACCGCTCCAAATGGAGATTAGCATCCGCAAGGGTGTGAACTTCGGGATACATCGTCGTCTCCGCGTGCCTCGGTTATCTCTTACCCGAGCCCTTTACTTATGCACTTTACTTTGTGATAGCCATATTGTTCTTTGTCATATATCTTGCTATCACATAGTTGCTTATCTTGCTTAGCATAAGTTGTTGGTGCACATAGGTGAGCCTAGTTGTTTTAAGGTTTTGTGCTTGACAAATTAACCGCTAGGTTTATTCCGCATTTGTTCAAGCATAAACCGTAATTATTTTAAAGCGCCTATTCACCCCCCCCCTCTAAGCGACATCCTCGATCTTTCAATTGGTATCAGAGCCTCGTCTCTCTTTGTTGGGCTTAACCGCCTAGAGAGTAAAGATGTCGAGTAGGGGATTAGGATTCTCTGACACTCTTAGTTTTGATTGCACAAATTTTGATGTTTGGGTAATTCGCATGCTTAATCTCTTTAGGGTCATGGACCCAAATTTAGAGCGAATTGTAGATATGGGTTTTTCTCCTCCAAAGGATCCCCAAAGCTTATCTTTAGAGGATGAGAAAAACTCTTATCTCAATGCTCAAGCTTCTAATGTGCTTTTTGATGCTTTGAGCAATGTAGTTATATTTCAAATCATGCCGTTCCGGGATGCTCATGAGTTTTGGACAAAGCTTCAAGATAAATATGGTGTGTCCAAGTTTTGTAAGGATGATTGTTCTCCCTCCACCTCCGGCCGCATTGTATTCTCAACTTCTTCTACTTCACCTACATGTGGTTTGCCACAAGGTAATGACATGGTGAGTAGTGGTGTTCATTGCAATGACGATAATGGGCTTATTGTTGATAATCCTTCATCACTTTCTTATTGCAATGCTTCATCTTTGGACTTTAACACTTCTAGCACTCCAAATTTTTCACATGCTTGTGTTGATAGTCCTTGCATATCATGTAGAAATTGCTTGACTAAATCTCATGATGATATGCTTGCTATGTCTTGTTGCGATGATAAAAATGCATCTATTTCCTCGAATTGTTTTGCTAACAATGTAGAGGAAACCGAACACTCCATGGAACAAGATGTGGTGTTTAATGGTGCCTCAAGGGATCCTACATCATCATCTATTGCTTTTTGCCTTATGGCTAAGGCGTCAAAGGTATCTTCTACTTTGTACCCCAATATGTCTCTTGATGATGATGTTGATGCTAATGATGATGAGGATAATGATGAAGAGAATGATAATGTTGCCTCCTTAAAAACTAAGGGGGAAATGATTTTTAAAGATCTTCATAAAAATAAAATTGCTTGTTCCAACTTCATGGAAATAATGTCCATTGCCATTGATGGCAAGAAATACATTAAGGAGTTGGAATCTCATCTAGAGGAGCATGAGGCCACCATTGAGAAAATGGAAGATCATGGGCGTGATTACGCAACTGAGATCGCAGAGCTATCTCAAGCTCTTGAACATGAACAAACCACCTCCGAATCTCTTGAGGAGACTTTTGCTCTAGAATTATCTAGAGTGAGGGAATCTCATGATAGAGCTATTGAGGTGGCCAATGATTTCAAAACTAAAAATGCTAAGCTTGAAGTTTCTCATGCTAGACTCCTTGAGGATTTTGAGCACCTCGAAAATGGCTCAAGGGTCATCAAGGGTGAGCTCATCAAACTCACCGAGTCTCATGCCCAACTTGAAGCTTCTTATTTAAAAGAGCTTGCCAAGTTGTCCTCTCCTATTGTTGTAAATGATGATGCCTGTGCTACTAACTCTATTAATTGTGAAGCATCCATTTTGAAGGAGAATGTTGAACTACGGGCCCAACTTGAGGTGTTATCTAGCAATTATGGGAAATTGGAAGAAAGTCATGAAAAGCTCTCAAGCTCTCATGATGATCTTCTAGTATCCCATAGTGTGCTAAAGATAGCTCATGAGGCCATGATTGCCAAGGTAACATCTAGTGAGCCTCATGTGGACACTAGCACTACTTCTAGTCAAAATAGTATATTGCCATGTGCTAGTCCTTGTAATTCATCTACTCACAATGTTGGTACATCTTGTGATGAATTGCTTTCCTTGCCTTTTTGCTCTAACGTTGAAGCTTATACTTCCTCTAGTACTTGTGTTGAGACTAACCATGTAGAGGAAATCAAAGAGCTCAAGGCCCAAGTCACTTCTTTGAAGAAAGACTTGGAAAAGAGTCATCAAGGGAAATCCACACTCAACAATATCTTGAGTGTGCAACAATCCCCAATGACAAAGGTGGATTTGGATTCAACTCCAATAAGAAGAAGAAGTCCAAGATGAACAAAAGGAAGGGCCAAGAACAAGTCAAGATTTCGGCCAAGATTGCTTCAAGTGCAAAGTAGAAGAGCATCATGTTAGATCTTGCCCATTGAAGAAGAAGGCCATTAGTGTCAAGCAACAAGGGAATAGGGCACAAGTTCAATCTCATGTTCAACCTCAAGTTGAAGAAAGGCCTCTTCTCAAGAAGACTCAAGTTAATGCTTCACTTGTTGATAAATCATGTGAGAAGAAAGTGAAGAGTAGACGTTGCTACTTATGTCGTGAGAAAGGCCACGTCGCTTCTTCATGCACTAGTGGTAACTTATCCAACCCAATTACTATTGATGATATCTATTCTCTTGGGAAGGATAAGGTTGGCAATGTGTTTGCCAAGTTTGTTGGTACTCAAAGTGGTGTCAAGAAAAGAACCATTTGGGTTGCCAAGCCTATTGTGACTAACCTCTTAGGATCCAACTTGGTTGGGGACCAACAAGCTCAATCTTGATCAATAGGTGTTATTGGAGGGCATTAGAGACTTGGCTACATTATGAAGAATTAAGGGGACTTCATCATTCTTATTGTCTCAAGCCAAGTCAATTGGATTATCAAGTTTCTATCTTATATCCAATGTGCCTCCTTGCGGTAACTTGTACTTAAATTGTTTACTTTGAAAGTTACTTGCCCCCTTGCATGTTCTGGTTTTGTTCCTTGCATGTGTTTGTATATTTTGCGCTTCCAACTTGCTTATCTTGAGCAATCAAGTATGTGTGTGTTGGTTTGCACATCATGTACGTGTGCGTCGTGCGTTGAGCCCTTTTGCTTCTTGTTTGTATCCTAGTTGGCTCATGTGAGAGATCAATGGAACATCCCATTTTGGGGGAGTGATGTGATTTGTGCACCTCACAATCCTATAAATGTGTGTACATGAGGAATACCATCTAGTATTGATATTACAAGATTATCTAGTCGCTAGGTGGTATATCTCTCATGAGAAATTCAAATTCTAAAAATTCCATTGATTATCTCGTGTTGGATCCTCTTATTGCCTCTTGTTAAGTTCTTATTGGTATCACATTATGGGGGATTAATATGCTATGTGCATATTACAAGCCTAGAAAATGTGTACATTTGAGATATTGTCTCCTAGAATTGATATTGTAAATTATATTGTTCCTAGGTGACATGTTAGCTCTACAAGTGGCAATTTGCTTGTGTTTGTTGTGAAGATGATATTGGATATCCTTGTTATCTACCACCGGGAATTATTTCCAAATACTTCTTGTCTTTTGACAATTGGTAGTCACTTATATGTGGTAGAATTTATTGATCATCTTTACATTGGCTTTTGTTTTTATTTGCCTTTTCTCTTGCCAAGGGTTGTGTCAACTCCCGTTGTCTTCCATACAACTTGTGGATCTTGTTAATTTCTTGTTCTTGTCTAATGTTTTCTAGATATAGTGAAAGTGGCGATCCCACCTTGTGCATTTTGTATTCAAAAGCAAATTCTATATAGTACACAACTCGTGGGGGAGCTATCCTATTTTCTTTAGAACACTCTTCTTGTGATCCTTATCAAGTGTGTGTTGGTGGAAGGCAAGCCGTTTTCTTTTGGTACCTTGTGCCATAATGAAACTTTGTTGAGAACTTGGTTTGTTTTGAACCATCCTCTCTTTGGGAGTTTGACATCTTTAATTTAGTGTGTATCAATGGATATCTCATTCCTTGATGTATCTTTAATGATATATTCCAAGTGATGATTTCTCCATTTGGTATCCTTTTCACTTGGCATTTCTTTGTCTTTTGGTTTCGGGTTTTGTAAGTCTTGAGCATGCATGTTTACTTCATGTATTTTATTTGGCTTGCTTTCTTTCTTTAACTCAATATATAGGGGAAACTCCACCTAGTCTCAATTTGCATGAGATGTGCATGAAATTAATTTTCATATCTATATGCACATATTTATGTGGAGTTTGTCCTATGTATTGGTGTTTCTAACTATTTGGTCCCGATGATTTTGGGTACCATTTTGTTTGTGTTGTTGTTCTAGGAACATTTGGAGATGCATTGGATGCTCGGCTCACTCTCAAGGAAGGTGTTGTCACCATGTGCATATTGGAGTCAAGCTAGGATGATCAATGAACTACTATCTACCTTCAATTGGTATCTACTACTTCCTTCCAATGATATCTCGGTAACAAGTATCTATTCATGCTTTCCCTTCTTGCATTCAACCTTGTGTAGATTGTATCTTGGCATGATATTCATTTCATATCTTGTGATACTTGTTTCCCTTCTCAAAGCATCTCAACAATGATGTCTTGTTGCTAGTTGTGATGTCTTTGATGTTCGTGTGGTTGGAATTCATTTATATACAATAAGACCATATCTAGCTATGTGCTATGCTTCCAAGCAAATATCTTATTGGTATATGTATGACTTCCTTTTGGATATCATGCCTTCATGATTGTAACTATTTCGGGTGTACATCCTTCTTTGTAGATATATATATCATCATGATTTCGTCTACATAGAACCTTTTACACTTGAGAGAAACTACATCTCTAGTTGATATCCTTTCTTTCACGTCCACCTTGTCTTTCGTACGTTATTTCTTTGGTGGCTCCGTGAAAGCTTTTGCCTTGTGTGTGTGTCCTCTATCATTGCATCTTGTTGCACTCTTGTGTGGTGAAGATTATTTTCCTCTTGCTTATATTTACGAGGCTTTTGCCATCTTAATTGGTATCCCTCGTCTTGATGAGCCTCTCATCGTCTATCTTCACCACGGGTTGTCACAAGCATAGGTTCTCTTTTGCTTATTAGTAAGCTTGTGAACCCTTTTGCCAGTTGTGTGTGGGAATGATAGGCCTTGCACCGTATGCCCCATTCTTTCAAGACTATGTTGGTGCTTAATGCTCATCCTAATTTTAGTCTTCTCAAGTGCTTCGCCATGACTCACACACATCATTTTGGTTGAGCCTATTCTTAAGTTGCCTCTTTTACATGTTGCTCAACCATGTGCTTGTTGCAAGCGCTAGGCTTTGTTTCCTATATGCTCACTTGCATTGCATGTGAGTTTCTATTGATTTTGGGGGAGCTATGATCCTATTTGTGCACTTTGTATTCAAATACAAAAATTCTCATGTGTGCACAAATCATGGGGAGCTTCTCTAGTTTCTTTAGAACACTCCTTTGCGCTTATCATAATATCTTTATTCTTGTGGCATGTAGGATCATTGGCCTAGTTGGTTCAATTGATATCCTTTGATTGCTTGCTTCAATTGGTATCTTTTGATTGCTCGATTTCTTATTTCTCTCTTTGTTATGTCGTTGTGGCATATCATTCTTTTGCAATCTTTGGGCCTCAATATAGTTTGTCTTCCTCCAAGTATTTACCATTGGATATGTGTATTGCATTCCACTCTCTTTTGAGAGATACACAATTTATGGAGGAACAATGTTTATTTTGGCCTTCTAAGCTTTTCACCCATTTTGGCAATCGATGCCAATGGGGGAGGAGTTTCAGAGAGTTTTGTGGAGAAGTCTTCTGAGTTTTCTCCTTGCTTTGGTTTTGGTTCCTAAGCTTTTGCATCTCATTCTCATGCATCATTGGTTGTTGCATTGCATGGTGATGCATAATTCCTTGTATAAACTCTCTTAAAAGTGATTGTCATCAATTACCAAAATGGGGGAGATTGAAAGAACATGCGGTGCCCCCATGTTTGGTTTTGGTAATTGATGACAATCTCTATGGACTAATGGTTGTCTTGAGTTATATTTGAAGGATTTGTCCATAGGCTTTCTTGAAGTCCATGTGTTGGTTTCAAGGAGTTTATGAGTTCACCAAGGTGTTATTAAGGAATTATCCAAAGATTGGTCATGTGAGTGTTGAGCTTATTGCAAGCATGTATTGAAGAAGAAGATTGTGTGATCATTCATGTTTACCTTCAAGACATCATCCAAATGAAGAGAGTTGGAAAGATTCAAGGTTGATCAAGACTAAGTCAAGAGTGAATCAAGTTGATCAACTCATAAAGCGTAGAAGTTGTACCGAGAGGGATCAAGTGATCCCATGGTATGGTAAGCTTTTTCCATTGCACTTTGTGTACTAACCCATGGTCTATGTGAGAGTTCTATGTGGAGTTAGGTACGTGTCCATGGGCTTGCGTCAAGAGGAAAATATCATACAACCCAAGGAAAGGATGACATCAAGTGGTGAGCGTCATCATGATTGTCGTGTGCAAGTTCAAGTGGAGCATCAAGAAGAAATCAAGTGTGAATCTTTCCATCCTTTGTGGTGTCAATGGTCTTGTGAAGATGTGCCGAAGAGAGGCTCACCCATAGTGGACTATGGGGGAGCAATCATCTAGTCTTCATCAAGCCAACGCAATCAAGAAAGGTGGTCCAAATTGAGAGAGTCAAGATCATCATCATCTAGCTCAAGTGGACCATGTGCAAGGCAAAGGTTTGCCCTTGATAGGTTTTCTATTTTACCGGTCTTGTGGTGGTAGTTGGGAGACCGGGTTATAGGATAGTTTGCCGTACTATCAAGGGGGGCTCTCAAGTTGGTAGCTTGATCGTATCGTTAGTAGAGAGCTCAAACCATTGCATCCTTGCATCATGTTTCTTGGTTCTTGTTTGGTTCTCCTTGTGAGTCCTAGAGCTTATGGTCATCTTGATGACAAGCTTTAGTTCATCGAAAATGGAGTTCGCATGCGTCTTCTATGATGTTTTCGGTGTTGGAGGTTTTACCGGTCTTATCCGAGGAAGGGTTGTCACCATTTTCTTATGGGCCTTTTCTAATTTGCTTATTATTGATATTTCTTTCAATACTGTGATAGCCCTTGTCGCTAGCTTTCCAACAAACTAGGTTTCATCGAATTCGGAGTCCGTTTGCAAAAGTTGTGGCAGTTTTGGTGTTCTCAAAAGGTCGCAGCGGTACTACCGTGAATTGGAGCGGATGTAATTTTTTACTACCGCTCCAGAGCGGTACTACCGCGGCTCCTATAGCAGTAGTACTGCTCCGGACCAAAAACTCGTCCCAAGTCCTGCGGTGGTAGGCCCGGATGTAATTTTTTAGTACCGCTCACAAGCAGTAGTACCACTACCCTTAGACGTAGTACCGCTACCCCTAGCGGTAGTACCGTGAGGTCAAGCGGTACTACCGCTCCGATGGTTCTTCTGGCCTGTTTGCCTCCTCGCTGTTGTGTTTGAAAGGGGTACTACCGCCCTAGCGGTAGTACCGCTCTGTGCGGGCTGTGAGCATAATGGTTGGATTTTTTCCCACCTATAAAAGGGGGTCTTCTTCCCCAATGAACCTTATCCTTGGAGCTCGTGTTCTTCCCCCATTGTTGACCTTCTTCGAGCTTGCTAACTCTCAATCCCTCCATGGATTCTTGCTAGTTTTTGAGGGAAAGAGAGAGGAGATCTAGATCCACGTTTCCACCAATCACTTTCTCCTCTAAGTGAGGGGAACCCTTGGATCTAGATCTTGGAGTTCTTCGTGTTCTTCTTTCGTTCTTCCTCTCATTTTCCTCCCTAGCATTAGTTTCTTTGGTGGGATTTGGGAGAGAAGGACTTGGGCACTCCGTGTTCCCTTGCCATTGCATTTGGTGCATCGGTTTGAGTTCTCCTCGATGATACGTGGAAGTGAAGTTTGAGAAGCTTATTACTCTTGGGTGTTTGGGCACCCTAGAGCTTGTTCCTCTTGGGTGCCTTGGCGCCCTAGACAGTTGGTGGTGTTCAGAGCTCATTCATTGTGGTGTAAAGCGCCGGGCAAGCGTCGGGGTCTCCAATTAGGTTGTGCACATCACCCCGAGCAATTTGACGGGTTTCGGTGACCGCCCCCAAGGGTTGGCACAGTGTACGGGTTCGTTGACCACCCCCAAGGGTTGCCATTTGTATGGGTTCGGTGACCGCCCTCAAGGGTCCCTTAGTGGAATCACGGCAGCTTGCATTGTGCGAGGGCGTGAGGAGATTACGGTTTCCCTAGTGGCTTCTTGGGGAGCATTGTGCCTCCACACCGCTCCAAACGGAGATTAGCATCCGCAAGGGTGTGAACTTCGGGATACATCGTCGTCTCCGCATGCCTCGGTTATCTCTTACCCGAGCCCTTTGCTTATGCACTTTACTTTGTGATAGCCATATTGTTCTTTGTCATATATCTTCCTATCACATAGTTGCTTATCTTGCTTAGCATAAGTTGTTGGTGCACATAGGTGAGCCTAGTTGTTTTAAGGTTTTGTGCTTGACAAATTAACCGCTAGGTTTATTCCGCATTTGTTCAAGCCTAAACTGTAATTATTTTAAAGCACCTATTCACCCCCTCTAGGCGACATCCTCGATCTTTCACTTATAGTGATGAGTATTATCAAGAGGGCCCAGAGATACCTCTCCGACAATCGGAGTGACAAATCCTAATCTCGAAATACGCCAACTCAACAAGTACCTTTAGAGACACCTGTAGATCTCCTTTATAATCACCCAGATACCTTGTGATGTTTGGTAGCACACAAAGTGTTCCTCTGGTAAACGGGAGTTGCATAATCTCATAGTCATAGGAACATGTATAAGTCATGAAGAAAGCAATAGCAGTATACTAAAATGATCAAGTGCTAAGCTAACAGAATGGGTCAAGTCAATAAAATCATTCTCTAATGTTGTGATCCCGTTAATCAAATGACAACTCATGTCTATGGTTAGGAAACACAACCATCTTTGATTCAACGAGCTAGTCAAGTAGAGGCATACTAGTGACATTATGTTTGTCTATGTATTCACACATGTACTAAGTTTCCAGTTAATACAATTCTAGCATGAATAATAAACATTTATCATGAAATAAGGAAATAAATAATAACTTTATTATTGCCTCTAGGGCATATTTTCTTCAACCTATAGGTCCATAGATAGTAGCCAGACGGCTTCTTGTCTCACTTTGATCTTCAATACAATGTTCTCCTCGATGTTCTTGGAGTTCTATCCGATGTAATATTCTTTTGCGGTGTGTTTGCCGAGATCCGATGAATTGTGGATTTATGATCATATTATCTATGAATATTATTTGAGTCATTTCTAAACTCTTTTATGCACAATTAAATATCTTTGTATTTCTCTTCGAATTATCGGTTTGGTTTGGCCAACTAGATTGGTTGTTCTTGCAATGGAAGAGGTGCTTAGTTTTGGGTACAATCTTGCGGTGTACTCACCTAGTGACATAGTAGGGGTTGCGAGGCACGTATTGTATAGTTGCCATCAAGGGTAAAAAGATGGGGTTTTCATCATATTACTTTAGTTTATCCCTGATACGTCTCCAACGTATCTATAATTTATGAAGTAATCTAATATATTATCATTCTTGGATATTTTACAATAATTTTATAGCAACTTTACATCATTTTTTTGGGACTAACCTACTGACCCAGTGCCCAATGCCAGTTGCTGTTTTTTGCTTGTTTTTTACATCGCAGGAAATTGATATCAAATGGAGACCAAACACCACATAACTTTTTGGAGATTTTTTCTGGACTAGAAGGAACCCAATGGGCCTAAGCTGCACCTGGGGGGTGCCCCGAGGGGGGCACAACCCACCAGGGCGCGCTAGGGCCCCCTGGTGCGCCCAGGTGGGTTGTGCCCACCTCGGTGGCCTCCCGCACCCCCTCTTTGCACTATAAATTCCCAAATATTCTGAAACCCTTTGGGGTAGCCCTAGATCAGAAGTTCCGCTGCCCCAAGGCCTCTGTATCCACGAGATCCAATCTAGACCCCGTTCCAGCACCCTGCCGGAGGGGGGAATCATCACCGGTGGCCATCTTCATCATCCCGGCAGTGACCACGATGAGGAGCGAGTAGTCCACCCTCGGGGTTGAGGGTTTGTACCAGTAGCTATGTGTTTGATCTCTCTCTCTCTCTCTCTTTCTCGTGATCTATATGATGGGCTTTGTTAATATAGTCGGATTATATGATGTTTCTCCCCTCTATACTCTTGTTATGATGAATTCAATCTTTACCCTTCAAAGTTTTTTCTTGTCGGATTGAATATTCAGAGATGAGAACACATGATATATGTCTTGCAATATGAATACTTGAGGTGACATTGATTCACTTGATATGTGTTATGGCATTCAACTCGCGGATTCCCGCGGTGATATTGGGCTAATCTATGCATAGGGGTTGATGCATGTTTTTCTCCAACGGAAACTTTGGGGTCTCTTTATAGTTCTTTGTGTGGATTGAGTATTATGAATATGAATTTTCTTTGGTGTTATTATAGTACGAACTCTAGGATAGATCGAACGGAAAAAATAGCTTTGTGTTATTTTAGTACGAACTCTTGAATAGATCGAACGGAAAGAATAGCTTTGAGGTGGTTTCGTGACCTACAAACAATTCCTATCTTTTGTTCTCCGCTAATAGGAACTCGGGAGTGATTTTTTATTGCACTTTTAGGGATAATCATATGATCCAACTATGTTAGCATTGTTGAGAGGTCGCACTAGCGAAAGTACAGACCCTAGGCCTCATTTTTAAGAATTGCAACACCGTTTTTGTGCCTGTTTACTATTTGCTACCTTGCTGTTTCTATTTATTTAGATTATAAAAATATATGTCTACCATCCATGTTACACTTTTATCACCATCTCTTCGCCGAACTGGTGCACCTTTACAATTTGCCATTGTATTGGGTGTGTTGGGGACACAAGAGATTTCTTGTATTTGGTTGTAGGATCGTTTGAGAGAGACCATCTTCATCCTACACCTCTTACGGATTGATAAACCTTAGGTCATCCACTTGAGGGAAAATTGCTACTGTCGTACAAAACTCTGCGCTTGGAGGCCCAACACATGTCTACAAGAATAAAGTTGCGTAGTAGACATCAAGCTCTTTTCTGGCGCCGTTGCCGGGGAGGTGAGTGCTTGAAGGTATATCTTTTGATCTTGCAATCGAATCTTTTAGTTTCTTGTTTTATCACTAGTTTGGCTTATAAAAGAAAACTACATAAAAAATGGAATTGAGGTTGCATCATATTATTGATCATCTTTATAATATCTTTCTTGAAAATGATGGTTCGGAAACTTGTGCTCAATTTATAGAAGAAGAATTTAATAAAATGATTGGCATGAATGATGAGCATGATTGCAATGTTGTTAGTATGAATTCTTTGAATATCCATGATGTTAACGATATGCAAAGCTACAAGCTTGGGGATGCTATGTTTGTGAAGATGACATTTTCAATCCCCAAAGTTTTGATGAGATAAATTATTATGATGATAACATGCCTCCTATTTATGATGATTATAATGATGAAAGTGGATTTGGAGAGGTCATGACTTTATTTAGTGATTAATCCACCATTTGGATGAGGCCTCAATTGACTATGATAACAAGGTTGCTATCTATGATGATTATGGTGATGACATGTATGCTATAAATAATAATGATAACCATGAAACTTGTCATCATTATTATAATTTTCAATCACAGGATAGTTATTTTGTTGAGTTTGCTCCCTCCACTATTGATGAGAATAAATTTGCTTATGTGGAGAGTAATAAAATTTCTATGCTCATGCATCATGCTTTATGTGATGGATATATTGTCTAATTCATTCACGATGCTACTGAAGATTATTATGAGGGAGGAACTTATGCTTGTAGGAATTGCAATAATATCAAGTTTCCTCTCTATGTGTTGAAAATCTTGAAGTTTTGCTTGTTTTTCCTTCCTATGCTAGTTGATTCTTGTTCCCATAAATTGTTTGCTCACAAAATCCCTATGCATAGGAAGTGGGTTAGACTTAAATGTGCTTGACATGTGATTCATGATGCTCTTTTCATGTTTCAAATCTTATCTTTTATGTGAGCATAATTGAAATCATCATGCCTAGCTAAAAGGCATTAAAGAAAAGCGCTTGTTGGGAGACAACCCAAAATTTACCCCTACTGCTTTTGTATGTTCACATGATTAGGCTACTCTAGTAATCATGTTTTATTGTCTTTGTTTCAATAAAGTGCCAAGTAAAGCCTTTGGGATCATGTTGGGTGATAGTTGATTTGATCTTGCTGAAAACAGAAACTTTTGCGCTCACAAAAATAACTCTCATTTTAACAGAAGAGTGCTTTTGAGTTGATTCTTTTTCAGAAGATTAATATACAAATTTCTGATGTGGTCCTAAATTTTTCATAATTTTTGGAGTAGCAGAAGTATGGTTGGAGTACAGATTACTATAGACTATTCTGTTTTTCACAGATTCTGTTTTCAATGCAAAGTTTGCTTGTTTCTTTGTTTCTAAGGCTTATATTGCTCAATATAAATTGTGGAAATGATATGCTACAGTAGGCATTGTGTGGAAAAAATTATGGATCTTCTCTTTGACAGTACCAAAGTGAAATGGTTTGCTCTTTATCATACTAACCTATCTCACAAAGTTCCGTTAAGTTTTGTGTGATTGAAGTTTTCAAGTTTTGGGTGAAATGTCGATATGAGGAGAATAAGGAGTGATAATACCCTAAGACTGGGGATGCCCAAGGCACCCCAAGGTAATATTCAAGGAAGATCCAAGCAACTAAGCTTGGGGATGCCCCTGAAGGCATCCCCTCTTTCGTCTCCAACATTATCGGTAACCTCACTTGGAGCTATGTTTTCATTCGTCACATGATATGAGTTTTACTTGGAGCATCAATTTATTTTGTTGGGATTTTCTTTATGTAATTTAGAATAATGTTTTGCATCTTTTATTTTAATAAAAGTGGCAATGATAGACTTTGCCATGCTTATTTTGCAAGTATACATGTTGCTGTTTCAAAACAGGAAGTTTATCGCTGTTGCGAAAATTCCATAGAAAAGTCAGAATACGATAAATTGTTGAATTTTTTCGAAAAATAAACTCTGATGAATTTACTACATTATGGTTTTTTCTCATAATTTTTGGAGTTAGGGAAGTATGATGAATCTTGCATTCTTTTCAGACTGTACTGTTTTGGCAGATTGCTGTTATGTTTGCATTGTTTGCATATGTTTGCTTGTTTAATATTCTGTTTAAGGATAGGACTATTAAATATGCAGAGGCATTTAGTATGCAATGTTGAATAATAATTTTAGTAATTTTCTACAGTAGAGAATGATAAGGTTATTGCATTAGTTTATACTAACTTATCTCACGAGTTCTTGTTGAGTTTTGTGTGGACGAAGTTTTTGAGATTTAGGGAAACCGTGATATAAGAGGAATTAAGGAGACACAAAAGCTCAAGCTTGGGGATGCCCAAGGCACCCCAAGATAATATTTCAAGAAGTCTCAGGCATCTAAGCTTGGGGATGCCCCGGTAGGCATCCCACCTTTCTTCATCAACAATTATCGGTTAGTATCGGTTGAGCCTAAGTTTTTGCTTCTTCACATGAGTTGTGCTATTGTTAGAATGTAATTTTACTTTCATTTTGCTTGCTGTTTAAGAAAATACTTAGACCTGAAAGTTTTTAAATAAAATAGAGTCCTCAATTAGTTGCCAGGGAGGCTAGGTAAGCGACATTCACATCCCGTCAACGAACCTCTTTTCTATGGAATTGCTCTAGTGCTTCACTTACACCTTTTTGAGCACGGTGTGCTTTAGTATTTTTGGAGAAATTCTCTCTTTATTCACTTAAATTTATTTGAGAGAAATAAATATTATGCTCATGATCTTCATTCATATTTTTTGGAGTAGCTTGTCATTTACTCTTGTGCTTCACTTATATCCTATGAGTAAATTGTTGAATAAATTGAATGTCATGAAGTTGAAATCATATCATGCCTAGTGGTAGCTTCACATTGGGTTTAGAAAGTGAAATCTTTTGAAGCTTGACAATCACAATATTGGTCATACAAGCAATTCATGAATAATTAGTATAAGGAAGAGAACTTTCACATGCAAATACACTATCTTGGAAATCTTTTGTGATTGTGAGCCCCCATCAAAATACTATATGCCAAAATTGTTGACTATTGGACAAGGAAGACAACGTAATAATTTATGTTTGTTCATATTCACATAGAAGTTATATTGTCAAAGATCCTTCAACATGTGGTGCCTGCCGCCATCTTTGCTAGCCAAAAATTCCGTATCAAGTAGAGATACTACCTGTGCATCCAAAAACCCTTAAACCCAAATCTTATTTTCAAGAGTCCACCATACCTACCTAAGGATTGAGCAAGATCCTTCAAGTAAGTTGTCATCGGTGCAATAAGGCAATAAAAATTGCTTCTAGAAGTGTGAGATCATTTAGTGTAAGAGAAAATTGAGCGTTATACGAACTTGGATGGCAAAGAATAAAAGAAACAGACTGCATAATAAAGGTAGCCATCTTAAGGGGCAATACAATGTGGCATTTTTTTGCACAAACAAATAAGCGCATGGCAACCTCTACTTCCCTCTGCGAAGGGCCTATCTTTTACTTTTTAGTATTTACTTTTATGCAAAGAGTCAAAGTTTTTCTCTCTATTCCTTTTTATTTTAATCCTTTGTCAAGCATCATGTGGCGAGGAAAGATCTAGGGACACATGTCCAGTTGAATATGGGTAGCATGAGTTATTATTGTTGACATCATCACCCAAAGGTGAATACATTGGGAGGCGAAATTATAAGCCCCTACCTTTCTATGTGTCCAGTTTAAATGTTTTGCTCATGTGTATGCGGTGTGCATTAGCAATCACAGAAGACTATAAGATGGTTGAGTATGTGGAGCTCTTACTTAGACTCTGTTGAATAAGTTGAGTTGCAATTGCTTGGTGACTGAGAACATAGGTTGTTGAGTTTCAAGAGAGTTCAATGTTTGAACCTTAACATGTGAATTGGTTGCTACTATAACATGAGAAGTTTTATAAGAAAGAATTGATGTTATGATGCTAGAAAAAGTGATTGAAATTAACATTGATCAAACTTATGCACTTTGATAGCATTCACACTTCATAAATTATTTCTTTTATCATTTACCTACTCGAGGACGAGTAGGAATTAAGCTTGGAGATGCTGATACGTCTCCAACGTATCTACAATTTATGAAGTATTCATGCTAATATATTATCATTCTTGGATGTTTTACAGTTTTATAGCAACTTTACATCATTTTTTGGGACTAACCTATTGACCCAGTGCCCAGTGCCAGTTGCTGTTTTTTGCTTGTCTTTAACATTGCAGGAAATCAATATCAAATGGAGTCCAAACACCGCGTAAACTTTTAGAGATTTTTTTTCTGGACCAGAAGGAACCCAATGGGCCTCAGCTGCACCTAGGGGTGCCCCTAGGGGGGCACAACCCACCAGGGCACGCCAGGGCCCCATGGCGGGTGGGTTGTGCCCACCTCGGTAGCCTCCCGCACCCCTCTTTGCACTATAAACTCCCAAATATTCTAAAACCCTTCGGGGTAGCCCTAGATCAAAAGTTCCGCCGCTGCAAGGCCGCTGTATCCACGAGATCCAATCTAGACCCCGTTCCAGCACCCTGCCGGAGGGGGGAATCATCACCGGTGGCCATCTTCATCATCCCAGCGGCCACCACGATGAGGAGGGAGTAGTCCACCCTCGGGGTTGAGGGTTTGTACCAGTAGTTATGTGTTTGATCTCTCTCTCTCTCTCTCTCTCTCTCTCTCTCTCTCTTGATCTATATCATGGGCTTTGTTAATATAGTCGGATCATATGATGTTTCTCCCCTCTATACTCTTGTTATGATGAATTGAATCTTTACCCTTCAAAGTTTTGTCTTGCCAGATTGAATATTCAGAGATGAGAACACATGATATATGTCTTGAAATATGAATACTTGAGGAGACAATGAGGTATGTTATTGATTCACTTGATATGTGTTATGTAATTCAACTCACGGATTCCCGCGGTGGTATTGGGGTAATCTATGCAGAGGGGTTGATGCACGTTTTTCTTCGACGGAAACTTTGGGGTCTCTTTATAGTTCTTTGTGTGGATTGAGTATTATGCATATAAATTTGCTTTGGTGTTATTCCAATATGAACTCTAGGATAGATCAAACAGAAAAATAGCTTTGTGTATTTTAGTACGAACTCTTGAATAGATCAAACAGAAAGAATAGCTTTGGGGTGTGAGGGAGTCCTGGACTAGGGGGTGTCCGGATAGCCGAACTATCATCATCGGCCGGACTCCAAGACTATGAAGATACAAGATTGAAGACGTCGTCCCGTGTCCGGATGGGACTTTCCTTGGCGTGGAAGGCAAGCTTGGCAATACGGATATGTAGATCTCCTACCATTGTAACCGACTCTGTGTAACCCTAGCCCTCTCCAGTGTCTATATAAACCGGAGGGTTTTAGTCCGTAGAACAACAACAACAATCATACCATAGGCTAGCTTCTAGGGTTTAGCCTCCTTGATCTCGTGGTAGATCCACTCTTGTACTACCCATATCATCAATATCAATCAAGCAGGAGTAGGGTTTTACCTCCATCGAGAGGGCCCGAACCTGGGTAAAAACATCGTGTCCCTTGTCTCCTGTTACCATCCGCCTAGACGCACAGTTCGGGACCCCCTACCCGAGATCCGTCAGTTTTGACACCGACATTGGTGCTTTCATTGAGAGTTCCTCTGTGCCGTCATGATCAGGAAGGATGCCTCTTCCCGTCTTTAAAGACGGTACCATTGCCAAAGGAGCTTTGGCCGCCGGCCAAACTATCCGGCTAGGTGGTTTTCTTATGACCGCCTGTTCGGCCGCCGCTCCGACGATGACCTCTCGGGTCATCAAAAGCGATCTTCATGTCAACTCGGAATTCACCGAGCAGCTAGATCCGATGGAGCTCTCCTCCGTAAACGAGCTCTTGGATCGCTTCGCCGCCCTGGGAGTCGCTACAGACTACAATCAGATTGGGCTTAAAACCGATATGAGAGAGATTGACTCTCCCCAGGTTACCCATCACGTTGCTGTGGTAGAGGAATGACGCGGCGATTCTTCCTCTGTATTAAAAACCATTTATGTCCGGACTCCTGATCCCTCCATGCCGGATTCCCGCGGAGGGACGGACGTCAATCAAGTACTGAACCTAAAGTCAGGCAGCGGACCAGATTCGTTGGACGACATCCAGCAATCCAAGCTTCCAAATTCGGAAACTTTTCGGCCCTTGAGCCACAAGTTGGTGTTGGGGAACGTAGTAATTTCAAAAAAATTCCTACGCACACGCAAGATCATGGTGATGTATAGCAACGAGAGGGGAGAGTGTTGTCTACGTACCCTTGTAGACCGAAGCGGAAGCGTTCACAACGTAGAGGAAGTAGTCGTACGTTCTCCTCGCGATCCAACCGATCCCAGCGCCGTTACATCCGGCGCCGCCCGAGTTCTTGACACGCAGACAGCTCGATGACGCTCCTCGGGCTCCGATCTAGCAGAGCTTCGGGAGAGGAGAGTTCCGTCAAGACGACGGCGTGGTGACGATCTTGATGTTCTATCGACGCAGGCTTCGCCTAAGCACCGCCACGATATGACCGAGGTGGATTATGGTGGAGGGGGTACCGACACGGCTAAGGAATGATCTCAAGGATCAACTTGTGTGTTCATGGGGTGCCCCTGCCCCAGATATAAAGGAGGGAGGGAGGAGGAGGCCGGCCTAGGAGGAGGCGCGCCATAGGGGAGTCCTACTCCCACCGGAGTAGGATCCCCCTTCCTAGTCCAACTAGGGATCCTTCCATGTATTAGGAGTAGGAGACTAGGAAGGGAAGAGAGAAGGAAGGAAGGAGGGTGCGGCCTCCCCAGCCCAATTCGGACTAGGGCAGGGGGCTGGCCTGCCTAGGGCAGCCCTCTCTCTTTCCCGTATGGCCCATAAGGCCCAATACTTCTCCCGGCGAATTCCGTAACTCTCCGGTATCCGATAAATACCGAATGACTCGGAACCTTTCCGAACTCCGAATATAGTCGTCCAATATATCGATCTTTATGTCTCGACCATTTCGAGACTCTCGTCATGTCCCCGATCTCATCCGGGACTCGAACTCCTTCGTACATGAAAACTCATAAACTCATAATATAACTATCATCGAAACCTTAAGCGTGCGGACCCTACGGTTCGAGAACAATGTAGACATGACCGAGACACGTCTCCGGTCAATAACCAATAGCGGGACCTGGATGCCCATATTGGCTCCTACATATTCTACGAAGATCTTTATCGGTCAGACCGCATAACAACATACGTTTGTTCCCTTTGTCATCGGCATGTTACTTGCCCGAGATTCGATCGTCGGTATCCAATACCTAGTTCAATCTCGTTACCGGCAAGTCTCTTTACTCGTTCCGTAACACATCATCTCACAGCTAACTCATTAGTTGTAATGCTTGCAAGGCTTAAGTGATGTGTATTACCGAGAGGGCCCAGAGATACCTCTCCGACAATCGGAGTGACAAAACCTAATCTCGAAATACGCCAACCCAACATCTGCCTTTGGAGACACCTGTAGTACTCCTTTATAATCACCCAGTTACGTTGTGACGTTTGGTAGTACCCAAAGTGTTCCTCCGGCAAACGGGAGTTGCATAATCACATAGTTATAGGAACATGTATAAGTCATGGATAAAAGCAATAGCAACATACTAAACGATCGGGTGCTAAGCTAACGGAATGGGTCATGTCAATCAGATCATTCAACTAATGATGTGACCTTGTTAATCAAATAACAACTCCTTGTTTATGGTTAGGAAACATAACCATCTTTGATTAACAAGCTAGTCAAGTAGAGGCATACTAGTGACACTCTGTTTGTCTATATTCACACATGTATTATGTTTCCGGTTAATACAATTCTAGCATAAATAATAAACATTTATCATGATATGAGGAAATATATAATAAATTTATTATTGCCTCTAGGGCATATTTCCTTCAGTCTCCCACTTGCACTAGAGTCAATAATCTAGATCACATCACCATGTGATTAACATCGATAGTTCACATCATCATGTGATTAACACCCATAGTTCACATCGCCATGTGACCAACACCCAAAGGGTTTACTAGATTCAGTAATCTAGTTCACATCGCTATGTAATTAACACCCAAAGAGTACTAAGGTGTGATCATGTTTTGCTTGTGAGAGAGTCTTAGTCAACGGGTCTTTCACATTTAGATCCGTTATGTATTTTGCAATTTTTCTATGTCTACAATGCTCTGCACGAAGCTACTCTAGCTAATTGCTCCCACTTTCAATATGTATCTAGATCGAGACTTAGAGTCATCCAGATCAGTGTCAAAACTTGCATCGACGTAACCCTTTACTTACCTAACCTTTTGTCACTTCCATAATCGAGAAACATATCCTTATTCCACTAAGGATAATTTTGACCGCTGTCCGATGATCTACTCCTAGATCACTATTGTACTCCTTGCCAAACTCAAAGGCAGGGTATAAAATAGATCTGGTACACAGCATGGCATACTTTATAGAACCTATGTCCAAGGCATAGGGAATGACTTTCATTCTCTTTCTATCTTCTGCCGTGGTCGGGTTTTGAGTCTTACTCAATTTCACACCTTGTAACACAAGCAAGAACTCTTTCTTTGACTGTTCCATTTTGAACTACTTCAAAATCTTGTCAAGGTATGTACTCATTGAAAAAAAACTTATCAAGCATCTTGATCTATCTCTATAGATCTTGATGCTCAATATGTAAGCAGCTTCACCGAGGTCTTTCTTTGAAAAACTTCTTTCAAACACTCCTTTATGCTTTGCAGAATAATTCTACATTATTTCCGATCTACAATATGTCATTCACATATACTTATCGAAATGTTGTAGTGCTCCCACTCACTTTCTAGTAAATACAGGCTTCACCATAAGTCTGATAAAACTATATGCTTTGATCAACTCATCAAAGCGTATATTCCAACTCGAGATGCTTGCACCAGTCCATAGATGGATCGCTGGAGCTTGCACACTTTGTTAGCTCCTTTGGATCGAAAAAACCTTCGGTTGCATCATATACAACTCTTCCTCCGTAAAACCATTTAGGAATGCAGTTTTTACATCCATTTGCCAAATTTCATAAATTGTGGCAATTGCTAACATGATTCGGACAGACTTAAGCATCGCTACAGTTGAGAAAATCTCATTGTAGTCAACATCTTGAACTTTGTCGAAAACCTTTTTGCAACAAGTCGAGCTTTGTAGATAGTAACTCTACTATCAACGTCCGTCTTCCTCTTGAAGATCCATTTATTTTCTATGGTTTGCCGATCATCGGGCAAATCCATCAAAGCCATACTTTGTTCTCATACATTGATCCTATCTCAGATTTCATGGCCTCCAGCCATCTCGTGGAATCTGGGCTCATCATCGCTTCCTCATAGTTCGTAGGTTCATCATGGTCTAGTAACATGACTTCCAGAACATGATTACTACACCACTGTGCGGATCTTACTCGAAGACCCACGAGGTTACGTAGTAACTTGATCTCAAGTTTCATGATCAATATCATTAGCTTCCTCACTAATTGGTGTATTTGTCACAGAACTGATTTCGTGATGAACTACTTTCCAATAAGGGAACAGTACAGATTACCTCATCAAGTTCTACTTTCCTCCCACTCACTTCTTTCGAGAGAAACTCCTTCTCTAGAAAGGATCCATTTTTAGCAACGAATATCTTGCCTTCGGATCTGTGATAGAAGGTGTACCCAACTATTTCCTTTGGGTATTCTATGAATACGCACTTCTCCGATTTGGGTTCGAGCTTATCAGGATGAAACTTTTTCACATAAGCATCGCAGCCCCAAACTTTAAGAAACGACAACTTGGGTTTCTTGCTAAACCACAATTCATATGTTGTCGTCTCAACGGATTTAGATGGTGCCTTTTTAATGTGAATGCAGCTGTCTCTAATGCATAACCCCAAAACAATATTGGTAATTCAGTAAGAGACATCATAGATCGCACCATATCCAATAAAGTGCGGTTACGACGTTTGGACACACCATAACGTTGTGGTGTTCCAGGTGGCGTGAGCTGTGAAACTATTTCACATTGTTTTAATTGAAAACTAAACTCGTCACTCAAATATTCGTCTCCGCGATCAGATCGCAGAAACTTTATTTTCTTGTTACGATGATTTTTCCACTTCACTCTGAAATTCTTTGAACCTTTCAACTATTTCAGACTTATGTTTCATCAAGTAGATATACCCATATCTGCTCAAATCATCTTGTGAAGGTTAGAAAATAACGATACTTGCCACGAGCCTTCATACTCATTGGTCTGCATACATCAGTATGTATTATTTCCAACAAGTCAGTAGCTCGTTCTATTGTTCCGAAGAACGGAGTTTTAGTCATCTTTCCCAAAAGGCACGGTTTGCAAGCATCAAATGATTCATAATCAAGTGATTCCGAAAATCCATCTTTATGGAGTTTCTTCATGCGCTTTACACTGATATGACCTAAACGGCAGTGCCACAAATAAGTTGCACTATCATTATTAACTTTGCATCTTTTGGCTTCAATATTACGAATATGTGTATCACACGATCGAGATCCAACAAACCATTTTCATTGGGTGTATGACCATAGAAGGTTTTATTCATGTAAGCAGAACAACAATTATTCTCTAACTTACATGAATAACCGTATTGCAATAAACATGATCAAATCATATTCATGCTCAACGCAAACACCAAATAACACTTATTTAGGTTTAACACTAATCCCGAAAGTATAGGGAGTGTGCGATGATGATCATATCAATCTTGGAACTATTTCCAACACACATCGTCACTTCACCCTTTAACTAGTCTCTGTTTATTCTGCAACTCCGTTTGAGTTACTAATCTTAGCAACCGAACAAGTATCAAATACTCGGGGCTACTATAAACACTAGTATGGCACACATCAATAATCAGATATCAAATATACCCTTGTTCACTTTGCCATCCTTCTTATCCACCAAATATTCGTGGCATTTCCGCTTCAAAGGACCATTTCCTTTGCGGTGTAAACACTCGGTTTCAGGCTATGGTCCAGCTTTTGGGCTTCTTCGCAGGAGTGACAACTTGTTTGTCTTTCCACTTGAAGTTCCCTTTCTTTCCCTTTGCCCTTCTCTTGAAACTAGTGGTCTTGTCAATCATCAACACTTGATGCTCTTTCTTGATTTCTACCTTCATCGATTTCAACATCACGAAGAGCTCGGGAATCGTTTTTGTCATCCCTTGCATACTATAGTTCATCACGAAGTTCTAGTAACTTAGTGATGGTGACAAGAGAATTCTGTCAATCACTATCTTATCTGGAAGATTAACTCCCACTTGATTCAAGCGATTGAAGTACCCAGACAATCTGAGCACATGCTCACTAGTTGAGCGATTCTCCTCCATCTTTTAGCTATAGAACTTGTTGGAAACTTCATATCTCTCAACTCGGGTATTTTCTTGAAATATTAACTTCAATTCCTGGAACATCTCATATGGTCCATGACGTTCAAAACATCTTTGAAGTCCCGATTCTAAGCCGTTAAGCATGGTGCACTTAAACTATCGAGTAGTCATCATATTGAGCTAGCCAAACGTTCATAACGTTTGCATCTGCTCTTGCAATAGGTCTGTCACCTAGTGGTGCATTAAGGACATAATTCTTCTGTGCAGCAATGAGGATAAACCTCCGATCACGGATCGAATCCGCATCATTGCTACTAACATTTTTCAACACAATTTTCTAGGAACATATCAAAACAAACATATGAAAGCAACAACGCGAGCTATTGATCTACAACATAATTTGCAAAATACTACCAGGACTAAGTTCATGATAAATTTAAGTTCAATTAATCATATTACTTAAGAACTCCCACTTAGACAGACATCTCTCTAGTCATCTAAGTGATCACGTGATCCAAATCAACTAAACCATAACCGATCATCACGTGAGATGGAGTAGTTTTCAATGGTGAACATCTTATGTTGATCATATCTACTATATGATTCACGCCGACCTTTCGGTCTCCGTGTTCCGAGGCCATATCTGCATATGCTAGGCTCGTCAAGTATAACTCGAGTATTCTCGTGTGCAAAACTGGCTTGCACCCGTTGTAGATGGACGAGAGCTTATCACACCCGATCATCACGTGGTGTCTCGGCACGATTTAACTTTGGCAACGGTGCATACTCGTGGAGAACACTACTTGATAATTTTAGTGAGAGATCATCTTAAAATGCTACCGTCAATCAAAGCAAGATAAGATGCATAAAGGATAAACATCACATGCAATCAATATAAGTGATATGATATGGCCATCATCATCTTGTGCTTGTGATCTCCATCTCCAAGCACCGTTGTGATCACCATCGCCACCGGCGCGACACCTTGATCTCCATCGTAGCATCGTTGTCGTTACGCCATCTATTGCTTCTACGACTATCGCTACCGCTTAGTGATAAAGTAAAGCAATTACAGTATGCTTGCATTTCATACAATAAAGCGACAACCATATGGCTCCAGCCATTGCCGATAACTTCGTTACAAAACATGATCATCTCATACAATAAAATATAGCATCACGCCTTGACCATATCACATCACAACATGCCCTGCAAAAACAAGTTAGACGTCCTCTACTTTGTTGTTGCAAATTTTACGTGGCTGCTACGGGCTTAAGCAAGAACCAATCTCACCTACGCATCAAAACCACAACGATACTTCGTCAAATAGACTCTGTTTTAACCTTCTCAAGGACCGGGCGTAGCCATACTCGGTTCAACTAAAGTGAGAGAGACAGACACCGCCAGTCACCTTTAAGCACGAGTGCTCGTAGAACGGTGAAACCAGTCTCGCGTAAGCGTCACGCGTAATGTCGGTCCGGCCGCTTCATCTCACAATACCGCTGAACCAAAATATGACATGCTGGTAGGTAGTATGACTTGTATCGCCCACAACTCACTTGTGTTCTACTCGTGCAAAACATCAAACCATAAAACCTAGGCTCGGATGCCACTGTTGGGGAACGAGTAATTTCAAAAATTCCTACGCACACGCAAGATCATGGTGATGTATAGCAACGAGAGGGAGAGTGTTGTCACGCCCTCGTGAGACCAAGCGGAAGCGCTCACAACATAGAGGAAGTAGTCGACGCTCTCCTCGCGATCCAACCGATCCCAGCGCCAAGCATTCGGCGCCTCCGAGTTCTTGACACGCAGACAGCTCGATGACGCCTCGAGCTCCGATCCAGCAGAGCTTCAGGAGGAGAGTTCCACAAGACGACGGCGTGGTGACGATCTTGATGTTCTACCGACGCAGGCTTCGCCTAAGCACCGCCACGATATGACCGAGGTGGATTATGGTGGAGGGGGCACCGACACGGCTAAGGAATGATCTCAAGGATCAACTTGTGTGTTCATGGGGTGCCCCTGCCCTGTATATAAAGGAGGGAGGGAGGAGGAGGCCGGCCTAGGAGGAGGCGCGCCATAGGGGAGTCCTACTCCCACCGGGAGTAGGATTCCCCCTTTCCTAGTCCAACTAGGGATCCTTCCATGTATTAGGAGTAGGAGACTAGGAAGGGAGAGAGAAGGAAGGAAGGAGGGGTGCGGCCTCCCCAGCCCAATTCGGACTAGGGCAAGGGGGGGCGCGGCCTGCCTAGGGCAGCCCCTCTCTCTTTCCCGTATGGCCCATAAGGCCCAATACTTCTCCCCGGCGAATTCCGTAACTCTCCCGATACTCGATAAATACCAATGACTCGGAACCTCTCCGAACTCCGAATATAGTCGTCCAATATATCGATCTTTACGTCTCGACCATTTCGAGACTCCTCGTCATGTCCCCGATCTCATCCGGGACTCGAACTCCTTCGGTACATCAAAACTCATAAACTCATAATATAAGCATCATCGAAACCTTAAGCGTGCGGACCCTACGGTTCGAGAACAATGTAGACATGACCGAGACACGTCTCCGTCAATAACCAATAGCGGACCTGGATGCCCATATTGGCTCCTACATATTCTACGAAGATCTTTATCGGTCGACCGCATAACAACATACGCTTGTTCCTTTGTCATCGGCATGTTACTTGCCCGAGATTCGATCGTCGGTATCCAATACCTAGTTCAATCTCGCTATCGGCAAGTCTCTTTACTCGTTCCGTAACACATCATCTCACAGCTAACTCATTAGTTGTAATGCTTGCAAGGCTTAAGTGATGTGTATTACCGAGAGGGCCAGAGATACCTCTCCGACAATCGGAGTGACAAAACCTAATCTCGAATACGCCAACCCAACATCCGCCTTTGGAGACACCTGTAGTACTCCTTTATAATCACCCGATTACGCCAGACGCTTGGTAGTACCCAAAGTGTTCCTCCGGCAAACGGGAGTTGCATAATCACATAGTTATAGGAACATGTATAAGTCATGGATAAAAGCAATAGCAACATACTAAACGATCGGGTGCTAAGCTAACGGAATGGGTCATGTCAATCAGATCATTCAACTAATGATGTGACCTTGTTAATCAAATAACAACTCCTTGTTTATGGTTAGGAAACATAACCATCTTTGATTAACAAGCTAGTCAAGTAGAGGCATACTAGTGACACTCTGTTTGTCTATATTCACACATGTATTATGTTTCCGGTTAATACAATTCTAGCATGAATAATAAACATTTATCATGATATGAGGAAATATATAATAACTTTATTATTGCCTCTAGGGCATATTTCCTTCAGTTGGGCAGGGTTCCGGACTTAATTCCACCCGCCCACCCAAACATAAGCAATCTATCTCAAATCCAGCAAGAGCCCGCTGAAACAGTACATCATTACTGGGCCAGATTCCTCCTGGTTATGGACATGATAAAGGACTGCCGTGAGGAAAACGCAATCTCAATTTTCTGCAACAATTGCACGGACAAGAGAATCTTGAACGCCGTAAGTCATCGCGAAATTACACGCTTCGCCGACCTGGCGTCCATAGTACGAAAGTACTGTGTGATGGAGAGTGTTTGGAAAACCGAAACTAAGTTTTGGGACAATCCGGCTCCGAACGCAACCCTAGTCCGAAACAAAAGGGTGCATCATGCTCATGCACCCGGGACAAAAACCAAAAAGCAAAAACCCCATAAAGGGCACGGAACCATACTGGAGGGATGGCTCGGCGGACCCTGTAAAATTCATAGTACAGACAGCGCCACTCCAACACATAGCCTTCGAGCATGTTGGATACTGCGGCAGGTGGCCAAAAGTGGCGAAGAGCTTCTAGCCCCGGAGAACCACCCCAACAGTACCAGTACGGTATTAACAGTCTTCGAGACTTTCACATCAAATAATATGCGGAAACGAACAATCCGCAGCCTCGCCGAAGTCTACCAAGTAGCAACAACTAATCCATGGAGCGACACGGCTATCAC
Organism: Aegilops speltoides; assembly: GCA_021437245.1. Classification (NCBI taxonomy): domain Eukaryota; kingdom Viridiplantae; phylum Streptophyta; class Magnoliopsida; order Poales; family Poaceae; genus Aegilops; species Aegilops speltoides. The sequence goes on from CM038144.1 coordinate 17,635,732, forward strand.
CTTCAACGCCAGCGACGAACCTAAATTCCGAACAGCCCGAGCACCAACCGCATTGGTCCTCAGTCCAATAGTGGACGGCTATCGTCTTACCAAGGTACTCATGGATGGCGGCAGCGGATTAAACCTCATCTACGAGGAAACCCTTCGAAAAATGGAAATAGACTGGAGCCGCATTGAGCGAAGCAGCACAACCTTTAGAGGAATAATCCCTAGTCGGGAAGCACGCTGCACAGGAAAAATTACACTTGATGTGGTGTTCGTCTCGCCGGACAATTACAGGTCCGAGGAGGTCACGTTCCAGGTGGCCCGTTCAGCAGTGGATATCACGCTTTATTAGGGCGAGAGGCATTCACAATTATCCAAGCCATACCCCATTACCGGTACATGAAGCTTAAAATGCCCGGGCCCAATGGAATCATCACTCTTGTCAGTGATCCGGACATAGCATCACAAGACCGAAAACAAGACAGCCAAGACTAGCCCTAGAGGCACTATCCAAGCCCTAGCGGCAGAGGAACTCATCTGCGTTAAGCGCTCCACGGTGAACAGGGACGATGTGATACTCGATAAGAGATCCAAGTCCACCTCTTTTAAACCAGCAGACGAAATAGTCAAATTCCAGGTCCATCCAACAGACCCCACAAAGACGGCCTCCATTGGGGCACAATTAAACCCTGATATAGACGCCGCACTACGAGAATTCCTTCGGGAAAATTGGGACAACTTTGCCTGGCACCCTTCAGATATGCCAGGAATCCCACGCAGGCTAGCAGAACACAGCCTAAACATCCTAAAAGGATTCAAGTCAGTCAAACAGGCTCTTCAGCGATTTTCCGAACCCAAGAGACAGGCAATGGGAGAGGAGCTAGCCAAACTATTAGAAGCCAGATTCATCAGAGATATAAAACATCCGGACTGGCTAGCGAACCTGGTAATGGTACCCAAAAAGGACAAATCCTGGCGCCTTTGTGTCGATTTTAAAGACCTTAACAAGGCCTGTCCAAAGGATCCTTTCCCCCTTCCCCGCATCGACCAAATCATCGATGCTACCGTAGGGCACGATTCATTGTGCTTCCTCGATGCATATTCCGGATACCATCAAATCAAGATGGCGGAAACAGACAAGGCCGCAACGGCATTCATTACTCCATACGGACCATTCTGTTCCAACACAATGCCCTTCGGACTCAAAAACGCCGGCGCAACATATCAGCGCATGATCCAGACATGTCTGGCTACCCAGATCGGCAAAACAGTGGAGGCATACGTAGACGACGTGGTCGTCAAAACCAAACACGTCGAAACTCTAGTAGACGACTTGAGGCTCACATTCGACAACCTTCGAGCATATGACATTAACCTCAACCCGGAAAAATGTGTTTTCGGCGTACCAGCCGGAAAGCTCTTAGGCATCATTGTATCCGGTAGAGGAATTGAAGCAAACCCAGCCAACATCTGAGCTCTGTCATAGCTGGATATCCCAAAAGACCTCAAACAAATACAAAAATTGACTGGATGCATGGCGGCTCTAAGCCGCTTCATCTCCCGTTTGGGAGAAAAGGCATTGCCCCTCTATCGCCTCCTCAGGCGCACCGAACACTTTGAATGGACGGATGCTGTCACGGCCGGACACGAAGAAATAAAGGCCATATTGGCAACAAATCCGGTCCTGGCCGCGCCTAACTTGGGCGAACCAATGTTGTTATATATCGCGGCAACACATCAAGTTGTAAGCGCGGTGGTCGTCGTCGAACGAGAAATAGAAGGGCACAAATTCCCTCTTCAAAAACCAGTGTACTACGTATCCACTATCTTAACTCCATGCAAGTCCCGGTACCCGCATTATCAAAAGATAGCGTACGCGGTGTTCATGGCATCCCGGAAGCCGCGACACTACTTTCAAGAGTGTTCGATAACAGTGGCCTCCGAAGTACCCCTCAACGACATCATAAACAACCGCGACGCGACGGGCAGGATTGCAAAATGGGCCATCGAGCTCTTACCATTCGACATAACCTACAAACCACGGCGAGCTATAAAGTCGCAAGTCTTGGCTGACTTCATCGCTGAATGGACTGAAGCCGAACTCCCTAAAGAGTACGGCGCATACTCCAATTGGATCATGCATTTCGACGGCTCTAAAATGTTGGCCGGCTTGGGGGCTGGCGTCGTCTTGACGTCCCCAACCGGAGACACAGTCCAATACGTACTTCAAATAATGTACACGGACTCCAACAATGCAGCCGAATACGAGGCCCTTCTACATGGTCTCCGGATGGCAATCTCCATGGGCATTCAACGCCTAGAGGTCCGCGGGGATTCAAACCTCGCAATATCCCAAGTAAATGGAGACTTTGATGCCAAAGATCCGAAAATGGCAGCCTACCATAACACCGTCTTAAAAATGTCAGCTCGGTTCGAAGGACTCGAATTCCACCATGTAGCCCGGGATAATAACCAGGCGGCCGACGTGTTGGCACGCATCGGCGCAAAGCGCGACGCCGTCCCTCCAAACATCTTCCTGGAGCGGCTCTTTAAGCCATCCGTAGTATGGGAAGAGGAGTCCGGAAACAACAATCCGGAACCAACCGCACCGCCCAACACCGAACATTCTGACACAACCGGTGGCTCAGCCAATGACATAACACCTTCAGCCCACGAAATAATGGCAGTCATTGCCCCGTGGACGGAACCATTCCTAGCCTACTTAATTAGGCAGGAACTTCCCAAAGACCAAAACAAGGCCCGCTGCATAGTTCGGTGATCTAAACCTACAAGGTCCATGAGGGAGAACTTTATAAGAAAAGCACAACCGGAGTCCTTCAAAGGTGCATCTCCAAAGAGGAAGGGCGAAATCTTCTGGCTGAAATTCACGCCGGACTAGGCGGACGCCACGCTGCAGCTCGGGCCCTTGTAGGCAAGGCCTTCCGTATAGGATTTTATTGGCCGACGGCCCGGGCAGATGCTCAGGACTTAGTCCAACGATGCGTCGGTTGTCAGCTCTTTGCTAACCAGAGCGACATGCCACCCACCGCCCTCAAAACTATACCCATCACCTGGCCGTTCGCGGTCTGGGGGCTTGACATTGTTGGACCCCTTAAAGGGGGAACCCACAAGCAAAAATACCTATTGGTCATGGTGGACAAATTCACCAAATGGATAGAGGCCAAGCCAGGTAAAACGGCCGAATCCGGACCTGTGATAGACTTCATATCCGGGGTAGTACACCAATACGGTGTCCCCCACAGCATCATCACCGATAACGGCATGAACTTCACGGCCGACGAGGTTAAACTCTGGTGCAAAAATATGGGCATCAAGCTCGACTACGCTTCAGTCTATCACCCTCAAACTAACGGTCAGGTCGAACGAGCAAATGGTCTAATCATGAGCGACATCAAACCCAGGTTAGTGCGGTCCCTCACGGAATCTAACACGCACTGGGTAGAGGAGCTCGACTCCGTACTCTGGGGGCTGCGGACCACGCCAAATCGTACTACCGGATTCACATCATTCTTTATGGTATACGGCGCAGAGGCAGTTTTGCCCTGCGATATAATTCATGACTCACCTCGAGTGCGCATGTACGAAGAAAGAGAAGCCGAGTTGGATCGGCAGGACAGCTTGGATGCATTGGAGGAGGAGTGCGATGTGGCAAAGGCTCGTTCCGCATTCTATCAACAGCAGGCTCGAAGATATCAAAGCAGAGAAGTACGGGCCAAAACTTACAATGTTGGCGAACTAGTTCTACGCCTGCCGGACAAGAAAAAGGACAAACTCAAGCCCAAATGGGAAGGTCCCTTCATCATTGACCAAGTCCTGACCGGCGGAGCATACCGTCTGCGAAACGCATCGGACAACCGACTCGAGCCGAACCCATGGAACGTAGCCCGCCTCCGAAGATTCTATGCCTAGCGCCGGACTCAGAGTTCGTCTCCTTCCTCCGTCCACATTTTATACTTCAGTTGTCTTTTGTTTCTCTCTTTTCTCCCCACCTTTTCATAAAGCCTTTGAGGGCTGATCTGCGCATTGTTCGCACACACTTGACGTGCTACTCGCACTCATTATACCTAAGGGCTTCTTTAACAGAAGCTTATTTAAACGGGCTTTATGCCCAACGCGTGTGTCAAACTTCCGCATGTACCTTTTATTCACCATTATATGCATCGATCTGACTTAAGTTTTGGCCAAGCTGGGTTGCCTGGCTCCTGTGCTTACCCCTACGTTCTCGATTGTTCGGCTAGGAGGTAAAGGGAGCACCTCTGCGATTGTTACTGTCGGGTCAGCTGGATGTGTACCTCAGACTGGGTGAAGCCGAAAGCTAGCGTTTTTAAGGGAATATTCGGTCGGTGACTTGAAAGATGATTTCTTATTTATTCATTTATCTGCCCCCAGATGCTTTGCTGCTCTTTTCGCAGTCCAGACATGCACTTTAGCGCATGCCTCCCAGGGAAAGGAACCCCTAACGGAACTATTCTCCCTGGAAGATGTTTCTTACTAACCATGTATAACATAACTAGTTGGGCACTTGTCTGATAAAGCACTAATGACCCCTACGCCTGGTCTCCATGCATGCCCCGGTTTTTTCATAACCGTGAGGGTATTCGGACACACTCCGGACTCTAGGGTCCCGAGGTTGAAGCGAAAAGGTCCACAAAGACAAACGATCTACAGTCCGGCTAGAAGGCATTATACATGTCATTTTAAAATACATCGTCAAATTGACTGACTGTACTCCTCTCCAATCTCGTCTAACAGCTGTCTAATTTACAGTCCGTTAGAATACTTAGCGCCAACTCTACTTGGCCGTACATTAAGCTCACAGGATCTCCTTCCCATCAGGCCCCACAGTCCGACTCGCCATGTGGTTCGGATCCGCCTTCTTGTACCGCGTCTTCACCATAGCCCAAGCCTCCCTGGCGCCTTGACGGCAGGCCGATATCTTCCACATACGGAAGCACTGCCGTGCTCCTTGAAGCTTCTCCGCAAGCCCTCCAAGGCCCTCGGGTAGGGAGACGGACGGCCATAAGGCCTGGGCGACGCCACTCATCGCCTGCCGAACACGTTCGTGCAGTTGCACCAGCTCGGGAAGTTGGTCACCTGTTGAACCGGGCATTTCCTCCGCAGGGCGACCTGTGAGCACACCTACAGACATATTTCTGTCAATCGACTTCCTCGCCGAACTCTTCTTTTCAAAAGAGTTTGCTCAAGCACTTACTATAAATGCCGCGACGAAGCCACTGATTCTCCTTCACGGAGCTAGACAGTTGGGCCCGGACACCTTTTAGCTCTTCTCCCAGCTGGGTGTGGGCATCTTGGAGTTTGTTCCTCTCCTGCTGCACCTTCATAAGCACCCTCTCGCCGGCCTTCAGCTGGCGCAGTAGCTGTTGCTTGTCCGGATCAAGTCCGGCTACATCTGCAATATTATTGTCAGACTTATACGCACGCCGCACACCGCTTATCTTTTTGAAATATGTGTTACCGGAGGGGGTCTCTGTGTCTCCTCCTGCGGCGGCTAGTGCGGCCTCAAGTTGGGCCTTGCACTCTTGAAGCTCCTGAGACAATTGGGTATTCTTCTCCGTAAGATCCTGCATATCAAATTATCCTTAAATTAGTTATTTTAACTACTTTAAGTCTCGGGGGCTATAGGCATATATAACTATTAAAATTCCTTACCCGTATGTCTTTCACATACTGCTCCGTGGCTCTGGTTAAACCATCTTGAGCGGCACGGAGGTGCGCGTCTCCCGCGTTAAAGGCATCCAACGCCTCCGGGGAGAAACACGCGTCACGAAGAACTGTCCGGCGGCGCCTGTGATTCATGGCGCTCTCCACCTCAGACATGGTGGCGGACAGCCTGTCGGCATCCTCCGTTGGAGGAGCATCCGGCTCGCGCCTTGCACTCGCCTCCCCCTCCGGACCAGGTGTTGGGGCCTGGCTGGCGGAGGCTTGGTTGGCAACCTCTCCGGACACAGTCCGGTGAGCGCTCTTTCTCCTGGAAGAGTCATGAGCATTAATATACTTCACAGGAGTCTTTTCCTTAAAACGGTGGCGTGACATACCTTTGCGGCGACGTTTCAATTTGCACCGCACCCCTCTTCCGCCTGCTGCCGAACTGACCCTTGTTGGTCAGCCGCCACGGGATCAGCTTCCCGCCTAGAAGGCACCTCCTGCGAGACACCGTTGGTATACGGCGGTTAGAAATAATCACGGACGAAGTAATGGTGTCAGGGCCCCGGTCATAGTTACCTGGGAAGCCGGAGATAAACCAGGGTAGTCGGCCGTAATGGCGACTAGAGCATTGTCCATGCTAAGTTGGTGGAACACCCCGTCAATCAGTTCCACCTTTATGTTCGGATCCTCTTCGGAGGCCGGATCAAGGGATCTTCCCGGATCCTCGGGTTGTGGAGCCGGACTGTGTATGCCCTCCACATCCCGGCGCAGTTCCTGCGTCGAAATCATAAAGTAAGACACTTAACTTTGAAAGCACGGATCGGATAGATAAACGTTCGCTTACCCAGCTCCGAGGGTTATTCATGGAGAATCCATTTAATGGACTCGTTTGGAGGAAGTCCTCCTTCTCCCCCTTGTACAAGCCGGACATGATCTTCACCAGATCGGCGGCCAATCCTGGCCCCTTCCGGCCATGACGGGTGGCGTCATTCTCCCCGTTGAAATCCCACATGGGGTGGCCCCTATATTGGAGCGGCTGCACCCCCCACATTATGCACGTGGCCATGACTCCAATCATGGTCAATCCAGAATGAGCCAGCAACCTTATCCGGCCCATCAGATAATGGACGCTCCTATCATCTTCCCGTTGAGGGCTCCGCGGGCACCAACTCAGGCGTTTCTTTAGAGGAGCGTTGCTGAACTCCGGGAGGCCGATCCGAATTGGGTCCGGCAGTGGAGCGTCTTCCACATAAAACCATTCCGAAGGCCAATCTTCGGACGCCTTCTTTGGGGTTCCGGATAGATATCTGGTCCCGGCGATGCGCCATATTTCGGCTCTGCCCACTTGATATATCGACCCCTCGTGAGAACGGGGTACGAGGCAAAACAATCTCTTACACAGCGTGAAATGGGGCTCGATGCCCAAGAACAGCTCACAAAGAGCTACGAAACCCGCAATGTGCAGAATGGAGGAGGGCGTGAGGTAATGAAGCTGGAGTCCGTAGAACTCCAGAAGCCCCCGGAGAAACGGATGTATGGGAAATCCGAGCCCCCTTATTAGATAAGGGACGAAGCACACCCGCTCTACTTTGGAGGGACAGGGGGTGGTCTCCGCCTGCTTTCCACCTTTGTAGGTGGCTAGCCCGGCTCGAACCGGGACCATTAAGGCCGGAGGAAGATATCCCTCCGCTTGGAGCGTCACCAGCTCATTGTGCGGGACTGAACATCTCCTCCAATCTCCTAGCTGAGGGTTGGGAGCGCGAGAGGAGGAGCCGCGTCAACGGTCCATGATGGAGTGGATTTTTGTCAGAAGCGCTCCGATGAGTACTCGCGGAAGAAGGATGGTGTGATTTGGATCTGGATTCTTGCCTCTCTTATAGGCGGCTTATTCACGCAGCTTGGGGGTAAAATGTAAAAATACCCTGGCCTTTCGCATTCGTACGACACGTGGAAGAGGGCCATTATTGGGCATGGAAGCCAAGGAGCGCAACATTTATAAGGAAGCCGGATACTATTCGGCAAGCACATGGAATTTGGAGGAGAACCCGCCTTCCAACGCCGAAGACAATATACGCGCCGGACTCGTCGTCATTGAAGCCTGGTTCGGGGGCTACTGAGGAAGTCCTGGACTAGGGGGTGTCCGGATAGCCGAACTATCATCATCGGTCGGACTCCAAGACTATGAAGATACAAGATTGAAGACTTTGTCCCGTGTCCGATGGGACTTTCCTTGGCGTGGAAGGCAAGCTTGGCAATACGGATATGTAGATCTCCTACCATTGTAACCGACTCCGTGTAACCCTAGCCCTCTTCGGTGTCTATATAAACCGGAGGGTTTTAGTCCGTAGAACAACAACAACAATCATACCATAGGCTAGCTTCTAGGGTTTAGCCTCCTTGATCTCGTGGTAGATCCACTCTTGTACTACCCATATCATCAATATCAATCAAGCAGGAGTAGGGTTTTACCTCCATCGAGAGGGCCCGAACCTGGGTAAAAACATCGTGTCCCTTGTCTCCTGTTACCATCCGCCTAGACGCACAGTTCGGGACCCCCTACCCGAGATCCGCCGGTTTTGACACCGACAGGGTGGTTTCGTGACCTACAAATAATTCCTATCTTTTGTTCTCCGCTAATAGGAACTCGGGAGTGATTCTTTATTGCACCTTGAGGGATAATCATATGATCCAACTATGTTAGCATTGTTGAGAGGTTGCACTAGTGAAAGTACGGACCCTGGGCCTCATTTTTAAGCATTGCAACACCGTTTTTGTGCCTGTTTACTATTTGCTACCTTGCTGTTTTTATTTATTCATATTATAAAAATATATTTCTACCATCCATATTACACTTTTATCACCATCTCTTCGTCGAACTAGTGCACCTATACAATTTTTCATTGTATTGGGTGTGTTGGGGACACAAGAGATTTCTTGTATTTGGTTGCAGGGTCGTTTGAGAGAGACCATCTTCATCCTACACTATCACGAATTGATAAACCTTAGGTCACCCACTTGAGGGAAAATTGCTACTGTCCTACAAAACTCTGCGCTTGGAGGCCCAACACGTGTCTACAAAATAAAGTTGCGTTGTATACATCAATCCCTCTACATCATGTCATCCTACTTAAGGCGTTACTCCGTTCTTATGAACTTAATACTCTAGATGCATGATAGATAGCGGCCGATGTATGGAGTAATAGTAGTAGATAGAGGCAGGAGTCGGTCTACTTGACACGAATGTGATGCCTATATTCATAATCATTGCCTTGGACATCGTCATAATGTTGCGCTTTTCTATCAATTGCTCGACAGTAATTCGGTCGCCCACCATATGTTTTATTTCAAGAGAGAAGCCGCTAGTGAAACCTATGGCCCCCAGGTCTATTTTCCATCATATATTTTCAGATCTATAAACCAAAAAACCCAAAAATATCTTGCTGCAATTTATTTGTTTTTTTACTTTGTTTTACGTTTTAGTAATCTTTTATATCTATCTCTATCAGATCTCATCCTTGCAAGTGACCATAGAGGGATTGACAACCCCTTTATCGCTTTGGATGCAAGTGTTTGATTGTTTTTGCAGGTACATAGATTGGAGACTTGCTTGTACCTCCTACTGGAATCATACCTTGGTTCTCAAACCGAGGGAAATACTTATCTCTAGTTTGCTGCATCACCCTTTCCTCCTCAAGGAAAAATCCAACGGAAGCTCAAGAATTAGAAGAAAGAATTTCATGCACCGTTGCGGGGAGGTCCTACGTCAAGCCTACCATGTACCCATCATAAACTCTCATCTCTTGCATTACATTATTTGCCATTTGCCTCTTGTTTTCCTCTCCCCCACTTCTGAAACCATTTCAAAAAAACACAAAATTATTTGCCTTTTTAATCGCCCTTCTTCTGTTCATGTTTTTGTTCACTTTTTGTTTGCTTGTGGGCTAGATTTCTTGTTTTGTTATCATGGCTAGCTCTTCTATCATAGTTGATACCCCAGAAAACGAAGTTCTTAATTTTAAACAAAGGGGTGGGGAGAATCTAAAAGATGCTTGGTACAGAATTTGCAATGCTCAAAATAGATCTACTCGTAAGCAATCCACTACCATTCTCCTTCGAAATTTTTATGTGGGTGTTACTACTTGGAATAGATATGTTCTAGACACCATTACTGGGGATAACTTCTTGGGTAGTCATACGATGGATGCTTAAAATGCTATGTTAAATCTAGTGGGGTCTCCACCACTTATGGTTAATGAAACTGTTTTAACTTTGGAACATGTGATGCAAAGGCTTGATATTATTGAGAATAAAATTGTTGCCATAGATCTTATTGAAAACTTGTATAAGAAGATTCATAATCAAATTACTCCATATGGATCGAAGGTAGGAATCACTTTGAAGAATCTAAAGGAAAAAGAACCCACATTTAATGAGAAGATAGATCAAGGTTCTACTAGAATTGGTAAGCTAGAAGATATTATTACCAACTTGGGTTCCGCTTTTGGCTCTGTTAAAACTACTCCAAATTTCCCTCCTACTAAATCTACCAAGTTTATTTATGTTCCTAAAAATAAGGGTGAATCTTCTAGTAAAGAAAACGAAGATCTTAAGATGATAAGTGTTCACCCTAACTTTATCAATATTATTAAGGAACCAATTGCTAAGAGTGAATTGCTTGATTTCTTGCCTAGGAGTGTGATTATTGATAAAACCAAAGAATCTCCTAGGGTTTATAAGTGTGCAATTGAGGAAGTGCATACCAAAGACGACATACCTAGATCTATTGCAATTTGCCTAGCCAGGGGCGTTAAACAATAGCGCTTGTTGGGAGGCCACCCAATTTTATTTTTATGTTTTTTGTTTTGCTACAGTTCTTCAAGAAATACACATTATTACCTCTGTAGTAATTGTGTTTTGGTGTTTAATTAGTGTTTGAGCCAAGCAAGACCTTTGGGATGGTCTACAGCGATAGTTGATTTGATCTTGCTTAAAAACAGAAACTTTTATGTCCAGTAGAAGAATTTTTGAAATTCACAGGAGCGACCAAACCTTCTGAATTTTTTACACAACATTTGTATACAAATTTCCCAGGTTGTCCTAATTTTTCAGAATTTGTAGAGTTATATAAGTATTCGAAGTTTTCAGATTGCTACAGACTGTTCTGTTTTTGACATATTCTGTTTTCTTTGTGTTGTTTGCTTATTTTGATGAATCTATGAGTAGTATCGGGGGGTATGAACCATGGAGAAGTTGGAATATAGTAGATATAACACCAATATAAATTTAGAATGAGTTCACAACAGTACCTAAAGTGGTGATTTGCTTTCTTATAATAACGGATCTCATGAGTTTTCTGTTGAGTTTTGTGTTGTGAAGTTTACAAGTTTTGGGTAAAGATTTGATGGACAACGGGATAAGGAGTGGCAAGAGCCTAAGCTTGGGTATGCCCAAGTCACCCCAAGGAAATATTCAAGGACAACCAAGCATATAAGCTTGGGGATGCCCCGGATGGCATCCCCTCTTTCGTATTCAATCCATCGGTAAATTACTTGAGGCTATATTTTTATTCACCACATGATATGTGTTTTGCTTGGAGCGTCTTGTATGATATGAGTCTTTGCTTTTAGTTTGCCACAATCATCCTTGCTGTATACACCTTTTGAGAGGGACACACATTAATCATGAATTTATTAGAATATTCTATGTTCTTCGCTTATATCTTTTGAGCTAGGCAATTTGCTCTAGTGCTTCACTTATATCTTTTTAGAGCACGGCGGTGGTTTTATTTTATAGAAATTGATGAACTCTCATGCTTCACTTATATTATTTTGAGAGTCTTAAACAGCATGGTAATTTTCTTAGGTTATGAATTTAGTCCTAATATGATGGGCATCCACGAGGGATATAATAAAAACTTTCATATAAAGAGCATTGAATACTATGAGAAGCTTGATTCCTTGCGTTTGTTTTGAGATATAAAGATGGTGATATTAGAGACATGCTAGTGAGTAATTGTGGATTGGTAGAAATACTTGTGTTAAAGTTTGTGATTCTCGTAGCATGCACGTAAGGTGAACCGTTATGTGATGAAGTCGGAGCATGATTTATTTTTTAATTGACATCCTTTGTGTTGAGGTCGGGATCGCACGATGGTTAAATCCTAGCAACCCTTCCCCTAGGGGCATGTGTGTAGTACTTTGTTCCAATGGCTTCTAGACTTTTGCAATAAATATGTGAGTTCTTTATGACTAATGTTGAGTCCATGGATTATACGCACTCTCACCCTTCCACCATTGATAGCCTCTCTAGTACCACGCAACTTTCACCAGTGCATTACAACACCATATATCCTTCCTCAAAATAGCCACCATACCTACCTATTATGGCATTTCCATAGCCATTCCGAGATATATTGCCATGCAACCTTCACCGTGCCATTTATTATGACACGCTTCACCATTGTCATATTGCTTTCCATGATCATGTAGTTGACATTGTATTTCTGGGAAAGCCACCGTTCATGTTTTTATACATGTCACTCTTAATATCATTGCACATCCCGGTACACCGCCAGAGGCATTCATATAGAGTCATATTTTATTCTAGTATCGAGTTGTAATTCTTGAGTTGTAAGTAAATAAAAGTGTGATGATCTTCATTATTAGAGCATTGTCCCAAGTGAGGAAATGATAATGGAGGCTATGACTCACCCACAAGTCGGGATGAGACTCCGAATGAAAAAAAATTAAAAAGAGAAAAAAAGAGGCCAAAGAAGCCCACAAAAAATGAGAGAAAAGAGAGAAGGGACAATGTTACTACCATTTTTCCACTTGTGCTTCAAAGTAGCACCATGATCTTCATGATAGAGAGTCTCCTATTTTGTCACTTTCATATACTAGTGAGAATTTTTCATTATAGAACTTGGCTTGTATATTCCAATGATGGGCTTCCTCAAAGTGCCCTACGTCTTCATGAGCAAGCAAGTTGGATGCAAACCCACTTAGTTTCTTTTTGAGCTTTCATACACTTATAGCTCTAGTGCATCTGTTGCATGGCAATCCCTACTCACTTGCATCGATATTGATTGATGGGCATCTCCATAGCTCATTAATTTGCCTAGTTGATGTGAGACTATCTCCTTATTTTTGTCTTCTACACAACCACCAATTCCACCTATAGTGCTATATCCATGGCTCACGCTCATGTATTGCATGAAAGTTGAAAAAATTTAAGAAAACTAAAGTATGAAACAATTACTTGGTTGATACCAGGGTTGTGCATGATTGAAATATTATGTGTGGTGAAGATAGAGCATAACCAAACCATGTGATTTTGTAGGTTTAACTTTCTTTGGCCATGTTATTTTGAGAAGACACAATTGCTTTATTAGTATGCTTGAAGTATTACTGTTTTTATGTCAATATTAAACTTTTGTTTTGAATCTTATGGATCTGAACATTCATGCCACAATAAAGAAGATTACATGGATAAATATGTCAGGTAGCATTCCACATCAAAAATTCTGTTTTTATCATTTACCTACTTGAGGACGAGCAGGAATTAAGCTTGGGGATGCTTGATACGTCTCCAACGTGTCTATAATTTTTATTATTCCATGCTATTATATTATCTGTTTTGGATGTTCTATATGCATTAATATGTTATTTTATATTATTTTTGGGACTAACCTATTAACCTAGAGCCCAATGCTAGTTTTTGTTTTTTCTTGTTTTTGAGTTTTACAGAAAAGGAATATCAAACGGAGTCCAAACGGAATAAAACATTCGCGATGATTTTTCTTAGACCAGATGGCATGCACGAAGCTTGGAGAGGAAGTCACAAGAGTCCCTAGGGCTCCACAAGGGCGTGCCCTAGGGGGGCGACCCCTGGCTTGTGGGCCCCCCGGGAGTCCACCGACCTCCAATTCAACTCTATAAATCCTAAAATATTCCCAAACCACCAGAAGCGTCCACCAAAATACTTTTCCACCGCCGCAAGCCTCTGTTCCCGTGAGATTGCATCTTGGGACCTTTTCCAGCAATCTGCCGGAGGGGGATTCGATCATGGAGGGCTTCTACATCAACTCTATTGCCCTACCGATGATGTGTGCATAGTTTACCATAGACCTATGGGTCCATAGCTACTAGCTAGATGGCTTCTTCTCTCTCTTTGATCTTCAATACAATGTTCTCCTCAATGTTCTTGGAGTTCTATCCGATGTAATATTCTTTTGCGGTGTGTTTGCCGAGATCCGATGAATTGTGGATTTATGATCAGATTATCTATGAATATTATTTGAGTCTTTTCTGAACTCTTTTATGCATGATTAAATATCTTTGTATTTCTCTTCGAATGATAGGTTTGGTTTGGCCAACTAGATTGGTTCTTCTTGCAATGGGAGAGGTGCTTAGTTTTGGGTTCACTCTTGTGGTGTCCTCACCCAGTGACATAGTAGGGGTAGCGAGGAACATATTGTATTGTTCCCATCAAGGGTAAAAAGATGTGGTTTTATTTATATTGCTTGAGTTTAGCCCTCTACATCATGTCATCTTACTTAAGGCGTTACTCCGTTCTTATGAACTTAATACTCTAGATGCATGCTGGATAACGGTCAATGTGTGGAGTAATAGTAGTAGATGCAGGCAAGAGTCGGTCTACTTGACACAGACATGATGCCTATATTCATAATCATTGTCTTGGATATCGTCTAACTTTGCGCTTTTCTATCAATTACTCAACAGTAATTTGTTCATCCACCGTATGTTTTATTTCAAGAGAGAAGCCTCTAGTGAAACCTATGGCCCCCGGGTCTATTTTCCATCATATATTTTCAGATCTATAAACAAAAAACCCAAAAATACCTTGCTGCAATTTATCTACTTTTACTTTGTTCTACGTTTTAGTAATCTTTTAGATTTGTCTCTATCTGATCTGATCCTTGCAAGTGACCATAGAGGGATTGAGAACCCCTTTATCACTTTGGGTGCAAGAGTTTGATTGTTTGTGCAGGTGCATAGATTGGAGACTTGCGTGTACATCCTACTGGACTGATACCTTGGTTCTCAAACTAAGGGAAATACTTATCTCTACTTTGCTGCATCACCCTTTCCTCTTGAAGCGAAAAACCAACACAAGCTCAAGAAGTAGCAGTACCTTTTGCCCCCTTGATCAACATCATTAACTTTTGCATTCCCCACATCCTCCTCATCATGTGTCACAATCCCAAGCTTAGTCCCCAAACCAATAGATTGAGAAGCTTCAAAATCATCTTCCAGATCTTCATCAGTCTTTTTATTATGTGCCTCTATATCAGTTTCTTTTTCCCCTACATCTTTCACAGATGCAGACCCAGCCCCTTCTTCCCCATTCCCAGCATTGTTATTGTTTTGATTCTTGTTATACATCAGTAGGTCAACAACATCTTGTACTTGCATAGATGAGCTTTACTACTACACCCTCCTCATTGGTCTTTGCTTTTTTTGCATCTCTGCTTTCATCGTCATCTTATTGAAAATCCGTCCACTCCTCATATCCCTGTGATAGCTTGTCCTCATCTTTTTCCCATCCATCTTCCACCACTTCTTCAACCTCAAAAAAGATTCTGTACAACATAAGGTTGGGGCTTGTCAGCTTAGTTCATCTGGGTATTTTGTTATGATCCACCACTGCAATCTTCAATCTGACAAGGCCAGTTCTACTCACCAGATCCATATCCATAGCCTGAGTGTATCCAACCATCGAACCAATCTCACACAACCCATGATAGTTTCTCGTTTTTGGGACTCCTTTTGCTCTGACACGGGCCACTGAAAGTTTGCCAACAACCATAGCATCATCATTCCAAATCCTGACATTCACCATTATGTTTCCCCGTTTCAAAGGGACCCAGTCATAAACAACAGCCTCATTTATTCTTGCAGCCGATGGAAAGTTGACAAGAAAAACCCCATCAGACACTTTCTTTGATCAAAACCTCAGATTCAATCTCCTGATCACAACCCTCCCTCAGCCTCACCAATGCCACAACTTCATTCTTACCATTTCCAGCTACCTCTTTAGCATGTTCAACCACAAAAATACCAAGTCCTTCTCCACCAAATCCAACTAAAGTGGCCACTGGTTTTTTCTGATGCAGGCAAGCGTAGAACTCAGATATGTGTACATCTTTCGAGCACACCACACATTTGACTTTTGCTTCACAACCCTTGGAGTTGTGGCTCTTCACTCCACATTTGTGGCACACGATCTTGTCATTTGCAGGCATCTTGCATCCAGAGACTACCACAAACCCTTGATTCCCTGTCATAACCGCACCTGCAGAATTAGCTTTGGAGGTTTGGGCTTCACTACCCCTCCCCCTCCACTGACTATTGTGACACCAACTTTCTGCTGATAGGTGCTGGCAGCGGCAGCTAAATTGATCTGAAAGAATGGCCCGTGGGGGGTGGCGAGTGTCGCGGTTCCCCCCTTCTTGATTCCAGTCCCCAAATCCATCCCTTCTGAAGTAGTTTGGCGGATGTTGGTTACCTGGGGAATTCCTGAAAGGTGGTCTTGGACGAGCTTGGAAATCCTGATCATACCTATCATATACAGGATCCCTTCCAAATCCTTGCGTAGGTCTCCAATTGCCTCCACCTCCTCCATATCTTCCTCCACCACCACACCCGAACACGAACCGATCAGACATATCGGTGTGAATTTCACTACTCACCACCGGGGCGACACGAGGGGAGGCGCACCATAGGTGAGAAACCCTAGAACACAGGAAGTGGTTGGGATCCACATCCAGTCTCCGACCAGGGTGTTTAACCTCTTTCCCGTTCGTGGGCCTCAGGTTATTCCCACTCTTGAGGCCCATACCCAAGTTGCCCAGCCCAGGTTGGCCCATAGTGCGAATGGAAATGTGAAAATCCCCCAAAAAATCACAATCATTCCCAGCTTTTCCCTCCTGGTGTGTTGGCGATCGTATGGAAAGGGAAGCATCAATCAGCGAACGTACTGATCGATTTCTCCCCTCCAACCACGTCGCATATGCACCCAATTCGGTTCTAAATCAGCCCCTACATCAACAGACCTCCCCTCAATCACTTGATACCATCTACCACTTTGGACCGAATCATAATGAACATGGGGGAAATTAGCATATCTGCGACAAGAGATACTTCTCTGGAATTTGGTGATGATCTCTTCACAAGGCCGTTGCACACTTTTTCCTGAACTGATTCCTTGCCGTCCCTCTCTTTTCTCCTCTGTTTTTCTTTGCACTTTTTGTCGTCCCCCTCTTAGCACAAATGCATCAACAAGTGTTGCTAAAAAAGGACATTGTTGATCTTCTTCAGCATCATAAGCATCTTCGTCTTCTCCATCAAATTGTCCCAGAGCCCAAAATCTGCCTCCAGGTTGATTTCCAGTCCAACCCCTTCCATTTTCATCGCTGTAGATCCCCTTTACTCCACCAGGATCAAACGTGTCTTGTTGGCTCCCTGCCTTTCTGTCGATCCCTGACATGTCCTGTTGTTTGCCTTCAAACCTATTCAGAATTCCGGCGATAGGTATGGAAGAGGATCCAGCATTTCCGGTGGTGGCGGAGCATTTGTTGGACAGAGCCCCACCAAACAAACCCATCTCTCTTTTCTCCTTGGATCGCTTGAACGCCCTTCCCCCCTTGCCTACTGTATGAACGACACCGGAGGTGATGTTGGGAACGGCGGCATCCAAGCTCGCTCCTCCGGGGACCCCTCGACGTGAATCCTTCTTGAAAAATTCATCATCTCCCGATCCGCCTGAATTCTGCACGTTTGAACATACCTCTCTCTCCTGGATTTGAGCTCTAGATATGATTCTGCCTGTGCAGCCTCCTTCGCCTCTATCCATTCCTTCTCGCATTGCGACCACGAGAAGGAGTCGCTACTGATCTACCATGCTCGCTCATCCACCTCCTATCCCTCGTCGCCCACAGCTCCTCCTCTGGCACTGATTGGATCAGGCGAAGCGCCTCTGGGAACGCCTCGTACACGAAGGGGAGAGGGAACCCCGCCGCCTGCAGAACCAGCATGCGAGGGGGGGGCGCCCGTAGCGCAGATTCACGATGGCCAGGGGCATGGCTGAGGACATCGGAGTGGGAGAGAGCAGCGGTGGTGATGTTGCGGCGAGCGATGGGAGAGTCGCGAGGGTGTCGTGGCATGAGAGAGAAAGGCCGTATTGACCCGGTTCTCATGGTATGCCTATTGAGCCCCATAAAATACTTATGATATGGTATATCAATATAATTACCATCAAGAGTGTTTCATAGTGTTACATTAGCTTCATTGCCAAACCCAAACTCAGTGAAACAAGAATCCCTTTTAGGTACTACATGTTTGTGGACAAACCCATGCCTTTTGTCAAGAGCAACCAATGTTTTTTTCTCTTCATTATCAAAAGAACTTGTCCTTATGAATGTGAAAATTAAAGGTATATCTGGGCCTCGGTTCAAGAGATTTTCTACATTGCAAGTTACATCTCAAGCTGGAAACATGTTTTCGTAATGTGTCAAGCTGGAAGCATGGTTCCACAGTCGCTGGAAGAAGAAGCGGCCACGACGGCACACGTATTACGTGCTCACCATATACTCCGCCAATGAGCTCGGATTCGGCAAGGCCGACTCCGGCGGCACCGCTCTCTGCCCCTTCGACTATGACTGCTGCTTTTGAGCCTTTTAGGGGGTCCTCCGTTCCTGAGGTGATCTAACCAGGTTACATCCTAGTGGTGTTTGTTGTAATGCTCGGTTGATTCGATAACTATGTGCTTAGACGTGTGATCAGGTAAAATGGAATTTTGGTTCTCTGATATAGTCAGTTTTGCAGGGCTCTAGATTATATATCTTTCTAGCTCAACCAGTTTCAATATTGTTTATAAAAAAAATTTAGTTGTTTCAAGTAAACTTATTTCTTATGGGAAAAAATTAATCTTACCAAGGAATCGCATGAGCAATGGGTCTTCTTATAAGATGTCAATGTTTGAGTTTCCTAAAGGGCCTTCTAAGAATACATATTTTTAGGAAGAGATTGTTATGGCATAATGATCAGGGGATACAGAAACAAAACTTAGTCAACTGGCCAGCCTTTGGATCAAGTTGGTTTGGAGTAGTGGATCTCCAAGGTTATGAATGTTATTTTGTTAAGCAAATGGACATGGAAGTTGGAAAATGATGAGCAACTATTGCAGAGTTTAATTATTAGAAAATATGTTAGGGAAGCTAATCTAGCACAAGTTCAGTTTAAGGTTGGTCAATCTCATTTCCTTCATGGAGACCTGAAATTGAGAGATGATGTTATAGGTTTGTAGAAAAATAGTGTGGTCTTGGCTCAAAACTAGGTTTTGGAAGGATATTTGGATAGGGAATTATCTGTGAAAGTGTGGATCTGTTGAAGGAGGAGGATATGTGTAGATGGATGCTTAGTAGATCTGGCCAAGTATTTAGCCCTGAAATTAGCCCAGGTAAGATGTCCAATAAAAACATGTGGCTTGTTGAAGTGCCTTCAAAAACCATAGTTTTTATGTAGCTGGTTCTTTGATATAGCATTTCAACCAAGGATAATCTATTAAGAAAGGTTGGGTAGGAAGTATGATGTGTATGATCTATAGTAAAGAGGAGACAGTAGTTCACCTTTTTCTGACATTGTAGTAGTATGGTTAGATATGTTGTTTAATTATGCTTTGAAGATTGACACAACTAGATCCATAGTTCTTTAGCTCTGTAGATGGGTAATGTGTTTCTATACTAAGATGTGTAACTTAGTGGCGGGTAGGGATCATGGCGCTGTTTGGTCCTTATGAAAAAACAGGAATGCCACTTGTTTTAGAAATATCTTTTTGTATGATCCAAGTACTGCGACAGGGAGCACCAAGGGGCAAGGCAGGAGCTGCACTGGTACTTTTGGAACTCCTTGTTTCAGTTTCATTTAGAAATTAAACCGGGAGCTCGCTACTGTAGTCGAACAAAAATCTACTCGCCCGTCCCATATTAAGTGTTTCTCAAACAGATGTATTTATAGTAATGTTAAACGGATGTATCTATGCTAGATACATCCGCTTGAGCGACACTTAATATGGTAGTATTTGTTTTAGCACGCTTCCTATTTACTGTGATAACTGTTGTGAATTGATAACTCACTCCTCACTACCTAGGCCTACTGAGCCCTAGCTAAAATACATATGTTTTGTTAACCAATATTTTACCATCAAGAGTGTTTCAAAACATTATCCAAATCCCTGAATGAAACAAAAATGGCCCTTTTTAATACTGCATGTTTGTGGACAGACCCAACACTTTTCTCAAGAGGGGCAGTGTTTTTTTCTTCCTTTCATTATGAGAAGAACTTGTTGTCCTTATGAATGAGCAAATTAAAGCTGCCTCTATAGTTTTGCCACTTCCTTTGAACCCCGCCATACTACATCCCAATAGGCCAAATTACATTGTGCCACTTATTGACAAGTGCCATACATGGATCAAGAGAAGGGGCATCTGTGGCAGCATGTGTCAAAAATGAACGAGAATCACTGATAGTCAATGTTCGACCACTGAAACTGGTCAGCGACAAGCGCTGTTGTGATGGGCATGCCTCCCTAAGCTAGACATACGCCAATGCGTTGTCTCGGGCTTGGAGTTGGGCACGGCCATCGGGTTATGCAAGTGCACGATGATATGCTCGCAAGGGAGCATGATGTAGAAGATGTCCCTATGCATATTGGCCCTATTGGTTCATTTCTGCTTATCTCACTATGCTCGCGAGGAAAGTGGATATTGGAAGAGGGTGTTGAGGGAGAATACATGGACAGTAAACTGAAATATAAAGCATGCAAGCACTATTCTTGCTAGCAATCACATGTTTGCGTGTTCGATGTTATTAATAGACATTTGTTGTTTACATCTACTCATAGCGCTACACAATCCAATGCATCAATGCCTTCAACAAAACGTACATATGGCACTAGGTGTGCATAAGTGTCTTCTTCAATGTTAGGGACCTCAGCTTACTCCTTTACCCCTCATTTTTGAAAATAAGAATTCTCATAGATAATGAAAATATATGTTAAAAATGGTTTTTATTGTTATCTCTGGAAATTGATGCCCTAATAGATATAAGTACGCCGATTAAAACAGTTTTGGAAAAATATGATGATACGATGAGATTTGGTACAAGAAATAAATACATCATTTTGACGTGAACACATTACATTAACCATGCCTTAATACATCAACAAATATCTAAAAATTACATTTCGCAGTTTATATCTTCACATTATCGGCTGATGGTCTTGTTTGGAAACCATACAGAGCTCTAGAATATCAGTTTGTGTATCTGTAGTGATGGTTCTTGTGTAGCCGTTTCCGTTCCCAAAGTAGCTATAGTATTTTTTTAAGATTGTTGTGGCCGCTGGTACTTTCAAAATTTGACAGAACTCCGTGTTTCAGTTTCATTAATAAAGTAAATTGGGAGCTTTGCTCCTATCCGTAAAAAGGCTACTCGTTTCACGACGCTGCCTAGTTTTTGTGATAAGCGTCAAGAATTGGTAGCTCACTTGTCATTTGCCAAAGCATCATGAACTTGCTTACATTATATACTGACTGGAGTTGGGTTGACGTCGTCCTGATACGCCTATTGAGCCCTATAAAATACTTATGATCTGGTATATCAATATTATTACCATCCAGAGTGTTTCATAGCATTACATTAGCTTCATTGCCAAACCCAAACTTTGAAACAAGAATTCCATTTTAGGTACTATTCCCTCTATTCCTAAATATATGACATTTTGGTTGTCCATGAACTGGCAAAACATCATATATTTAGGAACAGAGGGAGTAAACGCAAGCATTTTGTCAAGAGCAACCAATGTTTTTTTCTTCATTGCCAAAAGAACTTGTCCTTATGAATGTGCAAATTAAAGGTGCCTGTCGGCCTCGGTTCAAGAGATTTTCTACATTGAAAGTTACATCTCAAGCTGGAAGCATGGTTCTGTAAGATGTTTCTTAATGCTGGAAGAGAGTGAATATTCATAAAATACCTTGTGATGGCAACTCAACGTTGTGCAACATGAATTCGTTTTGCCACTTATTTTGAATTGCCATATTGCATCCCAATAGGCCAAATTACATCATCCCATTGATGAACAAGTGCCATACGTCGACAAAAAGCAACAGGGTATGAACGATGTTCTTGCACTTAACCTGTGATGAGCATGCCTCCCTAAGCTATAGTCAAGCCTGCAACTTGGAGTTGGGCAAGACAATTATATTGGGTCATCTAAACGCCCAACGATGTGCTTGCAGGGGAGCATGATGTAGAAGATTTCCCCATGCGTCCCAATCCTATTGGTTCTTTCATCTATGTTTGTCTCCCTATGCTTCTAGGTTGAGGTCAAGGATTAGCTTGCGAGGAAAGTGGATATCGGAAGAGGGATTGAGGGAGAATACATGGACAGTAAACTGAAATATAAACCATGCTGACACTATTCTGGCTAGCAGTCACATGTTCGCGGCATATTCGATGTCATTGATAGCTCTTTGTTGTTTACATCTGCTCCTGGTACTGCACAAAATGCTTCATGCCTTCAACAAAATCTATGGATGTACTATTCATGGTAGGCATGCATAAGTGCCATCTTCAATGATATGTACCTCGGCCTACTCTTTTACCCTTCATTTTTGAAAATAAGAATATGCAGAGATAACGAAAATATATTCTAAAATGGTTTTTAGTGTCATGTTCGGATATTGATGTCCGGATAAATATAAGTACGCCAGTTAGAACAGTTTTGGAAGAAAAAATGATATACGATGGGCTTTGGTACCAAAAAATCAATTCTAACTTCATTGCAAATTATATCTTCACATTACCAGCTGATGGTCTTGTCTGGAAACCATAAGGAACAGTAGAATACCGGTTTGTGTATTTGCAATTAGGGTTACTGTATTGGTTGTTTTCATTCCAAAAGTAGCATATATGGTAGCAGTTGTTCTGATATAAGGTTGATGTGGTCGCTGGTACTTTTTGTAGGACCTTGAAGTATGTCTAGAGGGGGGTGATTAGACTACTTGACCAATTAAAAACTTAACATTTTCCCAATTTTAGAGTTCGGCAGATTTTAGCTATTTAGGACAAGTCAAGCAATCATCATACTATTCAAGCAAGCATGCAAAGAGTATATAGGCAGCGGAAATTAAAGCATGCAACTTGCAAGAAAGTAAAGGGAAGGGTTTGGAGGATTCAAACGCAATTGGGGACACGGATGTTTTTGGCATGGTTCCAATAGGTGGTGCTATCGTACATCCACGTTGATGGAGACTTCAACCCACGAAGGGTAACGGTTGCGCGAGTCCACGGAGGGCTCCACCCACGAAGGGTCCACGAAGAAGCAACCTTGTCTATCCCACCATGGTCGTCGCCCACGAAGGACTTGCCTCACTATCGGTAGATCTTCACGAAGTAGGCGATCTCCTTGCCCTTACAAACTCCTTGGTTCAACTCCACAATCTTGTCGGAGGCTCACAAGTGACAACTAGCCAATCTAGGAGACACCACTCTCCAAGAAGTAACAAATGGTGCGTTGATGATGAACACCTTGCTCTTGTGCTTCAAATGATAGTCTCCCCAACACTCAACTCTCTCTCATAGGTTTTGGATCTGGTGGAAAGAATATTTGAGTGGAAAGCAACTTGGGGAAGGCTAGAGATCAAGATTCATATGGTAGGAATGGAATATCTTGGCCTCAACACATGAGTAGGTGGTTCTCTCTCAGAAATGGTAAGTTGGAAGTGTAGGTTCGTTCTGATGGCTCTCTCCACAAATGAAGAGGAGGTGGAGGGGTATATATAGCCTCCACACAAATTCTAACAGTTACACACAATTTACCAAACTTGGTGGGACCGATTCAACAGACTAGGTCAGACCGATTTAGTAAACCTAGTGACCATTAGTGATTTTCGATGGGACTGACATGCATCTCGGTGAGACCGATTCGGTTAGGGTTACGACATAACGTAATCTCGGTAAGACCTATTACACAATCTCGGTGAGACCGATTTGGTAATAAGCTTTCCAGAGAGTTGGTCAGGTAAACTCGGTGGGACCGATTTGCTCTTTCCGGCGAGACCAAAATGTTACAAAAGGGAAACAGAGAGTTTACATTGCAATCTCGGTGGGACCGATGCTCACTTCGGTTAGACCAAGACGTTACGAAGGGAAACAGAGAGATTACAATCCCATCTCGATGAGATCGAGATCCCTATTGGTAAGACCGATTTGCTTAGGGTTTGTGGCAGTGGCTATGACTTTTGGAATCGGTGGCGTCGGATAGGAAGAATCCGTGTGACCGATTTTGGCTTTGGGTTTAGGTCATTTGTGGATGTGGGAAAGTAGCTGAGGGTTTTGGAGCATATCACAAAGCACATGAAGCAAGAGGCTCATTAAGCAACACCTCATCCCTCCTTGATAGTATTTTATTTTCCTATAGAATCAATGTGATCTTGGATCACTAAAATATAAAATGAAGAGTCTTGAGCTTTTGAGCTTGAGCCAATCCTTTGTCCTTAGTATTTTGAGGGATCCACTTTCATCATCCATGCCATGCCATTCATTGAGCTTTCCTGAAATAATAGTCTTGGAATAGCATTAGCTCAATGAGCTATATGTTGTTATGAATTACCAAAACCACCTAGGATAGTTGCACTTTCAATCTCCCCTTTTGGTAGCGATGACAACATATAGATCAAAGCTTCGACAAATGATAATAAGATTTAACAACATCGTCGCTTTGAGAAGTATGTGATAAGCAAGAGCTCCCCCTAAATTTGTGCATAGTTTAAGATTTGCTTTGGACTGCAAATGCACAATGAATTAGGCTCATGGGTTACTCTTCCATGTCACATACATCTTGGTGTAGCGCTCAAAATAATAAATATTGAATACATGCACTCATCACCAAGCAAAGTGAATGATCACAAAGGATAGATAAGATAATATCATCAAACATGCATAAGTGTAGCTTATGATCAAACACATGATCATCAATGTCTCACAAGCATAGTATCACAAGCAATCAAAAGCAAACAGGTTTAACCACCAAATAAAGCAAGAGATAATAAAAGCAACACTCTCTCTCTCGAAGCCTGTGATCTATACATTTTTCTCCCCCTTTGGCAACAAGTTACCAAAAATTTCATAAAAATGCATAGTGCTAGCGACTCTCAGGCTTGATCTTTAGGTGGTGGTGTCCGGGTAACTCCAAGAACGAAGGCTTCAGTTGAAGTAGAGGGTGCTAGAGTTGATGCTGGAGCTGGTTGCACTGGAGCTGAAGGGGCAGTAGCTGGTGCTGAAGATGTTGCTCTAGTGTCTGTCACAGGCACTGCAACTGACCTCTGGGCTCTGGGTACTCTGGCAAACACATTAGTTGTAGTCTTGCCCTGCCTCTCTTGCATATCATCCTGCAATTGCTCTACAACTGACTGAATCTTAGTTACTTTGACATCAAGGTCATGGAATTTGAGTTCCATGATTCTCTCCAGGCTCTCCTGATTCTGAGTGAGGGTGGCCAGTCCCTTCTCAATCCTCAGTGTTGATGCTATCAAGTAACCAAGCTGCTCCTGCTTATTCTTCAAGAAAGACTCAGATGCCTCCTCTTGAGTTGGCATCCTGGCAGCCTTCTCCTTCTTTGCCTTCTCCTTCTTCTCTTGAGCTTGAACTGATGATGGGTCATTCTCATTCATGACAACCTCATTGTCCTCAAAGTCTGGATAAAGTGGAAAATGTTCCTTATCCAGTTGATATTTCCCTGTGCCCATCTTTGAGTTTATCAACTCCTGAATCTGAGGTGCATATCCACAGCACCTCTTCCAAACTGCTGCAGTCCTCTTAATGGTTTCAAACATAACTCTCATGACTTTAAACTTTTGTGGCACATCAAACACATGCAACATGTTGATGGCATGCCCTCTGATCATGTTATGGTCACCAGACTTGGGCAACAGAGTGTGCCTCAGAATCCAATTGATAGTTGGCAGCCCTGACAGCAGAAAGTGGACTGATCCAAACTTATATGTCTCAACTGCCTTGTCTGGGATCTCCTTGTACATGTGTGCCATGGAATTGTGATTCATTTTCTTCTTTGCATAGATATCCAGGTCATCCTCATTTTCCTTTGGGGCATTTATCATACTTGCCCATTCTTCAACAGTTGACTCGTACCTTGTACCTTCAGACATCCAAACAATTCTTCCATTTGGATAAAAGTGTGTTGTGGAGTAGAATTGCATGATAAGTTCATCATTCCAGTGGGTGAGCTTCTGCCCAACGAAATCAGCAACTCCACAAGCAACAAAGCTGTCTTGCACTCCACGATAGTGCTCTTCATTATCCTTGATGTAGGTCCAGTCGACCCACCTCATATCACAAACTATGGGCTTCTTATCCAACAGAATTGTCTCATAGAAGTCCTGATGTTCCTTTGTATGGAACCTGTAATCAACAGCAGTTCTTCTCCTTGAGTCATATGGATCTTCCATCCTCCATAGCCTCAACCCTGAGTCCTTCCTGATCCTCATGTCCTCAGCCATAGGATGGGCATCATTGTGGTCTGGTATCTTGGGCTTGAACTTCCTTAGGACCTATCCTTCTTCATCTTCTTCTTCAGCAACATTTGGCACTGGGGCCTTGTTCTTCTCAGCAGCTGGAATACTCCTAGTATTCCTCTTTGGTATTTTCTTGGCCTTGGAGGCAGCTTTGGGTGCTTCCTTGGGCTTAGATGTTGCAGCCCCTGATCTGATTGCATCACCCATAAGCTTTGGTGCCTTAGGTGCTGGTGTAGCAACCTCTTCTTCCTCTTCAGAATCTCTTCTCATAGAGGGCTTTCCAAGAACCTTGGCAGTTGTGGTTCTTGCTCTCTTCTTCTTCTTGTCCTGAGCTCCTTCATCCTCTGATTCAAGAGTAAACTTCATTGTCTCTCCAGTGGGAACTTTCTTGGGTTTGGAAGATGTGACTTTCTTTTCAGGTGCCTCTTTGGGTTTAGTCTGTTCTGGCACTTGAGTGGACCTTCTCGCCTTGGGCATTGGTGTCCTCTAGGCAGGAACTTTCTTTTTCAGTCCAGGCTTTGTGCTATGTGCAGAGCCATATTCCTTCTTGAGCACTACTGAGGGAGTCCCGGATTAGGGGGTGTCCGGACAGCCGAACTATCACCGTTGGCCAGACTCCTGGACTATGAAGATACAAGATTGAAGATTCCGTCTTGTGTCCGGATGGGACTTTCCTTGGCGTGGAAGGCATGCTTGCCAATACGGATATGTAGATCTCCTACCATTGTAACCGATTCTGTGTAACCCTAGCCCTCTCCGGTGTCTATATAAACCGGAGGGTTTTAGTCTGTAGGATGAACAACAATCATACCATAGGCTAGCTTCTAGGGTTTAGCCTCTCTGATCTCGTGGTAAATCTACTCTTGTACTACCCATATCATCAATATTAATAAAGCAGGAGTAGGGTTTTACCTCCACCGAGAGGGCCCGAACACAGGTAAAACATCGTGTCCCTTGTCTCCTGTTACCATCCGCCTAGACGCACGATTCGGGACCCCTACCCGAGATCCGCGGTTTTGACATCGACATTGGTGCTTTCATTGAGATTTCCTCTGTGCCGTCGCCATCAGGAAGGATGCCTCGTCCCGTCTTTAAAGACGACACCGTTGCTAAAGGAGCTTTGGTCATCGGCCAAACTCTCCGGCTAGGCGGTTTTCTTATGATTCTGTGTAACCCTAGCCCTCTCCGGTGTCTATATAAACCGGAGGTTTTTAGTCCGTAGGATGAACAACAATCATACCCTAGGCTAGCTTCTAGGGTTTAGCCTCTCTGATCTCGTGGTAGATCTACTCTTGTACTACCCATATCATCAATATTAATAAAGCAGGAGTAGGGTTTTACCTCCACCGAGAGGGCCCGAACCTGGGTAAAAACATCGTGTCCCTTGTCTCCTGTTACCATCCGCCTAGACGCACAGTTCGGGACCCCCTACCCGAGATCCGCCGGTTTTGACACCGACATTGGTGCTTTCATTGAGAGTTCCTCTGTGCCATCGCCATCAGGAAGGATGCCTCGTCCCGTCTTTAAAGACGACACCGTTGCTAAAGGAGCTTTGGCCATCGGCCAAACTCTCCGGCTAGGCGGTTTTCTTATGACCGCTTGTTCGGCCGCCGCGCCGACGATGACTTCTCGGGTCATCAAAAGCAATCTTCACGTCAACTCGGAACTCGCCGAGCAGCTAGATCCGATGGAGCTCTCCTCCTTAAACGAGCTCTTGGATCGCATCGCCGAGGAGTCATGCTGGACTACGATCGATTGGGCCTAAAACCGATCTGAGAGAGATCAACTCTCCCCAGGCTACCCACCACGTTGCTGTGGTGGAGGAACAGTACGACGACCCTTCTTCTATATTAAGGACTAGCTATGTCCGGATTCCCGACCCCTCCACGCCGGATTCCCGCGGAGGGACGGACGTCGATCAAGTCCTAAACCCAAAGTCAGGAAGTAGGCTGGATTCATTGGACAATATCCGAAAACCCAAGCTTCCAAGTTCGGAAACTTTTTGGCCCTTGAGTCTTAGATTGGACGGGGTTCCGAATTTAATTCCACCGGCCCACCCAAAAATAAGCGATCTATCCCGAATCCGGCAAGAGCCCGCTGAAACAGTACACCATTACTGGGCCAGATTCCTCCTGGTTATGGACAGGATAAAGGACTGTCGCGAGGAAGACGCAATTTCACTTTTCTGCAGTAGTTGCACGGACAAGGGAATCCTAAACGCCATAAGTCGTCGTGAAGTTACACGCTTTGCTGACTAGGCATCCATAGTACGAAAGTACTGTGCGATGGAGAGCGCCTGGAAAACCGAAACTAAATTTTGGGATAATCCGGCCCCGAATACAACCCTAGTCCAAAATAAAAGGGTGCATCATCGCCAGGCACCTGGGTTAAATACCAAAAAGCAAAAAAAAAACCGAAGGGGCACGGAACCGTACTGGAGGGATGGCTCAATGGACCCAGCAAAATTCATAGTACAGAGGGCGCCACTCCAACTCATAGCCTTCGAGCATGTTGGATACTACGGCAGGTGGCCAAAAGTGGCGAAGAACTTCTAGCTCCAGAGAACCAGCCCAATAACACCAGTATGGTATTAACAGTCTTCGAGACTTTCGCATCAAATAATATGCGGAAAAGAACACTCCGCAGCCTTGCCGAAGTCTACCAAGTAGCAACAATAAACCCATGGAGTGACACGGCTATTACCTTTAATGTCAGTGACGAACCTAAATTCCAAACAGCCCGAGCACCAGCTGTCGTGGTTCTAAGTCTGACAGTAGAGTGGGGGGTAGGTATGGAGAGGCAAGGTCCTAGCTATGGAGAGGTTGTAAACACAAGAGATGTACGAGTTCAGGCCCTTCTCGGAGGAAGTAAAAGCCGTACGTCTCGGAGCCCTGAGGCGGTCGAGTGGATTATTTGTATGGGTGTTACCAGAGTGCGAACCCCTCTGCCTGTGGAGGGGGGTGGCTTATATAGAGTGCGCCAGGACCCCAGCCAGCCCACATAATGGAGGGGTTAAAGTACATTAAGCTCAGGGCATCGTAACGCCTCATAAAGTGCCTTAACTATCATTAAGTCTATTCAATTACAGGCCGTTGCAGTGTGGAGTGCCTTCTGACCTTCTTGTGGTCGAATGTATCTTCATGGTCGAGTGAGTCTCCATGGTCGAGTGAGTCTCCATGGTCGAGTCCTTCTAGTCCGTCGAGTGGGTCCCTCGTTGGTCGACTGGAAGGTGATCTCTTTTAAGGGTGCCCTTGGGTAGGACGTTTAGGTCAGGCCTATGACCCTACCCTAGGTACATGAATCCATCATTAGCCCCCGAATGGATTGAGGCTTGAATGAGGAAGGAGTTGATGTTGTTTTCGATTGAATTTTGGCATGCTGGTTATGCGTCGTTCTCGACCAAGATCTTCTTTGTTGATAACGAGCAACTTTTCTTCAGTCGACTCGATCCATTCTTGTTCTTTCGTCGAGTGATCTTTTATACTTTGCCTGTTCCCGAGCGACGGATCGCAGGAAATCTCGCACTTGACAGACCGATCTGCCGCTCGCGGATTCCGTGGGATACGAAATTTGGGGAAGCGCGCAAAGCGGAACGGACCGCGGCGCTCGGACGGGACAGGACATGGACGCCTTGATCTCCGCGCCGCTTTTTCTGCCACGTATCGTGTCAATGCAACTGTTTCAGGATATGATTAGATTGACCGGGTCCACCTGTCATCCACTCGGAAGGGATGTTATAAATGCGACTTGTGAGGGTTTCGACAAGACTCCGTTCTTTCTCCTCCGCTCTCCTCGTCTCCACCTAACGCAACGCTGCCGCCTCCGCTAAGCTCTCCTCGCGATTTCGCCGGGCGGCCATGGGCAAGGAGAAGACGGCGGTGCCGGAGCGCGCAAAGAAGGCGCCGGCGGCGGAGAAGGCGGCGGCGAGAAGGCGAAGGGAGATCCACCACCGCAGCGGATCTTCGCCGAGATCCCGCCGCCAAGGGCTGGGTCCAGGAGATTGATCCATCGACCATCGTGGAGAAGGATCTCCTCGACATGGCCGACGACGGGCTGATCCCCACGGCGCCGCAAGACTTCCCGGCAAAGAGTGGCAACCTCACCAGAGGAGGGTGAGTGTGTGCTCCTGGCCACTCATGTCGATCGAGGATTTTCTCCGCCACCGAGCGTTTTTTTCGTGGTTTTTGAACTTCTTTGGAGCCCAGCTCCACCACTTTACTCCAAACTCCATCGCAGATCTTGCTGCGCTTGTATCTATGTGCGAGAATTTCCGGCTGTCGACCGACTGGGCTTGTTCAAGCACATCTTCACATGTCGTTCTCGACCGTGAAGAAGGCGAGTCCAGCGATGAGAAAACCCAAGTGGTCCAGATGTGCGGGGCCTAGGAATCCAAGTGAGGAATAAGAGCACCTTCCAGCTATGACTTTTCCCGAGTCGGTCGGGGGCTGGCAATGACCTGGTTCTATCGCTGTAATGAGCCGACGCCGGGACGATCGAGTGGACTCCTCCATTCACCATGAGTCGAGTGAACAAGCCCTCCTCTCTCAAGGTGGTTCCGAGGAGAGAGCTGATGTGAAGATGTTGATGGATCGTGGTGCAGTTGGTTCGGGACGGCGGATCGGCATGGACCTTTCGAGGTTTTCCTTCCGAGGCAAATCCAGCCTCTTCGGCCCCGAGCCACCGCATGTGGTTGTATCATGGAACCAAGACGAGACTCGAGTCCACCCGGAAGCAATCGACGACGCCATAGTGGAAAGGTGGATGGCCGCGATCATCGGGAACAAGGATAATCCCGTGGATCCGTGGAGGATTCCTCCACTCGACCATCACAGCTGCTCCGGATAAGGTACATTTGCTCGCTTCCATTGTATATCTGTTGAATTTGTTTCAGATGTTCTACAATTTGGTCGATTGAACTCTATCTTGACGTCTTCCAGGCCCTTACCGAGCTGTACTCAATGCCCAATGGAGCTCAGGCTCCGACTGAGGAGGGAGAAGCCAGCGGGGGCGAGAGCCAGGATGAGTGCGATTCAGACGCTGCCGAAGATGACGATGACGACGACGTCGATGATGAGGACGAAGTAGAGGAGGAGGAGGAGGAGGTTGCACCACCGCGCTCGGAAAGGCGGTCGAAACTCGTTCATGACCCTGCGACTGAACGCGGTAAGGGGGTTGCAACTGCCTCACAGTCGACCAAACACCCTCGGACCGCTTCTCCGGTGCCGACTGAGAAGGCGCCGAAGCAGTCGAAGGTAGCTCCGTCGAGGCCAACCAAGCTCCTGCCGAAAATGAAGGTGTCCATCCCCACCATATCAGGGTAAACATATTACTTAAGTCTTCCTGTTTTGTACAAGCTTTATCTCTCGTTGATACTTGAATTAATCGACCGATTCTTTGGAACTTGGTTGCAACTTCAAACCTCACGCAAGGCTGAGGACCATGAGATGGAGGACGCGCAACCTCAAATCCTGGTACTATACCCTTAATTCCGCCCTTAGTCGATCGACTCATGATTTCTAACTTTGAATCTTCTCTCAAGCTCCATCCAATGACATTATCACCCTTCCCGATGATGATGATGAGGACGAAGAACCACCGAGGCATAGGAGGAGCAGAAGGCGCCTACTTGCAAAGCAGCCCAAGATGTGACGGCGCCGAGACTGTTGCCACGGAGGGGAGAACACCACCGACACACCGTGTCTTCATGGGTGCCGCTGACGAGTGCTCGCCCCACTTCGCCGAAAGTGCTGGGCAACCTTCGCTCTTCACCACGCACCACGCCCCGGAGGACCAAGCTAGCATCTGCTAAGGAGGCGATACGCCAAGGTGGATCATGATGGAGCAGTGAAGATCATCCGGATGCAAGCCAAGCAGCTTATGACGCCAGCTCCGCTCTTCAAAGCAATGTTCAGTCACCGACCACCGCCTGCTCTGTTAGGATATGCTATCAAAACTTTTTCTTTTCTCAAGTCCATAGCAATCACCCGGTGGGTGTGTCGATAAAAACTCGTGTTAGCGGGGCACGCTGGGTGTAGTCCCTCAGGCTAAGGTCGATCACCGGCAATCGGCCTTAGGCTTTATAAGTAAAGATTGATCATCATTCGACTAGGGTGAATGGGAGCCAAACCAGGGGGCACGCTGAGTGCACCCACCGGTGTAGTCCCCGAGATCGTGGTCGATCTGGCGATTGATTACAATCAAGAAGATTCTTTTTTGGTCGATCGGTCGACTGTTTGAATAGGACCGGTGGGGGCACGCTGAGTGCACCCACCGGGTAGTCCTCGAGACTACGGTCGAATGCTTCCATTCGACTGTAGTCTTAGAAACGTATGATTTTTCCCTATTCACTCGGAAGTGAATCATCTTTGACATTTTGTCGATTGGTTCTTCGAGAAATCCCGTGACCTTTGCGGCGCGCTATACTGAATCGAGCAGAAGCACATTCAGCTCGAGCTGGATCTGAAGCTAGTGCAGGAGAATCGACGAAGGCGAAGGAGGAGACCAAAGGTATGTTCGGTGAGACCTCGGCGACTCCTTTTTCCTCCCATTTGTTTCAAAATCTGATTTTGTTTGAACTTGCGTGCAAGGTGAAGGAGGCCCGTAAGAAGAAGGATCTTGAGCTATCTGAGAAGACCAAGCTTGCTAACGAGAAGTTAGCTTCACCACCAAGCTTGAACAGAAAATACCAATCTGAAAGCTACTCGCGATTGCCACCAAGGATGTCGACCGATGAAAACCGACAAGACCACTCGACCGAGAAGATCAACCAGTTGATCGGGAAGAAGAATGACCGAAGGCTTCCGGTGGTCTTGCTAAGAAATTGTTCCTTATGCTCGAAGGTAATCTTTTACACTCGACCAACATTTCCAACTGTGATGCTCACATTCGACCATTGTCTTGACTAGGCGTTTTGTCTTCGCAGAATTCTGTCAAAACTTTGAAGAAGAAACTAGCCAGTTGGAGCCGAACCTCGACCCTGTCAATTCTCCGGTGAATGATGAAGTTGCCATGAATGTCTTCCGACTGGAGTCCCGTGTTGCAGCTGTCGTGAATTATCTTGCAAGACTGAAGGATGCCACTTCTCGCATCGACTCAACGCTTTGGCCCAGGGCGACACTTCAGAATGACCTCGAGTCGTTGATGGCTCGACTAAACGCGGTCCTCGACCGTGTGCAAGAGTGGAAGAAGTCCACGGCTCGGTGCGGCGCTGATGTTGCTCTGTGTCTGGCCCGAGTCCACTGCAAGGACGCGCGAGAAGAGAAGCTGGCGGCTCTCCGAGTGGCCAACACCAAGAAACACGACTTCAGGTCCTTCATGGAAACTTTCATCATTGCTGCAACCCGGATTGCAGACGGGATCGACCTCGATGAGTTCGTTGCTCCTTCCAGCCCTCCACAGGAGGGGTAAAAAACTTTCTTTAAGCCCGACACTTTAAATTTGCCTCGGTATGCCGAGTGGAATTGTAACCGATAAACCTTAACAGGCTTAGTGCCTGAGCACCCTCGGTTCCTTTAGGTATCGACCTAAACTTGGATTTGATGTTTGGATATGATTGCTTTTGGCTCGAATTGTCCTTTGCGGGTTCACAAAGAAGATGCTCACTGCAATGACTTATTCCCTAGGCGCAGCACTGGCTGCAGCTAAGCCCCGAGTGAGAGGTTTGCTCTTCACTCGGTAGGATTTTTTATACCTTAGGCGAGCACTGGCTGCAGCTAAGCCTCCGAGTGAGAGGTTTGCTCTTCACTCGGTAGGATTTTTTTATACCTTAGGCGCAGCACTGTGCTGCAGCTAAGCCCCGAGTGAGAGGTTTGCTCTTCACTCGGTAGGATTTTTTATACCTTAGGTGAGCACTGGCTGCAGCTAAACCTCCGAGTGAGAGGTTTGCTCTTCACTTGTAGGATTTTTTTATACCTTAGGCGCAGCACTGGCTGCAGCTAAGCCCCGAGTGAGAGGTTTGCTCTTCACTCGGTAGGATTTTTATACCTTAGGCGCAGCACTGGCTGCAGCTAAGCCCCGAGTGAGAGGTTTGCTCTTCACTGTAGGATTTTCACGTTGTATTTGTGGCGAAGCTCAGAGGAGAGGGTCGCAGTCGACCTGCACCTTGCCTTCCTTGCAAGCACACATTGTACTTATGGCGTAGCTCGGAGGAGAGGGTCGCAGTCGACCTGCGCCTCGTCCTCCTTGCGAGCACACATTGTACTTATGGCGTAGCTCGGAGGAGAGGCTCGCAGTCGACCTGCTCCTCGTCCTCCTTGTGAGCGTACGTTGTACTTAGGCGAGTACTTGGACTGCAGCTAAGCCTCCTAGTGGAAGTCTGGCTTACCACTCGGTAGGATTTTTAATAACTTAGACGAGCACTGGGCTGTAGCTAAGCCTCCGAGTGGAAGTCTGGCTTACCACTCGGTAGGATTTTTAATAACTTAGGCGAGCACTGGGCTGCAGCTAAGCCTCCGAGTGGAAGTCTGGCTTACCACTCGGTAGGATTTTTATAACTTAGACGAGCACTGGGCTGTAGCTAAGCCTCCGAGTGGAAGTCTGGCTTACCACTCGGTAGGATTTTTAATAACTTAGGCGAGCACTGGGCTGCAGCTAAGCCTCCCGAGTGGAAGTGCGGCTTACCACTCGGTAGGATTTTTATAACTTAGACGAGCACCGGGCTGTAGCTAAGCCTCCGAGTGGAAGTCCGCTTACCACTCGGTAGGATTTTAATAACTTAGGCGAGCACTGGCTGCAGCTAAGCCTCCCGAGTGGAAGTCGGCTTACCACTCGGTAGGATTTTATAACTTAGGCGAAATGGATTGGCTAAGCCCCCAGTGGAAGTCCGGCTTACCACTCGGTAGGATTTGTACAAACTTAGGCTAAACGGATTCGCGGCTAAGCCACCCACTCGGGGGAAATTTTATCGACAAAAATAAAAAGTGACAAAAATTATGAAGGAATTATGACACTATTATTTCAAATCCATGAACTATGTATATTTTATTACAACTCTTCCGAGTAAAAACCTTATGTAAAATGGGCGGAGCAGATCCGCATTCCAAGCTCGGGCTCTTCGATATTGTGTTCGACGTTGTAAAGGCGACACGCCCTGCCAGGAGAACCTTGGTGACAATGAAGGGTCCTTCCCAGGAGGGAGCGAGCTTATGTTGCTTCTGCTGATCCACTCGGAGAACTAAATCCCCTTCCTGGAAGGCTCGACCTCTCACATTTCTGGCGTAAAGGCGACGCAAGTCTTGTTGGTAGATGGTCCAGCGGATCAGAGCCATCTCCCTTTCTTCCTCTAGGAGGTCGACTGCGTCCTGACGTGCTTGCTCAGCTTCTGCTTCGTTGTAAAGTTCAATCCGGGGAGCGTTGTGAAGAAGATCACTCGGCAAGACTGCTTCAGCTCCATAGACCAAGAAGAATGGAGTTCTTCCGGACGACCGATTGGGTGTGGTCCTCAATCCCCAAAGCACTGAAGGGAGTTCGTCAACCCATGCTCCAGCCGCGTGCTTGAGATCACGCATCAGTCGGGGCTTCAATCCCTTGAGAATTAAGTCGTTGGCTCGTTCTGCCTGTCCATTCGACTGTGGATGGGCGACTGAAGCATAGTCGAGTCGTGTGCCTTGAGCGTTGCAGAAATCCTTGAATTCTTCCGAGTCAAAATTCGACCCATTATCTGTGATAATGCTGTGCGGGACTCCATATCTGAACGTCAGCTCTCTGATGAAGGAAACACAAGATCGGCGCCAAGATTCTTGATTTGTTTAGCCTCAATCCACTTGGTGAACTTGTCGATCGCTACCAAGACATGCGTGAAACCGCTCGACCCGTTCTCAAGGGACCGACCATGTCCAACCCCCATACCGCGAATGGCCGACGAGTGGAATGGTCTTCGAGTCGACGCAGCTTGTGTGACATATTGAGTAGAACCGACATCCTTCGCACTTGTCCACTATTTCTTTTGCCATCTCATTCGCCCTCGCCAAGAAAATCCAGCTCGGTATGCTTTGGCTACAATGGTCCGAGAGGACGATGGTGACCACAGTCCCGAGTGGATATCATTGAGAATGATTCGACCTTCTTCTCGGCGTTATGCATTTTGACCAACTCGGTCGGGCTTTCTATACAGCTGTCCTTTGATAACGGTAAAGGCTTTGGATCGACGGACAATCTGCCGAGCCTCTTCCTCATCCTCCGGGAGTTCTTTTCTCGTGATATATGCGATATAGGAATTGTCCATCGGGAGTAACTACTAAAACCTCCATGACCAAGTCGACCATCGCTGGGACCTCAACCTCACCGGATCTGTGGCACTCTTGGGCTGTGGAGCTCTCCGTGAAGTGATCTTCTTTAATCGACGGAGTGTGTATATGTTCCAAAACACACCACTGAATGGCCTCTCTTTAGAACCTATCTTTGCCAGATCATCTGCTGCTTGATTTTTCATCGGGGATGTGATGGAGCTCCAATCCTCGAACTTCTTTTCTAGCTTCCTCATCGCATTGCAAGATCCAATCATGGCTGGGCTTTCACGCCCCACTCCTTCATCACCGGTTGACCACTAAATCAGAATCGCCATAAACCATCAAAGCGACGGACGCCGAGTGAAATGGCCATGCTAATCCGTATAAAAGGGCCTCATACTCGCCTCATTGTTGGAGGAGTCAAAGTGAATCTGGAGCACATACCTAAGCTTATCTCCTCTGGGGGAAACCAGAACAACCCCAGCACCAGAACCATTCAACATCTTAGAGCCATCGAAGAACATGGTCCAATGCTCCGAGTGAACTTTAGTCGGCTGCTGTTGTTCAATCCACTCGGCGAGGAAATCCGCGATTGCCTGGGACTTAATGGCTTTCTTTGCCTC
The DNA here is from genome assembly GCA_021437245.1 of Aegilops speltoides. Taxonomy (NCBI): domain Eukaryota; kingdom Viridiplantae; phylum Streptophyta; class Magnoliopsida; order Poales; family Poaceae; genus Aegilops; species Aegilops speltoides. The sequence continues at coordinate 17,672,865 of CM038144.1, forward strand.
AAACTTGATATCAACGGGAAGAAGTTCAATCGCCCATTTCGCCACTCGACCAGTTGCATCTCTATTGTGCAGAATCTCGATAGTGGGGCGTCACGACGATCGTGATAGAATGATCGAGAAATAATGAGCAACCTTCTTCGTGGTCATGTATATTCCATACATAAGCTTCGATAATGAGGATATCTCTGCTTGGATGGAGTCAAGACTTCAGACAAATAATACACCGGGCGCTGAACTTTGAAGGCTTTTCCTTCCTCTTCCCGCTCGACCGTAAGCACAGTACTGACGACTTGTCCAGTGGCTGCAATATAAAAGCAATAGAGGCTCTTTGCTGATTGGAGCAGCAAGCACCGGCTGGGTGGAGAGCAGAGCTTTTAGCTCGGCAAACGCTGCATCAGCTTCTGGAGTCCACTCGAACTTGTCTGCCTTCTTCATCAATCGGTAAAGAGGCAATGCCTTTTCACCGAGTCGGGAGATGAATCGACTTAACGCGGCCAAGCATCCAATAAGTTTCTGGACATCGTGCACTCGCACAGGGCGTTTCATTCGGAGAATAGTGCCGATCTTCTTTGGATTAGCATCGATCCCTCGCTCGGAAATGAGAAAACCGAGTAACTTTCCACCAGGAACTCCGAATGTGCACTTCGATGGATTGAGCTTGATATCATACCTTCTGAGGTTGGCAAATGTTTCGGCGAGGTCGGCAAGCAGGTAGGAACCTTTTCGCGACTTAACCACGATATCATCCATATACGCCCACATTCCGACCGATCCGAGGAGAAGACACTTCTGAATCATTCGCATAAATGTGGCTCCGGCATTCTTGAGGCCGAATGGCATGGTGATATAGCAGAAGCACCCGAATGGAGTGATGAAAGCCGTTTTTATTTCGCCGGGTCCATACAGACGGATCTGATGATACCCGGAATATGCGTCGAGAAAAGACAATCTCTCACATCCTGCGGTCGAGTCAACAATTTGATCTATGCGAGGGAGAGGAAAATGATCTTTCGGGCAGGCCCGATTGATGTGCTTGAAATCAATGCACATGCAGAGTGATTTGTCCTTCTTGGGAACCATGACAACATTAGCAAGCCACTCGGAGTGGTATATCTCTGATAAATCCTGCCGCCAACAATGAGCCACTTCTTCACCAATAGCCTTTCTTCTTCGACGACGGACCGCCAAGATGCTCTTTGACCGGTTTTGCTGACTTGTCGACTCGAGGCGATGCTCAGCCATCCCACAGGAACACTCGCATGTCGGCGGGCTTCCATGCAAAATGTCCCATTCTCACGGAGGAACCGGATGAGCGCTTCTTCCTATTTTGGGTCGAGTGTTGTGGAGATGTGGGTCGGTGCTGCATTGGGGTCGGTCGGGTGAATGTGAACAGCTTCGCCTCACCGCATTTAATCGAAATGCAGATTCTGTGGCGGGTTTCTTGGATCTCAACAAATCACTCAGATCTACGTTTTGCTTGTACTCTTCGAACTCGACCGCTGCCACCGAATCGCAATCTTTGAGCCCTTTCAAAGCACTCTTCCGCTTTTTCCGATCCCCCGTAATAAATGATCACCTTTGGGACCGGCATTTTCAGTTTGAGGTACACGTAACATGGTCGAGCCATGAACCGTGCATAGGCTGGCCTCCCTAAAATGGCGTGGTACGACTCTGAAAATCCACAACCTCAAAGGTCAACTTTTCCTTGCGAAAATGCTTGGAATCACCAAAACCACGCCCAGAGCTATTTGGCCGAGTGAGTCGGCTTTCTTCCCGGTATGACTCGCGGAAACTCATGTTGTCGGTGCTCAATCGACATCGGGATGCCCATTCCTTTCAAGCAGGTTCAGATACAACAAGTTCAGTCCACTACCACCGCCCATCAAGACTTTCGTCACCGAGTGCCCTCGATAACCGGATCGACCACCAAGGCTTGCCTCCTGTGGGTGGCAATATGAGTCGGGTGATCAGATTGGTCGAATGTGATGGGTGTTTGGGACCATCTCGATAACTTGGCTTTGCTGGGCAACCATGTTCACCTCACGGTTAATGACTTTTCACGACTCTTGCTTTCCACATCCGCGAAGATCATCGAGTGGACTTGACATGCGGATATTCTTCCTCACCGTCCTCTTTGTCTCCGCCTTGTCGACTCCTTCTCCTTGTCCTTGGACCGCTTTCCTTGAAACCGCTGGATCGGAGTCGACCTTTGGCGCAGTGGTGTGCTTTGGGTAAATGATGTTGCCCTCTTCATCTTTCTTCGTGTGGATGTGACATGGCATATCCATCACGCCGCTTCCTTCCTTATCTTTTACTTTCTTAGGATTCCGTGATCCTTTTGGCTTCCCTTGAACTTTCCACGAAGTTACGCTGTGGCCTCTCCAGAGCTGCTGGCTCGGCTTTCCGCTTCGCTTCCGACCGAATTTCCTTCTCCGATCGACTTGGCTTGTACTTGTCGCTCGAGTCGGTCCTCTTCCTCGCCACATGCATTTGGTAGCAATCTCCATCATTCGACTCGTGGTCATGTCTCCGGTTCGACCAAACTTCAGACTCAATTCCCTGTTCTTGACGCCATCTTTGAAGGCGCAAACTGCCTGATGATCAGACACATTTTCTACAGTGTGGTGCAGAGTGATCCACCTCTGAATGTATTCTCGGAGAGTCTCATTGGTCTTCTGCACATAGACTTGCAGCTCTGTCAAACCAGCTGGTCGCTTGCAGGTTCCTTCAAAAGTTCTGACAAACACTCGGGAGAAATCTTCCCAAGTGTATATACTGCTAGGAGGTAATCGATTCAACCACGCCCGCGTAACCTTCCAACATGAGGGGCAATGCTTCATGGCCACCTCGTCATTCCCACCACCAACTGGACAGCCACTCGGTAATCTTCAAGCCAAGTTTCGTGCTTGGACTCCCAAATGAATTTGTTGACTTCGCTGCCAACCTGAAATTGGGGGAATCATCGCGGCTCGATAGCCCTCGCTAAAACACTCGACCGTAAACATGCACTCGATCGCCAGTAAGTGCATCCTCTCGGTCCGCCGATGGGCTCTGCTCGGCCGACCAAGCCTTGCACGATAATGGATCGCGTCAAGCTCGGTTCCTCGGGTCGACCGAACTCTTCGCCAGACCGAATCGACACTGTCATCCTGCCGCCGAGGAGCGTAAGACCTTCCCGAGGGGAAACGGCACTCGACGCTGTCATCCCGGTCACGTCGGTCACCATATCGATCTCGCCGGTTGTCGCGCTTCTTCCCGCCGCGGAGGCGATCTGGGGATCGTGAGCCGATCGAATAAAGATTCGCAGCGACGGATCGATCGTGAATTTGCTGCGCGATCGCGACACGGCTGAGTTCTCGGTCTCCGCTGCTCGAGTAAATCTCGATCGTGATTGCCTCTCCCAGCTTCCGACCGAGAAGGCTGGATGGACTCGCTATACGGGTTGCGTACCGCTAAATTTGAATTGGCGGTGGTATACCCGAGTCGGCGGGAAGAGTCGACGCCGACCGCTTCGAACTTCGTTGCTGCAGCGTCGCCGAGTGCTCGCTGAATGTTCTCAGCGAGCTGCTCAGCGACATTGGCCAAACGTGCCTCCTCCAAGGCGCGAGCCTCGGGTTTCTCCCGCGATGGGAGAATGCAGGCATCCATGTTCTCGGGCGAAGCTCTTCTCTCAAGAGAGTCGAGTGTCTCGGCTGGTACTCTTCGTGGTCTTGTGCGGGTCACCTCCACCTCCCGCCCGCCCCATGGGCGGCCGGGGAGGATCGGGGCCGCCGACCATGAGGATTTCCGCCATTGGATCATCGCTATCGCATTCGATGCGCTTTCACGAGCCTACCGATGATCGAACAGCCAGAGAGACTCGTCGGGCTCAATCGCCGCGACTTGGGCGGTGGCTGTCTCGGCGAGCCATCGCAGGTTTCACCCACCACTGGAGTCTCGACCGACCAGAGCGCTTGCGCTGGTGGGAGACCGGACGGGTGGCCGATAAAGGAGTTGACCGATATGGGGTCGGCGGTTGCCGAAGCAGAACGTCGTGGACACATGCGCGAAAATGCGTCGCACCACGGACGGGGAGCGCATCGATGTCGAGTGGAGCCTCCTGGAGCCATGCGGAGTTGTCGGCGACAAAGGTGAGAGCACCGAGATGGATCTCGCGCCCCTCGACCAAAACTCCAGCAGTCATCATGATGAAAGTACTCGGAAGTACCGCAACTTCTCCAAAAAATCGCTAAAACACCTGCCCCAAGGTGGGCGCCAACTGTCGTGGTTCTAAGTCTGACAGTAGAGTGGGGGTAGGTATGGAGAGGCAAGGTCCTAGCTATGGAGAGGTTGTAAACACAAGAGATGTACGAGTTCAGCCCTTCTGAGGAAGTAAAGCCCCACGCCTCGGAGCCCCGAGGCGGTCGAGTGGATTATGTGTATGGGTGTTACCAGAGTGCGAACCCTCCGCCTGTGGAGGGGGTGGCTTATATAGAGTGCGCCAGGACCCCAGCCAGCCCACATAATGGAGGGGTTAAAGTACATTAAGCTCTGGGCGCATCGTAACGCCCTCATAAAGTGCCTTAACTATCATTAAGTCTATTCAATTACAGGCCGTTGCAATGTGGAGTGCCTTCTGACCTTCTGGTGGTCGAATGTATCTTCATGGTCGAGTGAGTCTCCATGCTCGAGTCCTTCTAGTCCGTCGAGTGGGTCCCTCGTTGGTCGACTGGAAGGTGATCTCTTTTAAGGGTGCCCTTGGGTAGGACGTTTAGGTCAGGCCTATGACCCTACCCTAGGTACATGAATCCATCACCAGACGCATTGGTCCTTAGTCCAATAGTGGACGGCTTTCACCTTACTAAGGTACTCATGGACGGCGGCAGCGGATTAAACCTCATTTACGAGGAAACCCTGCGAAAAATGGAAATAGACTGGAGCCACATTGAGCGAAGCAGCACAACCTTTAGAGGAATAATCCCTAGTTGGGAAGCATGCTGCACAGGAAAAATCACACTGGATGTGGTGTTCGGCTCACCGGACAATTACAGTCCGAGGAGGTCACGCCCAAGTGGCCCGCTCAGCAGCGGATATCACGCTTTATTAGGGCGAGAGGCATTCACAATTTTTCAAGCTATACCCCATTACGGGTACACGAAGCTCAAAATGCCCGGGCCCAACGGAATCATCACTCTTGCCAGTGATCCGGACATAGCACTCCACGCCGAAAATAAGACAGCTGCACTAGCCCTCGAGACACTATCCGAAGCCCTAGCGGCCGAGGAACTCACTGCGCTGCACTCCATGGTGAATAGGGACGATGTGATACTCGATAAGAGATCCAAGTCCACCTCTTTTAAGCCAGCGGACGAAATAGTCAAATTCCAAGTCCATCCAACGGACCCTACAAAGATGGCCTCCATTGGGGCACAGTTAAACCCTGATGTAGACGCCGCACTATGAGAATTCCTACAGGAAAATTGGGACATTTTTGCCTGGCACCCTTCAGACATGCCAGGAATCCCATGCCGGCTGGCCGAGCACAGCCTAAATATCCTAAAAAGATTCAAGCCAGTTAAACAGGCTCTTCGGTGATTTTCCGAACCCAAGAGACAGGCAATGGGAGAGGAGCTAGCCAAACTATTGGAAGCCGGATTCATCAGAGATATAAAACATCCGGACTGGCTAGCAAACCTGGTGATGGTACCAAAGAAGGATAAATCTTGGCGCCTATGTGTCGACTTCAAGGACCTTAACAAGGCTTGCCCAAAGGATCCATTCCCCCTCCCACACATCAATCAAATTATCAATGCTACCGCAGGGCACGATTCATTGTGCTTCCTCGACGCATACTCCGGCTACCACCAAATCAAAATGGCGGAGCCAGACCAAGCCGCAACGGCATTCATCACTCCATACGGCCCATTTTGCTTCAACACAATGCCCTTCGGGCTCAAAAATGCCGGCGCAACATATTAGCGCATGATTCAGACATGTCTGGCAAACCAGATCGGCAAAACAGTGGAGGCATACGTAGACGATGTGGTCATCAAATCCAAACATGTCGAAACTCTAGTAGACGACTTGAGGCTCATATTCGACAATCTCCGAGCATATGACATTAAGCTCAACCCAGAAAAATGTGTTTTCGGCGTACCAGCCGGAAAGCTCTTGGGCTTCATTGTATCCGGTAGAGGAATTGAAGCAAACCCAGCCAAGATCCGAGCTCTGACACAATTGGATATCCCAAAAGACCTCAAACAAATAGAAAAATTGACTGGATGCGTGGCGGCTCTAAGCCGCTTTATCTCCCGTTTGGGAGAAAAGGCATTACCCCTTTATCGCCTCCTCCGGTGCACTGAACACTTCGAGTGGACGGATGCCGCCACGGCCGGACTCGAAGAAATAAAAGCCACATTGGCAACAAATCCGGTCCTGGCCGCGCCCAACATGGGTGAACCAATGTTATTATATATCGCGGCAACACATCAAGTTGTAAGCGCGGTGCTCGTCGTCGTACGAGAAATGGACGGACACAAGTTCCCCCTTCAAAAACTAGTTTACTATGTGTCCATTGTCCTAACTCCATGCAAGTCCCGATATCCACATTACCAAAAGATAGCGTACGCGGTGTTCATGGCATCCCGGAAGCTGCGACACTACTTTCAAGAGTGTTCGATAACAGTAGCCTCCGAAGTACCTCTTAATGACATTATAAACAACCGCGACGCGACTGGCCGGATTGCAAAATGGGCCATCGAGCTCCTCCCATTCGACATAACCTACAAGCCACGGCGAGCCATCAAGTCGCAAGTTTTGGCCGACTTAAATCGCCGAATGGATCAAGTCAACTCCCTAAAGAGTACGGCGCATATTCCAATTGGATCATGCACTTCGACGGCTCCAAAATGCTGGCCGGCCTAGGGGCTGGCGTTGTCCTGAAGTCCCCAACCGGAGACACAGTTCAATACGTACTCCAGATAATGTACACGGACTCCAACAACATAGCCAAATACGAGGCCCTTCTACATGGCCTCCGGATGGCGGTCTCCATGGGCATTAAATGCCTAGAGGTGCGCGGGGATTTGAACCTCGCGATATCCCAAATAAATGGGGACTTCGACGCCAAGGATCCGAAAATGGCAGCTTACCGTAACGCCATCCTAAAAATGTCAGCTCGGTTTGAAGGGCTTGAATTTCACCATGTAGCCCGGGATAATAACCAGGCGGCGGACGTATTGGCACGCATTGGCGCAAAGTGCGATGCCGTCCCTCCCAATATCTTCCTAGAGCGGCTATTCAAGCCATCCGTACTATGGGAAGGGGATTCCGGAAACAACAATACGGACCCAACCGCGCCACCCAGCACAGAACATTCTGACACAATTGGTGGTTCTGCCAATGAAATAACACATTCGGCCCACGAAATAATGGCAGTCATTGCCCCGTGGACGGAACCATTCCTACCCTACTTATCTAGGTAGGAACTTCCCGAGGACCAAAACGAGGCCCGCTGCATATTACGGCGATCTAAAGCCTATAAGGTCCATGAGGGAGAGCTTTATAAGAAAAGCACAACCGGAGTCCTTCAAAGGTGTATCTCCGAAAAGGAAGGGAGAAACCTCCTGGATGAAATTCATGCCGGACTCGGTGGGCACCACGCCGCAGCTCGGGCCCTTGTAGGCAACGCCTTCCGTGCAGGATTTTATTGGCCGACGGCCCAGGCAGATGCTCAGGACTTAGTCCAATGATGCGTCGGTTGCCAGCTCTTTGCTAATCAAAGCCACATGCCACCCACCGCCCTCAAAACTATACCCATCACCGCCGTCATGTCCGGGGCTTGATATGGTTGGACCCCTTAAAGGAGGAACCCACAAGCAAAAATACCTATTGGTCATGGTGGATAAATTCACCAAATGGATAGAGGCCAAGCCAGTTAAGACGGCCGAATACGGACCCGTGATAGACTTCATATCAGGGGTAGTACACCGTTACGGCGTCCCCCACAACATCATCACTGATAACGGCACGAACTTCACGGCTGATGAGGTTAAACTCTGGTGCAAAAACATGGGCATCAAGCTCGACTACGCTTCAGTCTATCACCCTCGAACTAACGGTCAAGTCGAGTGAGCAAATGGTCTAATCATGAGCGGCATTAAACCCAAACTAGTGCGGTCCCTCAAGGAATCTAACACGCACTGGGTAGAGGAGCTCGACTCCGTACTCTGGGGGCTACGGACCACGCCGAATCGCACTACCGGATTCACACCATTTTTTATGGTATACGCCGCAGAGGCAGTTTTGCCCTGCGACATAATTCATGACTCACCTCGCGTGCGCATGTACGAAGAAAGAGAAGCCGAGCTGGATCGGCAGGACAGTTTGGACGCCTTAGAGGAGGAGCGCGACGTGGCAAAAGCTCGTTCCGCATTCTATCAACAGCAAGCCCGAAGATATCAAAGCAGAGAAGTACGGGCCAAAACTTACAATGTTCGCGAACTAGTTCTATGCCTGCCGGACAAGAAAAAGGACAAACTCAAGCCCAAATGGGAAGGTCCCTTCATCATCGACCAAGTCGACCGGCGGAGCGCACTGCCTCGCAAACGCATCGATAACCGACTCGAGCCAAACCCATGGAACGCAGCCCGCCTCCAAGATTCTACGCCTAGCGCCGACTCGAGTTCGTCTCCTTCCTCCGTCTACATTTTATACTTTAGCTGTCTTTTATTTCTCTCCTTCTCCCTCCTTTTTTCTTAAAACCTTTGGAGGCTCGTCTGTGCATTGTTCGCACACATTTGACGTGCTACTCGCTCATTATATTCGGGGCTTCTTTAATGAAGCTTATTTATACGGGCTTTATGCCCAACACATGTGTCACACTTCCGCATGTACCTTTTATTCACCATTATATGCATCGATATGACTTAAGTTTTGGCCAAGCTGGGTTGCTCGGCTCTGTGCTTACCCCTACGCTCCGGATTGTTCGGCTAGGTGGTAAAGGAGCACCTCTGTGATTGTTATCGCCGGGTCACCGGATGTGTACCTCGACGGGTGAAGCCGAAAGCTAGCGTTCTTAAGGGAATATTGGTCGGTGAACTAAAAGACGATTTCTTACCTATTTATTTATCTGCCCCTGATGCTTTCCTGCTTTTTCGCAGTCCATTACATGCACTTTAGGGCATGCCTCCGTGGAAAGGAACCCTAACGGAACTATTCTCCCTGGAAGATGTTTCTTACTAACCATGTAATATAACATAACTAGTTGGGCACTTGTCTGATAAAGCACTAATGACCCCTACGCCTGGTCTCCACGCATGCCTCGGTTTTTTATATATAACTGCGAGGGTATTCAGACACACTCTGGACTGTCGGGTCCCGAGGTTGAAGCGAAAAGGTCCGCTACGACAAACGATCTACAATCCGGCTAGAAGGCATTTTACATGTCATTTTAAATTTCATAGTCAAATTGACTGATTGTATTCCTCTTCAATACCATCTAATAGGCTGTCTAGTTTACAGTCCCGTTGGGAATACTTTGCGGCCAACTCTACTTGGCCATACAATAAGCTCACAGGGACCTCCTTCCCATCGGGCCCCACAGGTCCGACCTCGGCCATGTGGTTTGGGTCAGCCTTCGTGTACCGCGTCTTCACCATGGCCCAGGCCTCCCTGGCGCCTTGACGGCAGGCCGATATCTTCCATAGACGAAAGGGCCGTCGTGCTCCCTGAAGCTTCTCTGCAAGCTCTCCAAGGCCTTCAGGTAGGGAGATGGATGGCCACAAGGCCTGGGCGACGCTCATCACCGCCAACTCGTTAAATGCGCTTGTAGCAGTTCGGGAAGTAGGTCACCCGTTGAACCGGGAATTTCCTCTGTAGGACGACCTGTGAGCATACCTACAGACATATTTCTGTTAGTAGACTTCCTCGTCGAACTCTTTTTTAAGGTTCGTTCAAGCACTTACTAAAAATGCCACGACGAAGCCACCGATTCTCCTTAATGGAGTCAGACAACTGGGCACGAACATCTTTTAGTTCCTCGCCCAGCTGGGTGTTGGCATCTTGGAGGTTATTTTTCTCTTACCGCACCCGTGTAAGCACATTCTCGCCGGCTTTTAACCGGCGTAGGAGCTGTTGCTTGTCCGGATCTACCCCGGCGCCATCTGCAATGTCATTGTCGGACTTATACACACGCCGCACTTCGCAAACTACTTCTCTTTTTAAGCGTATATTACCAGAGGGGATCTCTGTGGCTCCCCCCGTGGCGGCTAGTGCAGCCTCAAGTTGGGCCTTGCACTCTTGAAGCTCCTGGGACAGTTGGGTATTCTTTTCTGTAAGATCCTGCATAACAAATGATCCTTAAATCAGTTATTCTAACTATTTTAAGTCTCGGGAGGCCACCGCATATATAACCATCAAAATTCCTCACCCGTATGTCTTTCACATACTGCTCCATGGCTCTGGCTAGACCATCTTGAGCGGCACGGAGGTGCGCATCTCCCGAATTAAAGGCATTCAATGCCTCTTGGGAGAAACATGTGTCACGAAGAATTGTCCGGCGGCGCCTGTGATTCATGGCACTCTCCACCTCAGATTTGGTGGCGGACAACCTGTCAGCATCCTCCGTTGGAGGAGCATCCGATGCGCGCCTTGTGTTCGCCTCCCCTTCTGGACCTGGCTTTGGAGCCTGGCCGGCGGAGGCTCGATTGGCAACCTCTCTGGACACAGTCCGGCGAGCGCTCTTTTTCCTGAAAAGATCACGAACGTTAGTACGCCTTCCAGGAATCTTTCCTTGAAACACGGTGGCGCGCCATACCGTTGCGGCGACATCTCAATCCGCACCGCACTTCTCTTCCACCTGCTGGGCCGAGCTGCCCCTTGTTGGCCAGCCGCCGCGGGCACGGCTTCCCGCCTCAAAGGCACCTCCTGCGGAACACCATTGGTATGCGGTGATCAGAAATAAGCACGTATGGGTCACGGTATCAGGACTTCGGTCACAGTTCGATTTATTTCCAGCTTCGGACGAAGAAGGCGTCCGAAGCTGGAAATAAACCGGAGGGCTTTAGTCCGTAGGACAACATACATTACAAAAATCACACCATAGGCTAGCTTCTAGGGTTTAGCCTCCTTGATCTCGTGGTAGATCCACTCTTGTACTACCCATATCATCAATATTAATCAAGCAGGAGTAGGGTTTTACCTCCACCGAGAGGGACAAAACCTGGGTAAAAACATCGTGTCCCTTGTCTCCTGTTACCATCCGCCTAGACGCACAGTTCGGGACCCCCTACCCGAGATCCGCCGGTTTTGACACCGACAACTAATTTCTTGGAAGTAGCCTCATCTTCTTCAGCCTTATAGTCCTCATCCTCTGAGTCTGAAGTTCTCTACCTCCTTTGCCTGGTAGCAGCCTTTGGCAGGTTGCTAGGAGTGCTTCTGCTTCCTTCATCTGAAGTACTTAAGGGACTAGTGCCCTCACTCAAGTCCATCTGCTCTTGTGACCTATTCTGGCTGTCACTCTGATCTGACATGCTGCAAAAGCTGACTGCTGACCCTGTGAAGAGTTATAGATCAGATGGAGTGGATGAGCATCACAAAATGCAGAGATTTTTGCAAAAGAATGATTCAAAAATTCAGTTTTAGTTTTCCACAGAAAGCATTTCAGATCAACCGATTTTCAAACTCGGTGATACCGAAGCAGTTTTGGAACCTAAATCGATGATCTCGGTTGGACGAGTCACGTTCGTGGCACCGAGACTGCTAGGGTTTCACAAAGTCCTAAAATCGGTCGCACCGTTAGCAATTCTCGGTCGACCGAGAGTCACTAGTGCAATGGCATAAGCCAATCGGTGAGACCGAAGTTTTTCAACTCGGTGGGTCCGAGATGGTTTCATGAAACCTAACCCTAAAACTTTGAATCTCATCTAATCTACGGACTATATTGAGTGGATAGGATTGTTTCAATCGTGGCAAGATTCAATAAGAACACAATGTGCTAGGAATCAGATGAGGATAGCACAATGATCGAGTCCATACCCTAGCTTGGCGATGAACTCGCTACGGCGGCAACGGCGGGGGCGAAATCCGTTGATGGCGGCGGAGACCAGCTACTGGAGGCGGCTGGCGACGAGGAGACGATCCGGAGACCTTCGATGGCAGAGCGAGCTATTGCGCGGGCGAAGGGGTTCGGAGAAATTTCCAAAATTTTGCCCGTGACTATATATAGCCCGACCCTGTCGGTGTGACCGGGTGGAACAACTCGGTGGCACCGAGATGCATAACTGTGTACAGTTACAGCAAATCGATGTGACCGAAAAGTTCAAATCGGTTGCACCGAGATTGAAAACTCAGATCAACTTAATGATCTCGGTAGGACCAAAATGGAGGAATCGGTCAGACCGAGAGTCACAAAGAGGTTTTGGAAATTTATGTTTATGACGAATCGGGGACTCCGAGTGCTCCTCACACAGAGTGGTTTGAATCTGAATTGATCAAATTTTGTGATGTAGCATGAATAGAGTTTGAGACGAGAAAAGCATAGATAGCTAGAGAAAGTTCTTAGGCATTCTTGTCCATCCACTTGGCAAAAAGAAAAGAACCCAAATGATCAAAACAACAAGTGGATGTCCTTGAACGAGTAAAATATGCACCAACATGCTCACACAATAAGATGGCAAATGAAATATGTGGCAAAGCATGCACAACCAATTCTAGCATCTATCAAACAATTGGCGATGACTGGGTCATCTATATATGAGTATATTGACTTAGGAGTCAAATGAGAACATTTGATCATAGGTCATACTCATCGTTTAAGCTCAAGTGGGGTTACCACTTTTACATAATGCATTGATGTGTTCACACCATTAGAGTTGCTTTGACTCAATTCTTAGAGTTAAGCTCCCCCTAGATGTGAGATCCCCCCTTAGAGGGATGAACTAACCTTGGGTTTTGTCGATGATGACTTCATGTAGGTGTTGAAGATGTGGATGCTCAATGTTGATGTAGATCATTTGGAGCAATCCTTTGGAGTGAGTTGCACTTTCAACTTACCTACATGGGTTAGTCCCACAAGAAACAAACAAGAATTTCCATAGACATAGAGTGATGCACACACAAGATGATGTCCATGAAATCTTTAGGTTACCTTGTCCCTTGCCTTACCAACATGAGGGTTTGTGACTCCTTGAACTAGTGCAAGATGTGGAAGTTGATTGCACTTGTTCTTGCCATAATGATATGAGTGAAGAATGTTGGCGGAGTCACCCTCAAGAACTCTCTAGCTCTTCTTCTTCGGGATCCACATCATCTTGATGGGAATCCTTGGAGTTGTAGTTGTACTTGATGAAGTAGAACTTGACGTAGTCTTGGGAACCCACTTGAACGAGGCTTTAGGTGCTTCTTCAAATGCATCAATCTCTTCTTGAAGCTTGTCCTTGCCTTTGTTCTTGTGGTCTTGTGGTGGAAGATCATCTTGAGCTTGTGTTCCCTTGAAGGAAGTAGGATCATACTTCTCTTGTTGAGGAACAAACTTCGCCTTGGGGTATTCATCTTCTTCCCACTCAACTCCATTGGCATTGAACTTTCGCTCAAAACCAACACCTTGATTCTTCCGTGCCTTCCTTGCTTGCGTACAATTTCCTCGAATTGCTTACTCCCGCAAGGCTCTTGTAAACACCTTTCTATAATTCCCTTCAATAAGCTATTTTCTTGCTCAAGTGTAACTTGGCTAAGAGAATCATTAGTGGAATCAAGAGAACTACTAGAAGCAACAATATTGGATTTGACATTATTATTGTTACTACTAGAGGAAGTATCTTTCTTGTACTTGTTACTAGACTTGACTTGAGGCATGTAAGTAGATAAGAGTAAACGCTTGGCAATGTAAGAAGAACTTTTCTTGCAGAGATCATCATTGATTGCTTTTAAGAACTCATGCTGTCGCTCAAGATTGAGCTTTTCAAAGCGTAACTTCTCATGAGCCCTTAAAAGTTCTCGATGATCTTCGAAGATAGTTTCATGAGCCAACTTAAGAGTGTTTAGTTCTTTAGTTAGAAGCTCAATCTTCTCCTTATCATTGTCATTCGTTTTATCTTGATTAGCATGATTAATTGACGTTTCATCGTAGTATTCATCACTAGAGTTGTCAACAAGTAAATCATCATCCACAAGCAAGTCATCTTCATCACTATTGAAATCAACATACTCAGGATGTGTTACCTTTGGGCCTTTGGCCATGAAGCATCTTCCAATTCCTTCATTAGGTGAATCGAATATGTCGTAGGAGTTGGTTGACACAAGTGCTAGACCGGCAACACCTTCATCTAGAGTATATTCGGAGTCGGAGTGATAGCTTCTCTCAGAGTGATTGTCGGAGTCGGAGCCGGATACCCATTCACCAACATGAGCTTGATGTCTTCGTTTTATGTAGCTCCTTGATGACTTGTCCTTCCTTTCCGAATCCTTGCTTCTCCGTGAGGGTCTTCGTTCATAACGATCATATCTACTCCTCCTCTCTCTGGGTGGTGATTCTTCTATTTTGCTTCTTCTTTTTGGAGAATCTTCTCTTCTTTTGTAGGGTGCCGTACACTCATTGGAATAGTGTCCGGGTCTCCCACAATTGTAGCAATTTCGCTCTCGACTAGAAGATCTTTTGTCATTGTAAAACCTTGACTTGGAGCTTCTTTCTTTGCTTCTACTCTTGTCGAATTTGTTGAAGTTCTTCACCATTAAGCTCAATTCTTCATTGAAGGTTTGCTTCTCACTTGATGATGTGGGTGCTTCACTTGAGGCTTTGTAAGCACCACTTGACTTGTTGTGAAGTTCCTCCTTATCCTTGAGTTGAGTGACATCTCATGAGAAACAATTCTTCCAATGACTACCATTGGCTTGAGATCTTTGTAGTTTGGCATCTTTTGGATCAATGTGCACACGGTATCATACTTTCCATCCAATGCTCTTAGGATTTTCTTGATGATGAATTTGTCGGTCATCTCTTCACTCCCTAAGCCGGCAATCTCATTTGTGATAAGAGCAAGCCTAGAGTACATTTCAGCGACACCTTCACCATCCCTCATTTTGAACTTGTCAAGCTGACTTTGGAGCACATCCAACTTGGATTCCTTGACGGATTCGGTACCTTCATGCATATCAATCAAAGTATCCCAAATTTCCTTTGCATTCTCAAGACGGCTGATTTTGTTGAATTCTTCGGGGCACAATCCGTTGAGGATGATATCACAAGCTTGAGCTTTGTATTGCAGCATCTTCAATTTTTCCGCATTAGCTTCACGGTTCGATTCTCTCCCATCAAAGAATTCACCTTGCAAGCCAATGCAAATAATTGCCCAAACGGCGGGGTTATGTCCAAGAATATGCATTTTCATCTTATGCTTCCAACTAGCAAAATTAGTACCATCAAAGTAAGGACCTCTACGGTGATAATTTCCCTCGCTAGACGTCATACTCTCCTAGGTTGTGAAACCAAGGCTATGACCACCAAAAGCTATGGAAATCAAAGCAAATGGAGACCAAAGCTCTGATACCACTTGTAGGACCTTGAAGTATGTCTAGAGGGGGGGTGATTAGACTACTTGACCAATTAAAAACTTAACCTTTTCCCAATTTTAGAGTTTGGCAGATTTTAGCTATTTAGGACAAGGCAAGCAATCATCCACTACTAGGAAAAGGGCTATAGATGGAATTGACACTAATGGCGCACCAGACATGTGGTGCGCCATTACTATATACTAATGGCGCACCATGTGTTGGTACGCCATTAGTGTTCAAATACTAATGGCGCACCACATCCACGGTGCGCCATTAGTAAAAAATATTTTTAAAAATTTTGTTCAAAACTACTAATGGCGCGATCGTGGGAGTGGTGCGCCATTACTAGTTGAACTAGTAATGGCGCACCACATCCACGGTGCGCCATTAGTAAAAAAAACTTTTTTTTTGATTTTTTTTCAAAACTACTAATGGCGCACCGTGGGAGTGGTGCGAACTAGTAATGCCGCACCATGCCACGGTGCGCCATTAGTAACTTGGCCACCACTTCCACCGGATGCACCCCCCCCCCGGTGGATCGCCTTTTAAATTTTAAAAAAATAAAAGAAAATGATAAAAATGTCAAAAAAATAAAAGAAAATAAGTTTCCCATGTGATATGTGGCCTAGTTGTTGGGAAAATTTGCAAATATGAATTTTGACTTCATTTGCAAAATCTCGCGAGAATTTGTAAAAATGGGCATAACTTTTGCATACTAACTCGGATGAAAAAGTTTTTTATATGAAAAATCATCTACTCGAAAAGTTACATCCAAATTTAACATGGGGAACCCCGTTAAACATTTTCAAAATCCTCAAAAACCTAACAGAAAAAAGATACGGGGCTTTTAAGATCTGGAGATGCAAAAAAATTCAAAAAAATTCAAACTTACTAATGGCGCACCTACCCATGGTGCGCCATTACTATCTTCCCGCCTTCAAAATTCAAAATAAGTCAAAAAAATAAAAAAAGTTACTAATGGCGCACCTGCCCATGGTGCGCCATTAGTATCTTCCCTCCTTCAAAATTCAAAATAAGTCAAAAAAATAAAAAAAATTACTAATGGCGCACCTGCCCATGGTGCGCCATTAGTATCTTCCCGCCTTCAAAATTCAAAATAAATCAAAAAAATAAAAAAAGTTACTAATGGCGCACCTGCCCGCGGTGCGCCATTAGTATGTTGTATATATGGCTGGTGGTGGTCCTCTCCTCCTTATCTCTTCATTCCACCTCTCCTACACTCCATCTCCTCCTCTCCTCCACTCCATCTTCCCTTCTCTCCTCCACCATACTTCTCCTCTTCGGTGACCTCCTCCTCCTCTCCGGCGACCTCCTCCTCCCTCCTCCCCTTCCCTCCCCTCCCCTCACGGTTTCTTCTCCCTCCTCTCCGGTGAGCTCCTCCTCCCTCCTCTCCGGTGAGCTCCTCCTCCCTTCTCTCCGGTGAGCTCCTCCTCCCTCCTCTCCGGTGAGCTCCTCCTCCCTCCTCTCCTCCCATCCCCTCATGGTTTCTCCTTCCTCCTCTCCGATGCTCCGTTGAACTCCTCTCCAGCGACCTCCTCCTCCTCCTCCTCTCCGGTGATGTAGGCGAGTGCCTCTCCGGTGACCTCCTCCTCCTCCTCTCCGGCGAACTCCTCTCCGGCAAAAGACCACGGCAAAAGAACGTACAAGATCCAAAAACAGGAACAAAATTTGAAATAATGTCGTGCCAAAAAACAAGCAAAAAAACAAGCAAAAAATGGGCAAAAAAATCACGATCTAGATCTAGATTCAAAATGGCGCATCACTAATGGCGATCACTAAACAAAGGCGCCATTAGTATGCCGGGTTACTAATGGCGATCTCATTGTCGTGCGCCATTAGTATGCCAAAGCACTGGTATACATGGCCCCTGGGAGTCATACTAATGGCGATCGTGGTTTATACTAATGGCAAGACTAGTGGTGC
Organism: Aegilops speltoides; assembly: GCA_021437245.1. Classification (NCBI taxonomy): domain Eukaryota; kingdom Viridiplantae; phylum Streptophyta; class Magnoliopsida; order Poales; family Poaceae; genus Aegilops; species Aegilops speltoides. The sequence goes on from CM038144.1 coordinate 17,690,337, forward strand.
GCCATTAGTATACCAGATACTAATGGCGCACCAGTGGTACGCCACTAGTAAAAATTACTAATGGCGTGCTAGTAATGGCGCACCAGTGATGCGCCATTAATGGCCAAATTAGGTGCGCCATTAGTAGCGGTTTTTCTAGTAGTGATCATACTATTCAAGCAAGCATGCAAAGAGTATATAGGCAGCGGAAATTAGAGCATGCAACTTGCAAGAAAGTAAAGGGAAGGGTTTGGAGGATTCAAACGCAATTGGAGACACAGATGTTTTTGGCGTGGTTCCGATAGGTGGTGCTATCGTACAGCCACGTTGATGGAGACTTCAACCCACGAAGGGTAACGGTTGCGCGAGTCCACGGAGGGCTCCACCCACGAAGGGTCCACGAAGAAGCAACCTTATCTATCCCACCATGGCCGTCACCCACGAAGGACTTGCCTCACTAGCGGTAGATCTTCACGAAGTAGGCGATCTCCTTGCCCTTACAAACTCTTTGGTTCAACTCCACAATCTTGTCGGAGGCTCCCAAGTGACACCTAGCCAATCTAGGAGACACCACTCTCCAAGAAGTAACAAATGGTGCATTGATGATGAACTCCTTGCTCTTGTGCTTCAAATGATAGTCTCCCCAACACTCAACTCTCTCTCATAGGTTTTGGATCTGGTGGAAAGAAGATTTGAGTGGAAAGCAACTTGGGGAAGGCTAGAGATCAAGATTCATATGGTAGGAATGGAATATCTTGGCCTCAACACATGAGTAGGTGGTTCTCTCTCAGAAATGGTAAGTTGGAAGTGTAGGTTCGTTCTGATGGCTCTCTCCACAAATGAAGAGGAGGTGGAGGGGTATATATAGCGTCCACACAAATTCTAACCATTACACACAATTTACCAAACTCGGTGGGACCGATTCAATAGACTCGGTCAGACCGATTTAGTAAACCTAGTGACCGTTAGTGATTTTCGGTGGGACTGACATGCATCTCAGTGAGACCGATTCGGTTAGGGTTAGGGCATAACGTAATCTCGGTAAGACCGATTACACAAACTCGGTGAGACCGATTTGGTAATAAGCTTTCCAGAGAGTTGGTCAGGTAAACTCGGTGGGACCGATTTGCTCTTTCCGGTGAGACCGAAATGTTACAAAAGGGAAACAGAGAGTTTACATTGCAATCTCGGTGGGACTGATCGCTCATTTCGTTAGACCAAACGTTCTAAGGGAAACAGAGAGATTACAATCCCATCTCGGTGAGACCGAGATCCCTATCGGTAAGACCGATTTGCTTAGGGTTTGTGGCAGTGGCTATGACTTTTGGAATCGGTGGTGCCGGATAGGAAGAATCGGTGTGACCGATTAGGCTTTGGGTTTAGGTCATTTGTGGATGTGGGAAAGTAGCTGAGGGTTTTGGAGCATATCGCAAAGCACATGAAGCAAGAGGCTCATTAAGCAACACCTCATCCCTCCTTGATAGTATTGGCTCCTATAGACTCAATGTGATCTTGGATCACTAAAATATAAAATGAAGAGTCTTGATCTTTTGAGCTTGAGCCAATCCTTTGTCCTTAGTATTTTGAGGGATCCACTTTCATCATCCATGCCATGCCATTCATTGAGCTTTCCTGAAATAATAGTCTTGGAATAGCATTAGCTCAATGAGCTATATGTTGTTATGAATTACCAAAACCACCTAGGGATAGTTGCACTTTCACTTTTAGAACTTGACAGAACATCGTGTTCGTTTCATTGAGAAAGGAAGTTGCTATGACATGCGTTGGGATTTAGTATCTCACTCGTCACTTCTCGGAGCATCAAGAACCTGCTTACATTATATACTTACTGGAGTGGCGTTGATCTATTCCTGATACGCCTACTGAGCCCTATAAAATACTTATGATCGTGTATAACAATATTATTACCATCAAGAGTGTTTCATAACGACACATTAGCTAAAATCCTACATGAAACAAGAATCCCCTTTTAGGTACTACTCCCTTTGTATCAAAATATAAGACATTTTTTATACTTCCTTTGTATCAAAAAACGTCTTATATCTTGATACGGATGGAGTACATGTTTGTGGACAGACCCAAGCCTTTTGTCAAGAGCAACCAATGTCTTTTTCTTCATTGCCAAAACAAATTTCCTTATATATGTGCAAATTGAAGGTACCTCTCAGGCCTCAGTTCGAGAGATCTTCTATATTGCAAGTTACATCTCAAGTTGGAAGCATGGTTTCATAATGTGTTAGAGCTAAATTGGACCAACATTTATAGCTTGGGTTGATGCTTTCCTGTAGTGATGGGTGATGCTTTAGATCGACTGGTTAATTTTAGATTCACAATTAAAGGCAATAGTTCAGTTTGCAGGTTTAGACGATGCAACTTAATTAATGTCATCGACCAATTATTGTGATTATGTTCAAGAAGATAATTTAAGTTGCTAACATCCACATTTCCTGTATGATCACTATATTTTCCTGGTTAGTTCAATGCATTCCTATCTCAGATGATTCTTGTCATTGCTCATTGTGGTGTGCTATGAAGTTCTTAGTTTGGAAGAACAACCAACAACACACTTCAGTGCAATATCTATCTCACGGTCACAAAAGCATTTCGTTTGACGAGTAGGTATGGGACCTACGATAGATACTGCAACCGTCGGGTTTGGGTACGAGTGGAGCCACCTCATACCCTTACTTATAAACAAGAGCATATCATATACCATAAAAAAACAAGAGCTCATCATAAACAACACATTCTAATAAACAACATCGCTTTCTCATAAACAACAACATATTGAAAGAACAACACACAGTCATAAACATCAGCAGTCAATTACTCATACTTGTAGGTTCACAAACTCACGACAAAGTGTAGAGATAATTAGGTCGTACTTGTGAGATTTTATATGTATACATGAGTACATGGATATACAAGTATGGCTTATATGATCCTATACTCGTAACCGCCCAATCCAATGGGTTTGAGATTTCCTATTTGTATACCCATGGGTAAAATTTTGGCCCATACGCTTGCCCTAATGGGTTTTTTACTCATCGGGTACGTGGGTAATGGGTGCCCATTGCCAGGTGATCATACGCAGTACCTTCTATATGGTAAGTCAGTGATACTATGCTTATATGCGACACAAAGTGACACCGAAGCTTCAGAACATATTCTAATACAAAGCTGAAAAGTTTCTGGCTTGGTATTCAAACAAATTAAGCAATAGTTGCTCCTTTTTTTGACAGGTAGCAATAGTTGTTTTCTGAACCACTTGTTACGGTACGCCAAATTTGGATCTAGCACACAATCTTGTTTATTGTTGCTTTGATGTGGGAATGTGTGAAACAAGAGGTTTTCGTTGTGAGTGCATTCTACATGCTTGTTCATATTTGGACAATAAAATCTCCACTACAATGCCAATGTACGATACGAAGTGGCAGTGAAATCTTTCATTGCTAGTGGTGGTGTTTCAATGGTGTTATGATGTTTCTCCAATATTATTATGGAGTATAGTTGTTGGCTTGTTGCTGTGTTGAGTCTCTAATACGAGGGTGTTGGAGTGATGTTTCTTTTTTCCATTCAGATGTGTGGTCTATTTCACCAAACTGAGTTCCTTTGGTTTGATGGTAGCATTTCATATAATCAGTTCATGCACTGAAAGCTATGGTCATTTTTATTCAATTTACGTGCCAAGATAGATGTTTTTTACTATCTCCATGTGGTTTTTACTTCAACACAATCACATAAGTACAAAATAGTATTTTCATGAAAAATCTAACGATAGTATTCCTACCTAATTAACAATTTCTATTACAAATTACCATCAAGAACCACATTGTCTTCACCGCTACAATGAGCTTACGTTGGGCACTTGAACTACTACTTGTCAACAACTGCATCTAGCAAACCTGAACTCGTCTTGCCACTTATTTTGAACACTGCCATATTACGTCCCTATAGGCCAAATTATACTATCTCATTGAAGAAAAATAAGTGCCATACATCGGTGAAGGAGGGGGCATCTGTGATAGCATGTGTCAACAACGAAGGAGAAGCACAGAAAACAAATGATGTTCCACCACTCAACCTGGTCATGGGCAAGCTTTGTTGTGATGAGCATGCCTCCCTAGGCTGGAGATGTGCCAATAAGTTGTCGGGGACTTGGAGTTGGGTACGATCATTGGGTCATCCAAACGCCTGATGATATGCTCGAAGGGAGCATGATGTAGAAGATGTCCCTATGCATCCCAGCCCGATTGGTTCATTTCTACTTGTCCCACTATACTTCTAGGTTGAGGTTAAGGATTAGCTCGTACGCGAGGAAAGTGGATATCGGCAGAGTGATTGAGGGAGAATACTGAAATATAACGCATGTAGACACTATTCTCGCTAGCAATTACATTTTCGCGGTGTGTCCGATGTTATTGATAGCCATTTGTTGTTTACATCTGCTCCTAGTACTACACAAATCTAATGCTTTAATGCCCTCAACAAAATTTGTGGATGCACTATTCATGCTAGGTGTGCATAACTGTCAATGATAGGGACCCCAGCCTACTCCTTTACCCTTCATTTTTGAAAATAAGGATATGCATAGACAATGAAAATATACTCGTTTTTAGTGTCACCTCTGGAAATTGATGTCCAAATAAATATAAGTACACCGATTAGAATAGTTTTGGAGAGAAAAAAGATGATACGATAAGATTTGATACAATAAATAAATATATTATTTTGATGCGAAAGAATTAAATTCGCCGTGTCTAAATCCATAAACAAATATCATAAACTTACATTTCAAACTTAGTTGCACCTTATATCTTCATATTACCAGCTGATGGTCTTGCTTGGAAACCGTACGGAGCTGCAGAAACACTAAACACCCAACTTTTGTTTGTTGTCACGTTGATATGCGCATGTGTGAAATTAGAGGATCCTGCTGCGATTTTCGGAGGGCCGCACTGGTGTATGCATTCTCCATGTTTGTTCATATTTGGATAGTGAAATGTCCACTACAGCCCATGTACAATACGAAGTGGCAGGGAAATGTTTCATTGCAAGTGGCGGTGTTTTCAACATTGTTATGATGTTTTTTTTAAGAAAGGAGGCATCTGCCCAGTCTTAAACTAAGGCCCTTAAGTACGGTAGCGGACAAGGAAAACCTAAACAAAGCAACAAAGCACAGACTAGACGTAGTGCAAAGGGAGTACGGATACAAGCCATCGGCCATACACGCGGCACAACACGGTAGAAACGAGATCTTACAGCCCGACCGAGAGAAACTGGACCGCCATACAGTCGACGACAACACGGGATGACGAGGAAGCATGGGCAGCGAAGCCATGGGCGGTGCCTATGTAGCACGACGAAGCTCAGTGCACTTTGCTCGCACCCTTGACGCGAGCACCTCCATGTGTCTTCTGTCTTGGGGTCTTGCCAACAGCTTCCACAACTGCAAGAAAGAGACCAATTTGTATAGTAGGTCAGCCGGGTGTCGAGTGAATTGTCCCTCTATTAAAGCCTTATTTCTAGTGGTCCAAAGGGCCCACGCGATGGCCCCAAATCCCACCCATGCCATATGACGGTCTCTCCCCACCGTGGTATTAGCTAGGCGGTAGAATTCAGAAAAGCCCCTCGGGTTCCATGAGCAACCAGTAACCTCTCGAATGGCACTCCAAACAAATCGGGCCATGGAACATCGAAATAAAATGTGGTCCATGTCCTCACTCTCACCGCACCATATGCATTTACCATCCCCAACCCTCCCGCCCCCACATTTCTGAACTTGGTCACCGCTCATGATTCTGTTACGCGTCACATGCCACTGGAAAAAAATATCTTGGCCGGGAGGCGAGCTTTCCAAATCCTGGACAAGTCACAAAGTGGAGTAGGCCTGAAGATTTCCTTATATAGCGAGCCTGTGGAAAACTACCCCGAGGGGTCAAGGCGCCACCTAACCTCATCCGGTCCCTCGGTGAGGTGTACAGCTCGAAGCTTGTTGCGGAGGGAGTCCCATTCACTACCTTCAAGCGTCCCTAGAGGGCGGCAGAATCTAGGCTCCCACCGACCTTGGACCCACACATCAGCCACCCTCACATTCGGCTGGTCAGAGATGGCAAACAACCTAGGGAACACCACCTAAAGAGGTTCGCCCTCAAGCCATCGGTCCGTTCAAAAGTAGGCCGACCTCCCGCTATGGGCAATAAATCTAGTCCCAAGACGCAACAATGGATGTACCTTTTTAATATCTCTCACGAATTGAGATAGCTTGATTCGTGGGCGAAAGTCAATGCCCTCCGGAGTGAGGTATTTTCTTTGGAAAATGTGGAGCCACAGCCCTCCTTGTCCGATAAGAATTTGTCATGCCCATTTAGACATGAGGCACCAATTCATTATTTTTGTGTTGATGACTCACCACATTCTTTAGGTTGACAAATATCCCCCAACTAACCATGTGGTATTTTTGTTTCTGGTTCTCCTTGGCCTAGAAAAACCTCGATCTCACTCTATCAAGTTTGTCATGCACCCCATCCTGCAGTAAGTAGAAACCCATAACGAACATAGGGATATTCGTTAGGCAGTCATTGGCAAGCACTAGTCTCAAGCAAGGAGCCGCCCTTGCCAAGGTTCCACCTGAGCCACGGTCTTGTCCACCACTGGCTGGAACTCGCCCATAGACAGCGCTCTCTTAGATATCGACATTCCCAGATACTTCATTGGGATTGAACCTAGTTCACAATTCATCATGTGCGCCGCCCGCAGTTGGGATTCAAGGTCACCCCCTGTGACCAAAGCCTTGCTTTTATCAAAATTGATCTTAAGTCCCGACAGGTCCTCAAAACACATTAGCAAAAAATTTAGGTTAATGATCTCTTTCTCAGAAAATTTGATAAATATAAGCGTGTCATTGGCATACTGTAAGTGAGAGATCCCGCCCGAGATGATTCCGGAAGCCACCCCCGAGATGTGGCCAGCCGCCTTCGCCCGATCCAGAATCCCGGCAAGGCGTCTGCAATGATATTGAAAAGCAAGGGCGAGATCGGGTCCTCCAATATTAATATTGTTGTTGCCTTGTTGCTGTGGTGAGCCTCTCATACGAGGGTTTAAGTGATGTTTCTTTTTTACTGACGAAAAAGGGTCCCCCGCTTTTATATATATAACAACCATCACCACAACATTCTAGAAAGAAGATACAAACGCACTCCACAACCACACTCAACGCACACACCCAAGGTGAGATACAAAGGCGCCGGACACTGAAACACCACCCCAACGACTACCAAGCAACCTAATGATCAGCAAAGAAGAACCGCTTGTGCCGACGGAGACCACCACCAAGATGAGCAATCCACCGATGAGCGGTGAGACGGACACAATCGGAGCGAGGACTCCAATACGATGCCATCAGGAAGGATATGACCACGGGTAGCCATCACCGTCTGATCTCGAAGATCAAGTTTTCACCTGGAATGGCACGAAAGGAGTGGGAGCACCACGACGGAGCCTGCAAGGAGGAGAACGACGTACACAGACGTCGCCTTTGTCGGCTAGTATAGGGACTGGGCAAGTGGTGTACCCCGGTGCTCCTACCCCTCTATCGCATCCCCGCTCTGCCAACCACATGCAGGCATTCCACCCAAGCGACCATGGCTGCCCGCCCGCACCCGAACCGTGTTGTCAGCCCGTGACCAACACGCCTCCCACCGCCAGAGCGCCGCCCCGCGCCCAGACCGCCGTGGGAACCAGCAAAGGCCGTGACTTTGAGCAAATCTGCACCTCAACCAGCACTGGGACCGCTGGCAAACCACCCCGCCTCGAGCAACGCCGAACCGAGAACAGAGAAACCATGATGGGGAAGGGGGAGGGGGTGGAGCGGCCCACGGCCACGACTGGCGACAACCCGACGTGCTGGTGACGAACAACTTGACCACGGAGCCCCCATCCCTCCACCCCCCCCCCCCCAATACCCCTATTTTGCCCTACCTTGGCCGCTGGCATGGACCAGCGCGAGACCACTGGCAGCAGCCTGTCGTCAGAGAGGGGGGAGTAAAGCTATCGCTGCCGCCGCCATGGATGGCCACCAGGGGGGTCTCCCGCGTCGTGCGTCGTCGACTAGCCTCAAGGGCCCAGCCGGCCAGTGGCGAACACAACCACCCGCGGTCGCACCGCCACCTCGCCCACGACCCATGGCAAGGAGGCCGACTGTGACCCACATCACCCGTGACCCGCGGTGCCGGAGGCGGATTTGGGTGCGCCGTTGCCATTGCCCAACTCCAAGCAACATTCATATCCGCTGCTGTGATATGAATGTTGCTTGGAGTTGGGCAATACCATTGGGTCATCCAAACGCCCAACGATGTGCTAGCAAAGGAGCATGATGTGGAACAGGGCCGGCCTATAGGCAAGGCAAAAGGGGCGACCGCCCCGGGCCCCAAGAGGGGAGGGGCCCAACTAAAACTTACACTAGTAAGATCTATTCAAATATACATTATCTCTGAAATATTATTAAATTGATAAAATAGAGCCTCAATTTGCAGAAGCATAAGTTCACACCACATACTGATAAGTTATACCACGCTTAGGCAAACCAATCTGACCGGCGGAGTTGAGTTCAAATACATTAGTCTCTCTTTACGATGCATGTCTTAGTATCATAATGAAAATTATGATATCTGAATTTCAATGTTTAAACCAATACACAATTTTTAATTTGATAAACGTGTAGGCATCTCATTTGCACCAAACCAAATGAAGTGAATCTGGACAAGCATGGTAGGTAATCGAATCATGTGTAAAAGTATAATCAATAACATTTTTGGTTCTTCGAATTACTAAACCTAACATGCAAACCACATTTTCTATGCCCTAGAAGTTTCCATGAATATGACTGCCTAATATACACTAGAAATCCCTATAAAAATATTTGTTAGTGTGTATATAATTTATAAATCTCTATCATAATATTCAATATAATATTAAAAGATATATGAACACATGCATGTATTTGCAAATGTGCATACACTACATTGTTTATGCAATATTAGAAAAATAAATATGAAAGATTGTCTTAGCAATAAAGAAAAGTTTTGGTACATCATAATTTTTCATTTTATAAAATTAAAATTTTCAATTATATACATTACAGATGCGTACCAATTAATAATATAAATTTTATTTGAAAACATTTTATGTAGCTAAGGAATAAAAATATATTAATTACAACTGTAATATGGTACAGTTAGTTTAAAATAAGTATAAAAGTTTAATATGAAAAAGAATTATTTTAGATCGCCCCAGGCCCAAAAATACATTGGACCGGCTCTGATGTGGAAGATGTCCCTATGCATCCCATCCCTATTGGTTCATCTCTATTTATCTCACAATGCTTCTAGGTTGAGGTCAAGGATTAGCTCGTGAGGAAAGTGGATATCGGAAGAGGGTTGAGGGAAAATACACGGACAGTAAACTGAAATATAAAGCATGCAGACACTTTTCTCGCTAGCAATCACATCTTCGTGGCGTATCCGATGTTATTGATAGCCATTTGTTGTTTACATCTCCTCCTAGTACTACACAAATCTAATGTTTCAATGCCTTCAACAAAATGCACGGATGCACTATTCATGCTAGTTGTGCATAAGTACCATCTTCAATGATAGGGACCTCAGCCTACTCATTTACCCCTCATTTTTTAAAATAAGAATATGGACAGATGATGAAAATATATTCTCAAATGGTTTTTTTGGTATCACCTCTGGAAATTGATGCTCGGATAAATATAATTATGCCAACTAAAACAATTTTGGAAAAATATGATGATAAGATGGGATTTGGTACAAGAAATAAATGTCATTTTTGACGTGCAAAGATTACATTCACCATATATAAATCCATATTCAAATAAAAATACATTTCTAACTTCGTCGCAGCTTATATCTTCACATTACCAGTTGATGATCTTGTTTGGAAACCATACGGAGCCAGGTTTGTGTATTTGTAGTGAGGGTTACTGTATGGCGTTTCCGAGCATGTTCCTATCTTTTTCAGAAAAGAGCCCCACCTATTTGACCTCCGATCTTTATTCCCGGCATTTTCAAGTACTGTTTCTGGAACAAGATATACCTATACTATTATTTTTCTCTATATATCTTCCAAACAAGATGAGTTCGATCTAGAACATTTTTACAAATCAACAGATGATCACCCCCACTGTATACATACTACAGAATTCATCGAAACTTTTACACATGGTTTCCATGGAGAGTAGCTTCGATCTGATATAAACCGGGCTCACGCACACTCGAAATATGCAAATTGGCTGAAGCATATGCTACTGGAAGCAGCAAGTTGGTGCTGTGCCCAGGAACATAACTGCAATCTGAAGTCCCATTTGCTATGCACATTATTTGTACAATATATGCCAGCTACAGCAAAGACTAGGCACAAAATTAGAGGGGGGACAGAACTAGCTACGACTTCCTACTTGATGCGGCGGCGCCGTCGATAGTTTACACTAGCTCATACACTTCTCTGGTAACGAGGCTTCAGGGAAGATGGCGGCCACGTCTCCTCGTGAAGCGCCTTCGGACCGGCAGATTCGACATTTGCGCTGCCTGGCCAGGCGAGAGGGGTCAGCTGCTGCTGATATGAGTCGGTGTTGTCGGATACGCCGAGCCTGATGATGAATGTTGCCGTGCAGCCTCTTCCTGCTCCTTCACTGTCCAGCCAGATGTGCCCTCCCATCAGAGTAACAAACCTGCATACGATTTTCAGAACGGTTTCCCGAGTTTTAGAACGAGTGGTTCACTAGTTAGTTAAGAACCCCTCCATGACATAAATATATATACTCCCTTTGTAACTCAATATAAGACGTTTTTTGACACTGTCATAGACTCTAAAACGTCTCATAAAAAGTTACACGGCAGTACATCTTTGTGTGCTACTTCAAGAGAAGCAGAATTACCAAGCACAATAACATACACTCTAGAAGGTCTACAAGTAAGGAGATGGAGACGTGATAGTGATCTACCTCCTGCAAATGGCAAGGCCAAGGCCACTACCACTGTATCCTTGGGTACCTCCAGGCTGAGTTTGAGCGAATTTTGTGAATACATGGGGTAGATCCTGAGGACTAATGCCACATCCTGTATCCTTTAGCTGCAACAGGAAAATAACAGAGGCTTTAACAACCAAGAAAATTAAAAAACAAATACTCCCCCTGTCCCATAATATAGGACTACGCTACTGTACTGTCAAAAAACGTCTCACATTATGGGTTGGAGGGAGTAAATGATTACACATCAGTTTTACAGTTAGATATTGTTTTTGACCAACCACTTCTCTCAAAATCCATCATGTTTCTGTGGCATGTTCATGATCTGTAATCATAAATAAAACATTTTCTTTTATTTTAGTTCCATTCCCAGGAACACTGGTAGCAGCTAAATCAGAGTTTTTAGTCATGCCAGCATGCGAGCTTTTCTGATGAAATGTTCTTTGAACTGAATCGGATGGAAGTTTTTGTTGTTATATATTAACATCGCTCTTGCATAGTTGAGAACGCGATGGGTTGTTTGGGTTTCTCGGCTCATGTACCACTGCTTCATGTTTCCAAAATGCTGTGTGTGTTTTTTGGCTAGTTCAATCTCGGTCTCGCTTTGTTTTGTGTTGTTGCATGAAATATGCAATAAAAGATGGCCCCTATGGTATAGCCACATAGGGAGAACTGGAAAAACATCTGGACCTAGACAGTCATATGGACAACTTGAAGATGACTTGCCGAAACAGTTCAGCCGAGATTTCGGATGTGCCTCATGCCCATAGCCCAATAGTGATAAGTAATTGTCAGAAGTCTCTAATTTCATACATGCACATGTTGAGCAAAGGTTTCTCCAATGACTGAAGATGCACAGTGCATTTAAGTTGTCTTGTATTTAGATCTTGATTTCTGAATCCTATGGCGAGAATATGAGCTCATAGCCTTGACAAGAAAAATCGTTCACACAAATCTCTATAATAGTTACCTGAACTTTCAAATAGAAATGGTCATCACTTGCAGCTGGATGGAAATCTGGGGTTCTGAACTCTCTTAAAGAATCAGGCTTGAGAACGGAAGCTAGAAGTGTAATGTGGCCCTCCTTGGTGAACTTAACAGCATTACCGGAGATATTTAGGATAGTTTGCATTAGCCTCTTTTCGTCACCAATAGCACATAATGGTAAATCTGGCGCTAACATAACCGACATAGACAGCCTCTTGATAGCTGCAATTGGTCTGATGAAACCCATCACCTGTAACACCAACGAAAATTTTCAGGCAAGTGAACTATGCATATAGACTTTATTTATAGAAAAGCAGAGGATAATATTGCGACCTCTTTGAAAACAGCATGAAGATTGAATGCTCTGATCTCCAATTCAAGGCTGCGATCCTCAAGTTTGGAGAGATCCAACACATCATTGATAAGTGTTGCTAGAAGATTGCTGCTTTTCAATACTGTTTCCACCATTAAACGCTGCTCAGGAGTGAGTTCAGTTTCCAAGAGCAAGGATGAAAGAGCTATGATTGCATTCATTGGTGTTCGCATTTCATGATTCATAACAGCTAGGAAATCATTCCGAGCACGGATGGCCATTTCAGCCTCTCGTCGAGCTAAATCCAGAGCAACATTTTGCTCCATTAGTAAATCACGTGCACGCATGGACTCTTCAAGAATAGCTGCATGAGAGAGTGCAACTGCTACCTGAAAAAAATAGGGAAAAAAATCTGCTTCAATACCATTTCATGATAATGCATTCATGTTAGACCACATCTATATCTTGGCATCTTTTGGTTTCAAGGAAACATAGATTTTTTAGAATGGTCTGATGTTATTTGCAGAAGCCCTTGAACAATTCATAGTTGTGAATAAATAAAACATTTCCCAGTTGAAGAGTCTATCGGTCGAAACATCACATGCATATGCATTTGACAACACCTTAAACACTATTCACCCCTACAAATATCTATAGAAAAAAAAGTGGCATTGTGTTCGGGGAAAAAGAGGCGGCATTAACCTGATCGGCGACGACCTCAACAAGCTCCAACTCATGCACATGCCAGTTCCTTGCACTATCAGATGGAAGCATCAGAACCATAATAGCATAGCTTTTTGCTGAAAGCTCTGGCCAGTCATTTATTTGGAAGTTTGAAAGATTTAGAAGAGGTACTCGCACTGCAGCCACTTCTGGTGGGACATACCGTCCCGCAAGAGGCCGAATCCGTGCCAAAGGGGATGTGTGCGGTATTATAATTGCTCGGTTGCTACTGAAAACCTGGTTGATAACAGGAAGATTAATTGATATAGATGACCCAACGGTAATTTGGTGGCGCAGAGTATGCGAAAGCTGGAGACTTGAACCACTCCTTGACGGCATCCACAGGGCACATTCTTCCAGACCCAAGGTCCTTCCTAGCTCAACAATGGTAGTCTTCAAAATCGTATGTCTATCGAGCGTGCTTCTGATTTCATGAGTTAGCATCCTAACATGCCTCCCGGTCTCTTCCTGCGTCCTTATCAAGCCCATCTCCCAATCAAGCTCCTCAGCCTTATTCTTCAGGAACAGCTCCCTCGTTTTGACACTCAGCAGGTCAGGGATGATGTGCACAAGCATCAAAGCCGTCGCGCAGGAAACGACGGCCGTCGAAACCTTGGCCACCGTCATGACCATGGCCACGGTCTTTGTGTGTGTGGTGAAAGTCCACAGGTTTATGAGGTGGGTCGCTCCACAGAGGACTATGAAGGCACCAAACTGGATGAGAACCCATCTGTATGGGAAGAAGGACGACTTCTTCACGAAGTAGATGAGCTCCAACGGGATGGAGAAGTAGGCGAGCGCTATGAAGAAGTCGGAGATGTACTGGTACTTGATGAGCAGCTCGTCAGTCGGCCACAGCGGCTCTATGCAGTCGCATCGTTCCATCGCCGAAGGTTCAGCACTACATCAGTTGTCACAACATTCCCTACGGAAGAGCAAATGCAGAAATTAGTTACCATGCTCAACCCACTCATACACATTGTTGGAACTCCAACAACACCACAACAGGTTCATATCACTACAAAATAACAGGATAATAATATGAATACTAAAAATAGTACTGAAAGCTCGTGAACACATATAGCATAGGAGTAGAGCGGTCGGACACACACGGCAAGAGGCAATCACAACAGCAATACCCATCTGCAATCATGATCAAGCCTGCCTTCCACTGGCATCACTGAATTTTGAAGAAAGATTTTCTGAATTTCAGCACACCCGTCGCATTTCAGCACCGCGTGTCACTTGAAACCACTTGCCCTTTCCCCACTCGACATCAACACGCAGCACGCACAGTACCCGCCCGAAGCCGGCAAGCGATCGGAGCGAAGAAGGCTCTGCGACGGCGACCAGAAGGTGCCGGCTCTAGCAGGGACGCCTCCCCGCGCGCCAGACCCAAGAATCAGCCCCTCCACCTCAACCCTTGACCACAGCAAGCCAAAGAAAAGAAAACCCAGATCTGCCCAGCTTGGCGGGGCGGGGAGGAGAGCAGGGGCGGGCGGTAGGGTACCTCGGTCGACGGCGGCTCGACGCCGGGAGCTGCCGGATGGTTGGTTGCGGGCTTGCGGCGAAGGCAGGCGAGGCAGGGCGAGGAGGAAGCGGCGCTGAAAAGGGAAGGAAGGAAGGAAGGGAGGGAGCCAGATGCGCGGACAGACGGACGGACGGGGGGAGGGGCAGTGAAGTCGTCACCGTCTACCACGGACGGCACCACCCCCACCCCACCCCACCCCACACGGGTGCAAAGCAGAGCAGCAGAAAAAGAAAGGAAATGCGGAGTCCAACCGCGGCCGTTGCACGCGCCCGTGCCGTGCCGTGGTCTTTCTTTTCGCTCCCGCTTTTGTCCCCACGCCGCCGAGGCTGCCAGGCGTCGGCGGCCGCGGGACGCAGCAGGTCGGCAGCGAGCGAGACGGCTGGCTGGCTGGCTGGCTGGCGCGGGTGTTCACGCGGGGCGGGATGACACGCTGACAGCGGTCGCGGGTGAGGGCGTACGGTGCACTGCACGCGCGGTCGCCGTTGCCGCTGTCGTTGCCGCCGGCGGGGAATGGCCGGATCAGAGCATGGAAGAAACAATGCCTTTGAAACGGATTTCGGATACGAGGATATTTCCAACGTGGATCATCTAAGTGCGAGAAAAACGAGTTTGGTTGCAACCGCGTATTCATGTGTATTCGTTTTGCCAAAAATTATTGTTGTTTTTTAAAAATTGTCACTGTTTTGACAAAATCAACTCTGTTTTATAAAAATCATGGGTATTCACATGAAGACCCAAGAATACCCCGAGGGCCACCCCTGGATGCGCGGGCTCGCATCGCCACGAATCTTCAAGCAGTCAGGCTGAGTGCGGTGCAAAAGGATGCAACACGCACGCGAAATCGAGTGAAGATGGCAGGAGATGGAAATCTCGCACTCGCTCGTGCGAGCGCTCTGCACTGACATATAGATCGTTCGGTTCTCATCGACGACTTCTAGGTTCGGAAGGGCGCCGCCACGGCTGCGACATCTATGCGCCCCGTCGCTAGTTGCATCCCTATCGTGCGGTGCTCCTACAGTACCGTGAGGCACAACTGCTCCTCTGCTCCGACATGGAGAAGGGGTCGTCTGCCTCGTCGACTACGGCGTTAACGACCATTGCCTCCTCCTCCTCCACGGGCTGCACATCCTCCTCCGTAGGTTGCTCCTCCTCCTAGACCTTCGCTAGCGCCATGGGTTGACGTCCTCCTCCACCTTCGCCTCCTCCTCCGTGCTTGGCTCCAAAGAGAATGGAAGTTGGCCAGCCATAATGCGGGTCAGCTAGCACCGATCGTCCAGACCTCTGCCCTTTTGGAAGTCTAAAAATGTCTGGATCGTTTGGTCCACGGACTAGTCCAGACCCGTCCGTGGACACGGATACGGGAGCTGGCCATCCAACTCTGTCCCCTAAATGCCCGTCCTTGTTTATTTTTTAAGTCCGCAACACTTAAAATAATTATAAAAAACAGCACAATTCAATCATAAATAACATGCAAATATTCCTAGTACAACAATAGTTCAAATGTAAATATTACTCCCTCCGTTTGTATTTACTCTGCATATTAAAGTTGACTGAAGTCAAACTTCGTAAAGTTTGACCAAGTTTGTAGAAAACAATATAGACATTTATCGTAGTAAATCTATACGATGTGAAAGTACATTCAACAATAAATCTAATATTGTTGATATGTTATTGTATATCTTAATATTTTTGTTTATAAACTTGGTCAAAGTTTGTAAAGCTTGACTTTGACCAAAGTTAATATGCGAACTAAATAAAAACGAAGGGAGTACATCCCAAATAACCGGATGAGTTTTCTGAAATTACCTATTCCAAATTCAACTATACTCAAGACAGAATTGTCATATGTCGTCCCACGAACTATGCCCCTTGAGCTTCATCAAACATGGCCTACCTTGGTCCTGTGGTACAGCATGGCAGCCCGTTCGGGCTATAGACGTGATGATTATGAAGTTAAAACATGGAGTAAATCAATGAATTGACCAACATGTAAAGCAACAAAAGGCAAAACTTACGATCTCCATGGTTGACGAGCCCGATGGCCACATTGTCTTCACTCGTGCAATCAAACTGCACTTCATGAGGGTGCTGGAGATGATGTACCACCTATGCGCTAGCAACTTCGCATTGTAGTTATGGATCACGTGCAAGTCGTACGTAGGACACAAAGTTCTTTTGCTCATGAAAGGAAGCATGCATGTTTTGCCAAATGATCAAGCCCCCTTGCCTCATTCCTACAAAGTAGATACGACCTTCCATACGTCGCATGACAACTCATCCCCCATCACCGAGTACCCCACCATCGTTTTACTCTAGAAAACAACAAGAAGGTCAAAAAAAATCTCAACGGCATTTGAGCAAACACCTGTCAGCGCGCCGTGACCGCCATGAACGGCAGTGGCAGGCAGCGGAGTGTAACTAGCTGCAGCCAGATCCTGGGTGGACGGACGTCCGAGAATGCCTGAGCGACAACCGGAGAGGTACATCGGCGGCGGCGGGCGGGAAGGGTGCAGATGCAAAGTAAGGAGGAAGCAGAGGCGGAGTGGAAGAAGAATTGGATCAAGAGGATGATTTGAGCGGTCCAGGGGATGGCGGACCTACGTGACGGTGATTCGGACTCCTGCAAAGCCGTCTCCCCGGTTTGCTTCTAATTTGTGAGAATTCGGACAACCGGACACGCGCGCCTGTGAACCAGCAAGATAACCTTGTTGAATGATGTCCGGATGATTACGTGTGTTTCGAGGGTCGACGGAGATGCCGTGACACATACTGTAGAAAAGGTTGACATTAGCAAATGTCAAAAACGTTTTTATATTTTGGGACGGAAGGAGTACTATTTTCATTTTTTAGCTCTTGTCACGGGAGCGAGGGGGAGAGGAGGGTTTGCACATGCAACGCGGCAGATGGCTCCGGGAGAGCAGGTGATTAGCATTCACTTTTCAGGCCAGTAGGCTAGGCACATCAACTTTGACCTGGAAAGTTAAGTTAGGACCTTGACGCGTAATCACTACGGTAGTAGTACTAATAGTAGCGATCACTAGCCAACGCAGGCAGACAGATGACACTGATGACAGCAACCGGCTACTGTTATCTTTGTCTCCTTTCCCCCCGTGATAATCATGGTGTTCTCTCTGTTCCAAGGCACGCGAGCGCGACAGCCGGCCACCTCAGACGCCCAAATCCTTTCTCTAATGGCAAGCGCTCCACTTGTTTTTATTTTACTTATTTTTTTACGTCGGCGTCAAGGGCTTAACTGATGCGAAGGTGGTAGAAGCCACTTGGAAGTAAAATTTTCTTTTTCGGGAACAGGCCACTTGTAAGATAGGAGTACTTGATTGCGAGTCCGCTAAAAGGGTTACCTAATCATGATAACTTTAGTACTAATGGCTGATGACAATTACTAGTAGTTATTTTATACTCAACCTTGTAACACCAAGCACTTCGCATATAACCACACAATAGTTTGCTATCCCCAACACACCCAGTAAAACACGGGAAATTTTGGTCCATGTTGGTGGTGAACTCGGATATTCGATGGCTGCCACTAAAGCTTCACGAATCCGGTCTATGCCACTGCTGCTTGCGAAAATACTAGCTACATGCCCCCGTGCACCGTCTCTGTTAGGTCATGACTCGTTTTCGTTTGCTTTGACTCATTTTCCTCTCTACGGAGCCCACCACTTGTCATTGACAACTGCAACGAGCGGGGGACTCATTTGACTGTAGCTTCCACTACTGTAGCTTCCACTATGGGGCCCACCAACGACAGGACATGACGAACAACCATAAATTTCGCTTCCCTTGCTCGACCGCCACGCGCGGCGCATGCAGGCTCATGCATTGAATTCCGGTGACCGTCGCATCTCCCACGACGCATCGCTGGACAAACCACCTGCCTATAACTATTGCACCCACCCTTGTAATCGTCATGCACCGCATCTGCGCGGCTATGATCTTCCGTCTTACCTATGAGAAGGGGTTGAAAGGCTGACTTTTAAGGAAGTACGTGATCATACCGTGTTTGACCCCTAGCCATTGGCACATAGGGGCGATGGTGGCTGGCCTCCGCGATGTCCATCCCACCCTGCATCGAAGAGGACGTGGCGCCGGCCCTGCGGCCCTGCCACCAAGGAGCACAAAAGCAGCAAAACCATTATGGCGGTGGAGGAGGTGCCTGGGGAGGAGCTCATGAACGATGATGATGATGCCATCAGAACAAAGGATGAGGCAGAGCGCACCCGCGTCAACGGGTTATCATAGGACTAAGGCATTCTCAGGAATCTGGATTCATCACTAGTGTGTGTGTCACTTAATTACGTGATGTATAATTCTAGGTTCAGATCACATATCCACTTTATATGTTTATATTTCCGTGTCAAGCGAAGTACAAATATGTGCATATTGCAAGAACTTTGTACCTCACACGCTACCACCGTTCCTTCCCTGTCGAGTTGGGGCAACAATGATTAAGGGTCCCCCGTGAACACAACTAGGGAGGTGTCTGTTGTTCCTGTATCTAAGTTATGTAAGGAGGGAGATAGCTTCTGTTACCACAATACCTTTGCTTCCCTACATCACTAAGACAGCAATATCCTTCATGTCCACATATAGGGAGATGCTATGTGGTCGACTTCACATAGCATCATGAAGATAGTGAACACGAACATATGAAGAGCATCATATATCTTATCAGAGTTCAACTCATGCACATACTAGCTAGGATTTCTCCATATCCCCGAGGCCTAGGGGGTTTACTCAGACATGGAGAGAACAAGCATCGCAAAGGTGTTCATGAAAATATCCGTTGAATGATTAATCTAACACACATATGAATCCACACTACGGTATTACAAAAGGGATGAATGAAGATGTTGATGATAAGGATGTGGATGACGATGAAGATCGATGTGAGAGCCTCCTTGATCTAGGTAATGACATGGAGGCGCCCTTCTGCCCCCCCCCCCAGGTGAGGATTCATGGTTTTGGAATGTGGTTCTGGTCTCTCTATTCGTCCTCTCCAAGATCCAATCACATGGGGTTGAAAATAGTTGATCAGGGGGAGGAGATGTCATGTGGTACGAGTGTGTATGGTCGTAGCACACGGCATCTTCTCCTCTGAAAGGCTTGGCGCGACTGGTTTTCTTCCCAGTTGGTCGTAACTTCATATGGCAGTCTATTTGGACGCCAATTAGCACATTTTTCACCCATAAACCGACTATTTCCAATTAATGCTCAAAATATTCTTCTCCTTTGGGAACCTCTAGGAAAATTAGACAAAAAGGGTGCGCAAACGTGGTAGAACTCCAAAAATTCTACAAGCAGCATGCAAGGTAAAAAGGGATGCCAAAACATATTCATTAAAGAGCTTCACAGATTGACACATTGGCTCTTAACTAATGAAAATTTGCTCCTCCCTACAAACCCATGCACTTTAGGGCCCAACAAATATCCATCTAATAGGCACATCATAATAGCTGATGATTTCATGAAGTAGAAGCCCGTTCGATGGCCTTTTCGGTCTAAATAGTCCGATCCGACACCCCCCCCCCCCCAGGTTGGTTGCCCAATTATCTCTAATGAAAATGATGTCCCTGTCGGCGCCCCTACCTTTCTATTCGGCTGTGTCATTGGTACAAGGGAATACATGGTTTTCATGTGGTGTTGGATGAAAATTTACATGTTTTTTAATTGAATGATTTTTTTTTAAAATTCATGAACATTTCAGAATATGACAAACATTTTTTTAATTTGATGAAATTTTTTAATTCGTTAAAAATAGTTTTAATTGGATGAACATTTTTTAATATGACAAACTTTTTTCAAAATTCAGATGATTTTTTATGATTTTTTTCAATTAAAATAATTTGAATTGGATGAACATTTTTTCAAATTGATGAAAATTATTCGAATTTGATGAATATATTTAAAATTTTATGAACATTATTTGAATTTATTGAACAAAACATATTCACATTTTTTAAAAAATATTTGCAAAAATAGAGAAAGAATAAAGAAAAAAAGAAAAAAAGAGGAAACTAAAGAAAACCAAAAAATTGGAAGAGGGAAGCCTGCGCTACTTGAGCCAGCCCAAATTCACATAGCAATGGCCAGGAGGATGCGTGTTTGGTCGCTATCGAGTGACGAACACAGGAAATAGGACCCACCATCATTTTACCCCTTCAGATTCAAGTTTCATGTTAAAAAGGTCAATACAGCCCTAAAATGAAAAGGTTAAATGGTGTTAAAAACGCCAACTTGGACCGTGGGCCGTGTACCGTGTGTGGCCTTATGGCCCTGGCCCGCCAACTAAAAGGAATGTGTCATCCCCGGCCGGAGAGCAACCAGTTGATAAGCGCTCCTTGCGGGAGCCTCCCAACGATCATTTGTGGTGTGCTGAGAGCGCGCCACTTGGCATGCTTTCAGCCGCCGCCACATGTCGCCCTCTGGACACTCCCTTTGGATTTTATTTTTTATTATTTTTTGCATGCGTTTTCGGCTTTTTAGGTGGGTTTTTTTGTTTTTTTATTTTTGTTTTTTCACTGGTCTTGCTTAGCTTTTTGAAAAAATGCACGAAAAATGCGTTTTTTGGCTTTCATGAGAGGTACGGTTTTGCTTTCGCGAGAGGCATGTCCATGCCTCTCGGAGATGAAAAAAACCGTTTTCTTTTATTTTCTTTTGCGAGAGGCACGATTTTACTTTCGCGAGAGACATGGATTTGCTTCCGCGAGAGGCACGACTTTCGAAAAGAGGAAAAAACATGCTCCCGGTTCGGTTTTTTGTCCAGTTTTTCTCGTGATTTTTTTCGTCAAATCCTATCAATATGGGATCTAGTTTCGAAGATCTCGATGCGAGGAATCCAATGGTGAAAATTGTTCGAAATTTGGACGCACGGTTTAAGAGATAAAACACTTTAAATAAAGAAATCTATGAAAATAAAAGAAAAACTACAGCCACTTGTCGCAACCTGGAGGGAGTGATCTTTAAGGAGTACTTCTTAATTAGTTATTTTGCCCCGGCCTTAAGCCATGGCTTCTGGAATCACCTTGCTCCATGGTGGGCCGAAGGCCGGGCCGACCCGTTTACCTGCAGGATTGTTAATTGTTTTTGAAGGAAATATGCCCTAGAGGCAATAATAAAGTTATTATTTATTTCCTTGTTTCATGATAAATGTTTATCATTCATGCTAGAATTGTATTAACCGGAAACATGATACATGTGTGAATGCATAGACAAACAATATGTCACTAGTATGCCTCTACTAGACTAGCTTGTTAATCAAAGATGGTTATGTTTCCAAACCATGAACAAAGAGTTGTCATTTGATTAACAAGGTCACATCATTAGTAGAATGATCTGATTGACATGACCCATTCCATTAGCTTAGCACACGATCGTTTAGTATGTTGCTACTTGCTTTTATCCATGACATATACATGTTCCGTAACTATGAGATTATGCAACTCCGTTTACGGAGGAACACTTTGGTGCTACCAAACGTCACAACGTAATCGGGTGATTATAAAGGAGTACTACAGGTGTCTCCAAAGGCAGATGTTGGGTTGGCGTATTTGAGATTAGGTTTTGTCACTCCGATTGTCGGAGAGGTATCTCTGGGCCCTCTCGGTAATACACATCATGAAGCCTTGCAAGCATTACAACTAATGAGTTAGCTGTGAGATGATGTATTACGGAACGAGTAAAGAGACTTGCCGTAACGAGATTGAACTAGGTATTGGATACCGACGATCGAATCTCGGGCAAGTAACATACCGATGACAAAGGAACAACATATGTTGTTATGCGGTCCGACCGATAAAGATCTTCGTAGAATATGTAGGAACCAATATGGGCATCCAGGTCCCGCTATTGGTTATTGACGGAGACGTGTCTCGGTCATGTCTACATTGTTCTCGAACCGTAGGGTCCGCACGCTTAAGGTTTCGATGCGATGTTATATTATGAGTTTGTTTATTTTGATGTACCGAAGAAGTTCGAGTCCCGGATGTGATCACGGACATGACGAGGAGTCTTGAAATGGTCGAGACATAAAGATTGATATATTGGAAGCCTATATTTGGAGTTGGAATGATTAGGGTGAAATCGGGATTTTTTAGGAACAGGGGTTACTGAACCTCCCGGGGTTATTGGGCCTTAGTGGGCCATGAGGGAGAAGAGGAAGGGCCGGCCGGGGCAGGCAGGCGCGCCTCCCCTAGTCCGAATAGGACAGGAGAGGCGGCGCCCCTTCCCTCTTCCCTCCCCCAATCCTACTCCAACTAGGAAGGGGGAGTCCTACTCGGTGGGAGTAGGACTCCTCCCGCGCCTCCTCCAAGCCGGCCGCACCTCTCCCCTTGCTCCTTTATATACGGGGCAAGGGGCACCCTAGAACACACAAGTTGATCTACGGATCGTTCCTTAGCCGTGTCGCGTGCCCCTCCACCATATTCCACCTCGGTCATATCGTCGCAAAGCTTAGGCGAAGCCTGCGCCCGTAGAACATCAAGATCGTCCACCACGCCGTCGTCAGGTCGACGGAACTCTCCTCCCAAGCTCTCTTGGATTGGAGCCCGAGGAGCGTCATCGAGCTGTACGTGTGTCAAGAACTCGGGGGCGCCGGAGTGACGGCGCCGGGATCGGTCGGATCGCGAGGAGAACGTACGACTACTTCCTCTATGTTGTGATCGCTTCCGCTTCGGTCTACAAGGGTACATAGACAGCACTCTCCCCTCTTGTTGCTATGCATCACCATGATCTTGCATGTGCGTAGCAAAATTTTTGAAATTACTACGTTCCCCAACAGTGGTATCAGAGCCAGGTTTTTATGGTTTGATGTTTTTGCACGAGTAGAACACAAGTGAGTTGTGGGCGATACAAGTCATACTACCTACCAGCATGTCATACTTTGGTTCAGCGATATTGTGAGATGAAGCGGCCCAGACCGACATTACGCGCGACGCTTACGTGAGATCTGGTTTCACCGCCACGAGCACTCGTTGCTTAAAGGTGATTGGTGGGTGTCTGTCTCTCTCACTTTAGTTGAACTGAAGTGTGCTACGCCCGGTCCTTGAGAAGGTTAAAACGGAGTCTATTTGTGAAGTATCGTTGTGGTTTTGATGCGTAGGTAAGATTGGTTCTTGCTTAAGCCCGTAGCAGCCACGTAAAATTTGCAACAACAAAGTAGAGGGCGTCTAACTTGTTTTTGCAGGCATGTTGTGATGTGATATGGTCAAGACGTGATGCTATATTTTATTGTATGAGATGATCATGTTTTGTAACCGAAGTTATCGGCAATGGCGAGAGCCATATGGTTGTCGCTTTATTGTATGAAATGCATCGCATACTGTAATGCTTTACTTTATCACTAAGCGGTAGCGATAGTCGTAGAAGCATAAGATTGGCGAGACGACAACGATGCTACGATGGAGATCAAGGTGTCGCGCCGGTGGCGATGGTGATCACGACGGTGCTTGAGATGGAGATCACAAGCACAAGATGATGATGGCCATATCATATCACTTATATTGATTTGCATGTGATGTTTATCTTTTATGCATCTTATCTTGCTTTGATTGACGGTAGCATTATAAGATGATCTCTCACTAAATTATCAAGAAGTGTTCTCCCGAGTATGCACCGTTGCCAAAGTTCGTCGTGCCCGGACACCACGTGATGATCGGGTGTGATAAGCTCTCGTCCATCTACAACGGGTGCAAGCCGTTTTGCACACGCAGAATACTCATGTTATACTTGATGAGCCTAGCATATGCAGATATGGCCTCGGAACACGGAGACCGAAAGGTCGGCGTGAATCATATAGTAGATATGATCAACATAAGATGTTCACCATTGAAAACTACTCCATTTCACGTGATGATCGGTTATGGTTTAGTTGATTTGGATCACGTGATCACTTAGATGACTAGAGATGTCTGTCTAAGTGGGAGTTCTTAAGTAATATGATTAATTGAACTTAAATTTATCATGAACTTAGTACCGATAGTATCTTGCTTGTCTATGTTTGATTGTAGATAGATGGCTCGTCTTTGTTGTTCCGTTGAATTTTAATGCGTTCCTTGAGAAAGCAAAGTTGAAAGATGATGGTAGCAATTACACGGATCGGGTCCGTAATTTGAGGATTATCCTCATTCTTTGCACGTAAAAGTTACGTCTGGATGCACCGCTGGGTGCGAGCTCTTCTTGATGTAACCGACGACGTTAAGAACGTCTGGCGAGCAAAGTCGATGACTACTCTATAGTTCAGTGTGCCATGCTTTACGGCTTAGAACCGGGACTTCAACGACGTTTTGAGCGTCATGGAGCATATGAGATGTTCCAGAGTTGAAGTTAATATTCCAACAGAATGCCCGGATTGAGAGATATGAAGTCTCCAATAAGTTCTATAGCTGCAAGATGGAGGAGAATAGTTACGTCGGTGAGCACATACTCAAAATGTCAGGTATTACAATCACTTAACTCAACCGGGAGTTAATATTCCGGATGATTGTGTCATTGATGTAATTCTTCAATCACGCCACCAAGCTACAAAGGCTTAGTGATGAACTATAATATGCAAGGGTTAGTAAAGACTATACCTAAGCTCTTCGCAATGCTAAAGGCTGCGGAGGTAGAAATCAAGAAGGATCATCAAGTGTTGATGGTCAATAAGACCACTAGTTTCAAGAAAGGTAAAGGGAAGAAGAAGGGAACTTCAAGAAGAACAGCAAGCAAGTTCTTTGCTCGGAGAAGAAACCCAAGTCGGACCTAAGCCTCAACTGGCCGAGTGCTTCTACCGCAAGCGATAGTCCTTTGGAAGCGGAACCGCCCCAAGTATTTGGCGGATAAGAAGGATGGCAAGGTGAACAAAGGTATATGTGATATACATGTTATTGATGTGTACCTTACTAGAGCTCGCAGTAGCACTGGTATTTGATATCTTGGTTACATTGCTAATATTTGCAACTCAAGCAGGACTACGGATTGCGAACACCGCAAAGGACGAGGTGACGATCGCGCGTGGGAAATGGTTCCAAAGTCGATGTGATCGCGGTCGGCACGCTACCTCTACATCTACCTTCGGATTAGTTTTAGACCTAAATAATTGTTATTTGGTGCTGCGTTGAGCATGAACATTATATCTGGATCTTGTTTGATGCGAGATGGTTATTCATTTAAATCGAGAATAATGGTTGTTCTATTTATATGAGTAATATCTTTTATGGTCATGCACCCTTGAAGAGTGGTCTATTTTGATGAATCTCGATAGTAGTGATACACATATTCACAAGTGTTGAAACCAAAAGATGCAGAGTTGATAATGATAGTGCAACATATTTGTGGCATCGCCGTTTAGGTCATATCGTGTAAAGCGCATGAAGAAACTCCATCTTGATGGACTTTTGGAGTCACTTGATTATGAATCACTTGGCACTTGCGAACCGTGCCTCATGGGCAAGATGACTAGAACCCGTTCTCGGTACTATGGAGAGAGCAACAGATTTGTTGGAAATCATACATACTGAGATGTATGTGGTCCGATGAATGTTGAGGCTCGTGGCGGATATTATTATTTCCTCACCTTCACAGATGACATAAGCAGATATGGGTATATCTACTTAATGAAACATAAGTCTGAAACATTTGAAAAGTTCAAAGAATTTCAGAGTGAAGTTGAAAATCATCGTAACAAGAAAATTAAATTTCTACGATCGATCGTGGAGGTGAATATTTGAGTTCTGAGTTTGGTCTACATTTGAAACAATGCGAATAGTTTAGCAACTCACGCCACCCGGAACACCACAACAGTAATGGTGTGTCCGAACGTCGTGTCGTACTTTACTAGATATGGTGCGATCTCGATGTCTCTTCTGATTTACCGCTATCGTTTTGGGGTTATGCTCTAGAGACGGCCGCATTCACCTGAATAGAACACCGTCAAAATCCGTTGAGACGACACCTTATGAACTATGGTTTAGCAAGAAACCAAAGTTGTCGTTTCTTAAAGTTTGGGGATGCGATGCTTATGTGAAAAAGCTTCAACCCGATAAGCTCGAACCCAAATCGAGAAATGTGTCTTCATAGGATACCCAAAGGAGACAGTTGGGTACACCTTCTATCACAGATCCGAAGGCAAGACATTTGTTGCTAAGAATGGATCCTTTCTAGAGAAGGAGTTTCTCTCGAAAGAAGTGAGTGGGAGGAAAGTAGAACTTGATGAGGTAATTGTACCTTCTCCCTTACTTGAAAGTAGTTTGTCGCAGAAACCGGTTTCGAGACATCTACACCAAGTAGTGAGGAAGTTGATGATGTTGATCATGAAACTTCAGATCAAGTTACTCTGAACCTCGTAGATCAACAGAGTAAGATCCGCACTGAGTGGTACGGTAATCCTGTTCGAAATCATGCTACTAGATCATGATGAACCTACGAACTATGAAGAAGCGATGGTGAGCCCAGATTCGCAAAATGGCTTGAGGCCATGAAATGCGAGATGGGATCCATGTATGAAAACAAAGTATGGACTTTGGTTGACTTGTTCAAGGTAGGCAAGCAATAGAAAACAAGTGGATCTTCAAGAAGAAGACCGACGCCGACGGTAATATTATCGTCTACAAAGCTCGACTTGTCGCAAAGGGTTTTCGACAAGTTCAAGGGGTTGACTACGATGAGACTTTCTCACCGTAGCGATGCTTAAGTCTGTCCGAATCATGTTAGCAATTGCCGCATTTTATGATTATGAAATTTGGCAAATGGATGTAAAGACCGCATTCTGAATGGATTTACGGAAGAAGAGTTGTATATGATGCAACCGAAGGTTTTATCGATCCAAAGGGAGCTAACAAAGTATGCAAGCTCCAGCGATCCATCTATGGACTGGTGCAAGCATCTCGGAGTTGGAATAAACGCTTTGATAGTGTGATCAAAGCATTTGGGTTCATCTGAGACTTTTGGAGAAGCCTGTATTTACAAGAAAGTGAGTGGGAGCTCAGTAGCATTTACGATATTATATGTAGATGACATATTGCTCGATCGGAAATGATATAGAATTCTGGATAGCATAAAGGGATACTTGAATAAGAGTTTTCAATGAAAGACCTCGGTGAAGCTGCTTACATATTGGGCATTAAGATTTATAGAGATAGATCAAGGCGCTTAATTGGACTTTCACAAAGCACATACCTTGACAAAATTTTGAAGAAGTTCAAAATGGATCAAGCGAAGAAAGGGTTCTTGCACGTGTTACAAGGTGTGAAGTTGAGTAAGACTCAATGCCCGACCACCGCAGAAGATAGAGAAAATGAAAGATGTTCCTATGCTTCACCATAGGCTCTATCATGTATGCAATCTTGTGTACGGACTGATGTGTGTCTTGCTATAAGCTTAGCAGAAGGTACCAAAGTAATCCAGAGTGGATCATCGGACGGTCAAGAACATCTGAAATACCGAAAAGGACTAAGGATATGTTTCTCGATATGGAGGTGACAAAGAGCTCATAAATGGCAGTTACGTTGATGCAAGCTTTGACACGATCCGGACGATTCTAAATCGCAGACCGGATCGATTTACACTAAGCGGAGGAGTCGGTTGGTGCGGTTCTAAACAAAGCGTCGTGGCGGGATCTACATGTGAAGCGAAGTACATAGCAGCTTCGAAGCAGCTAATGAAGGAGTGCGGATGAAGGAGTTCATATCCGATCTAGGTGTCATACCTAGTGCATCGGGTCCAATGAAAATCTTTCGTGACAATCTATGGAGCAATTGCCTTAGCGAAGGAATCCAGATTTCACAAGAGGACCAAGCACATCAAAAGACGCTTCAATTCCATCCGGATTTAGTCGGTGGGAGACATAGAGATTTGCAAGATACATACGGATCTGAATGTAGCGGAACCGTTGACTAAGCCTCTTCCACGAGCAAAACATGATCAACACCAAGACTCCATGGGTGTTAGAATCATTACTATGTAATCTAGATTATTGACTCTAGTGCAAGTGGGAGACTGAAGGAAATATGCCCTAGAGGCAATAATAAAGTTATTATTTATTTCCTTATTTCATGATAAATGTTTATCATTCGTGCTAGAATTGTATTAACCGGAAACATGATACATGTGTGAATGCATAGACAAACAATATGTCACTAGTATGCCTCTAGTAGACTAGCTTGTTAATCAAGGATGGTTATGTTTCCAAACCATGAACAAAGAGTTGTCATTTGATTAACAAGGTCACATCATTAGTAGAATGATCTGGTTGACATGACCCATTCCATTAGCTTAGCCCACGATCGTTTAGTATGTTGCTACTGCTTTTATCCATGACATATACATGTTCCTGTAACTATGAGATTATGCAACTCCCGTTTATCGGAGGAACACTTTGGGTGCTACCAAACGTCACAACGTAATCGGGTGATTATAAAGGAGTACTACAGTGTCTCCAAAGGCGGATGTTGGGTTGGCGTATTTGAGATTAGGTTTTGTCACTCCGATTGTCGGAGAGGTATCTCTGGCCCTCTCGGTAATACACATCATGAAGCCTTGCAAGCATTACAACTAATGAGTTAGCTGTGAGATGATGTATTACGGAACGAGTAAAGAGACTTGCCGTGAACGAGATTGAACTAGGTATTGGATACCGACGATCGAATCTCGAGGCAAGTAACATACCGATGACAAAGGAACAACGTATGTTGTTATGCGGTCTCGACCGATAAAGATCTTCGTAGAATATGTAGGAACCAATATGGGCATCCAGGTCCCGCTATTGGTTATTGACCGGAGACGTGTCTCGGTCATGTCTACATTGTTCTCGAACCGTAGGGTCCGCACGCTTAAGGTTTCGATGCGATGTTATATTATGAGTTTGTTTATTTTGATGTACCGAAGAAGTTGAGTCCCGGATGTGATCACGGACATGACGAGGAGTCTCGAAATGGTCGAGACATAAAGATTGATATATTGGAAGCCTATATTTGGAGTTGAATGATTAGGGTGAAATCGGATTTTCTTAGGAACAGGGGTTACTGGAACCTCCCGGGGTTATTGGGCCTTAGTGGGCCATGAGGGAGAAGAGGAAGGGCCGGCGCAGGCAGGCGCGCGCCTCCCCTAGTCCGAATAGGACAGGAGAGGGCGGCGCCTCTTCCCTCTTTCCTCCCCAATCCTACTCCAACTAGGAAGGGGAGTCCGGCTCGGTGGGAGTAGGACTCCTCCCGCCGCCTCCTCCAAGCCGGCCGCACCTCCCCTGCTCCTTTATATACGGGGCAGGGGCACCCTAGAACACACAAGTTGATCTATGGATCGTTCCTTAGCCGTGCGCGGTGCCTCCACCATATTCCACCTCGGTCATATCGCCGCAAAGCTTAAGCGAAGCCCGCTACGATAGAACATCAAGATCGTCACCACGCCGTCGTCTTGACGAACTCTCCTCCCGAAGCTCTACTTGATTGGAGCCGAGGAGCGCCATCGAGTCAGACGTGTGTCAAGAACCTGGGCGCCGGAGAGGTGTGGCGCCGGATCGGTCGGATCGCGAGGAGAACGTCGACTACTTCCTCTACGTTGTGATCGCTTCCACTTCGGTTCACAAGGGTGCGTAGACAAAGACTCTCCCTCTCGTTGCTATGCATCACCATGATCTTGCGTGTGCGTAGGAAATTTTTTGAAATTACTACGTTCCCCAACAGTTTTTGATATAGCTTACCACCCATGGTAAGTGGTCCACCCGCAACATAATAAGGTATCAAACAAACGCTTACCAAGATGGGTGCATCCTACCGAAGGTATGGCAAAGCTTCGAGTCGATGGTGCCGTTTCAAGGGCTTCAAATGAGGGGGCCCACAGTGCGACATGCAGGGACTATGATGGCAAATACTTGGGCCCATCGGCTATCAGGGTCTCGGGCACCACCGGCCCAGCAACCCTTGAGGCGCATGCTCTAGCCTTGGATCCTGGGCTGCCTTGTTGCTTCATACTACAAAGGTGCGGTGAACGACATCAAGCTAGGCATGGTATGAAAGCATAGTGAAGGAGATTAGAAACACGTCCGAACAATTTTGAGGAATGCACCTTCATCTCTGAAGGTCGTGGTACTTACTAATCATGAGGCGTACAGCCTTGCTAAACAGGGTTTTGGTCTGGATTTAGAGCGCCATTTGTGGCTTATAAACCCCCCAGACTTGAATTGTGTCCCTATGAACATTTTGGGGTAATAAAGCAGTGTGTTTGGATGAAAAAAGAAGAAGCTTACTGTTGACGTATAATGTGCTGCATAGTCTCTTTCATAAGATCAGTCTTTTGGTTGCATTGGCTAGAGCATACACTTCTACACTACTCAAGGTATCAAACCAACGCTCACTTGTAGCATGGCGTTTGCTCAAAAGAAGAAGAAAACTTGTAGTAGCATTGTAGCATGGCGCGCACGCAAACGGCCAACGAACCGGTGGTAAATATCCTGGCACAAGCAGGAAAAATCCGAGTTCGAAACATAGGCGTCGGTCGGTCGGTCGAGGACGTCGACGCGATGAGGTCCAGAATTAGATTCCCCGTCCCCATCGGCCGCCCGCCCCGGCCCGTAAGCTCGCCCGCCCACGCCGCCGTCCACAGGTCGTCATCAATCAGGATAAACCCCGGCCATGCCGCGGCGTCCGAACGCGGGCGCAGCAGCGCGCCGCCGCAGGACACGCGGCCGCTCCCCCCGGTCCCCTCGCGCGCCCGGCAGCCCAGTCACGCCGGAGGGACGCGTAAATTATTGTCGCCGCCGAAAGACCCCGCAGGAATACCAATTATTAATGGCCGAATACGATGCCCGCCTCCGGCCTCCAGTCCTATCGCGGGCGAGGGGGGAAGGGAAGGGAGCACGGGGGAAAAAATCTGGGCGAGGTGGGGCGCGCTGGGCTGGGATTGGTCGGCGCCAGCTCCCCCGCGCACCCGCAACGTGGGGTGCCGATCCCGGGCCCACCCCTGTCCCCCTCTCCTCTCCCTCTGCCCCTGCCCTCCGGTACCGGTACGTGTACCCCTCCTCCCTTTCCCCCTGCCCCTGCCCGCCCCTCGCCCCCTCCCTCCTCGCTGCGATCGTGATCTCCTTGTGGGATCGGATGGGCGCGCGGTCTCCCCGGCCGGCGGCGTGCTGCGGATGACCTTCCCCTCCTCCTCCTCCTCCTCCCGTCTGCTTCCGGCCAGCTGAGGTACGGCTTCGGCTCCTGCTTGCTTCGGTTCCCAGGCCTGCCGCTGTTGGTTCGCTCGCTGCTTGGCGGGAAGTGACCGCAGTTTCTAGCTTGAATCCACCCGGTTCCGAGTTCCCCTGCTCCAATTTGCCGGGCTGCGAGTCCCACGATGATACGTACTCTGCTTACTTTGCGGCGGCCTTCCTCAGTTTTGTTGTGGTCGCTGTAATCGGGGCTCACTTTTGTGATCCGAGGCTCCTTTCTCGTCCACACATAACCGTAGTAACTTTTCCATAGCCTTTCTTGCTTACAGGTAGCACAAACCGTTGTCAAGCATGTTTGACGCCTGTGCTTTACTATTTCTTTTACTTACTGTCGATTCGACGATAGATGCCCAGGTGATGTGACGCGTCTGCCGCACGCTTATTAGAATGAATGTTTGCGCCGGGGCACTAGTAGTAGTAAAATTCTTCTGTGTTACTACTGTATTGGTTTGACTAGTAGTACTAGTATGGTCTATGAAGACAAAGTGTCCATTGCATGACAGCTTCCTCTGCTCTGTTTCAGGCCATCTAGAGCGGTAATTTTGTGGCTTCTCAGCTATTCCTGTGGACCTTGAGATGGCCGGCGCAGAGGCAAGCACCGGGAGCGCCCAGAGGTGTGCTAATTCACATTTCTAATACTGCTCTAGCTTGCTTTTGGTACAAATAGCAAGTGCTTCTTCAGTGCTTTCCCTGAATACTGAAAACCACATTAAAATGAGGGCCTGATTTGCAGCTGCACGATACACCATTAATTGAATTAATGTTACTAGATTTATACAATTCATTTTCAGGAACTACTCGGTTTAGGAATTTGAATGCATGTAATGGATGGATGCTTTTAGCCTTACTCTTTCCTTCTGAATATTTGTCGGTGGCTATTCTTTTCTTTGTGATTAGGGGGGATACCCTTCCGAATGGAGACGTCTATGTGGGCAACTTCGATGGGTTAGTGCCGCATGGAATGGGGAAGTATATGTGGACGGATGGATCCCTTTATGACGGCGAATGGGATAAAAGCAAAATGACTGGGAGAGGAATGATCCAGTGGCCTTCAGGCGCATCCTACGAAGGCGACTTCCGGGGAGGTTTCATCGACGGAACGGGCACTTTCAAGGGGGTCGACGGCTCGGTTTACAAAGGGTCTTGGAGGATGAACAAGAAGCAGGGAATGGGGACAATGGTTTACTCCAACTCTGACAGTTATGAAGGCTTGTGGAACGAGGGTTTGCCGGATGGATATGGTAAATATACATGGGCTGCTGGCAACATCTACATCGGAAGCTGGAAGTCAGGTAGCATGAACGGCCGAGGCGTAATGCAGTGGATACATGGTGATACTCTTGACTGCAATTGGCTCAGTGGGCTGGCTCATGGGAAAGGCTACTGCAAATACGCATCAGGAGCATGTTACATTGGTACGTGGGATAGGGGAGTCAAGGATGGTCATGGCATATTTTATCAACCAGGAAGTAAAATACCTTGTAACCTTGAAGTTTCTGAGTGTGCAACAAATAATGATGGTACAAGTGCTTCAAGTTCCAGTAATGAAAAGGTCAAAGTTGGACTGTTGTTTCTATTGCAAAACCTGTGCAACAAATGGGGGCTACGTAGGTTTTTTCATCGTCCCAGGCGCATTTCAAATGGCACAACACCAATTTTTGTTGATGATTCTGGAAATCACTTACCACAAGATCCACCCAATAAATCCTTGCCAAGTAACGAGTGTTTACAGAACAGTGATGTTCATAAGGATTTGGTCTACGAACGGGAATATATACAAGGAGTTCTTATCTCCGAACAGCCAAAGGGCAAACATTCAGGAATGTTGGACAGCGGTGAAACACAGGAAAATACCTGGCAAAAACAAGAAAGAGGGCCAATGGAGACTATTTACAAGGGCCACAGGAGCTATTTTCTAATGCTTAATTTGCAACTCGGCATCAGGTGAGCGCTGAATAGCATCAATGTGTCGCTGCAATTTTCTGTGTCATCTGAATTTAGCTGCAGGAATCTACCTTATGTGTTTCTTTTCTGTTTAGTGTGAATATATGTTTAAGGCTGGCGCACCCTGTTTAAATGAAGTAAGCTATGTAAGTAGGAATGAGTACTTGTAGATCTCAGGCACCAGAGTAACAAACACTTAATAATTCAAGCGCTGTATTACTGCCTGAAAGATCAGCATTCAGTAGTCAGTTCAGTGGCAAAAGATTAACATGTAGTCATAGTTTTTCTTATTTGAGTACAAAAAAAGTAGTTTCTTCTTTGAGGAAAGAGGTCAATACTGGCTCCAGATAATCAATATGGTCCATGTTGTATAAAGGAATATTTTATCCTTGAGGAAGATGTATACTAAACTAATGTAACGTATATTATTCCATACCTGAGTATTTTCCATTTTGGTAATAAAACAATCATTCACAGATGCTTGTCACTGTCACATTTTCTTGGCATGTTTTCCAACACCACACCTATTAAGTATATGCCTATACCCATCAAACCATCTCTTTAAATTTCACTGCTTTGTTGTTTGTTCAATTTATTTTAGCTATCAGATGTTCCATTAATCAAATCATCATTTTGTTTGGTGCTGTTCTATTAGCTACTGATTGACCAGACAACAACGATTTTCAGGTATACCGTGGGTAAAATCACCCCTGTACCTTTGCGTGAGGTTCGTTCAAATGATTTTGGACCTAGGGCCCGGATAATAATGTACTTCCCTTGTGAAGGCTCGCAGTATACCCCTCCACACTGCTCTGTCAATTTCTTTTGGAAAGACTATTGTCCTATGGTCTTCCGGTACGTCTCTTTCCAATTTGCAAAGTGTTCAATAGTTTATAAGTACTACTGTACTTTTCTTATTTCTCTGATTGGATTTTAAAACTGTGGCTCACCCATCCATAGTTGAATATTAGCGTGTGCTTCTCCATGATTCACCATTCCCAAACTGACGTAGAAAATGATGGAGTTAATTTGAATGTATAATTCATCATCTGAACAAAGAAGAAGCAGAATGGTTAGACACCCTGTTTCTATAAGCACAAAAAATAGTACTAAATCTCAAACAAATAAGTTGCCGCCGTTCCAGAAACAAGCGAGAAACTCATGGTCACAACATTCATGAAGTTTTCTTATAGAATATTCATGAAGTACTGTGTCTGGTCGGAAGGAGACACAGCATAAGAGCGCCGCTCATGCTGAAGTGCGTGCCACGAATAATAGTTTGCACATTTCTAACTGTTTCATAATTCAACTATTTTTATTTATTTAGAGTATAACTGTAATAGTACATGTGTAATATTTGTTGAAGCAGTGCTGGATGACACAGACTGAAGAAAAAATTCCATCAACCCTGAACCTTGATAGTGTCTTCTGTTTTCTTTGATTTTCTCCAAAGATAATCGTTTTCTAAGTAACAAACCTATGTTTGCTAGGAATCTTCGGGAAATGTTTCATATTGATGCCGCAGATTACATGATGTCCATATGTGGGGGTGATAGTCTAAAGGAGCTTTCTTCACCTGGGAAAAGTGGCAGTATTTTCTATCTTTCTCAGGACGAACGATTTGTTATAAAAACATTGAGAAAAAGTGAACTGAAGGTATGGTCCTCAAGATTGTTTATGAGTATGTTTTCCCTGTTTACATTTGCAACCAGGAATTCTGTTTCTTGCACAAAAGACAATGCTACTAGAGTAATTAAAATATGAGTAAACTGTAAAAGTGAGCTTTACCCCCAAAGAAAACTGGCTCCCTTGTTGAGTGATAAGATATGCCTACTGCAGATTGGTTTGATGTAATACGTCCTGCAGATACTGTTGAAGATGCTTCCAAAATATTACAATCATGTCAAAGCTTATGATAATACTCTCATTACGAAATTTTTTGGCGTGCACAGGATTACGCTAAAAGCTGGGAAAAAGGTACATGGTCATATTTTTGGTGCACTATTGTAGTTCAGCTCATATGCATTTGCCATAGTTATTGCCATCTATGGTGCTATTGCAGGTCCGTTTTGTTGTGATGGGTAATATGTTCTGCACCGAGCTGCGAATTCACCGTAAGTACGACTTAAAGGGATCTACACAGGGGCGGTCAACAAAAAAGCAAAAAATTAATGAGAACACAACATTGAAGGATCTTGACCTAGCACATGCATTCCATGTTGATAAATCATGGAGGGAAGCGCTTTTCAGGTAGGCTGTTCCTTTGTTGATCTGTATATCTTCCATCTTTCTATAGTTTATTTTCTTGTTTTATCTGTGGTGGTAGCTTTAAGAGTTCAGAACCCTTTTTTTTTATGACTGTACTTTTTATTTGTTCCAATGGGTCCTTGTACAAACCAAGGAAAGTAAATGATATGTACTCCCTCCGTCCCAAAACAAGTTCCTCAACTTTGTACTAACTTTAGTACAAAGTTGTACTTAAGCTTGAGACACTTATTTTGGGATGGAGGGAGTACTAAATTGCTACATCAGCCCCTGAATCTCTGCCTATCTATCGATTGTTTACTACTCCCTCCATCCGGAATTACTTGTCACAAAAATGGATGTATCTAGAACTAAACTATGTCTTGATACATTCATTTTTATGACAAGCAATTCTGGACGGAGGAAATACTATTTTATGAAAAATGTTTTTTCTCAATATAAAACACATGCACTTGATAGGTCTTTAATCCTTTTTTTTTTGTTTGGATGGATGAGGGATATTAAAAGAGAAAACATTATGTGTGCAAGTACTAGCAAGGAACCCATATGTCGTTGTGGATTAAAAGAGTCATACTACATGTTTCTAAGAGTAATTCTTTATTTAATTGAGGTGCTGCTCGGCGCATCTGTAAAATTCATGGTAGATTAGGTGTTTTTGCAAAACAGATTTAAGTGGATGGTGAGCAATCCCATCCCAGTTTTAGCCGTTTGTAGCGAATGTGATAGTTCAAGGTAAAAGGACCATCACAAGCAACTTGTTTTCTTGTAGAGGTAAAGATATGATGAAATGGCATCTCTCTAGTTGAGCTTGACATATTTCTGCACCATTTCTGCTGTATTGTTTTTTCTGGAACCAGTTTCGAACATAGGAATCCATGGAATCACTGATTATGAACTTTCCTAAAAAATAAATAAAAAATCATTGATTATGAAACCTTGAAATCTCCTTTTAAAACATGAAGCGTTGAACGTTAATAAACATATGATTCAACAATTGAGAATTTGATGATCAGTGCAAATTGCTAACTACTTTTGTCAACTGATTTTCAGGCAGATAGCTCTTGATAGTATGTTCCTGGAATCCCAATCGATTATTGACTATAGCATGCTATTGGGAATCCATTTCAGAGCTCCTAATCACTTGAAGACTGCTACATCACATCAGAATACACTGGAAAGCAGTGGAATTACATCTGCAACGGATAGTATGTACCCAGTACCCTACCTCAAGTACAAATGACTAGTACTTATTTTCCTCTAAAATGGTGAACCTTTCCTAAATCGGAAGTTGGAAAAAATACCTCAGACTGCACACTTGTACACTCTGTTTTGTTTCTCAGTTTCATCGAATTGGTATCAATTGCCTACCTTCAGGCTTTGACTTCCACCTCTTGTCTTTTTCACCTTAATCAGGTAACGTGCCGCTGCATTGTGAGGATGCGAATTCCTCAAAGGGATTTCTTCTAGTTGCTCACGAGCCGGGTACAACAGTAGGCGGTTCTCACATCAGAGGAAGCATGGTTAGAGCATCAGAAGGTGGTTACGAAGAAGTCGATCTTGTTCTGCCAGGCACCGGCAGGTAGATTTTCTTAACTTTGCCAAAAATATTCTACAATTCTGCCCAATACTGGGATATATGTTGCTGAACTGTATGAATTCAAGTGTGTTGAGCAAAAAGTTATACTTTCGTTTTATTCTTTTTCTGAAAGTTAACAGTTCTGCATGATAATTATTAACCTTATAATAACCACGATAAAGTTTGGTTTCTGATTCCTGTGCCGTCTATATTCAGGTTCCGTGTGCAGCTAGGGGTGAACATGCCGGCCCGAGCTCGGAAATTGCTGGAAAGCACGGACGCGGTCGAGGAGTACGACGTCGTGCTCTACCTCGGCATCATAGACATACTGCAGGAGTACAACACGTCCAAGAGGGTGGAGCATGCGGTCAAATCACTCAAGTTCGACCCCCTTTCGATATCATCCGTTGATCCAAACTTGTATTCGAAACGATTCGTTAGTTTCTTGGAGAGGGTTTTCCCTGAGCAAGACTAAAATAGAGAGGCCGTGAACAGTACATAGCAGTAATGGGTATTTTTGTTTTCTTCTTGTTGTTTTTGTTGTAAAGAATGAACATATTCTTCACTGGAAATACTCAATAGGCAAACATATAGTTCTTGTGCAGCTCCAAAAAAACTTATTATACTGGTGTTATTTCCCCTTCTATTTGTCATTTACCAGAAAGTGGCTATGAAATGCGCCACCGTGGAGCCGTTCCCGTGAGCTGTGTTCGTCTCTCCGGCAATCTCCATTGCTTCTTTGAACTAACTGTGACTCGTAGGTGAGGGCATGGTCAGCTGTGTTCGTCTCTCCGGCAATCTCCATTTCTTCTTTGAACTAACTGTGACTCGTGGGTGAGGGCATGGTCAGAAAAGGCCTAATGGTTTCCTTGCTTTATTTGTTTCTTTATTATTGTTATCGTCGTGCATCTTTGAACTAACTAAGCACTACTAGAGAATAATTTTATGGACTTTCAGATCAAACTAAGTTAAGTACTCCCTAATTTAATATAACTTTGTACTAAATCAGCGACAATTTATATAGATCGGAGGGAGTACTAGAGAATAATTTTATCGACTTTCAGATCAGCCAAATTCCTCCGCTCTGTCTGAACTGTTGTAAAATATATACTTTTGTAGCTGCAATACTGCCCTGACCTGCCCGGCAGTTTATTTTTCTCATTGTTTATTATTCACCAGACACGAACTAGGGCTGTTCTTCACAAGATTGTTTATTCCATCTGTTAATTAACTTCACCGCTACGCTGTTATCCATCTTCACACTATCATCCGAGGGCACGCCGTGTCTTCTACGTACATGTGCACCACTACAGCTATATAAACACATTCCATTCCACACATTGTGGACAGATCAAACCACCAGTAATCAAGCACCAATCGAGCAGATCATGGCCATCCCCAAGACTTTGCTTCTTGCCATAGTAGGCTGCATCTGCTTATGCAGTAGTGTTGTTCTGTCAGCTCGCGAGCTCGGTGACATGGCCATGGTGGAGAGGCATGAACAGTGGATGGCGAAGTTCAACCGCGTTTACAAGGATGGCACCGAGAAGGCACATCGGTTCGAGGTGTTCAAGGCCAACGTTGCCTTCATCGAGTCATTCAACGCCGGGAACCACAAGTTCTGGCTCGGTGTCAACCAGTTTACCGACCTCACCAATGATGAGTTCAAGGCAACCAAGACCAACAAGGGCCTCAAGAGGAGCGGTAGCCAGGCTCCAACCGGGTTCAAGTACAACAATGTCAGCACCGATGCACTTCCGGCCGCTGTTGATTGGAGAACCAAGGGTGCCGTCACACCTATCAAAGACCAAGGCCAATGTGGTAAGCAAATTTTTGTAGTACTCCCTTTGTTTATTTTTGGTTCGCATATTAGGTTTGTATTAAGTCAAACTTTCTGAAGTTTGACCAAGTTTACATATCATATTCCCATGATAGGTTAAATCACACCAAGGACCACACTGTTATTGCAGGTTGTTGCTGGGCCTTTTCAGCTGTGGCCGCGACCGAAGGCATTGAAGTTGAGCACTGGAAAGCTTGTCTCTCTGTCGGAACAAGAGCTAGTTGACTGTGACATTCATGGTGTTGATCAGGGTTGTGAGGGTGGCGAGATGGACGACGCCTTCAAGTTCATCATCAAGAATGGCGGCCTCACCACCGAGGCCAACTACCCCTACACGGCACAAGACAGACAATGCAAGACCAGCATTGCAAGCAACAGTGTTGCAACCATCAAGGGCTACGAGGATGTGCCTACCAACGATGAATCTTCTCTTATGAAAGCCGTGGCTAACCAGCCTGTGTCAGTAGCTGTGGATGGAGGGGATGTCATATTTCAACATTACTCGAGTGGGGTAATGACTGGCTCCTGCGCCACTGATTTGGACCATGGGATAGCAGCGATTGGATATGGCATGACAAGTGACGGAACTAAATATTGCCTGCTGAAAAACTCATGGGGCACGGCATGGGGTGAAAGCGGGTACCTCAGAATGGAGAAGGATATTTCTGACAAGAGTGGTATGTGTGGCTTAGCCATGCAACCTTCCTACCCCACCGAGTAGAGGGAATACATTATCACATATATCTAGAAATACCGCAAGAATAACATTACACTACATTGTTCCTTGTTTGTAAAGTCGCGAATGTTCCGTCAATATATATAAAGAAGGCAGATGATTTCAAACTTAATGCTCTATGGTGATGTTTACTCTGAAACCCATCTTGTTTGAATCCAATCATTGATTGGAACAGATATATTTTCCAGAAATAAGAGTACGTCCCTGATCTTTGGATCGATCAGTGCGCACAACCATCTTTGAATCGATCAATGCTTTATTTTAGTGCTAGATACACCCATTTGACTGACAAGTAATTTGGGACAGAGGGAGTATTTCACTACACTTAAAAAAGGTACGACAATAGGCAACAACTCGTACCACTCATGATTCTACTACTAGGCCGTCACCCATATCGGCAAAATAAAGCTCGATCTACCATCTTCAAACGGTTCCACCCAGAATCCAGAATACCTTGTGCTTTTCACACGCTGTAGTAAAGCACATATGATAACCAAAAGAAATTAGAAAATCTCACTTTTGAG
Source organism: Aegilops speltoides (assembly GCA_021437245.1). Taxonomy (NCBI): domain Eukaryota; kingdom Viridiplantae; phylum Streptophyta; class Magnoliopsida; order Poales; family Poaceae; genus Aegilops; species Aegilops speltoides. The sequence continues at coordinate 17,731,023 of CM038144.1, forward strand.
GGTGTCTGTTTTTTGCAAAATATGGCCGAGGTAGCATTAGCCAACATGCCACGTGGGTAGGTCAAACCTGGGTTGGACCTGTGAATTTTCATACTTACTAGAGGGTGACACATACTTTGTCGCCATGTTCTTCAATCAAGAGTTAAGGTTCTTTTATGCGGGTTATCATGAGTTGTTGCTTCATTGTGTGTTTCACTTGAGTTAGGCTGATTTTTAATTACGTTGGTGTTAGTTTTTTTGGTTGTCTCCGCTCTTATCCAGTAGAGGCAGTATCTGTTGTGCTAGGCGTGGACCGAGTTGTTTTGTGCGTGGTTGTGCAATTCTTACATGTAAGACATAAATCAACGTACGGTGTTCCCTGAAGGTAGATGCAAATGCAACACACACCAGCGATTCACTCTCTTATAGGTGGGCCCACCAACGACCCCAAAGCCTCGACGCATCAAAACCACATTCCTATGAAATTTAGTATCTTAGAAGTTATTATACTGGTGATTATTTCCCCTTCTGTATGTCAGGTCCGAGAAAGTGGCTGTGAAATGTGGCACCGTGCTGCCGTTCCCGTGAGTTGTGTTCGTCTCTCCGGCAATCTCCATTGCTTCTTTGAACTAACTGTGACTCGTGGGTGAGGGCATAGTCAGAAAAGGCCAAATGGTTTCCTTGCTTTATTTGTTTCTTTATTGTTGTTATCGTTGTGCATCTTTGAACTAACTAAATACTACTAGAGAATAATTTAATGGACTTTCAGATCAAACTAAGTTAAGTACTCCCTAATTTAATATAACTTTGTACTAATTCAGCGACAATTAATATAGATTGGAGAGAGTACTAGAGAATAATTTTATTGACTTTCAAATCAGCCAAATTCCTTCATTCTGTCTGAACTGTTCTAAAATATATACTTTCGCAATACTGCCCTGCCCTGCCCCGCCCGGCAGTTTATTTTGTTTATTATTCACCAGACACAAACTAAGGGTTGTATAAATACTCGACACCGCCATTGAATCTAGGGGCCAGAGCTGAATTAAGCTAAAAGTACTACCTTGTTCTTCACAAGATTGTTTATTTTATTCCAGCTGTTACTTCACTTCACCGCTACGCTGTTATTCATCTTCACACTATCATCCGAGGGCACGTCGTGCCTTCTACGTACATGTGCACCACTACAGCTATATAAACACATTCCATTCCACACATTGTGGACAGACCAAACCACCAGTAATCAAGCACCAATCGAGCAGATCATGGCCATTCCCAAAACTTTGCTTCTTGCCATCGTAGGCTGCATCTGCTTATGCAATAGTGTTGTTCTGTCAGCTCGCGAGCTCGGCGACGCGGCCATGGTGGAGAGGCATGAGCAGTGGATGGCGAAGTTCAACCGTGTTTACAAGGACGGCACCGAGAAGGCACAGCGGTTCGAGGTGTTCAAGGCCAACGTTGCCTTCATTGAGTCATTCAACGCCGGAAACCACAAGTTCTGGCTTGGTGTCAACCAGTTTACCGACCTCACCAATGATGAGTTCAAGGCAACCAAGACCAACAAGGGCCTTAAGAGGAGCGGTAGCCAGGCTCCAACCGGGTTCAAGTACAACAATGTTAGCACCGATGCACTTCCAGCCGCTGTTGATTGGAGAACCAAGGGTGCCGTCACTCCTATCAAAGACCAAGGCCAATGTGGTAAGCAAATTTTTGTAGTACTCCCTTTGTTTATTTTTGGTTCGCATATTAGGTTTGTATTAGGTCAAACTTTCTAAAGTTTGACCAAGTTTATATATCATATTCCCATGATAAGTTAAATCACACCAAGGACCACACTATTATTGCAGGTTGTTGCTGGGCCTTTTCAGCTGTGGCCGCGACCGAAGGCATTGTGAAGTTGAGCACTGGAAAGCTTGTCTCTCTGTCGGAACAAGAGCTAGTTGACTGTGACATTCATGGTGTTGATCAGGGTTGTGAGGGTGGCGAGATGGACGACGCCTTCAAGTTCATCATCAAGAATGGCGGCCTCACCACCGAGGCCAACTACCCCTACACGGCACAAGACGGACAATGCAAGACCAGCATTGCAAGCAACAGTGTTGCAACCATCAAGGGCTACGAGGATGTGCCTGCCAACGATGAATCTTCTCTTATGAAAGCCGTGGCTAACCAGCCTGTGTCAGTAGCTGTGGATGGAGGGGATGTCATATTTCAACATTACTCCGGTGGGGTAATGACTGGCTCCTGCGGCATTGATTTGGACCATGGGATAGCAGCGATTGGATATGGCATGACAAGTGACGGAACTAAATATTGGCTGCTGAAAAACTCATGGGGCACGACATGGGGTGAAAGTGGGTACCTCAGAATGGAGAAGGATATTTCTGACAAGAGTGGTATGTGTGGCTTAGCCATGCAACCTTCCTACCCCACCGAATAGAGGGAATACATTGTCACATATATCTAGAAATACCGCAAAAATACACATATGTTTATCTATATGTACGCGCCTTCCATTACACTACATTGTTCCTTGTCCGTAAAGTCGCGAGTGTTCCGTCAATATATATATACTGGTGATGTTTATGCTGAAACCCATCTTGTTTGAATCCAATCATTGATTGGAACAAATATATTTTCCAAAAATAAGAGAACGTCCTTGATCTTTCGATCGATCAATGCGCACAACCATCTTTGAGTCGATCAATGCTTTATTTTAGTGCTAGATACATCCATTTGACTGACAAGTAATTTGGGACAGAGGGAGTATTTCACTACACTTAAAAAAGGTACGACAATAGGCAACAACTCGTACCACTCATGATTCTACTACTAGGCCGTCACCCATATCGGCAAAATAAAGCTCGATCTACCATCTTCAAACGGTTCCACCCGGAATCCAGAATACCTTGTGCTTTTCACACGCTGTAGTAAAGCACATATGATAACCAAAAGAAATTAGAAAATCTCACTTTTGAGGGTGTTTGTTTTTTGCAAAATATGGCCGAGGTAGCATTAGCCAACATGCCACGTGGGTAGGTCAAACCTGGGTTGGACCTGTGAATTTTCATACTTACTAGAGGGTGACACATACTTTGTCGCCATGTTCTTCAATCAAGAGTTAAGGTTCTTTTATGCGGGTTATCATGAGTTGTTGCTTCATTGTGTGTTTCACTTGAGTTAGGCTGATTTTTAATTACGTTGGTGTTAGTTTTTTTGGTTGTCTCCGCTCTTATCCAGTAGAGGCAGTATCTGTTGTGCTAGGCGTGGACCGAGTTGTTTTGTGCGTGGTTATGCAATTCTTACATGTAAGACATAAATCAACGTACGGTGTTCCCTGAAGGTAGATGCAAATGCAACACACACCAGCGATTCACTCCCTTATAGGTGGGCCCACCAACGACCCCAAAGCCTCGACGCATCAAAATCACATTCCTATGGAATTTAGTATCTTAGAAGTTATTATACTGGTGATTATTTCCCCTTCTGTATGTCAGGTCCGAGAAAGTGGCTGTGAAATGTGGCACCGTGCTGCCGTTCCCGTGAGTTGTGTTCGTCTCTCCGGCAATCTCCATTGCTTCTTTGAACTAACTGTGACTCGTGGGTGAGGGCATAGTCAGAAAAGGCCAAATGGTTTCCTTGCTTTATTTGTTTCTTTATTGTTGTTATCGTCGTGCATCTTTGAACTAACTAAGTACTACTAGAGAATAATTTAATGGACTTTCAGATCAAACTAAGTTAAGTACTCCCTAATTTAATATAACTTTGTACTAATTCAGCGACAATTAATATAGATCGGAGGGAGTACTAGAGAATAATTTTATTGACTTCCAGATCAGCCAAACTCCTTCATTCTGTCTGAACTGTTGTAAACTATGTACTTCTGTAGCTGCAATACTGCCCTGCCCCGCCCGGCAGTTTAATTTTCTCATTGTTTATTATTCACCAGGCACGAATTAGGGGTAGTATAATACTCGACGCCAACATTGACTCCAAAGGCCAGAGCTGAATTAAGCTAAATGCACTACACTTATCACAACACAAGATTTGTTTATTCCATCCGCTAATTAACTTCACCGCTATGCTAGTATTCATCTTCACAGTATCATCCGAGGACACACTGTGCCTTCTAGGTATATGTGCAGGATTGCAGCTATATAAACACATTCCGTTCCACACATTGCGACAGGCCAAACCACCAGTAACTAAGCACTACTCGAGCAGATCATGGTCGTCCCCAAGGCTTTGCTTCTTGCCATCCTAGGCTGCATCTGCTTATGCAGCACTATTCTGTCAGCTCGTGAGCTCGGCAATGCGGCCATGCTGGAGAGGCATAAGCAGTGGATGGTGAAGCACAACCGTGTTTACAAGGACGAAGTCGAGAAGGCGTAGCGGTTCGAGGTGTTCAAGGCCAACGTTGCCTTCATCGAGTCGTTCAACAACACCGGAAACCACAAGTTCTTGCTCGGTGCTAACTAGTTTACCGACCTCACCAATGATGAGTTGAAGGCAACCAAGACCAACAAGGGCCTCAAGAGGAGTGGTAGCCGGGCTCCAACCGAGTTCAAGTACAACAATGTCAGCACTGATGCACTTCCTGCTTCTGTTGATTGGAGAACCAAGGGTGCCGTCACACCTATCAAAGACCAAGGCCAATGTGGTAAGCAGATTTCGGTAGTACCCTCATTTATTTTTGGTTTGCATATTAGGTTTGTCTTAAGTCAAATTTTTTGAAGTTGGACCAAGTTTATATATCATGTCCCCATGATAACTGAAATCACACTAAGGACAACACTATTATTGCAGGCTGCTGCTGGGCCTTTTCAGCTGTGGCCGCAAACGAAGGCATTGTGAAGTTGAGCACCGGGAAGCTAGTCTCTCTGTCGGAACAAGAGCTAGTTGATTGTGACGTTCATGGTGTTGATCAGGGTTGTGAGGGTGGCGAGATGGACGATGCCTTCAAGTTCATCATCAAGAATGGCGGCCTCACCACCGAGGTCAACTACCCCTACATGGCACAGGGCAATGCAAGACAAGCATTGCAAGCAACAGTGTTGCAAACATCAAGGGCTATGAGGATGTGCCTGTCAACGATGAATCTTCTCTTATGAAAGTTGTAGCTAACCAACCTGTGTCAGTAGCTGTGGACGGTGGGGATATAATATTTCAACACTACTCCGGCGGGGTAATGACCGACTGCTGTGGCACTGATTTGGACCATGGGATAGCAGCGATTGGATATGGCATGACGAGTGACGGAACTAAGTATTGGCTGCTGAAAAACTCATGTGGCACGACATGGGGCGAGAGCGGGTACCTCAGAATGGAGAAGGATATTTCTGACAAGAGTGGTATGTGTGGCTTGGCCATGCAACCTTCCTACCCCACCGAGTAGAGGAAATACGTTGCCACGTATATCTACAAATACTGCAGAAATACACATATTTTTATCTATATGTATGCACCTTCCATTACACTACATTGTTTCTTGTTTGTAAAGTCACAAGTGTTCCATCAATATATATAAAGAAGGCAGATGACTTCAAACTTAATGCTCTATGGTGATGTTTACGTTGAAACCCATCTTGTTTGAATCCAATCATAGATTGGTACCGTTTTTTTGTCAGAAAAAAGAAAAGGTCCATGATCTTTGGATCAATCAATGCACACAACCATCCTATTGCAGAAAGTTATTACATAGTATTTCCCTACACTTAAAAAAGGTACAACAATAGGCAACAATTCATACCACTCATGATTCTACTACTTGGCACTCATATCGGCTAAATAAAGCTCGATCTGCCATCTTCAAGCAGTTCCACCCGGAATATAGAATACCTTGTGCTTTTCACACGCTGCAGTAAAGCACATATATGGTAACCAAAAGAAACTGGAAAATTTCACTTTTGAGGGTGTCTATTTCTTGCAAAATATGGCCTAGGTAGCATTAGTCAACCACATGGGTAGGTCAAACCTGTGTTGGACATGCACGTTTTTATACTTACTAGAGGATGACGTGCGCTTTGTCGTCCCGCTCTTCGGTCAAGAGTTAAGGTTATTTTATGCGGGTTATTACGAGTTGTTGCTTCATTGTTGTTTCACTTGAGTTAGCCGATTTTAATTACATTGGTGTTAGTTCTTCTTTGTTGGCTTCGCTCTTATCCAGTAGATGATGTATCTGTTGTGCTAGGTGGATCACTAAGTTGTTCTATGCGTGGCTATGCAATTTTTTACATATAACACATAAATCAACATATGGTGTTCCCCGAAGGTAGACCCAATGCAACACATGTCAACGATTCACTCCCTTATAGATGGGCCCACCAACGACCCCAAAGCCCCAACGCATCAAAAGCGTATTCCTAGCGAGTTTAGTATCTCAGTAGATAGATAGGTATGTTCTATTTACGGAGTCGAACAAACTTAAGAAACGTAGAGACGCATCTTTTGATCCATGGACGATTTTTCTGGTGCCGTTTTCCGAAAACATCATGCATTGGCCTAAATCCGTGACCGCCAAATTTTATCAAATGTTTGGTCATAGGTTACTATCGAATGGGACATGGTCCAAAAAATCTTTGCAAAGTATTTTTCAAATATCAAGCTAAGCTACCTTGCGTAGTATCTTTTCTGACCATATAGAAAAAATTGTAGTATTTTACTATATAAATACTTTCGGAGGGTAGTGCACAAGATAATTTGACTTAGCATTTCATAAATATATAATAAAGTTTACTCCCTCCGATGTTTAACCTTAATCCAAAACTGCGACACTTATTTTGGATCGGAGGGAGTATTACATAACAAGATGGGACATGAAAGTATATTTTTTTATGGAAAGACAGTAGGAGAGGCTCCTACCGCGTGTGTATATATTTATATATGTAAAGAGTTACATGGGTTACATATTGTTACAAGGTGGTGTTCCTCCATCACCCCTCACAGAAAGGGAGGGGTGTTGTAGTGCAGCACTGCACCAACAGAACACTGCAAAAGTCAGGGAGGTGTGACTAGGCTAGGGAGTTACAAAAAGTAGTTACAGTGGTCTTATGGACCTCTTTCACCCTGTATTGAAGGAGGCTAAAATCTTCTTTGAATCGTGCCAGCCAAGATGCAGTGCTAGGGCAGATCCCTCTGAAGTGCTTGTTATTTCGTTTCTTCCACAAACTCCAGGCCGTCGTGAGGAAAATTTCCATGAAGAGAGGTCGATGCCCAGCCTCATTGGTTTGATTGATCAAATCAAGTCTCGAGTTGAAAGCAGGCCAGCTAATTTCCATGAAAGAATGTTTTGCAGATACTAATGTTAAAGGTAACAAGATGGATCGATGGATGATGGAGGTGACGGCCCTTGCAGCATGCGATGCTCACTGGGAGTGTGACGGATCGGTGTGTGACCCAGTCTAGGTAGTGGCTTGGATGGGGCATCTGGCTTTATATGTTAGGCTTTGGTGCGATGTCTGTTTAGTATTAGGCTCGGACATTCGGCACCCCTTCATCAAGGGATAGGGGTAGCAACAGGCGTTGCCAAGACGATGACTTTAGGCTTATTGATGTATTACCTTATAAGGTCTTTGGGAATAATTAACAAAATAGCTGCATGCATCGTCCAGATGCAGAGACCGGGGTACATCTTTTTTTTAGAAGCTACAGTTTAAATGCCAAGTGAATATTTCGTTGTACAAACTTCAAAATTTGCACTAAATGGCATGATGCATCCTGATAGATTCATCAACTGCAAACACCGGAACCTTTTCTGAATTACCGGTACATTTGCGGAGTCAAATAGGTTTCTACTTTACTCATTTCGCTAACCCTACCTACTTTGTGTATACGTTTACATTACCTACTCTGAACAGAAGACCTTCTTAGATTGCTTGATAATTTGCAGTTAGGGCACTGCAAACGTGGGGTAGGTGACCAAGCATTGTCACGAAAGGTCAGATGGTTTTGGCTCTCTATTGTTTTTTTATTGCGTTGTCATCGCCGTGCATCACTGAACTAAGTAGAGAATAATTTTACAGACTTTTAGATTAACCAAACTCCTCGGCACTGTTTGTACTGTTTTAAATATTTTTTCCCATAGTTGCCCGCCCTGCCCGTCCGGCAGTTTCTGTTTGATCATTGTTTTCTATTCAACTGGCACGAAATATGGGCAATAATACTCAAGGCGATCATACTATCTGGGGCCATAGCTGAATTAATTAAGCTAACGTACTATCTACAATCACAAGATTATTTATTCCATCTGTAATTATCTCTGAGAGCACAACGTGCATGCTACGCTACTTGTGCAAGACCATAGCTATATAAACACATCCCGTTCCACCCATTGTTGACACACCAAAGTACCAAGCTACACACAACAATCTAGTAAGCCGTAATCGGGCAGATCATGGCCATCCCCAAGGCTTTGCTTCTTGCCATCCTAGGCTTCATCTGCTTATGCAGCAGCACCGTTGTCTCAGCTCGCGAGCTTGGCGACGCAGCCATGGTGGAGAGGCATGAGCAGTGGATGGTGAAGTACAATCGTGCTTACAAGGACGAAGTCGAGAAGGCGCAGCGGTTCGAGGTGTTCAGGGCCAACGTTGCCTTCATCGAGTCGTTCAACGCCGGAAACCACAAGTTCTGGCTCGGTGTTAACCAGTTCACGGACCTCACCAACGACGAGTTCAGGGCAACCAAGACCAACAAGGGTCTCAAGAACAGCCGTAGCAAGGCTCCAACTGGGTTCAAGTACAACAATGTCAGCACCGATGCACTTCCAGCCGCTGTTGATTGGAGAACCAAGGGTGTCGTCACTCCTATTAAAGACCAAGGCCAATGTGGTAAGCCTATTTCGGTAGTAGCCCCTTCATTTACGTTTAGTTTGCGTATTAGGTTTGTATTAAATCAAACTTTCCAAAGTTTGACAAAAGTTTATATATCATTTTATCATGACAACTAAAATAACACTAAGGATAACACTATCATTCCAGGCTGTTGTTGGGCCTTTTCAGCTGTTGCCGCAACCGAAGGCATTGTGAAGTTGAGCACCGGGAAGCTCATCTCATTGTCAGAGCAAGAGCTGGTTGATTGTGATGTCCATGGTGTGGATCAGGGTTGTGAGGGTGGTGAGATGGATGACGCCTTCAAGTTCATCATCAAGAACGGCGGCCTCACCACCGAGGCCAACTACCCATACACGGCACAAGATGGACAGTGCAAGACTAGCGTTGCAAGCAATAGTGCTGCAACCATCAAGAGCTACGAGGATGTGCCGGCCAACGATGAACCCTCTCTTATGAAAGCGGTCGCTAACCAGCCTGTCTCTGTAGCTGTGGACGGAGGGGATGTCATATTTCAACACTACTCGGGCGGGGTGATGACCGGCTCCTGTGGAACTGATTTGGACCATGGGATAGCAACGATTGGGTATGGCACGACGAGTGATGGAACTAAGTATTGGCTACTAAAGAACTCATGGGGCACCACATGGGGAGAGAATGGTTACCTTAGAATGGAGAAGGATATCTCCGACAAGAGTGGTATGTGTGGCTTGGCCATGCAACCTTCCTACCCCACTGAGTAGGAGTAGGAGATATACATTGCCACATATATATCTACAAATATTGCATAAATATGTGTATTTTGTATACACGTATGTATCTTCCATTACACTACCTTATTTCTTGTTTGTAAAGTCATGAATGCTCCATGAATATACATAACAGAAGATAGATAGATGACTTCGAGCTTAAGTGCTATATGGTGATGTCTACACTAAAATCCATCTTGTTTGAATCCATCTTCAATGGAACACCCCCTTCAAAAATGAGGGAGTCCTTTGGCATTTGTATCGATCAATGCATGCAACCATCTTTATTACAGTAAATTATTACATACTATCAAAAAAGGAACATCAATTGTTACAATTCAGGCATCACATATCCTATTACAAGACTGTCACATATCGGTTGAACAAAGCTGCACCTAGAGTCTAGAGTACCGTCATGCTGCAGTAAGCGAAGTATGTATCCGGTAAAGAGATTGGATACTCATTGTTAAAAACGATATCCATATAGCCCAACATAAAGCACAAATTGTGGTAAGTTGTCTATAGCCCTGAAAGCTATGTCCCAAACTTTTTTTTCCCAAACTTATTAGAAATACTACGAGGTGGTGGAAGATCGAAAGGCACACATAAACTACTCACCAGATAGGGAAGCAAAAGGGCATGACAGTAAACAAGATCTTTATTGTTTCTTCTTCGTCGTAATGGCAACAATTTTAGCTGATTTTCCAATTACTCTTTGCGAGATTTTCTTTTGGAAGGATTGTCCCCATATGAAGATCTTAATCTTAAATGTCACCTTTGAGTTTCTAGATATGTTTCACGCCAATTGACTATTTGTATTTATCATATCGGCAGACATGAATTGACTAGGAAGACCCAAGCAGGTGGAGGCTCCACCGAACATCCGGTTCTTGGTTTAGATGTATGGGCAAACATTCCAATAACCGAGTCCACCACATCCATTTTGGACCTGTGAGAGCTCGTCTAAAGCTAACATTTAGCGATGCAATGATCACGACATGCACCACCATTGTGTGTTGTGGTTGAACAATTTGATGAAGAAAATGATAGTATTCACTGAGGGACGAGTCCTAACAGATTGCCCAACCTTTTTTTGGGTGCCGCTATTAACAGAAAGAAAGCATCGCATGGAAACCTAACAGAGGGGCCATGTCATAAACAGAAATTCTCATCTACTGGAATAACTCTCTTTTCAGTCATGCCTTTCCTAAAGGGAGAGTCATTAGGTATCACTGGGTGCTTGTTAATGTGTTCATGTCTTCATACTCAATTGGTGTTCACTCTGAATGCCACCACACCGTCAAAACCTGCACTAAGTTTATCCTTTGAGGTCGTTTGCCTCCCTGCTTTGTGTGATCTCTCAAGTTATTCTTTACCATTCTTAGTGCCCTCACTTGGTCACAAACTCACGGCAGTGGAAAGTGCAAGGATCATTGGAATTTTCAAATGAATTAGCAAGGAAAATACAGTGCTAGAAGGAAATTCATAGAACAATTGACACAATTAAAGTGGTTTACCAAGCATACAACTTGAATGTATAGTTTGACACCAGCTGGGGTAGTTTAGATCCGGGTCATCCACAGTAGCCCAACCCAACCCCTGTAGGCGGATGACGCAGGAGACGAATAGGGAGATCGCATGATGATTGTTTTCGCAGGTCGACACTTGATCTTAAAAGAGCTGACGCAGAGTACGTACAAATGACAATAACAATAACGAAAAGTATGTATATGGCCTCAACAGCAAACACAGCTCACAGCATTCCCAAAGACAAAAACCCAACAACAATACAGTCACAGCAGAAGATACAGAATCGCAATGCGTAAGTGCCTACCTCGCAAATAACCTTGCCTATTGTGCCTCCTCGGGTACAGGCGCAACATCAGTAGCCTCCTCAGACGGCTTGCCTGGGTCCTCGTTGATCGCCTCGTTAACGCCGAGCACTTCATCCATCAGGTCGTCTTCTGCGGCCATGTCGTCCACGTCCACATCATCATCCTCGTCGTTGCCACCGTCGGGGATCCGCCGAGCCTTTGGGCCATGCTCCGCCCTGTGCGTGTCAAGCTCCTTGTCCATTTCCTGCATGTTAGCAGGCACGTTCCCCCTCCGAGCATTCCGGGCATTCTGAATCCTTTCCAGCTGCCTCTCAACATTAGACAGATACTGCTCCTCAACTTGCTTTTGGAACTGGGTCAGCTCCGTTCTGCGGACAGATTTCCATTCTTCGAATACCTGCAATGATTGATGGGAGTTAGGTTCGTTCGTCTGGATTGAAGGATTCAGAAGACAACTGGTGATTTAAAAGAATATACGTAATTTTGTCACGTAAAAGGTAGCCCCAGGAAAACACGCTGGAAATAAACTATTATAATTTTATGTGATGTTCTCAATACATAATTCCATTTGGCAAAAAAATGCAAGTACTAGGTAAGGACTAAGGTCACCATGAGCCACCATGTTCCTTCACCTTGGATGTGCATTGGTCAAAAGAAATCACAAGGCAGCTCCTAAACAAAGTGAATTCTCACATGTGCAAATGATGAACTGAAACTTAAACACACCAGAAAGTTCCCCGTTAAATTTTGGAATTCATGGCATGATGATGCACTACATCATAATTTGCAGCGGTGCCGTTATAGGTGAATTCATACTCAATATTTTTGTGCGATGTAAGTAACATTATCAAGAAAATATAATATATAAGTAAATACCACAAGATCGTGTCTGTAATATGAAGACCAGCCACAAGCAAGTTATCATAGTTCCCAGGAGTTGTCAGGTTTCTCAAGTGATCAGGGAACTCTCACCAATCCAGACTGGTGTTCGTACTTTTCTCTCCCATAAATATGTCACAACAGAGAAACTTCCACCACTCATTGATCTGCTTAGTATTCACCACAAAGCATACAGAGGCTGAACTCTAGTGGTTGACTGGTAGATAATCTAGAAGGTAGACACGAACAGCACAGCAGCAAAGACTATTGAATCTATTGCTGACGTTTTCATTCCGTGCATAGCTTAAGTGTTTCAACTTCCAAATATGTTGAACAGATATAGACTAACTATAAAGGGAAATCATCCTTCAAACATGTGCAGATCATGCAGGTATGTTTTGATTCGGCGGATCATAAAAAAATATTGACATATAAGAAAATACCTTTTCCTTGTTTTGCTCAGCAATAACCGGATCATCTATTGGTTTAGCCGGCATGTAATAAATAGCTGGTTCAGCTTTTGTCCTGCAAATACAAATGGAATCAAACAAGAAACAAACATATAGTATAATGAGTGGATATGGAAACCCCTATAGACATCAAACATCAAGATTTGCGTACAATCAGAAACGCATCTTCCCTCAATTTAATTGTCAATATGGATACTTTTGGACCAGGAATAAAAATAACCTGCAGCAAAATAAGAACAGACTCATCAAAAAGCAAGTAGAATCCAACTATTCAAATAAGCAGCACAATGGAAGGAAAAGGGATAGTGATCATTTATCAAAGCCAAAGAGAAAAATGGAAAATGACGTAAAGCAGTGAAGTTACCTTAAGAAACTGGACAGCTTTTTGTGATGCTCAGACCACTGAATGTACAATAGCTCCAACCTCTTTTCTTCTGCCTTAGCAGCTACTCGAGCACGAAGCGTCTAAATAAGAGCATCTCAGGGTTAAATCATTTGGCATACAAACACAACCAAGTTAAATGAGTGAAATTAAAACAGATGCATGTCACAGAAAAGTGAGCGGGAGATTACCATATCACGCCTACGCTTCTCAGCTGCTTGCTCCCGCTCTTGCTGCCGCAATCTTTCACTGTCCTCACGAGCCTTTTGATCAGCCTACATTCAACCGATCATTTCAGTATTTCCTGACATGTTAGAGCTAATATTGAGAATACAAAAAAAAAAGCAATATGATCATCTGCGAGGCATGTAAACTTCCAAGAGAAAACACTAAATTATTTCCCTCAGAAAAGAAATACTGAACTCCTCAAAGTTGGAAAAGATCATTGATCTCCCTCAGCTCTTAAGTTCAGTTAAGAGTAGTTCAAGAATTGCTAGAGTGGCAACTGACACCCATGCTACATATTTAATATCTATTCGGATCTTCTACCCACAGGTCATTCCCCATGTTTGACAAATAAATGATGCAACCACACATGTAAGATAACCAAATAAGCAAACAGTACACAGGGAAAAAACATCTGGACACAAGACAAGTAACAATAAACATTTAAGTAAAAAAAAACTTCGAAAGTGACTAAGGGTTAATGTCAAGACCTCAAAAACCAACTGCAAGCCACCTGAGTTAATTTCCATTACTGTAATACCAGCCTAGAGGCCTGGCCCATAGGCACACCAGGCAATTTTCAATATGAGAACCATATATGAGAATAACAATCTATTTAGCTCATAGCACCCCCTGTGTTTATTTGAATGGCTAATGATGAACACAAGTACAAAATGTATAAATACAGATAAGTACCTTCTGCTGAGCCTCTGATCTACGCATAAACGCCTCTGAGTTGGAAAGTTTTTTGTTCTCTTGCTGAAATTTCTGCATTGGCAAGCATGAGGAAGAATCAGATAAACTGAAATATTCACAAAGGTGGACACAATTGACTGTGAAATCAGTTGCGTTCCTCTAAATTGGACTAACTACATTCAACATAATGAGGCATGCATAATACATGTCAAACTCCCTTGGCGCCAAGCTACTCAGGGTCTACACCTCTCTTGGTGTCTTATTTGACTTGAGGAGTGTTCATCCATAATAGTTAATTATGAAGTTGTGTTTCCATTAAATGTATGATAGCTATGCCTGTTAACTTTAGCCAGCAGACAAACTAGTGCTTATTGACCATATAGCATGCAAACACAAAGCAATTGCTATTATTAGTGCAACAGTGACATGACTTTAACACTGTATTTGCAGATATCAGGCCACATAGCTTCACGTCAGGCCTCTAAAAAACTTTGCTACACACCTTAGGTAGACATCAAATCCTCAATGAATTATCTGCCCTGAGACTTCAGCCACAAGTGATCTAAAAGTTTATTCAGCAGATTTCTTTTCTTTATTCAGTGGGTCACCCGTGATTTTTATGTATCTGGGAGTAGGTGCAACGAACTTATTGGTAAAATTGAAAACTGGGGGTGCAATATTAAAGTTCCTGCAGAGCAAATTGCATATGGCAACTTTCAACAAACACAAAAACGACAAGCTTACGATACAGTTTCATTGAAATTGAAGCTGTAGAGTGTGCTGGTAAAGCAATGAAGAAAATTTGTTGCAGTAGCTCCTTTTGGAAAGAATGAACAAATTTCACATGATTAAGGAAAAGCTATAAGCACGCAATGTTATTGAAAGTAATGGAAATTCCAAAAGATTGCCAGAAACTAAGGGGGCAGATTTTCCACGGCACAGACTGATATATGAGGGCAATGAAGCTCACAATCTGGATGCATAAACCAGAATACCAGACAAACCAAGTGTGGGAAATCAGTTAAAAGGGTCTTGAAGATTTAATGGTGTTCGGTACTAATAACTTGAATACTTCGGATGAATCAAACAAAAAATAATTATAACTGCACCACCTGTAACATAACACCTATCTGGGAAATTAAGAATTTAATGTTCTCCAAGAGATTTGGATATAAAGGAGCATGGAAATTGGTTATAAACTATGCAGTCAAATAGAGCCATGCCTGACCAAGTAAAGAAATCTAGCAATCTGTTTATCAAACCAGTTACTCCCTCCAATCCATATTACTTGTCGCTCAAACGGATGTATCTAGCACTGAAATACATCTAGATACATCCGTTTGAGCGACAAGCAATATGGATCGGAGGGAGTAATAAATTTTCAATAGTTATGGGATAAAAGAAATGAGGATTTGATGTTGGAAGACCACAAACTGATTGAGAAAACTGCTAAGTTGATGAAAGAAGCAAGAACCAGTCCGTAGCCAATTGGCAAAATATTTTCTGCTTGATGCCAAAGTTGCTTGATGCCAAAGTTGCAGGACAAAAATAAAACTTTTAGGATTCGAAAATCCACTTGCCGTTTGCACTTCGAGTGAATTAGTATATTCTTACCGAATGACAAGTTAATTTACCATGTTCAACTACACAATACCCAATCCAAAGCAATCAAGAAATACTGAAACAAGAAGGAATTATCACGATTTCTAAGCACATGGACCATCCCATTATACGTCAGATGAATTTGTTACCTCTAGCGTGCCAACAAGAAGCTTCCCGAGCATTCTCTTGTTCCTCCTCACCAAGCTCTGGTCCTCTTCCTTTGGAGCCGGCCTTGGGAGAGGCTCTGGCAGCTGATTATCAAGCTCCTGCAACAAAACAATACCCATATAAGCGATCTCCTCGAAAAGGTATGTGGAACCCATCCACAAGGACGCACACACACACTATCTCCTCCAAAACCCCATTCCCCCTTACTCACCCTTCTCGACACCCACTGGCTCCCATCCCTCCTGAACCCACCATTACTGGCTCCCCTCCTCTCGCCACCTTGAGCGGCAGTTGGTCCATCCTCACGCCCCTCCGCCCCCGCATCATCCCCATTAGTTCCAGGGCCATCCACCTCCGTGCATCACGCCAAACACAGAGAAGATGTTAGGGTATTTGACAAAGTAACTAAACACAACAGGATTGACGGAGAAAAAAATGACAAACGAGGGATCATACTTTAACCACGGCAGACAGGAGCCGGCGCTTGGGCTCCGGCTGGTCCACCGGCTCCGGAGCCTGTCTCGCGAAGCCGCGGAGCGGGCGGGGGCCTCCGGGCCCGGGGCCTGGGCCGGTGGCGGGGGCGCCGCGTCGGAGGCCTCGGGGGTCGCGCAGGCGCTCGCTGATCTGCGTGAGGGGAGGAGAACACGAGGGCAAGTAAATAGGTCAGGGGAGATGCCTCGGTGGCCACGGAAGGGTCGTGGGAGGGGGGGGAGGGGAGGGGGAGAGGGACCTCGCGGTGCTGGCGCTGGAGCTCTTGGAGCTCGCGGCGGATCTCCTCGGCCGTCTTCTCCGCCGCGGCGGCCATCGTCGGCGGCGAAGGGGAGGGAGGGAGGGTTTGGCTGCTGCGCGAGGGAGAGTAGGATGGGACGGGCGGATGCGTTGTCGTTCGGGGGTTTGGATGCCCTAGGAGAGTGATGCGGTGCCTGGCTGGGAGTGGTCTCGGCCGTTGGATGGATCTTGGCGTGCCGTCTCCGTTGCGGTTGGGCCGTGGTCGCCTCGCCAGGTCGGTTGTTGCGGTCGGGTCGGGTCAGATCAATACACTAGGTGCGAGTGCGATCAAAGTTCTAAATAGTGTAATCCCTCCGTCCCAAAATAAATGTCTCAACTTTATATTAACTTTAGTATAAAATTATGTAGCAACCAAGAAAGTTTTTTTCCCTAGGACGACCTAGGGTTCCCTAAGTTTCTCTCACGGCGGCGTGGGAGTATACCCAGATTTAGTCGACTCTACGGCAAAATCCTACGTAAACATCTCGAGTTGAAGGCAAGATCATGCCCCTAACCGATCTGGCGGCTGTAGGAGGCGATACCATGGCAAAAAGAATAAAGGAAACCCTGGCGGAGGGCGTTGGCGGCGGCGACGCATCTGGTAGCAGTGGCGGCGGGGGCGCGGTACCCCCGTTTGAATCCAATCTTGAAAGTAAGTTTGAGGGTCTGAATCTCTGCGGTGAGGAGGAGGAAGAGCTGGATCTGTCAGGGGAAGTGGAGGGATTGTTGGAAGAGACGAGATGGTTAGGAGTTTTTAGGGTTCATACCCAAAGACCGTTCTCTCACGTAGCTCTGTTCAAAGGCATGCGTAATGCATGGACATCTGCCACAGGATGTGATCTTCAAAGTAAAGGGAGAGAATCATTTTGATCGTTCAGTTCATGTGCCTGGGAGATTGGAATAGGGTTATGAGCGGAGGACCGTGGTTGTTTAGGCGGGAGGCGGTGGTGATCGAAGAATATGACATGTTAACTGACGTATATGAATATAAGCTCGATCGCATACCAGTATGTGCAAGGATTAAAGGAATTCCAGATGTTATAATGCAAAAGTCTGGGTTGTCAGAGAAGGTAGCAAACAAAGTTGGTGTTCGTCCGATCAAAGTAGTTGTGACTGAAGGGCGCCTAAACCCGGCACAGTATTCGAGAGCTTGGGTCTTTGTGAAGCTGGATACTCCCTTGGTCCGGTTTGTGCCACTGACCCTGAAAGAGATGAAAAGGTATCCCGTAGAATATGAAAAACTCCCAAAATTCTGCTATTTTTGTGGCTTAATTGGACATGAGGTAACAGAGTGTGCGTTGGAGTTCATAGCCCAGAGTCTTGTGAGTGGGGAGAATGGCTGCTAGTCAAGTTTGATAATGGTGGTGAGCGTGGGAATACTAATATCCCTAGGGGTGGAGGAAGCATGGGAAGAGGAGGGGGTCGAGGTAGAGGAAGAGGCAACCCGGGCGACCCAAATGAACAGGAAGCTGCTGACATGGATTTGGGAGAAGCCATCATCCCCACGGCACGTAAGAGGCTCATTGGTCAGGATGGAGTTCCGGTCAGTACACCTCCTACGGGACATGTTACTGAGAAAATCATGTTGATTGAGAATGGTAGCAACAGAGTTGTTGATAAAAGCCAGCTTAGCACGCCATAGAAAGTACATGATAACAAGAGGCTGAAGGCAGGGACAGAGATGGAGAATAATCTTGAGAGCAGCTCATCGGCGACCTCCTTTGAGGAGGATCGCCGGAATCAATGAAAATTATAAGTTGGAACTGTCGGGGTCTTCTTGGTGCCCCGATAGTTCGTTCGCTTCTGGAGATCCAGTGGCAACATAAATCGGATGCGTTTTTTCTATCTGAAATGCATTTGGATGAGGATAATTAGGGCAGAAAGACTGATGAGAAAGTTGGGCATGGATGAGAGTGTTGGAAATATGCCCTAGAGGCAATAATAAAAGTATTATTATATTTCAATGTTCATGATAATTGTCTTTTGTTCATGCTATAACTGTATTATCCGGAAATCGTAATACACGTGTGAACACTTAGACCCAATGTGTCCCTAGTGAGCCTCTAGTTGACTAGCCCGTTGTGATCAATTGATAGTCATGGTTTCCTGACTATGGACATTGGATGTCGTTGTTGGAAATATGCCCTAGAGGCAATAATAAAAGTATTATTATATTTCAATGTTCATGATAATTGTCTTTTGTTCATGCTATAACTGTGTTATCCGGAAATCATAATACACGTGTGAACACTTAGACCCCAATATGTCCCTAGTGAGCCTCTAGTTAACTAGCCCGTTGTGATCAATAGATGGTCATGGTTTCCTGACTATGGACATTGGATGTCGTTGATAACGGGATCACATCATTAGGAGAATGATGTGATGGACAAGACCCAATCACAAGCTTAGCATAAAAGATCGTATAGTTCGTTTGCTAGAAGCTTTGCCAATGTCAAGTATCTATTCCTTCGACCATGAGATCGTGTAACTCCGGTTGCCGTAGGAGTGCCTTGGGTGTATCAAGCGTCTGGCGTAAGCGGGTGACTATAAAGGTGCATTACTGGTGTCTCGAAAGTATCTGTTGGGTTGACATGGATCGAGGCGGGATTTGTCACTCCGTATGGCGGAGAGGTATCTCTGGCCCACTCGGTAATGCATCATCATAATGAGCTCAATGTGACCAAGGTGTTGTACGGGATCATGCATTACTGATGCGAGTAAAGTGACTTGCGTGCGAGACCGAGCGAGGTATTGGGATACCGACGATCGAGTCTCGCAAGTAACGCATCGATTGACAAAGGAATTGCATCTGAGGGTTTGATAGAATCCTCGACATCGTGGTTCAACCGATGAAATCATCGAGGAGCATGTGGGAGCCAACATGGGTATCCAGATCCATTGTTGGTTATTGCCCGAGAGTCGTCTCGGTCATGTCTGCGTGTCTCCGAACCCGTAGGGTCTACACACTTAAGGTTCGGTGGCGCTAGGGTTAGTAGGAAGACTAGTATGTGAATACGAATGTTGTTGAGTCCGGATGAGATCCGGACGTCACGAGGAGTTCGGAAGGGTCGGAGGTAAAGAATAATATATAGGAAGTGGTGTTTCGCCATCGGGAAAGTTTGGGGTCATCGGCAAAATCTGGGACCACCGGAAGGGTCGAGGTCCACCGGTGGGGCCACCCATCCGGAGGGCCCCATGGGCCATAGGGGAAGGAACCAGCCCACGGGGCTGGTGCGCCCCTAGGCCCACCCCGCGCCTAGGGTTGAAACCCTAGGGGTGGCGCCCCCTTTGGCTTGGGGGCACTCCACCCCTTGGCCGCCCCCTTGAGATTGGATCTCTAGGGGCGGCCACCTGGGGCCTATATAAAGGGGGGAGGGGCTGCTGAATACATCTCCCAAGGCGCAGCCCTCCCCCCAACACATCTCCTCCTCCGTAGAGCTCGTGAAGCCACAGCCGAGATCTTGCTTCACCACCATCACCACGCCGTCGTCTTGCCGGTGGGTGGTCTTGTCTTCCTCAACCTCTCCTTCCCCTTGCTGGATCAAGAAGGAGGAGGCGTCGCTCGTCCGTGCGTGTGTTGAACGCGGAGGTGCTGTCCGTTCGGCACTTGGCATCGGTGATCTGAATCACGTTCGAGTACGACTCCATCATCACCAAGCAAGCTTCCGCACGTGATCTACAAGTGGTATGTAGATGCAAACTCTCTCCGTTACTCGTTGCTTAGATGAACTCATAGATGGATCTTGGTGAAACCGTAGGAAAAATTTTAATTTTCTCGCAGCGTTCCCCAACAGTGGCATCATGAGCTAGGTCTATCGTAGTTCTCTATTGCACGAGTAGAACACAAATTTGTTGTGGGCGTTGATCTTGTCATCTTACTTGCCCTACTAGTCTTTTCTTGCTCAGCGGTATTGTGGGATGAAGCGGCCGGACCAACCTTACGTGCGCTTCGTGAGACCGGTTCCACCGGTGACATGCACTAGTTGCATAAGGTGGTGGCGGGTGTCTGTCTCTCCACTTTAGTTGCAGCGGATTCGATGAACAGGGCCCTTATGAAGGGTAAATAGAAGTTGACAAAATCACGTTGTGGTGATTCGTAGGTAAGAAAGCGTTCTTGCTAGAACCCAATCGCAGCCACGTAAAAGATGCAACAACAACTAGAGAACGTCTAACTTGTTTTTGCGGCGATTGATCATGTGATGTGATATGGCGAAGTTGTGATGAATGATGAACTGTGATGTATGAGATCATGTTCTTGTAATAGGATTCACGACTTGCATGTCGATGAGTATGACAACGGCGGGAGCCATAGGAGTTGTCTTTATTTTTTGTATGACTGCGTGTCATTGAAGAACGCCATGTAAACTACTTTACTTCATTACTAAACGCGTTAGTCATAGAAGTAGAAGTAGTCGTTAGCGTGACAACTTCATGAAGACACGATGATGGCGATCATGATGATGGAGATCATGGTGTCAAGCGGTGACAGGATGATCATGGAGCCGAAGATGGAGATCAATGGAGCTTGATGATATTGGCCATATCATGTCACAACTATATAATTGCATGTGATGTTTATTATGCTTTTACATCTTGTTTACTTAGGACGACGGTAGTAAATAAGATGATCCCTTATAAAATTTCAAGAAGTGTTCTCCCTAAGCGTGCACCGTTGCTACGGTTAAATCGTTTCTAAGCACCACGTGATGATCGGGTGTGATGGATCCTTACGTTCACATACAACGGGTGTAAGACAGTTTTACAGTGAAAACACTTGGGGTTAACTTGACGAGCCTAGCATGTGCAGACATGGCCTCGGAACACGGAGACCGAAAGGTCGAGCACGAGTCGTATGAAAGATCGATCAACATGAAGATGTTCACCGATGATGACTAGTCCGTCTCACGTGATGATCGGACACGGGCTAGTCGACTCGGATCGTGTAACACTTAGATGACTAGAGGATGTCTAATCTAAGTGGGAGTTCGTAATTTTGATTAAGAACTTTATTATCATGAACTTAGTCTAAAACCTTTGCAAATATGTCTTGTAGATCAATGGCCAGCGCTAATGTCAACATGAACTTCAACGCGTTCCTAGAAAACCAAGTTGAAAGATGATGGCAGCAACTATACGGATCGGGTCCGGAACACGAGATCATCCTCATAGCTGCCAAGAAAGCAGTATGTCCTAGAAGCACCGTTAGGTGACCCACTGTTCTCCCGGCCTTTGCAAGACGATTTGAACATCTGGCGGACTCGTTCGATGATTACTCCCTCGTTCGATGCGGCATGCTCTCTGACTTAGAACCGGGCTCCAAAAGCGTTTTGAGCATCACGGAGCATATGAGATGTTGAAGAGCTGAAACTAGTTTTCCAAGCTCATGCCGGTCGAGAGATATGATGTCTCGACAAGTTCTCTGATTGTAAGATGGAGGAAAACAGTTACATCGGTGAGCACATCCGAAGATGTGCAGGTTGCACAACCGTATGACCCGGTGAATATAAACCTCCGAGATGAGGCGGTCATTGGCAGAATCCTCGATCGCTCCCACCAAGCTACAAGAGCTTCGTGATGAACTACAACATGCGGGGATGGTAAAGACCATTCTGAAGTGTTCTCGATCTTCGAGGTCGTGAGGCTGAAATCAAAAGGAACATCAAGTGTTGATGGTCAATAAGACCACTAAGTTCAAGAAAGGCAAGGGTAAGAAGAACTTCAAGAAGGGCGGCAAGGATGTTGCCGCCCGTAAGTCTGTTCTTGGGAAGAAGTCAAAGAATGGACCCAAGCACGAGGTGAGTGCTTTTATTGCAAGGGAAGGGTCCCGAAGCGGAACTGCCCCAAATACTTAGCGGATAAGAAGGCCGGCAACACCAAAGGTATATTTGATATACATGTAATTGATGTGTACCTTACCGATTACTCGTAGTAACTCACAGGTATTTGATACGGTGCCGTTGCTCATATTTGTAACTCACGGCGCAGGCTGCGGAATAAACGGAGACCTGGCGAAGGGCGAGGTGACGATCTTGGCGTCGGGAATGGTTCAGTCGATGTGATCGCCGTCGCACGCTGCCTCTACATTTACCTACGGGATTAGTTTTAAACCTCAATAATTGTTATTTAGTGCCAAGTTTGAGCATGAACATTGTATCCGGATCTCGTTTGATGCGAGATGGCTACTCATTTAAGTCCGAGAATAATGGTTGTTCGATTTATATGAGAGATATGTTTTATGGTCATGCTCCGATGGTCAATGGTTTATTCTTAATGAATCTCGGCGTAATATTACACATGTTCATAGTGTGGATGCCAAAAGATGTAAAGTTGATAACGATAGTCCCACATACTTGTGGCATTGCCGCCTTGGTCACATTGGTGTCAAGCGCATGAAGAAACTCCATCTTGATGGACTTTTAGAGTCTCTTGATTATGAATCGTTTGACACATGCGAACCATGCCTCTTAGGCAAAATGACCAAGACTCCGTTCTCGGAACAATGGGCGAGCAACCAACTTGTTGGAAATCATACATACCGATGTATGCGGTCCAATGGCGTTGAGGCTCATGGAGGATATCGTTATGTTCTCACTCTCACCGACGACTTGAGTAGATATGGGTATGTCTACTTAATGAAACACAAGTCTGAGACCTTTGAAAAGTTCAAGGAATTTCAGAGTGAGGTGGAGAATCAACGTGACCGAAAGATAAAGTTCCTCTGATCGGATCGTGGAGGAGAATATTTAAGTCACGAATTTGGCACACACTTAAGAAAATGTGGAATCGTTTCACAACTCACGCCGCTGGAACACCTCGGTAAAGCGGTGTGTCCGAGCGTCGTGTCGCACTCTATTGGATATGGTGCGGTCTATGATGTCTCTTACCGATTTACCCATTGTCATTTTGGGGATCGCTCTAGAGACAGCTACATTCACTTTAAATAGGGCTCCGTCTAAATCCGTTGAGGCGACACCGTATGAATTATGGTTTGGGAAGAAACCTAAGTATCGCGTTTCGAAAGTTTGGGGATGCGATGCTTATGTCAAGAAACTTCAACTGAAAAGCTCGAACCCAAGTCGGAAAAATGCGTATTCATAGGATACCCTAAGGAAGCTGTCGGGTATACCTTCTACTTAAGATCCGAAGGCAAAGTCTTTGTTGCCAGAACGGATGCTTTCTAGAAAGAGTTTCTCTCGAAAGAAGTAAGTGGGAGGAAAGTAGAACTTCGATGAAGTACTACCTCTCGAGCAGGAAAGTGGTGCCGCAGAAACCGTTCTGTAATGCCCACACCCATGAAGAGGAAATCATTGATGATGATCAAGATACTTGGATCAAGTTACTCTTGAACCCGAAGGTCCACAAGGACACGTTCCGCACCAGTGGTACAGCAACCTGTCATGGAAATCATGTTGCTAGACAACAATGAACCTTGAACTATGAAGAAGCGATGGCGGACCAGATTCCAACAAATGGCTTGAGGCCATGAAATCCGAGATAGAATCCATGTATGAAAACAAAGTATGGACTTTGACAGACTTGCCGATGATCGTGGCGATAGAAAATAAATGGATTTTTAAGAAGAAGGCGGACGCGGATGGAAATGTCACCATTTATAAAGCTCGACTTGTCGCTAAGGGTTATCGACAAGTTCAAGGGATTGACTCTGACGAGACATTCTCTCCGTGGCGAAGCTTAAGTCCGTCCGAATCATGTTAGCAATTGCCGCATACTATGATTATGAGATATGGCGGATGGACGTCAAAACGGCATTCCTTAACGGACATCTTAAGGAAGAGCTGTATATGATGCAGCCGAAGGTTTTGTCGATCCTCGAAGCGCTAACAAAGTATGCAAGCTCCAATGATCCATTTATGGACTGGTGCAAGCATCTCGGAGTTGGAACATTCGCTTTAATGAGATGATCAAAGCGTTTGGGTTTCTCTGAGACTTATGGAGAAGCCTGCGTTTACAAGAAAGTGAGTGGGAGCTCTGTAGCATTTCTCCTATTATATGTAGATGACATACTCTTGATGGGAAATGATACAAAACTTACGGACAGCATTAAGGCCTACTTGAACAAGTGTTTTTCAATGAAGGACCTTGGAGAAGCTGCTTATATATTAGGCATCAAGATCTATAGGGATAGATCGAGGCGCCTCATAGGTCTTTCACAAAGCACATACCTTGATAAAATTTTGAAGAGGTTCAAAATGGATCAGTCAAGAAGGGTTCTTGCCTATGTTACAAGGTGTGAAACTGAGCTCAGCTCGATCACCGACCTGACAAAAGATAAAGAAGAGATGAGTGTCATCCCTATGCTTCACCATAGGATCTATTATGTATGCCATCTTTGTGTACGGACCGATGTAAACCTTGCCGTAAGTTTGGTTGCAAGATACCAAAGTAATCCGGCAAGGAACACCGGACAGCGGTCAAGAATATCTGAAGTACACGAAAAGGACAAAGGACATGTTTCTCGTTTATGGAGGAGCGAAGAGCTCGTCGTAAAGGCTACGTCGGCGCTAGCCGACTCGGATCTGGATGACTCTAAGTCACAAACCGGATCGTGTATATGTTGAATGGTGGAAGCGATGGTAGTGCGGTTGCAAGCGAAGCGTCGTGGCGGGATCTACGTGTGAAGCGGAGTACATGGCAGCCTCGGAGGCAGCGCATGAAGCAATTTGGGTGAAGGAGTTCATCACCGACCTAGGAGTCATACCCAATCGTCGGGGCCGATCAAACTCTTCCGTGACAACACTGGAGCTATTGCCCTTGCAAAGGAGCCAGGTTTCACAAGAAGACCGAGGCACATCAAGCGTCGTTTCAACTCCATCCGTGAAAATGTTCAAGATGGAGACATAGAGATTTGCAAAGTGCACACGGATCCGAATGTCGCAGATCCGTTGACTAAACCTCTCTCGCGTGCAAAACATGATCAACACGAACTCTATGGGTGTTCGATTCATCACAATGTAACTAGATTAGTGACTCTAGTGCAAGTGGGAGGCTGTTGGAAATATGCCCTAGAGGCAATAATAAAAGTATTATTATATTTCAATGTTCATGATAATTGTCTTTTGTTCATGCTATAAGCGTGTTATCAGGAAATCATAATACCGTGTGAACACTTAGACCCCAATATGTCCCTAGTGAGCCTCTAGTTAACTAGCCCGTTGTGATCAATAGATGGTCATGGTTTCACGACTATGGACATTGGATGTCGTTGATAACGGGATCACATCATTAGGAGAATGATGTGATGGACAAGACAATCACAAGCTTAGCATAAAAGATCGTATAGTTCGTTTGCTAGAAGCTTTGCCAATGTCAAGTATCTATTCCTTCGACCATGAGATCGTGTAACTCCGGTTGCCGTAGGAGTGCCTTGGGTGTATCAAGCGTCTGGCGTAAGCTGGGTGACTATAAAGGTGCATTACGGTGTCTCGAAAGTATCATTGGGTTGACATGGATCGAGGCGGGATTTGTCACTCCGTATGGCGGAGAGGTATCTCTGGGCCCACTCGGTAATGCATCATCATAATGAGCTCAATGTGACCAAGGTGTTGTACGGGATCATGCATTCTGATGCGAGTAAAGTGACTTGCGTGTGAGACTGAGCGAGGTATTGGGATACCGACGATCGAGTCTCGGGCAAATAACGTCCGATTGACAAAGGAATTGCATCTGAGGTTTGATAGAATCCTCGACATCGTGGTTCAACCGATGAAATCATCGAGGAGCATGTGGGAGCCAACATGGGTATCCAGATCCGCTGTTGGTTATTGCGAGAGTCGTCTCGGTCATGTCTGCGTGTCTCCCGAACCGTAGGGTCTACACATAAGGTTCGGTGGCGCTAGGGTTAGTAGGAAGACTAGTATGTGAATACGAATGTTGTTGAGTCCGGATGAGATCCGGACGTCACGAGGAGTTCGGAAGGGTCGGAGGTAAAGAATAATATATAGGAAGTGGTGTTTCGCCATCGGGAAAGTTTAGGGGTCTCGGCAAAATCTGGGACCACCAGGAAGGTCGAGGTCCACCGGTGGGGCCACCCATCCGGAGGGCCCCATGGGCCATAGGGGAAGGAACCAGCCCACAGGGGGCTGGTGCGCCCCTAGGCCCACCCCTGCGCCTAGGGTTGAAACCCTAGGGGTGAAGCGCCCTTTGGCAGGGGCACTCCACCCCTGGCCGCCGCCCCCTTGAGATTGGATCTCTGGGGGGGCCGCCACAGGGGCCTATATAAAGGGGGAGGGGGCTGCTGAATACATCTCCCAAGGCGCAGCCCTCCCTCCCAACACATCTCCTCCTCCGTAGAGCTCGTGAAGCCTGCCGAGATCTTGCTTCACCACCATCACCACGCCGTCGTCTTTGCGGTGGTCTTGTCTTCCTCAACCTCTCCTTCCCCTTGCTGGATCAAGAAGGAGGAGACGTCGCTCGTCCCGTCACGTGTGTTGAGCGGAGGTCTTGTCCGTTCGACACTTGGCATCGGTGATCTGAATCACGTCGAGTGCGACTCCATCATCACCAAGCAAGCTTCCGCACGTGATCTACAAGTGGTATGTAGATGCAAACTCTCTCCGTTACTCGTTGCTTAGATGAACTCATAGATGGATCTTGGTGAAACCGTAGGAAAAATTTTAATTTTATAGCGTTCCATGTTCTTGTAATAAGTTCACGACTTGCATGTCGATGAGTATGACAACCGGCAACCATGGAGTTGTCTTTATTTTTTGTTGACCTGCGTGTCATTGAAGGCATATGTAAACTACTTTCTTTTTGCTAAGCGTTAGTCATAGAAGTAGAAGTAGTCGTTGGGTGACAACTTATGAAGCGATGATGGAGATCATGATGATGGAATCATGGTGTCCGGTACAAGATGATCATGGAGCCCGAAGATGGAGATCATGGAGCTTTATGATATTGGCCATATCCGTCACAACTATATAATTGCATGTGATGTTTATTATGTTTATGCATCTTTTTACTTGGGCGCGGTAGTAAATAAGATGATCCCTTAAAATTTCAAAAGTGTTCTCCCCTAACGTCCGTTGCTTTGTTTCTAAGCCCGCGTGATGATGGGTGTGATGGATTCTTCGTTCCATCAGCGGGTGTAAAACGTTTTGGGAAAACACTTAGGGTTAACGCGAGCCTAGCATTGCGGACATGGCCTCGGAACACGGAGACGAAAAGGTCGAACCGATGTATGGAAGATCGATCAACATGAAGATGTTCACAAGCGATGACTAGTCCGTCTCACGTGATGATCGGACACGGGCTGGCGACTCGGATCGTGTAACATTAGATGACTAGGGATGTCTAATCTAAGTGGGAGTTCATAATTTGATTAGAACTTTATTATCATGAACTTAGTCTAAAACCTTTGCAAATATGTCTTGTAGATCAATGGCCGCAATGTCAACAGCCCGCGTTCCTAGAAAACCAATGAAAGATGATGGCGGCAACTTCTCGGTGGTCGGAAACGAGATCATCCTCATAGCTGCGAAACAATATCCTAGAAGGACCGCTAGGTGGGCTCCGTCCCGAAGAACCAAGGCGTTATGAGCGGCAGCGCTCGTCTTGATGATTACTCCCTCGTTCGTCGGCATTTTCGCTTAGGAAGGGGGCTCCAAAAGCGTTTTGGCACCCGGGCATATGAGATGTTGAAGAGCTGAAACTAGTTTTAAGCTCATGCGGGTCGAGAGATATGATGTCTCGACAAGTTCTGATTGTAAGATGGAGAAACAGATTTCGGTGAGCACATCTTGAAGATATGCAGGTTCCCGTATGACCGGTGAACATAAACCTCCGATGGGCGGTCATTGGAATCCTCCGATCGCTCCCCGCTACAAAGCTTTGTGATGAACTACAACGGAGGATGGTAAAGACCATTCGAAGTGTTCTCGATCTTGAAGTCGTGGGCTGAAATCAAAAGGAACATCAAGTGTTGATGGTCAATAAGACCACTAAGTTCAAGAAGGGCAAGGGTAGAAGAACTTCAAGAAGGGCAAAAGATGTTGGGCGTAAGCTTTGGGGGGAAGAAAGAATGGACCCAAGCACGGGAGTGCTTTTTTGCAAGGGAAGGTCCTTTGGGCGGCGCCCCAAATACTTAAAAAAGGCGAAAAATATATTTGATATACATGTAATTGATGTGTACCTTACCTTAAATATAACTCTGGGTATTTGATGCGGTCGTTGCTCAATTTGCTCTGGAATGGAATAAGCAGGCTGGCGAAGGGGAGGTGACGATTTGGCGTGGGAATGGTTCAGTCGATGTAATCGCCCGTGCCTGCCTCTACATTTACCTCCGGGATTAGTTTTGAACCTTAATAATTGTTATTTAGTGCCAAGTTTGAGCATGAACATTGTATCGGATCTCGTTTGATCTGAGATGGCTACTCATTTAAGTCGAGAATAATGGTTGTTGTTTTATAGAGATATGTTTTATGGTCATGCTCAGATGGTGATGGTTTATTCTTAATGAATCTCGGGTAAATTACACATGTTCATAGTGTGGATGCCAAAAGATGTAAAGTTGATAGCGATAGTCCCCATACTTGTGTACTTTGTAGGTCACATTGGTGTCAAGCGCATGAAAAGCTCCATCGATGGACTTTTAGAGTCTCTTGATTATGAATCGTTTGACACTGAACCATGCCTCTTGGGCAAAATGACCAAGACTCCGTTCTCGGAACAATGGGCGAGCAACCAACTTTTGGAAATCATACATCTTGATGTATGCGGTCCAATGGCGTTGAAGCTTTCCGGGAGGATATCGTTATGTTCTCCTCTCCAGATGACTTAAGTAGATATGGGTATGTCTACTTAATGAAACCCAAATCTGAGACCTTTGAAAAGTTCAAGGAATTTGGGTGAGGTAGAGAATCAGCGTGGAAAGATAAAGTTCTTGATCGGATCGTGGAGAGAATATTGAAGTCCGAATTTGGCACACAAGGAAATGTGAAATCGTTTCACAACTCCCCCTGGAACACCTTAGCGAAGCGGGTGTCGAGCGTCGTGTCGCACTCTATTGGATATATGCGGTCTATGATGTCTCTTAGTTTACGCTATCATTTTGGGGATACACTCTAAAAACTACATTCACTTTAAATAGGGCCTTTTCTAAATCCGTTGAGGCGACCTATGAATTATGGTTTGGGAAGAAACCTAGTTGGTTTCTAAAAGTTTGGGGATCGATGCTTATGTCAAAACTTCAACTGGCTGAACCCAAGTCGGAAAAATCGTATTCATAGGATACCCTAAGGAAGCTTGGGGTATACCTTCTACTTAAGATCGAAGGCAAGATCTTTGTTGCCAACGGATGCTTTACGGAAAAAAGTTTCTCTCGAAAGAAGTAAGTGGGAGGAAAGTAGAACTGATGAAGTACTACCTCTCGAGCGGAAAGTGGTGCGTGGAAGCCGTTCTGTGATACACCAAGCGAAAGGAAAACAATGATGATAAATCCGGATCAAGTTCTCGAACCCGAAGGTCCACGAGACCGTTCCGAGTGGAGCAACCTTGTCATGGAAATCATGTTGTTAAACAACAATGAACCTTGAACTATGAAGAAGCAATGGCGGGCTGATTCCAACAAATGGCTTGAAGCCATGAAATCGAGATAGAATCCATGTATGAAAACAAAGTATGGACTTTGGGACTTGCCCGATGATGGCGATAGAAAACAAATGGATTTTAAGAAGAAGATGGGGCCTGGTAATGTTACCATCTATAAAGCTCGACTTTCGCTAAGGGTTATCGACAAGTTCAAGGAATTGACTCTGACGAGACTTTCTCTTAGCGAAGCTAAAGTCCGTCGAATCATGTTAGCAATTCGCATACTATGATTATGAGATATGGCGGATGGACGTCAAGCGGCCTAGGGGCATCTTAAGGAAAAGCTTATGATGCGGGGAAGGTTTTTCGATCCTAAGAATGCTAACAAAGTATCAAGCTCGCGATCCATTTATTGGTGCAAGCATCTCGGAGTTGGAACATTCGCTTTGATGAGATGATCAAAGCGTTTGGGTTTATCTTGGACTTATGGAAACTGCGTTTACAAGAAAGTGAGTGGGAGCTCTGGCATTTCTCCTATTATATGTAGATGACATACTCTTGATGGGAAATGATACAAAATTTCAACGACATTAAGGCCTACTTGAACAAGTGTTTTTCAATGAAGGACCTTGGAGAAGTTGCTTATATATTGGCATCAAGATCTATAGAGATAGATCAGGCGCCTCATAGGTCTTTCACAAAGCACATACCTTGATAAGATTTTGAAGAGGTTCAAAATGGATCGGTCAAGAAGGGGTTCTTGCCTATGTTACAAGGTGTGAGATTGAGCTGGCTCGCCAAACCCCGAAAAGATAAAGGAGATGAGTGTCATCCCTAGCACCATAGGATCTATTATGTATGCCATCTTTACGGACCCGATGTAAACCTTGGTGTTTGGTTGCAAGATACCAAAGTAATCCGGCAAGGAACCCGGTCAAGAACATCTGAAGTACGAAAGGACAAGGGACATGTTTTCGTTTATGGAGGCGAAGGCTGCGTAAAACTCGTCGGCTAGTTTAAACTCGATCTGGATGACTCTAAGTCACAAACCGGATCGGTATATGTTGAATGGTGGGCGATGGTAGTGGGTACAAGACGTCGTGGCGGGATCTCGTGTGAGCGGGTACATGGCAGCCTCGGAGGCGATTTGGGTGAAGGAGTTCATCCCGACCT
This sequence comes from Aegilops speltoides, assembly GCA_021437245.1. NCBI lineage: Eukaryota > Viridiplantae > Streptophyta > Magnoliopsida > Poales > Poaceae > Aegilops > Aegilops speltoides. Next base: position 17,762,322 of record CM038144.1, read on the forward strand.
GGAGTCATACCCAATGCGTCGATCAAACTCTTGTGACAACCTTTGGAGCTATTGCCCTTGCCAAGGCGGTTTCACAAGAAGACCGAACATCAAGCGTCGTTTCAACTCCATCCGTGAAAATGTTCAAGATGGAGACATAGAGATTTCAAAGTGCACCGGATCTGAATGTGGGTCCGTTGACTAAACTCTCTCCGTGCAAAACAATCAACACCCGAACTCTATGGGTGTTGATTCATCACAATGTAACTAGATTGGTGACTCTAGTGCAAGTGGGAGGCTGTTGGAAATATGCCTAGAGGCAATAATAAAATATTATTATATTTCAATGTTCATGATAATTGTCTTTTGTTCATGCTATAAGCTTTATCGGAAATAAATACGTGTGAACACTTAGACCCAATGTGTCCCTAGTGAGCCTCTAGTTGACTAGCCCGTTGTGATCAATAGATAGTCATGGTTTCCGACTATGGACATTGGATGTCGTTGATACGGGATCACATCATTAGGAGAATGATGTGATGGACAAGACAATTCTAAGCATAGCATAAAAGATCGTATAGTTGTTTGCTAGAAGCTTGGCCAATGTCAAGTATCTCTTCCTTCGACCATGAGATCGTGTAACTCCGGTTACGTGGAGTGCCTTGGGTGTATCAAGCGTCCTGGCGTTTGGGGTGACTATAAAGGTGCATTATTATCTCGAAAGTATCTATTGGGTTGACCCGGATCGGGGCGGGTTTGTCCTCCGTATGGCGGAGAGGTATTCTGGGCCCCTTTCGGTAATGCATCATCATAATGAGCTCAAGTTGACCAAGGTGTTGCCCGGGATCATGCATTATGTCGAGTAAAGTGACTCCCGTTGAGGTGAACAAGGTATTGGGATCGCGATCGAGTCTCGGGCAATAACATCCGATTGACAAAGGGAATTGTATCAGGGTTTGATCGAATCCTCGACCGTGGTTCACGATGAAATCATCGAGGGCATGTGGACCAACATGGGTATCGGACCCTGTTGGTTATTGCGAAAGCGTCTCGGTCATGTCTGCGTGTCCCGAACCGTGGGGTTACATAAGGTTGGTGGCGCTAGGGTTAGTAGGAAGTCAGTATGTGACTACGAATGTTGTTGAGTCCGGATGAGATCCCGGACATCACGAGGAGTTTGGAATGGTGGGGTAAAAATAATATATAGGAAGTGGTATTTGTGAAGGAAATATGCCCTAGAGGCAATAATAAAGTTATTATTTATTTCCTTATTTCATGATAAATGTTTATCATTCATGCTAGAATTGTATTACAGGAAACATGATACATGTGTGAATGCATAGACAAACAATATGTCACTAGTATTTACTAGACTAGCTTTTAATCAAAGATGGTTATGTTTCCTAACCATGAACAAAAGTTAATATTTGATTAACAAGGTCACATCATTAGTAAATGATCGATTGACATGACCCATTCCATTAGCTTAGCCCACGATCGTTTAGTATGTTCTCTTTTTTATCCATGACATATACATGTTCCTATAACTATGAGATTATGCAACTCCGTTTGGAGGAACACTTTAGGTGCTAAAACATCCCAAGAAGGTGATTATAAAGTACTACGGTGTCTCCAAAGGCGGATGTTGGGTTGGCGTATTTGAGATTAGGTTTTGTCCTCCGATAGTGGGGGTATCTGGCCCTCTCGGTTACACTTTGAAGCCTTGCAACATTACAACTAATGAGTTAGCTGTGAGATGATGTATTCGGACGAGTAAAAGACTTGCGGTAACAAGATTGAACTAGGTATTGGATAACGATCGAATCTCGGGAAGTAAATACCGATGACAAAGGGAACAACGTATGTTGTTATCGTCGACCGATAAAGATCTTGTAGAATATGTAGGAACCAATATGGGCATCGGTCCGCTGTTGGTTATTGACCGGAGGCGTGTCTCGGTCATGTCTTGTTCTCGAAGTAAGATCCTGCAAAGGTTTGATGGTTATATTATGAGTTTATGTATTTTGATGTACGAAGAAGTTGGTCCGGATGTGATCACGGACATGGAGTCTCGAAATGGTCGAGACATAAAGATTGATATATTGGAAGCCTATATTTGGAGTTGAATGGTTGGGTGAAATCGGTTTTCTGGGAAGCGGGTTCTGGAACCCTCAGGCTATTGGCCTTAGTGGGCCTCGAGGGAGAAGGAGGGGGGCCCGGGCAGGCGCCCCTCCCCTAGTCCGAATAGGACAGGAGGCGGCGCCCCCTTCCCTTCCTCCCAATCCTCTCCAACTAGGAAGGGGAGTCCTACTCGGTGGGAGTAGGACTCCTCGGCCGCCTCCTCTGGGCGCCGCACCCCCTTGCTCCTTTATATTGGGGGGGGGCCCCGAAGACACAAGTTTGATCTGGTGGTTCCTTGCCGTGTCGGTGCCCTCCACCATATTCCACCTCGGTCATTCGTAAAGCTTAGGCGAATGTGGGGATATTACCACTAGGGTAAACCGGCCAAGCTTGGGCGGGTTAACTCCGCTAGTAGTGTAATCATGGAAAGGCCCAAGGCCTGGTTGTTTAGAACTTGGCCGTAAGGCTTTGATGTATACTTGTATTGTAAGTTAGGAATAGAGAACCAAGGGATCGAATATGAACGGTTGGGACTCTAAACCGGCAGGTGTCACTTTCGTGTATATAAGGGGCGACCGGGCGGTTCAAAAGGACAACCACAACTCGAGCCTAAGCGAAGCTTATTTGCTCCAGCCAGAGACTACATCAATTCCATCACAACTAGGCGTGGCTTTTACCTTCATCGAAGGGGAACTAGTATAAAACCCTTGTCTTTGTGTCCTTTAACCCCGCAAAATTTCTGGCGATGGCTCCCGACTAAGTCCTTATGCTAGGACATCTGCCGTGACAAATCCCGACGGTTGGCGCCAGTGGGGCTTGCCGCGATGGTTTGCGATCTTGGAGGAAAGCTCAAAGGACTCGAAGGCTCCGTGGGCGGATGACCAAGAGTCGTGCGGCCGATCTACATCGGCGATCTTTGGATGGGGTCGAGGCCGATTCAATGGTATGGATACGGGTCCCCTTGGGGCATACATGTCTTCATCGGCAAGATCGGAGGGCTGGCCGGACATAAACCTCGTCGAGGCGGCTCGGGCCCAAGACCGGTTAAACCGGGTGAAGCATGTCTTCGTTGGTCACCCATGGAGGAGAGTATGATCGGGTTGAACTGGCGAGCGTCGTTTAGCGATGAGTCTTAGGGAAACGAATCATTGTACTAGTTGTAGGATGATATGATGGGGCTGTTCGGTGCGATATTCGGACCCCCAACCCGTTAAACGGATCGGTGTATTCATGGCGATGCGAGGCAAAAACCTTTCCCCGCGGCAATGCTTTC